>OY730481.1:5155000-6405000 GCA_963422695.1 Xylophagus ater
TGCACAATAATTCAAGAACGACTTACTCAATTTCATACCAAATTTGGTGTGCATATAAGTTATGATAAGATGATTATTTATTGATTTATTTTATAGTTATTTTTCATAATCTATGGAGAAATTAAACTCGAAATAAATCATCTAATATGACAAACGCGCATTAGTATTCACCACCATGATATCAATACCTAATATAGTATAGCTGATACCATTTTAATATCATATTTATATTTCATTCTTGAAGTGGTATAAAGTGACACTTATGTGGTATACTACATGTTATTCTTAAATCATGGTATTTACACCACACGCATATCTCTAGTATAAGAAAGTTAAAGTGGATAGAAGATATTCTCTTTTTTTTCAAAATTAAAGATTGTATATCATGAAATGAACCTGTTTTAAAGATCTTGAATAAACTGGTCTCGAAAAGGATTCGGAAAAAAGCGTATAGTCTAGCCTTCTAAAGAATATGATGATTCCTTTTAGTTCCGATGGACATTATTTACTGAAAACATTTTCAAAAATTTTAATTGAAAATATATTGCGATGGCGACATAAGACTATTTTTTTTTTATTGATTTATTTACCAAGAATTTTCTTAAATATTCTTAATAAAGTTCCAATATATTAAGATTGAACAATTTGATAATGAATTTAATATCACGCGATTTTTCACAGGTAAATAATACAATTTAAATTTATTTTTTTTTTATGAGAAAATTTTACATATTTGAAAACCAAAAAAAAAAAATATTATTTTGGAATACATAATAAATATGCGTTTTTTTTCTGTCTTTCTTTCATTGCCAATTTAATTTTTTGGCAAAAATCCCAAACGCGTAATAATTTTATTTTAAAACGAATTTTCCTCTTCTTCTTTTTTTTCTCCAAAAAGAAAATGAAAAATAAAACCAACAATCATCAATTTATATATTTTAATATTTTACCGATTTTTACATTTAAATATAATTATATAATTTCCCTCAAAAAAAAAACGAAGAAAAATCATTTATACAATATTTTAATTATAAAAATTTGATTGAGAACAAATACCTAGGAAAAGCGCAAATTACCAACAGAGTGCTAAATTGTGATAATTAAATACACGGTTAAAAAGTTTGGTATAAGTTTTATTGAATAATCTGAATTAAGAACATTTTTAATATATAGACAAGTCTAAATTTTAGTAAATTGAATACACCTATTCCCACGGTTTCACTTTTACATGGCGGAACCAATCTTCATTTTTCTATAAAATAGTTGGCTCATTTTACACGGTCATTATGGAAATATATACGACATTTCTTCATGTACCTTGATTCGATTTACACGGTGTTTCGTGGAACTTATGTACCGTGCAAATCAACTGATGGTTGTATTGAAAAAAAATTAATATGTGTATCGCAGTTCTAAATTAAACACTGATAATATAGTTATTAACTTGGACTAACTAGCCCTGACGTCTGTACAAACAATAAGATTTGAAGGTCGTCTGCGAATGGTCAAATGAAACTCGTCTCCACTATATATTCGACCTCAGTTATCACCAGAGCTAGCTGCCACCTCTTCTTTCAGACACAGAACATACTGCGATCCTGGCTATGTGTATGAGATGGGTTTTTATCTTATGTCATACAAGTATAACCAAACAGGATCTTTTCATTCTACACATTTGTCTACACTCTATCGAATTTTAAGCTAATTAATTTAGTTCTACTATTTTCTGGATTAAATTTGAGTCTTCATTGGATTATTTGCCTTACATCTATTCCTCGCTATATGGCCGCTCTTTATACGGCATTTCGCTATACGGCCATTTTTAAATAATGGAACTTTTTGATTTGTGGCCCCCCAAAAAAATGCTGTACATACTGTTAGCGACCTTCTGTTAAGTTACAGGTCCTTCCTTTAGGCAGCTCTGCAACAACAGAGCAATTTTTCCGGAACGTATCTAGGCCGTGAAGAGAGGTATGAGTGTATTGTGTTTGTGTATTTTAAAATAATAAGTTGTTTGTAAAATAGTGGCGATGAAACTAAATTGCTTGAGTTAGGGAAGTAGCTACGCTCTCTGGTTAGAGTCGTATGCATACAAGTAGCGAATAATCTGTGGTTCAAATCACCATCCATGGAATTTCACTATTTTTCAGTTTTCCAATCTTATGTGTATTAAAACCTATGACACTTTTGGATTAAACTTTTAATCAATGGCAGCATATATGTATAAAGGTTTAATAAAAATTTAGACAAATTTGTAAGTCAAAAAGATTAAAAATTAATCCGAAATTTTTAAACCTGTATGAAAATAATTTTATGTACGATAAATTAATTTTGATTTCAGGTAAATTATTACACTTATTAATTTAATTAATTTGTTAAAAATTGTTTAAATAAATGAAATTTAAAAACAGCCATTGTTTTTTTTTTCTTCTTGAATTCATTATAAAATGAATTTTCAATTAAGTTAAAGTGGTTATTTAATTAAAACAAAAATATTAAAAAGTTTCGAAAAAGTAAATAATATTCAATTTCTTTAACCGTAAAATTTGTTTGAAAATGAATTTCAAACGAAAAAAAAAGAGCATTCAAATGAAAAACTTCAAAAGTAATTCTTGGAGAAAAAAACCGCAATTTCGTATCTAAAATTTCTCATTAACATCGTGTATACTTTAATGAAGTAAACGATACTTTAGAAATTTGGTTTATTAATTATTAAAAAGTGTTGTTAAAAATCTTTTAAAGTGGCATAGACTCATGGAAACGAGTGTATACAAACAACAAACAATTAATTTGTACTAACTTTTAAACGACTCGATTGTTTTTCAGGTTAAATTTGCTAATGTATCAATTTTAAATCGATAACCCTTTTCAATCTTTTATCTACTTACGAATTGAAACAAAACCGCCAAATAGCAATTCTATAACAATAATTTAGTCTATATTAGCGGAAAATTTACTGCCTTCTTAAGGCCAATCTCCAGACAGCCGACATCCTACTTTTAATGCAAGTATGGGATAACACTATACAAAAATTGGTTAAATAGAAAGGGAGAAAACAATCATCCTACAAATTTTGTCGGCTTCTGGATTTCTGATTTCCCCAACTGATTTTCGATCTGCAGATGATTCCCCTCAAAAATAGATGTACATGTTTATCTGATTTATATGACACTTCATCTGCAGGTGGATACTCTTACAATAATCAAACACGATACCATCGCACACTACCAATTTTTCTAAATTATGATTGAGAGAGACTGATGTTTTTATTCGATCAATCCTAGTCCATCTCTTTCTAGTTTTCTGATTTTTTTTTCATCAAAATAGGACGTCGGCTGTATGGAGATTGGCCTTTAATCTCCAATCATGTCGATAAATTGATTTATTTGATATTACTTATATGTAATCAATATGTGAGCTTATTTAATGTCAGTTTTATATGATATTATATTTTCTTTTGAGATCAATACCTGGTCATAAAATATTAGATCTTAAAGAATTTTAAATACGGAAATTTTTCCACAAAGGAAACTAATGCTTTTTGTTTTATGTCGCAAGTTCAAAAAATAAATCTATATGTGCCGGATTACACGCGGTAGAAGTCTACCGTCAAGTTTTGGGTAGAAAACTACCAAACCGATTAGACGTGGAATGTTTCTACCACAGTCTTTTATACAACCTACACAAGGAGTGTATTAGTATGTGTGAGCACAGCATCACTCGATTTAAACCGTCAAACTGTTAGGATCTACTATTTTACTATTTCCTATGTACTTTTAGATTATGATTACATGTTGATGGTCAGTAAGCGAATGGCGCGCTTGAATTTTCAATTTTTTTCGAAACCGACACAAACAGTGACTCTTGTTTGTGTGCGTAAAAAACTCCGTTGCGCCAACATTTCGAGAGGTAGATCTTCTGCCTCACCCCCATCCAACCCTAACCTATGTCTGCGGTAGAATTCTACCCAAAAAACATAGCGTGTAATCTTGCACTATCGACTGTGACTTTAGGATTGAAGAATAAGGTCTTAGATAGATCGCTCCATAATTCGACCCATTTTTACACTTATTTGTGTGCTCTAAAATTTTCGAATTGTTTAAATTGAGTAAATGTGAGCGAGAGATCGTAAAATTCTGAAAGAAAATTGTCGGCAAAATTAAAAAACCGTACTTGACTGTTTTCAGATGTTGGAAAAGCAACCAAGTACAAAACACCTAAATTTCTTAAGTTTAAAAAATTTTAAATTTTCCATATTTATGAAAAATAATTTTTCTTTAGCACTCTTTCAGATATTTTGTATTATGGGCAACACCAAAAATATCAAATAAACAAATTTCAAATTGTAAACAAAGAACCCATATGGCATTACTAGATTACTCGAGCCAATAAATTCCTTTAGAAGGAATGGGAAGTTTTTGGACTTCTCTTTCGCACATCTAACTCACCATACCATACGCTGCTATACGGCTGTGGTGAAAAATCCAGATAGATTTGAAAATTGGATCTGTAACCAGCGATTATCAAAACGAAAAAAAAGTTATAATTTTTTGGTTTTTAGAATTTATTCTGCGTTTTTATTAATTATTAATAATTAAAAAAAAAAACACAAAATAGATAGATTTTGCCTTTGAAAACTGCCCGAACGCTTTTGGAATTACGTGCTATTTTATTTGTACTTATTCTGGTAACTTCTTCGCCAGCTTTGGGTGCTTACTTCCATTAAAATGGCGAATGAAAATAAGAGTGAAACTAATGATTATGCATTAAAAACTTTACAAACCCTAAATGAATTGCGAAAATCCGAATCGGTAAACGAAATATGTTTTATTGTTGTAAAATAATTAAGTTAAATTTATTTTTAGTTTTGTGATGTGATCTTAAAAATCAAAAATGTCGAATTTCCAGCTCATCGAAATATCTTGGGAGCGACTTCTAAGTATTTCGAGAATAAGCTAAAAGGTGAGAATTTCTAAGAATCAAATATGTATTTCTTTGATTTAACTAAATATGCTTAATTTTAAGGGAAATATTTTGAAAGTCAAAAGGAAGTAATTACTTTGGAAGACATTAATCCGGATGCATTCGGAATAGTTCTCGAATACATGTACACTGGCGTCTTATCTATTAATTTAGATAATATTGTTGAACTTTTAAAATTATCTCATTATTTGGAATTAAAAGACGCGAAACAAGAATGCTGTAAATTTATGGATTCTTCTTTAACTTCTGACAATGCCCTAGAAATATGGAACTTAGCTGGTAGGGAAACAAAACAATAACAATATTTTTATTTTAATAAATTTTTAATATAGGAGACACTTTCTGTGACGAACTGAAATATAAAGCAAATGAGATCATTTTAATGAACTTAGAAAACATCCTTAAAACCGAAAGCTTTATAAAATTGGAATTTAACAAGGTAAAATATTCGCAAGTTAATATTTTTCATTAAGTTTAATTGCAATTAATTTCTAGATCGAGGAAATTTTGAAACACGATCAAATATTTTTAACACAAGCCGATTTTGTTTTCACTGCCATCATCGAATGGATTAAATATGATCGCCAAAATCGGAAATCGAACTTTATTGCTCTTTCAAAATATATTGAAACTGAAGCAATAACTGAGAACTTTCTTAAATCTGATATTTTTAAAGAAGAGTTTTTAAGAGAAGATCTTTCCATTCTCAGTTGGATAGCAGATAGTTGCGCTAGTTTTGCTAAAAACAAAGTTGGCGGAAGTTCAGTTGGCCACACGCAAAACTTAACATCAGATAACTGTTCTAGTCTTGCTACAAACGACAAAGATATTGCCTCGAGTTGCCATACGCAAAATGCACTCAATACCAATATTTTCATATCTTGTCTAGATTTGAATTTGACGTGCTATAAATATGAAAGGAAACGTAAAAAAATTGCTGTTTTGAGTAGACCGTCTTTAATTCATTATTATCCTGTATTTTATAAAAACAACATTTATCTCACATGTGGTGAAATAAATAATAGGTTTTCCCAAATTTGTCCAAAATTCAATACTGAAACGGGAATTTGGACAGAAATAAAATTTCAATCCCAAAGAATGTTTCATGGAAGTTGTGTTCTAAATAATTCTATCTATATTGTCGGTGGATTTAATGGTGCTTATAGAAATGATGTCGACATGTACGATCTTGCAACTGGCCGACTAATTTCATTACAATCACGAATGTGTAGATCAAGAGCAAGATTAGGAATTGCCGTTCAAAGTATGTTAATTTCAAATAATAGAAAAGAAATTAAAATTAACTTGATTTTTATCTTCAGATGGAAATATATACGCGTGTGGTGGTTCACCTGGTCAATTTGGTGTATTTAATTCCGCAGAAAGATTTGATCAACGAGAAGATAAATGGGTATTAATTCCTGGTATGAATGGTTTTACTGGAGATTGTACATCAGCAATTGTATCTGATGTCCTTTATTGTTCTGAAAGGAATGGAGGCATTTTTCAAAAACTCGACATAAGAAGTAATTCCTGGGAAGAATTGCCAAATTTATCAACAAAGTAATTCAGTATTTATATTTTGCACCTATTTCTAAAAAAAAAAAAATAATAATTATGCATTATATATTATTTTCTTTTAGGGAAGCCAATTGTTTGGTTTCAAGCGAAACGGAGCTGTATTTAATTACTGAAACTAACATGTCGTACTTGAATATAAATAAGAATTCTTGGGTGGAACTTTGTTCAAAACCAATGTCTTTTGGCAGAAATTTAGTTGCTACTTTGTATTAAATTTTACGTGAAATAAAATAATATTTGAAATTACAATTTTTAAAAACTAGAAATTTTCATTCAATTCCGAAATTCTTATTAATTATTTGTAATTTTATTAATTTGAATAAAATTTTCAGAGAAGAATTATGTTTCCAGAGCTCAAGATACTCCTAAATTCGATCTAAATTTAAGGATATCAAAAACTCGACTATAATAGCCGATTTCTATCATTTATTTTCTGATGAGAAAAAAATTTTAGGTAACATTTTAGCAATCTTTTTAGTCGACAAAATAGCGTAAACAGAATGAGCCCACACAAGAACTATCAATCAAAGTAATAAGATCTAAAATAATTACCATTAAAAATATGTTTTTATTTTCCGCTTTTAGACTGAATATGTGTTGATTTTGTTATGCTATGGGAATGATATTTATTATTTTTGTTGATTCTTATAAAATACATAATTTGAAATGATTGATGGTAAAAATGTTTCAATAATAATTTTTCTCATATTCATTATCAAATGTTTAACATCTGCTAAAAGGTCACCAACCAAGCACCGACACCAAACCACTCATCATAATAAAATCATAAATGGATGACATTACATTTAATATAAAGAATATTATTATTTTTGTTTTTGGTTTCTCTATGTTATGTTAGAAAAGTCTGTTTCACTGTATCAAGACTTATTTTGATAGCCTTAATTTCCTATAGTATAAAGAAATTAAAGGTATTCGCTTACCGTAGTAAATCGTGGTGTATCGTTGTATTGTTATTTAGTTCTCTATAGTTTCAAATTAGACGCGGTAGAAATCCACCGTCAAGTTTTGGGTAGAAATCTACGAAAGTGACAAACAGTGACTCTTGTTTG
Source organism: Xylophagus ater (assembly GCA_963422695.1). Taxonomy (NCBI): domain Eukaryota; kingdom Metazoa; phylum Arthropoda; class Insecta; order Diptera; family Xylophagidae; genus Xylophagus; species Xylophagus ater. Next base: position 5,162,635 of record OY730481.1, read on the forward strand.
AGTGCGTAAAAAACTTTTTGAGAGGTAGATCTTCTGCCTCACCTCCAACCCACCTATACCTATGGCTGCGGTAGAATTCTACCCAAAAAAACACCACGTCTAATCCCACGCATAGAAACATACCGATTTATACAACGATACACCAATTGTCGAAATTTCACATGTATATTGTTTGTTACACAAATGCTTTTATACCAGCCAACATATTCCTAACAAAGATGGTATAAATAATTTTCGACTCTCTAGCAAAATAGGTATATCGGTAGGAAGCTGGATGGCCGGATGGGTTCAAAACTTAAAAGGTTGAATATGCTCACACTATGGGCCGTAGGGAGAAAAAATAAAGAATCAATCTAATTCAGTCAATAGTCGTCGTATTTTATTGAAACGTTGAATATTTATTTATAGACTAGCTTAAAAAAAGGATATGTTTCCAGCCAGATGAGCGATCGCAATGGGATGGGGTTGGAAATAGGGTAAAACGTCGTTAATTCTCTAAAAATGGGCAGATTTTCATGAAACTTAGAACGTATATACGAACCTAAAAAATGAAATATTCCTCCATTCGGTACCGAGATGATGGAAGTTTGAAAAATAGAAAAAACGTTTCTAATTCGGTCAATACTGGGCGGATTTTCTTCTATCTCTATATTTACAATAACAGTTCGCTATTATGAGTACTTAGATGAATAAATGTACATTTTCATTATTAAGAACGTTATTTGAACGACTTTCTCCCAACCCAACCTAAATATTCTCTCACGACAGGAGAGCTTTAAGTGGGCGGGACTCCCGCCTCGAGCAACGTCACGTCAAGTTTAGTTACTTGTACTTATAGAGAAAGATTCAAATTGTCTTTTATTTAATTTTTGTAGTAAAAATTATTATAATTGAATAAAAAATAATTATTTCTAATGTTTTTTTTATCGCGTCTAACACAAATTACAACAAGTCGTTTGCGACATTTTTTCAAATCAACACAATCCAGAATACGGAATTTTCTATTCTCAAAAATTATGTTATGGAAATTTTTGATTTTTATTATCGATTTTGACATATCAATTTGTCTTCGATATAGAATTTTTAATGGATACCGATTTTTTTCGCTGTTTGATTTAATTCATCTTAAATAATATGGAAATTGAAAAGAAAATTAGCTGCGGGCGCTATTTGTATATAATTTATAAAACGAAGAGGAGGGCTAGGCGTTTTTGAACAGAATAGATTTAAATATGTTCAATGTAATTTCAATATTGTACGACATTTTTACACTACATTTTTATCTTGAATTCCATTCAATATTTGATTGACATATAAATTGGGGTCATTGGGTGACATTTATGTTTTTGATTGTTCAAATTTAATTATTATTAAATCATATTTGTTTTGATATTATTTCAAAATAATTATTCTTTTATGAAAGAGGTTTTGGTTTTTTTGTTCAAGAATGATTTTCTGTGGGAAGTAAGTCGTCGTGTCGCTTCTTTTTTTCGCTGTCAAATCAATTACTTTATTTATAAAAGAAAATTGCTGCGTAAATTAAAAAAATGTTTTCTATTTCAGAATATTAACAATATATGTATTTATTTATTTATTTTTAACTTCTATACAATGTATATAAGTTACTGGAGTCAAAGGATTTCAAAGGATTTTAAATGGTTTCGAAGCACTCTTATATAATTTCTGTCCGCCTGTGTGTATGCAGAAGAGATTTGAACGAAAGTTGGTAAAGACAGTTTTTTTTCAGATGAGAACCATTCTGTTAGAAGTTAAGCTGGATCCACATAAAACTTCGGCAAAGTATGGGTAATTATAAAGTATCCCAACTTCCTATCCATTTCTACATTTTTATCGACTTCGACTGTCGAATCCGCGGCCCGCATGCAGCTGCATGCGGACCATGGCAAATATCAATGCGGCCCGAAAATATTTAAAGTTACTGAAGCATGTACATTTTTCTGAGGAATGATTAGTATGTCGTGCTAAAGCTGGCAAGTGACAAACAACAGAAACAGGAACAGAACAGAAAGCTCTTTCTGTTTGCGTTGCTCGCTCAGCCACACTGTTCTGTTGTTTGTCAGCTGGCGGCTTAAGTCATATTAAATGAATTTCATGTTCTCTTCTTATAATGAAAAAATTCATAAACTATTAAATTTTAAATTAGTTAAACATGAAAACTGTATATTTAACGTTTTTTTTCGATCGTCAGCTATAGTAATATACTTGTAGCCTAAAACACCATATCTTCTTCCAATGTGGCCCAGGGAAACAAAACGGTTGGACACCCTTGTGCTAAAACAAACAAATACGTGCTGAAATTTATATGCATAAATGCTAAAAAATCATAAGAGTTTGTAAAGTCATGCCTTGTACTCAATGGGAAATTTTTTAATAAATTTTCATTCTCCCTCATCCTGATACATTTTGTCTTTAAAAATTGCCCGTGCTCTTTTGAACTTACTGGCACGTAAATTTTATTGTGTTTCTTTTTTTTGCTACTTTGTTCTGATTGGCGTAATTGTTTATTACCTAGCTTTGGGTACTTTATAATTACTTATAGTTTGACTTCGGGTACCTGCCAAATGAAAGTTTGGTTTTTATGTGCTTAATTTCGAGAGTAGTGTAATGATCACAATCAAATTTGGTATAAGGTATCATTTCATTCGAAGGATCACAACTTCGAATAGCTGCTAAAACAAAATTTATAATTTTCGTACAAAATAAAATACATATTGTCGAATAAAATACATATTGTCGAATAAAATAATTTGATCAATATAGGTCTGTTTTATTTGCCATACCCTACCCCGGAGCAGGGTAAATGGCAAATAAAAAGAGCAGGAGTAGGAAAAAGCTTTAATTCCAATGTTTGTAGTGCTGCTTAGCAACCATATTGTAATTTAATGAGAAACTTTTAGCTAATACACTTTTTATGGTAGAAAACTGAACTAATTCGGGTGCAATAGTTTACACCTGCTCTGAAAGTAGTGTAGGATTTGCTCTTTTGTTGTTTTTGTTTTCAATGTAAAAATTTGCTCTACCCCAGAGCAAGTGGCAAATAAAACAGACCTTATGTATAGAAGTTCCTAACATAATTTTGCACTATATGTTAGGTTATTTTTTTGATTAAAATTAAAATCTTTAAAAATAAATTCTGTTCGATTAAATTGATTGCAACATTTGTTTTTTTTGGTTTGTTCGATATTTTAAAAACTTTTTTGCAGGAATTTCGTTGAATTTGCATAAATATTTTTATAACCAAAAAAAAAACGTTCTTTTTTGCAGGAATTTAGGAAAAAAAAGCTGTTTCTGCATAAAAAGTAAAAAAAAAATGAGTAAAAATTAATTTCATTTATGAATCTGAAGTCATCGCTATCAATTTCCTTTCTATTTTCGCGGGCACATTGAACTGCCATTCTTTTGCTATCAAAAAAAAAAGACAAATTTAATAAAATTTTTGATATCTTGTTATTTTTGATTTTATAGAAATTAATAAAAATAGAAAAAATTTGCATTTTTTCGTGATGAAAAGAACTGTTTTCTTTTTTATGCCCGCGCAATTTAAATTTTTTTTCTTAACAAGTTTCTTAATGAAAATTCTTTAAAAAAAAACAATTTAATTTGAATAATATTTAAAAAGAATTAAATTTTATAGGTTTTTTTAAAAAATATATATATAAAAAAAAAATACAATCACGAAAATGATGATTGATTTTCCGTGAAAACTCAATAAAGGACAATCAACTGCGTTCTCATTTTAAATTTTATAAATAAATATTTATTTCGTTTTTTTTTAATATTTAGCACAGTAAAAAAAAGCTATTCGATTTCAATTCCATTTAAAAATTATTTACTAAAAATATATTTTTAAAATTGAACAAAAATTTGCTGACCAACCAAATGTGGTCCAGCTTTTTTCTTTTTTTTTTTAAAAAGCTTAGCCCAGAAGCGACAATAATATATTAAATTGGATTTGAATTTTTTTTTATGTATTATTTTCTTTTTTTTTATACGAAATTGCAATCAATTTTTATTTTCTGTTGTTAAAAATTTGGACAAAATTTAGTAATGGAAAATTTTCATACAGATGAGAAGAATTTTCCCCAAAAAAAAGCTTACAAAAATTAATATAATATTTCCGTAATGATGAGGAATTTTCCATAAGTTTCCCTGGGAGATAATTTAATACGATATCACATTATAAAAAAAATTCAATTTATTTATCAAATAAAATTTATTGATAATTCGAACAGGAAATTGTTTTCACAGACGAGGGGAATCAATTGTACACTTTTGAAAATTAATCGATATTAAAAAAAAATAAATAAAATTAATTACATTGCGATAGCATAAAACATAAATCAAAAATTATGATGGAGTTAGAATTTTGGTTAACGATGAAATCAAAAAATTAAAGTCTTTTTTTAAATTGAACATTTTTCGAAACGATTATGGACTATCGATTCAATCGTACTTAATAATGTCGATTTTTGGTAGATATTTGGTTTTAACTTTGAGAATTTGATGATACAATCCATCACCTACTAACTACTCTAAGCACTAACCGTCCTTAGCTCATACCTTTCTACTTTCATGACACTAAATCAGGAGTATACAATGTGGTTATGGAATCTTAATGTTTAATGATAATAAGTTAATACATTTTATTTGAAAACTATATATTTTACTAGTACTGGTGTTGTTCCGCGAAGAGTTGGGCTTCGATTAAGTTAGAATCGGGTTTGTTACATTGGATTGAGTAAGTTAGAAACCCATTACACAAAATTCGAAATGTTAGAATAAAGGTTCATGATTTTACAATCAAAAAATATATGTGAAATCCATGAAACTTTTCATTGCGTTTACTTAAAAGATGTCAACATAAATAGGATGATCCAATTTGAGTTACCCATGTTGACTGTAAATCAATCCGTCAAGTTATTGTCAAGATACCACCCGAAATTTACGAAAAAATTATCGTAAATTACCTCGAAAAGATCGGCTGCTGCAGAAGGTCCAAAGGCGGACATTTAATTCCTATTATATTTCATAATTAATGAAATACATAACATTTGTGATTGACAAAATAAAATAAGCATATTTCGTTAAATTTGTGTGTTTTATTTTGTTTTAAAGTTCGGAAACTAAAGTTGGATCACCTGTTTAACTAAAAAAAGGGTAATAAAATTTAACTAAATCCAACTTTGTCTTCTTTCACGAATCCTAATTTGTTTTCTTAAGAATATTTTACGTTAAAAATTTGAAATATTGCCAAAGTTTTAAACGAAACTTCGCAAGAAATCAAAACTATAAACGCATTTTTCTTGAAATGGTATATTTTAAAATGAATAGGAATTCTTTTTCTACCCAAAAATTTGATTTGTATCTATTAACTACGCAACATATAAGAAGAAAAATTGATTCGAAATTTCAAATTGGAAAAACTGTGGACGCCCAGGAATTCTGGTCCAATTAACCAGATGGTTCGATAATAGAAAATAATAATTATCAAACATTTAACATAATTTTAAGCATTTTCCCCAAAGGAGCTTCATTTGTAGGATATTCTAATATTTAGTTTAATAGATGTGTTTCTACTTCTACTCGGGCCCTGTTTCCTATATAATGAAATATTCGAAATTATAATAATAAATTGCATTTTCCACAAATGAGATAATCTTTAACTAGACATCATTATTATATAGTACAAAAAAAAAGTAAAATTTTTTAAATTTTCCTACATAAAGAGTATAATTTTTCGAATAGGACTTTTGGGAAAACTGTTTAAAAGACTATAAAATAACATTAGTTTTAATACTAAACCATTTGTTCAAAACGTTAATAACATAAAATATAATAGCATATATAATAATTTTCCCTGAATCCATTATAATAGAGTACGTATTATAATGTAAAACACTCAACATTAAACATGCGATAGTCCTCATTATACGATTTAATTTTCAAAAATCAATAAAACATATCTAAGCTCATTCTATGTGTACGTAATATGGTTTAATTATTTCATTTCATTTCGTCTCTACGTACTACATACATATATGGATTATAGTAATTATATAAACATTCATGAATCCATTATTTTTGCTTAAAAAGAGGAAGATATACAATTTGTATACAAAATCATCAAAAGAACAATGACATATCATAAATGTTTATAGAAAATTTCATCCAAAATACAATAGGAATACTATTGTATTTTTGGATGAACGTATAAAGTTTGGTCCAATGATCTGTAACAATCTCGGTATTATATCAGAAATTCTCATAAAAATAATCCCCAGAACAAAAAACAGACCCGTTTTAATTTGAATTCATTTCATTTGTGAGAGATCCTTAAATTCTAACAAAATAATATAGATTTTTTGATAAAATTCATATATTTTCAAAGCTTTATTCGTGTTCATTTCCTTTGGTTTTCCTCCGCTTAACCAATTGATTACAATAAAACTAAACGAACACTAAGTATTATAGTGGATTTTTTCATTCGCCAAATTGAATTTGCGTTCATTAAGAGGTGAACTTACCTGTACGCGTATTTAGGTACGTAACATAATTTCAGTTTGTTATGAAGGCTATATAAACAATACTATAGAAAACACCAAACCATATGGGATCGTATATTAACTGTGGATATCGATTTATTTATGAAGGTAAAGAATTAGAAAGGAAAGTTGTAATGCATTCAATTGTTGAGGTTGTGAACATAAAACCACAATCTTTTAATTTAGATTTTATAATGCGATGTTTCAATTCATGAGGATTTTAATAAATTTGTACCATAAATAGGCATGTAAATATATTTGCCATTTAAATACGGGCTCGGAATTATTACAATGCTTTTAAACATTAGCGAAAACCGACTGTAAATAGTGGGAAAATTCAAGTTTGCAAACATTTTTATATATATTTTATTTAAAAAAAGAAAAAATTTCATTAAAATGAAAAAAGGATATTTATAATACGAATAGTTTTCGAAATAATTAAATTCAATCCTTTTTGTAAATTCATGGAAAAATGCAGAAAATTGGAATTTTTAATCTTAAAAAATTTATTTGAATATAAATCAGTTGTTAAATACAAATATAGTAAACCAAAAACCATCCAGAAAGCTGCTATTATTTGCCTTGGTAATTTGCCCGCAAAATTGGCAGTAAAAATCCCAACATTGACTCTCCCCTTTCTTTTAAACTACTCCGATTCCAGATCGTGCATAAAACAAATAGGCAGAGTTCAACAAGTTCAGATTTGTATAAAAAATTTACTGACATGAACTTCTACGCCAACTCCACAACCCCGAACTCGACTTAATTCGTTACTTTTGACATAATGTCACTACTCAAAGCACCAACGTTCCGGGTCGAGACGCATAATACTAAGTTATTTTGGAACGACAGTTTGATCGTACATATTTGCCATGATATTTTCAACTCTGATCTCTTGTATTTTCATGGTTTATCTCAAGTAATTTTCTGAAGGACTCCATATGGTTTCCAAATACCAATTATAGGTGGCATAAATCTCATTGAACTAAGTACATTCGTGCTTAGTTTTCAGAACGATGACCCTATTACAAAAAAATATGGTTTCAATTAAGTTTTTAAAAGCAGCAAGTGCCTACTACTTGTAACATGATAGTTCCCAAAATTGTGACCAAAACAATTTTGGTGGTCCTCTTTAAAACAACAGTAAGAAAAAAAAAACTTTGTTTATTTACTATTTTTGTAGAAAAAAAACAAAAAAAAAACATTGTTCCATTTTCTTATTATTAAAATAAAATCAGAAAAACGAAAAAAAAGTGTTGAAATAAGTTTTTGTGTTTTCCTCGAAAGATTTTGAAAAAATTCCAAAGTTTCAATGAACTTCTTTTTGAGAAAAGAAAATTTCTCTTCAATTTTATCACCTTTCAGGTCAATAAATTTGTTTTTGATTATATTTTTAGACGAACGTTGCGTTTTTATCACGACTAACTCGCTCTCATAAATATTTCACAAAATAATACCAAAAAAAAAAAAATATGTATTTACGAAATCATCATAAAAATTAAATTATTTTGTATGTAATTTGTTTTTCTTTCCAAAAATTTTGTTAATGTTTTTCTTTTCGTGGGCCTCTCTTTTTAAAATCTGGCAATGTCAGCAATTAATTGTCACAAAATATTTTACATTATTATGCCCTATGGTAGGCACTACCAGAGAGTATATTAGTTTTGTTACTCCATTTGTAACACATCGAAATAATCGTCGTGGAAAGGTTTTAAGGGTATATGGTTGTGCTTGTGTCAAGAATCAAAAGTTTTATCGACTTATGCATGTCCGTTCGTCTCTATACAAGACAACTCAAAAACCCGTTTTCCGATTTTGATGAAATTTACAATTTGAGTTGCTTTTTAACTTGATTTGGTATTGCGTTTCAGCAAAATCGATCCAGGGGGAGCAAAGTTATAAAGGAAAATCCAGGGTGACCAGAAAGTTTTGTCCTCTTTTTATATGGTTTTTCGGATTTATGATAATTCGAAAATTTGTGAAGCAATTTTGTTTAAATTAATTATATTGGTTAACTACATAACGGTAGCATAGTAAATTTCAGGTAAATCGGTCCAAGGATAGTGGAGAAAGAAATAATCCTAAGAGCAAATAAGCCTGTGCATAAAGTTTTTTGATGTACTTTAAAAACTAATACACCGATTTGAATAAGATTTGCAGATTAGACTTATGCTATCAGGATCTAGATTACCTGCAAATTAGAGGAAATTTTGAAAGGAGGAAACAAAGTTATGAAGAAAAAACCTTAAAATAATATTTTGTCAGTTTTTCTGTCCCATTTCTACCATAGGGCATCAAAAGCTCGGCTATAGGCCGATTTTAACCTACTGCATGTTTTTTATATTCCGTTCATGTTCAGCTTCTCTGAATTTTGTTGTTTTTATCGCACAATATTATTTTAATGATCGAAAGTTTTTTATTTTATATTTTTTAGCTATTTTCAGAAATGTAAACAAAAATCAGCTGACTTTTTTTTTCGTGTTAAACAATTTGCGATCTATTTTCTTCTCACAACACAATTCATTCCACCAACCGCCCCCCAAAACTTGAATAGCGAACTGAGTTAATAATAATTGAACCGTATTTTAAGCATGCGCGACTTGACTTATGTGAAATAATTACATCAAGTTTATTTATGTTAAAAACAAATAATAATATAGTAATATAGAAAAAAGCTTTAATTTATTTTTGTTTTTGTATTAACTCGTTTGAGATAGTAAAAAAATGTATCTATAAATTGGCTAATATATTTATGCCCTATGGTAGGTACTACCAGAGGGTATATTAGTTTTGTCACTAAGTGTGTAACACATAGAAATAATAATCGGAGAAAAATTTCAAGGGTATGGTTGTGTAGGGAATCAAAAGTTATATTGATTTATGCATGTCCGTCCGTCCGTCCGTCCGTCCGTCCGTCCGTAGACAAGATAACTCAAAAACGCGTTATCCGATTTTGATGAAATTTATAATTTGAGTTGCTTATTCCTTAACTTGGTTTGGTATTGCATTTGAGCCAAATCGATCCACGGGGGGCAAAGTTATAAAGGAAAAACCAGGGTGACCAGAAAGTTTTGTCGTTTTTTTGGTTATGGTTTTTCGGATGTAATTGGAAAATTTGTGACCCGATTTTGTACAAATTAATTATGTAGGTTAACTGCATAAATAGACGATACCGAATTAATTTTCAGTCAAATCGGTCCAAGGATAGTGGAGAAAGAAATAGTTGTAGCCTAAAATAAGCCTGTTCATAAAGTTTTTCCAATGTATTTTAAAAAGTTATGTACGGATTTGAATCAAATTTACGAAACGTGTTTATACTATTCGACTCCAGCCTACCTGTGAATTTGGGCCAATTTGAGAATGAAGAAACGAAGTTATGGAGAGAAAAACCTTAAAATATTCAGTTAAGCAGAAAGTTCGTGGCGTTTTTTTTCCAATAGTTGGCTTTAGAATCGTATAACTTTAGTAGTTCTAATCCTATCAAGTTATATTATAGCGCACTGAAAAGGTGACATCTTATAGAATACTAAGAAAAAGAAAATTGTGAAATTCTGGCAGAACAAATTGGGGTAATTGGGTTTTGAAAATGAGCCAAAATTCTGAAAAAAATTCCCTATATTAGTGCTCCATGTTTGGTACTACCGCCCGTCCGTTGACAAAATAACTTAAAAACGCGTTATCCAATTTTGATGAAATTTAGAATGCTACTTGGTTATTGCTATAGTGGTTTTGGTATTGCATTTCAGCAAAATCGACTGAGGGGCAGCGAAGGTATTAAGGAAAAACAGGGGCGACCATAAAGTTTTGTCGTTTCTTTTTATATAGTTTTTCGGGTTTAATTGGAAAATTGGTATAGCAATTTTGTTTAAATTAATTATATTGGTTGACTACATTAATAGACGATACCGTTGAAAATTTCAGTGATATCGGTCTAAGGATAGTGGAGAAAGAAGTAGTCGTAGGAAGAAATAATCCTGTTCAGAAAGTTTTTTTGATGTATTTTCAGAACTAATGCACCGATTTGAATGAAATTTGCAAATTAGACTTATGCTACCAGGGTCTGAGTTACTTACAAATTAGAGAAAATTTTGACAAGGGCAAACAAAGTTATGAAGAAAAACCTTGATATATTGTTAGTTTTCACAATTTTTCTCTCCCATTTCTACCATAGGGCATCAAAAAATCAGCCATAGGCCGATTTTAAATTACTTTATGTTTTTAATTGAGCTTTTATTTTGGAACCCCCCATAGGGTAAAATGACTAGTTGTCGATACACAATTTGTGATGGATTATTTTCTTTTCTTTGAAAGTTCTTAATCAAGTCGTGTACACCAAAGCCTCTATTTGTATCGGTAATTGGGACCAGAGAAAGACGGCGGAATTCAAAGCGACACAAATCTCATTTGATTTACTTACAAGCCTAAAATTAGACATATGAACGACACACCTTTGAAACCACGAAAATTTATGAACGACAAAACTTCGAAATGGACCAAAATCGAGGTTTTGATGAATTATAAAAAAAACTATAGAAGTGCAGAACTTTCTCCCACGTACATATATGCCGATAAGACTAAGTTGAAATCGAGTCTATTTAGTTGATAATACAAAAAATCTAAATTTTATAGGAAGGAAAAGGTGAAAAATGTATCTGAGACCAATATTTCAATTTCTAGAAACAAGGTCTAAACAGACTCGATCATTCCACACTGCTTTTTCAATTTAACTTTTTCTTTAGATTCGATATTATTCATGCTATACCAACAATAGTTATTCGGAATATTGTAATTGTAAAACATTTCACTTACAATGGGAATTATTTGTATTAACTATTTAAACTCAAAATGCCTGTTTCTCCTGCATGTCAAAAAGAAACCTCATTCAAAGAATCTACAAAATGTAGATCATAAAACACGACTTCTCAACATTCAAATAGACTGCCTTATTTCGACTTGTCCTAGCCACCAGCCCAAATCTCAATAAAACCAATTTACATAAACATCTGTGCATCTATGAATTTCAAACAGGATTCAAGTCTGTATGTTCACAAATTATTTGGCAATTCAATCATAACTACAATTTGAGAGTTGTTTCAATAATTCTAATATACAAAACGATTGTTCAATAACGCCAATTAGTGGATGTTTTACCCTAGATATATTAAGAACGAAGTAAAAAAATTTTAGCAAATTTTAATCCAAAGGTCAATTTGAGAGACGAATATTCGAACTGAAAGCTTTAATTGAAACGCAAAAATTGTCCACAAAAAAATATTTACCCGGATTATTAAACGTTTTTCAAGAAAAATCAGATTTCCAATAAAATAGTAGGTTCACGATAGGTACACGAGACATTTTTTCTAAAAATATCTAAAAAAAAAAAAGTCTCTTCAGAATAAACTTTCAACGAACAAATTAAGGGATGAAAGTAATTTAGGCGGAATGAACAAAAGTGAGAAAAAAAAACAACCACCTTCAATTTTTATGTATTCATCCAAAGTCAGCTTCCACCAATTTCCAAAGTCACTCCAGATTCATATAAATTAACTATGTATGTTGTTAAAGCCACAAACAAACAAAAAAGATGTTCATCCTAAAAGCTTCCAATAAAATCCGAAACATCCACGGGGGTGGATAAATGGGGGGAAAAAAAATGAAAAGGTGGTTGAAGACTAATAGAACTAACGAAAAAAAAAAAAAACAAAATTAACAGAATGGATGAAAAACGAGGACCACATGGTAGTAATGAAATTCGTAAATGAAATGGCGAAATTTTTGTTTTTTTTTCTGCGGATTTTTGTGTATTCACCGAAAATGGAAAGTACAACTTTTTTTTGTATAACAGGCCAATTGACAAGTCCTCGGCCTGACACATAGATGGCGGTACTAGAATTAAATCCATATGATTTTTAGTTAGCCCTAACCTTCAAAAGACGCGTGTATAAATTTGACAGCTGTCGGATCATTAGTTTGTGAATTATAGCATTTTGAGTGAAGCAACTTTTGTTATTGTGAAGAAAATGGATAAAAAGGAATTTCGCGTGTTGATTAAACATTGCTTTATGGCCAAAAAAAATACCGTTGAAATGAAAACTTGGCTTGATAATTATTATCCGGACTCTTCACCTTCGAAATCCACCGTTGGAAAATGGGGTGCCTTTTTAAATCTGGTCGTACAAGCCTTGAAGACGATTCACGTCAAGGACATCCAAAAAGTGTACCAACAACAGAAAAGATACAAAAATTACAGGATATGATTTCGGAAGACAGACGAGTGGCTGTGGATAAGGTAGCTGACACCCTAGGCATCTCATATAGACCAGTACATCACATCTTAGCTGAAGTTTTAGGTTTCAAAAAGCTTTGTGCAAAGTTGGTGCCGCATTTCCTAAAAATGGAACAAAAACACATGCAAATGCGACTTTCTTAAGAACATTTGGAGCATTTTCGAAAGGATAAAGTGGATTTTGTGCGCGGATTCATCACTATGGATGAGACTTGGGTCTATCACTATGATCCTGAGTTGAAAGCAAAATCAAAAAACCGACAATTCGGCTCCAAAACGGGTTAAGGCCCAAAGATCAGTGAAGAAGGTTATGGCATCAGTTTTTTGGGATGCAAAAGGAATTTTGTTGGTGGATTACCTACAAACTGGTAAAACAATAAACTCAGATTATTATTACAACCTTTTGGACCAATTGGATGTAAAAATTCATGAGAAAAGACCTGGTTTAAAGAAGAAAAAGTCATTTTTCACCAAGACAATGCACCGTGTCACAAGTCGATAAAAACGATGGCAAAATTGGATGAATTGGGCTACGAATTGCTTCCCCATCCACCGTATTCTCCAGATTTGGCCCCTAGCGACTATTTCCTGTTCGCAGATCTCAAAAAAATGCTCGCTTTAGCACCAATGAAGAAGTAATTGCCGAAACAAAGGCCTATTTTGAGGCAAAAGACAAATCGTATTACAAAAATGGTATCGAAAAGTTGGAGGGTCGCTATAATCAGTGTATCACCCTTGAAGGGAAATATGTTGAATAAAAAAAACGAATTTTGCCAAAAAAATGTGTTTTACTATGATAGGCCGGGGACTTTTCAATTGACCTGTTAATAATGAAGCTCGTCGAAATCAATAGAATTGATTGAGTTCTCTCTCTTATTAACCCTGTACGACGTAAAAAAGAACAGTTCTATATGATATTTTGCGTTAATTGAAATGTCGGCAAAATAATGATAATTAACGACGCGCGCAACTTTTATTTGATTGATTACTTTTAATAGTGACACACTCTTCTCAAAAGTTCTGTTACATTGTACTAGGAAAACAAAAATACCATGTGGGTATATTAAGAAATATGTTGAAAGGTGTAAATCATTCTTGTTTGTAGAAAATTTTCCGAAATATTAAGTTTGGAAAATGATTGAGTAGATATTAAACAGTTTGTGTGAAATGATATATTTCTTTTCCATGTTCAGGTTTTTTTTCCGTAGGTACAAATTGACGTCAAGGAGTTATTACTTTTGCGATACATAATATACTATAATTAAATGAAAATAGATTTGTTTTTTTTGGATGAATTTGTTGTGGATATTAAAAGAAAATCTGTTAATAATTACTGGGAAAAGTATCATCAAACTCATTCATTCTTCAGATAAAAATAAAGCTTTAAAAAGTATTTAAGTTTTCATCAAGAAATTATGAATTGACTAATTTCAGGCGCAAATGAAAATTAGACAGTAGCAATGTAACTTCTTAATCTTGAACGTATATCCCGTTCCAGGTCATGTATATTGTGTTGTTTAATATCAAATTTCACCCGACAGATTCCTTTCGATTCAATGACTTCGGCAGGGACTGAATCATACTTAATTACTTCATATAAAAATTAGGAGTATCACTCGCTTAATTATGTTAAAATAATGAATGGCAGTTGGTTCACTAATTGATCAGCTGTTTCTTTCACATTAATTGACACCTTATATTTAGAAGTACCAAAGATTATGAGATGAGATTTGATTAAAAGCTTTAATATGCGAATTAAAAAACAAAATCAAATAATTCAAGTTAAAGTTCTCAAAAAAGATTATTAACTTAATCATATGGAAAAATTTCTTCCAATAGATGGCGAATTGATGGGTAGATGTCAAATTTAGGACTTAGTGCGCTTATGTATAATAAAACTGCCCATTTTTGCGACTTATTTTTTTTTTTTGTAGAAGACTAACAGGTTGTCTCAAAGGTTTTAACTCTCATGGATGGTTTTATATTATAAAGTAGTATCTTATTAAAATAGGTACTTTTCTAATAATTATAATCTTTCGTTTTCCTTGGAAGTGATTATTGCTATTGTTAAGTACAGTATGACGGAATCACTTCATACCGCCATTATAAATCTTATATAAGAATTTAAAATATTCAATGTTAATCAATTTTATTAATTATTTTATCAGGGATTTATTGAAAATTTCCATTTAGTAATAACAAAAAAAATATTTTAAAACCGGGTAGTAAATAATTTGTTTAGCACTCTTAATTAACATTAAGCCTTGAAAACGAATTACATCAGAGGTCTTCTTAAGTATTCTCTCTTTCCTATAATGCAAATATAAAACAAACAACTTGACGCCATATCCACCCACAATAAATTGAAAAATTCTATAAGTACTTTTAGTAATTGTTTTTTTGGAATAATATTTTCAATATCATAAATTTTTGTTACTGTGGAAATATATGGTTTTTTTTTTTTTTTTTACAGGGAATGAAATGATCAGTTAGCACCTTTTCGAGAAAAGAGAATATGCTCACATAAGATTAACATGGATCTACATATATTATGTAAACTGTGGGAAAACCGAAATATTTGGTGGATTTTTTTTTGTTGGAGAAAAAAAAAATAGGATTGGTTTGGAAGTCACAGGATATAATGTAAAATAGTTCGTGTTTGCCCAAAACTTAAATACATAGACTTCTTGTTTTACATCCAACGGTCATCTCATGTCATATTAATACTTTCATTCGAAAAGTTTGGAAATTATTTATGAGCTTTCTCACCTTTATGTCGAAAAAAACCAGTATTTTTTTCGGTTTTTTTTGTGAAAGATTTTTATGTTCGATAACCGACATTCTTTCAACTTCTGGTCTTTCTTCTTTTTTAATATTTATTCAATTTTATACAGGGTGAGTTTTGAAAGAATAGGAATTATTAAATGAAAGTTTACGACTTGATTAGGTCTTTAGATTTTCAGTTTTGTATAGTTGCATTCTAGAAAAAGATACATAAATTAGATTTCTTTTTTACATACATGATATAAGACTTAAAAGTTTAAAAGTTGACATATGAACGGCTCTTCCTGGTTTAAAAAAAGACGTCAATTTTAATGACTTTCAAGTTATGCCAGCGAGAACTTACCCTTAGTGACCTTAAAACCTTAACTTCGAGCACCATTTCTTGTGTATTCAATCTAAACTGAAAATCATTAACTACCCAAATAATAACGAACCAAAAAATGAAAACGTCCCATTTTTAACCGTGCCAGAGGGACAGAGACCTAAACCCCAAAAATTTAGTTTTGATTTCTAAAATCCGAAACGTGTTGGGAAACATTATAATATGTACTAGGTTGGAAGGAACTAGCACGCTTTGTTTTAAAAAACACGAAATATCTATTTGAAAATATAAAAAAGCACACCTTCTTCATAATTTGTGCCACTTAAGACAAAATTCGGCTCACCTAATCACAGTCCAAATCAGTTATTCACATTTGGCATAATTACATCTTGAAATTCAAATTTGTAGACGAGGCTCCTGTGCTACTAAAACCATAGATTAGTATACCTAGATTTCGAAGCCAAATGAGCAGCGCGATGTTCAGGTTGTTGGATGATGTTGGAGGTGAACTTAAAGAAGAATGGATGAAAAGAGGTTTAATGTGAAAGAAAGAGAAGAATTTGTATTGTGTCGCGATATCACAGTACAAAAAGAATCAGTTGAATGCACAATCGTTGGAAGTCTTTATTATTAGTCTATGCTAAAATATGCATAGAGGACTAGTACTAGACTTATTCGTTTCATACCTAGTCTAGTCTTATTTTAAAAGTAATTCTTTATAACTACAAAGCTTTTCACGCCTGATTTTTCTAAAATTTACCTACCTGACAGAATATATACCCAATCTCACTTAATTATGCTATTATACCTATAAAAATCACCCTATAAATGAAATGTCTGTACATTTGGATGAACATTAATCAGATTCTGATATACCAATTAAAATACCATCACTTATCATTAACATGAATGAATTCTGAGCGGTGTGTGATCAGATGAAAATTGAATTTGGCTTCCTGTTGTGCTTGCTTTCAGTTATAAATAAAAGTCAGATAAAAACTCCTTTTCAATATTATAAGAAAAAAAAAACAGAAATAAAAGCTGCGGGCTATTTGAAATTTTTCAAAATGAATTCGACCAAATCTTGATTATTGTTTTTCGGCAATTATTATATTTATTCGAAGTAGTTAGTTCGAAATAACTAATTTCAATTGCTTGATACTTAATAATTTATTGATGGCCTCAAACAATCGTGTTATATATAAAAAACGGTGTAATTACAGAGCATTTGTTTTTCTTCTTGATATTCTTAAGTGCTTGAAATTTTAAAGTAGCTGGAATTTGATACCAAGCCGCACTTTAATCAACGGACTATTGTTATTCTCAAGTTCGGACGTAAAAAAAATACAATATTGGAATCAAATTACGTTTAATGAGGAACCAAGGAAGTTAAATTTTGGTTATTACAAACGAATTTTTTTTTGGATAAACAATTTTGCAGACGAAGAAAATAATGTATAGTATTAATAATAATTTTTTGGCGCAGTAAAAAATAAAATTAGTCTCTGCAAAATTCTGGAGTAAAAAAAAAAGGACGCATGAGAATAAATAAAGTGATTTGTAAACACACATAATGTGAGGCTATTTTAATGAAAAATAAGAAGAAGAAAAATTCATGGCACGTCTCATGTTTTCCAGTACATTAGACGCAGATTTTCTTCAAATTTTATATCATTTTATTGTTATTTTCTTTTTTTTGTGTGGTCGAAAAGAAGAAACTGACCATATCCATAAGGTTTTCATTATTTGTCGTTATATCGACAATATGTTTTTCATGAGAATTCAATACGTGTCCATTTTCCTTTTTTTTTTTGCAGTTGTACATTTCGTTTAGTAGGGTAAATGTACCCAAAATTACGAACAGCATTCAAATGGCGGTAACTCTATGAAAAAAGTTGGGAAATAATTTCTTGAAAATCAAAGAATATTTTGAAGTTTTTCAAAATAATATAGAGTGGTCTCGATTTCGGTACCTAGATTAATAATAAAGATTTCCTGTACTGTCCTGTAGTAGATTCTTCTCTTCACTAACCATAACATCCTTTGACCATCAAGCTGCTCATATGGCTTGGTGTACTTATTTATGTCAATATTTTATGCAAAATGTACCTTAATTCTAACATGTATTCCTTGAGATCCGTGGACTTGTTTAAAATCAAATTCCACCGGACGGACTATGGAAAGAATGAACCGGTCTCCCGAATGTTGAGCGTGGTCAATGCCAATGCACAAATTTTTGACTTTTGCCTCAGTAAACATGAACTGAAGAGACTCTTATATAATTCCTAATATTATGTATTAATTTTTTTTAGGCTCGGTTTGAGTTGTTACTGTTACTATAATAACTATTAGAAGGACTTTTTCGACTTCGAGGACGACTACTATTTAGTATATTTACCCTATGATGTTTTCCTTTTTTTTATTATCATTTTATTCGTGATGCTTCTTTAAAGAGAAGTTGACAAGGAAAATTTTTCAAAAAAAAATATAATGTTGAATGGAAATAAATTTAGCTAAAAAGTTTTCTATGACTATTTTTCTTCGATTTTTTCCCATTCACCGAATCAATTTCTTTTCTTCAATAAGAAAGAAAAAAAATAAAAAATTTTGGCAAAGCAAAAAGAAATGAAGAAAAATTTCCAAATCGGAAAATCGAAATCGATGGAAATGGATACGAAATGATAGGAGAATGAAATATACAGGAAAGAAATGAAGTATCGAAGAGTATTTTTCCTTTTTTTTTTTTTTCATATTTCCGGGCATTTATACTATCGCCTTTAATTTTACTACGTTTTGAATTTTCATGAAAGGTTTTCCTGATATCGTACATAAAATGTATAGGATAGAATTTTGTTTCTGGGTTGAATTTTTCACATCGATGACGAAAAGTATGAAACGTGCCCGGAATCAGGAAAACAAGATCTCTCATTGAATATAATTTTTTTCTTTTTTTTTTTTTACATTGCTTCATGGTGTCATGGTGGTTGTTTATTTTTATATCGTTATATCTCTAGATCCCTATTATAAGGTATTGGATATGTTTGTATGAGCCTTCAGAAAATTTTGTTTAAAACAAGATTTCAAAACGAAATTTTTTTCATTTTCTTTTTTCTGTTTTGCTGCAAAAGCCCACCAAATGGGCTGATGATGAATTGGATCAAAATATACATTTTTATATAATAATAAAAAGGTATTGTGGAAAGATGAAATTGATACTCTTTAAAATCACCTGGAAGAATGATTTATACTGTTTATACTTGGGGAAGAAAAAGGGAAAAAAAGGAAAAAAAAGAAGAGGAGTAAACAAATTTTCAATGTAACAAGAGCGTACCAAAAAAAAAAAAAAGGAAAAACGAATTGAAATCAAAAGAACAGAACTTTTGAATGGGTTATTTGCATAACATTGTTATGACATTTGATTTGATGTTCGGGATAAATAAAGGTTTATGCTTTAAAGTTTCTTTTTTTTTCTTCCTCCATTGACATCAAAAACAGGGAAAAGATTTTGTGGTTAAAAAAATTTATCAAAAGAAAGTGAAAATAAATTTTAAACTTGATCTTTGTATGAGAAAAGTTGAGAAGAGTTGATATAATAAATATACTTATATTTATATAATATTTAGTGATCGACCATACCGACCATATCAGGATCGGGTAAGTATAATCTATGAGAAAACTTTTTGTTCTTTAGCTGTTCGATAACAGACCAACATTTTACAATGAATACAACAACAATTTGTACACTAAATTTTGTTTGGAGCAAAAATATTTGACATTTCTGCTTCAGTTTTTATTTTAAATGTTAATGTAAATATAGATGGTTCTGTTTTGTGTTTTTTAATACTTGAATTTTGATTGTAGACAAACAACTTTTGAGAATACTATCGAAACCATATTTTGGAAAATGAATTTACATAAAACCTGGTCCGGTATTAGTTGAAGCACATATTTATTTTCAACAATTCTTTGATTCCATTATACAGAAGCGCAATATGAAACCATATTTGTATGCATATACAGTCAAGTCTCCTATATCGAGTTGTTTTTAGAACGCGATTTCCATATAACGTGGAGTAAAAAAGCAACCGCTCTCCTATAACGCGGCCTCCTTATAACGCAGTACCATTAATCGCGTTATAGAAGACTTGCATATATAATGAATTAGGTAAGCTGAGAATGGAATTGGATCATGTAAATAAGAAGTTTCCAGAGATTGCTTCGACAACACCAATAGGCACCACCCAAAAAAGTAATAATCCAAGAAAACAAACAAGGTCCAAATAAAAACAGGTCTAAAAATTTTAATTCTCTCCAAAAAGAATTTAAAATAAATTGAATTTTTGAAACACTTTCGCTGCTTTTTTTTTTAAGCGTAATTTTTAACATTTCAGAACTATTTGTGGAGGCGTGATATTTTAATTTAGCTCCAATAACAGGCCACGAATAATTTGAATTCCAAAGTTTTTTTCTTCAAAAATTTTACTTTCAAAAGAATGTTTTTTTTTTCATTTTATTTTCTTCATTTCTCAAGTTGTTGCTACAACCAACTTTTTCTTTTCATTTCCACCCCCTTGAAATAAAAACGGCATTATTCGGAATTTTTCCATAATTTTCCTTTTTCCAATTTGATTGCATTTATTGATCAAAAACTAACAAGAAAATTTTCTTTAGAATTCAATGTAAGATTATCACCCATTAAACAACCAAAGATTTTCTTCTATTAGATATAAAATATCGAACTTTATTTTCGGATATTTTATGATCGAGTTTAATGTCTTTTATTATCACGATCAGTTCTGCTCTATTTTTAGATTAAAAAAACAATTTTTTATTTATATACAAATCTATTTGACAACAAATAAATTCGCTGAAATAAAAAAGTAATAACGAAAAAGTCGAATTCGATAATTTTGCAAGATCATTTGGTAGAAAAAAATTTTGATCATTGAAATAATACGATCAATATAAATTGGGTGAGAAGGGATAAGAGGCAATTATTCTATTGAAAAGGCTTAGTCAGGAGTTCGTAGTATGTGAATTTTTATAGTTTCCACTTGATTTGGCACTGAAAAGATCGTTAACCTTGGATCATGCACATTTTCTTTTTGGTGGGTATTTTCAATATCGATTTATAGAAATTAAAGAGCAATGAGTTTAAACTATTTTGAAATCGACATGCATCTAAAATTGATCGTGAGTTTTACATTTGGTATTACAAAAAAAAAAAAGTGAAAAGAATTACTAATTCCAAATATCGTGTCATAATAAAAATAACCATAATTTAATCGCTTAATTGGAATTTTGGCGTCGAATTTCTTTGCACAAAAGTAAAAAAATAAGAAAAGCATAAGCTTATCTCATATCCAGATATTATAAAACTAAAAAAAAAGAGCAAATATTAGCAAAATAAATATAAGTTCATTGGCCGATTTTCGAAAAAAAGCAAACAATTTTCGCATTTCGAATAATTCAAGTCCAAAGTCATAAAATAATGTGAAAAATTATTATGTACACATTTCTTTGATTAGCTAAGCGCAACTTAGACCCTTCTTAAGGATAGTTTACATGGATCTTATTTCCAGTTGATTTAACATTCGATTGAATTGTTCGAATTTCTAGTAGGTATTATAAAGTAGGTTAAATACATGAGTTAAGTATAATCAAAAGCGGTATTTTCCAATGTAAAAGTATTAAAAAGGCAGTTTTTGATTCTACTGTGTATTTGTCATATTGTATGTTCTAATTAGAATCATGAAAAAGCTTGGGTATTCTTTTTAAAATAGGTAATGTCAAGGTAAATATATTTAGAAAATTAAAGATCAAAGAATTTGGTATCAAATCCAGCTAGTAGAAAATATTCTCTTTTCTTAACTTTCACAATGAAATGCATTTTGTAAATTATTGCCCGTTGTACTGGTACAAGGGCTTCCAGTTTAAAATTGAGATCGTGATCATGATACTGTTAATGTTATTGCAGATATTGCCCTTATTATGAAAGATCTGTCCTGATTTCGTAATTATGCTTTTTAGCTGGTGTTTTTCTTATTTAAAATTTTTAATACTGGGATTAAGTTCACTTATGTTAATTATTAAATCATTAACCTTGATAGTTGTAGTATCGATGACTGATTATTTACTCTTAGTGAATTAAAGATTTTTTTAGTTTGTTTTAATAAAATTTTATTGTACTAATTTAAGAACTTGTCTTAGAAAAACACAAGATCACCACAAAACGTGCGAGTACATCATAAACCTGTTTTTCTTACTTGTTGCTCCAGAGCAAAGCAGAATTTTAACATTGAACATAGCAAGAAAGAGGAACAAGCTTATCATCTTTTGTCTGAGTATAGATGTTTTGGTTTAGTTTAGGTTATAGAATAATTGTTGCATTTCGAATAACAATTGTAATGTTTGAATAACGTTTAGAATAGGTAAATCGAACAGATTAAAAAATACAGTGTTGAATGTTTAAGTTGGTTGAGACCTCGTTTCTAGAAGCCGATGAAGCTCTGGTTTAAATCCAGAGCTCAGTACTTTTCAATATTAAAATTCTGCTCTACTCTGAAGTAACTAGTGAAAAAGGCACACTACATATGTAAGATCACACGACTATGTAATATTATGTCGATTAAAATAGTAATTGCCAGTTACTGATTGTGTCCGTAAGCCTTTAGTGAAAATATTGAGTAGAATGTATATAAAAAAAAATTGTTTTAACGGAACTCCCAACCGACTTGTACCTGTGATCATACCTTTATTATAGTTAAATGAAATGAAAATTTTAAAACATTTTTCTACATATGAGAAAGTATTCACCTGTATGACACAATCAAAAACGAAGTGAAGTAAATAATATTTACAAATGAAATACTTTCAGTATTTAGCATCTGTGATGAATAAGACTGAAACAATTTATTTTATCATATATTAACTCATATAAAAAGATAAAGCCGGGCAAGTTCTGTAATGACTTTATATGGCGTCAAGAATTGAAATTTCTTAAAAAAAAAAAAAAACGTTTATTTAGAGTTTTTGTTTCGACTCTCTTTACAATAAAGATAACTAAAATTCTTTTGCAATAATGTCATAAATATTGTTCTTTTTATTTGTTTGGAATATTTTTGTATTTTTAATTCTTATCAAAATTCATACAAAAAAATATATGAATGCATAAAACAAAAATTACTGGTTTTTCAAAGAACGTCAAAAAACCTATTTCAAAAATTTAATTAGTTCAAAATAAACATTGAAATCGCGTATTTAAGATCATTGAAATGTTTTTCTTTGATAGAAAAGCAAAAGTCTGTTTTCAAAGTCAAACAATAGTGGCATTTTTTTTTTTTGTATTTTTTTGAAAATAATTAATTGAATAAAAAAAAAGAAAACCTTATTTTTCTATGAAAAGAAAATTTTGTAGGTAAAATAACGAACAAAAAGAAATAATATACGAAATTCCTTTTGGATGATGTATGAAGTCATTTTCGAAATACGAAACTTTTTTCTTTTTTGAAAGATTAATTTTCAATTTTTTAAAAAAGAAAACAACAATAAATCGTTCATTTAACTCTTTTTTTAATTCGATTTGCGAATGATCTAAATTGAGGTTATTAATATTTTGAATTAGCTGAGCTTTATTTGGAATCAAAATTTTGTTGTATATCAGGAAGGAAACGATTAAAAAAAATGTCTATCAAATGAGTTCAATGAAAGCTTAATTTTGAGTTTATCGTTTGCTGAAAATGAACACACCCGAATTATTTACAAAATAAAATGATAACAACTTTAATCCGTATTAGTACAACATATTCAAGCCTCTTTTTTTTTTTTTTTAAAACTGAATCTAAAGAAATCGAATTGACAGAATTTACGATAGAAAAAAAGAAAATAACGGATCGAAATGACGAGCACTTTAGAAACATATTTTAAATACGTTTTTTTAAACCTTATTTATGAGTTTTTCTATAAAAATATTTTTTAGTACAACAGAAACATAAAAACTATAAAAATACCATAAACCAACAAATTGTGAGGTTAGAGTGCTTGGATTTATGATCTGATATTAGAGTGGCATATTATGACTGTTGGTTTCAATTAATTTGAACAATCGCGTAAGTCGAAAGGAACCACTTCAGGGAAACAAAAAAAATCATAGAAGACTGGGCTATGAATTGAACCCAGACCCAAACTAAAGAGAACACTTAATTTTCAATTATCTCAATTAAGATAGATTTTAACTAAACCTAATTCAGACAGTTCATCCTTTTGTAAGACTTTAGTTTAGGTGTATTCAAATACCGTAATTAGCATACTTGTAGGGTTTAGATAATATTCAATTAATAGTCAATCACCTTTTTAGTGCAATGTTTGGTTCAAATTGATTAATTGTTGTCGGTAACTATAAGCAATAACTGTATAATCAGATTTCGATAGTTCAAAGTACACCACGCCCGGCCAGGTCGTTGTTTGCCTTTCTGATCAAAATGCTTATTATTGAATCGTCTAAACCAATTTCTACAAGTGGCTTTAGATAAAAAATGTTTACTATAAGCTTCCACAAGCAAACTAAAACAGCAGCACTTTTCTTGAAAGTCAAACAAAAAACTAATATTTCTTGCAAATATTTTTTCCTTTTTTTTGGTACGAGAGTCGACATTTTTAATTCAGTAAAAAATTGTATGGTTTACAGTTCATATACTAAAATTTAAAGTTTATTGATAGTACTTCAAATTAAATGTTATGCCTTTTTGACTTACATG
The DNA here is from genome assembly GCA_963422695.1 of Xylophagus ater. NCBI lineage: Eukaryota > Metazoa > Arthropoda > Insecta > Diptera > Xylophagidae > Xylophagus > Xylophagus ater. The sequence goes on from OY730481.1 coordinate 5,187,346, forward strand.
CAGGAAGTACTACTTAAGATATCTATTAGAAAATGATAACATTTAATTCCCATACCCAATATATTGATATATACTTTTACAAGGCGAGTTCAAAATTGGCTTGAGATCGGCTTAAAACTTAATCCAGGCTTTTTAGGTCTCCCAGAAAAAGAGAAATCATTTGAAATCAATTGAAATCTATTCAAATTGACAGACGTTTGAAAAAAATTTGTTTTTTCTAGGTTAGGTTTTGCCTCTGCTCATACTCCAATTTAAATTTTGAAGTCAATTCGGGATTACATGCAATTTTCAATTCGATCAGAAAAATTTTAGTGATCAAGTTGAATTCAAGTCAATCCGGGTTTATATGCACGATTTTTGGATTGAAGTAGACTTCAAGTAGGTCATGTAAATAAACGAAGTAATAAATTGCATTGGTTTAGGGATTTCGTTGGTAGTAACTAAACATGCTCAGGTTAGTTGACTGGGCTGACATCTTTATGCCCTATGGTAGGTACTACCAGAGGGTATATTAGTTTTGTCACTAAGTGTGTAACACATAGAAATAATAATCGGAGAAAAATTTCAAGGGTATGGTTGTGTAGAGAATCAAAAGTTATATCGATTTATGCATGTCCGTCCGTCCGTCCGTCCGTAGACAAGATAACTCAAAAACGGTATTGCATTTCAGCAAAATCGACTGAGGGTCAGCGAAGTTATTAAGGAAAAACAGGAGCGACCATAAAGGTTTGTCGTTTTTTTTTTATATAGTTTTTCGGGTTTAATTGGAAAATTGGTAAAGCAATTTTGTTTAAATTAATTATATTGGTTGACTACATTAATAGACGATACCATTGTAAATTTCAGTGATATCGGTCTAAAGATAGTGGAGAAAGAATTAGTCGTAGGAAGAAATAATCCTGTTCAGAAAGTTTTTTTGATGTATTTTCAGAACTAATGCACCGATTTGAATGAAATTTGCAAATTAGACTTATGTTATCAGGGTCTGAGTTACTTGCAAATTAGAGAAAATTTTGAAAAGGGCAAACAAAGTTATGAAGAAAACCTTGATATATTGTTAGTTTTCACAATTTTTCTCTCCCATTTCTACCATAGAACATCAAAAAAACGGCTATAGGCCGATTTTAAATTACTTTATGTTTTTCGGCTGATTTCTCTTCGCCTATATTTCCCTAATTTCCCTAATTTCCCTAATTTTGCTAATTTTACGAAACAAATATTTTCGAAATAATCCGCGCCCACAGTTAAAAAGAAAAGCTGGAAAATATTCATTATATATATACGTTTATACGTCATTTTCTTGCGGTATGAATTTATGACTTTTGCGTAATCCAAATGAAAAACACTTGACATTCTTACCAACATTAATCATATATAAAATTAATACAGACTTTTTAAGATAATCCAAATAAGAGTCGTTCCAACACTTGAACAATTGGCAAATTAAAATGTTTTGAATTCCATTGAAATAAAAATAACAGAAGGAAAAATTAGAACAAATAAACAAACAAATAAATGAAATCGTTTTTCATTTTGGTTTTTTCTGATAAGAATACTAACTTACGAAAAAACAAAAAAAATAATAATAAAGCTTTAATCAAATTTTATTCTCTCACGAAAAAGAAAAATATATAAATTTTCATAAAGATAATAATTTTCCGGTATTTACGAGACCGAAAAAGAAAATATGATATGTAATCATTTTTTCAGGTGTGTGTACTATATTTTAGTAATACATTTTTCGTTATCATATTTTCAAAAAAAAAAACACACATGAGAGTGTATAAATGTTGAACGCTTTTTTGTGGATGTTGCAATTTAAATCTTTAACGAAACATTTCCATATTTGGTGAAAAATTCAATTTAAAAACGGATAAAAGTGCATATAATTTCCTGAACGAATTTGTCATACTCGCGGAATTGTAATTGAAACATACAGTAACTAAAAATCGGCCTATAGCCGTGTTTTTGATGCCCTATGGTAGAAATGGGACAGAAAAACTATCAAAACTCACAATATTTTCAGGTTTTTTCTTTATAAACTTTGTTTCCTTTTTTCAAAATTTCCTCTAATTTGCAGGTAAGCTAAAGCCTGATAGCATAAATCTAACCTAATCTCTTTATTCAAGTCGGTACATTAGTTTTTCATAAAAAAAATTGATTCACAAATTTTCCAATTGAATCCGAAAAACCGTACACAAAAAAAGACAAAGCTTTCTGTGGTCATCTTGGCTTTTCCAATATAACTTTACTCCCCTTGATCGATTTTCCTGAAATGCAATACCAAACCAAGTTAAGGAATAAGCAAGTCACATTGTAAATTTCATTAAAATCAGATAACACGTTTTAGAGTTATCTTATCCACGGACGGGCAGACGGACATACATAAATCGATATAACTTTGATTCTCTACACATACATACCCTTGCAACCTATCTATGACGATTATTTCGATGTCTTACATGGAGTGACAAAAGTAATATACCCTCTGGTAGTACCTACCATAGGGGATAAAAATATTCGTGTACATCTAAATACTAGAAAGATAATTTTAAATCCAATCAAAACAACAACAGAACAAAAATATGAAACATTTTTTTTGTTGTTGTTTGTGATTTTATGTCTAGCCTAGCCTATTATGGATAGTGTCGGGTTTGATTCAATAATTTATTGAGGCAGATTAGTATGCACCAACTGCATTCAGATTTATGTAATATGAAGTGCTTAATGGCAATTTTTTTTTTCAGCGGTGCCTTTTATGTTAATATTATCAAGAAAACGCAGTTAAAAAATCATAGGGGAGAAGGAACGTGTGGAATATCAGTTCTACGGAAAACTGAACTCGAAATTAAGTAATCAACAATCATTTAACTGATTTCGATAAGATATAGCAAAAAAAAAATTATTAAAATTACTTTCAACGTTCAAGTTCTACTTTCTCTATACCATGTATGAAAATGTTTGGATTTCATACTTTTGATAAAATTTACTAAGAAATAAATCCGTTTAGAGAATACTGAAGACAAGAAACTTATGCCAGAAAATTTTTGACTATAGATATAAAGAATTTATTTGAAAATCTACCAGAGAGATACTTTAAGCCTAATTTTAAGCTTAATCGTTTTAATGGTTCTGGCTAAAAAATGTTCGGAATTTATTATTTTATTCCCCTAATTTCCGGAATTTTATAGGAATCAGATTAAAAATAAGTAGTACAAGAACTAAATACAATGTGGACCACCATCGAATCTCTTTGGTTTTCATACAAATGCTAGTTATTTGTGCCAAACGTCAAATTAGTGTTATTTGAATAACTTTTAAAAATACATATATATGAACAACAACCTCAAATCCACTTTTCGATTTAGTAAAAAAATGTTTATCCTAGAATTTCATTACTTAAAGTTAGAACTACATCCAGCCGTATTGCTAGATTTAAGCGCTGTAAAATGCTTTAAGCTCTTAGGACTGCTGGATGCCCCCAACATTAGTAATTAGTAATTTTTGTTTCTGTCATTTTCAATGAAAGTATTGGAAAGATCGCGTCTAATTTTCTCTCTCCAAATTTATTTTGCTTTGTTTCTCTTAAATGAAATAATTATTCAGTTTGCGGTTAAATACTCAAAATATTGGATTAATTCTGTTTACTCAAGTAATGGATTATTCAAACCATTCCCTATTATAGGGTAAGTCATATTGTAATCACATTGTTTCTCTGTTAAATGTCGTTGTGATGATATATCGATGCAGAATTTCAAAGAAAATTAATAATTTTGATTAAAATTTTAATTATATTAGAAATATTACTTCCAATGACATTGGAACTAGAATCAATGACAATTGTTTGTTATCCAACAACAACAATTGAATTAAAACAATCTACTTTTTCTTTTAGTTTTGTTTTTGTTTTTAATTTATACTATATTAAAATATAATTATCTCGTTTTTTTTTCCTTTTTCATAATTAATATTAGTCAAGAAATTAATTTATGTTTATTAATCATAATCTTAATTTTAATATCAGACATAAATTTTTGATGTAACATCGTAAAACACTCATCGTGTATCATTTTGGGTGCTTTTTTGTTTGTTTGCTTTTGTTGAAGGAAAATCTCAACAAGAAATGATTTCCATTCTTGTAATATGAAAATCATATACTAATTTTCACTTGTTTTTTATCCAAGAATTTTCAAATGTTCAGCAAATATGAGAAAGTTTTTCTTTTTTTATAACCGCTTTTTCCACACTTGTTATATATACTTGTAGTATTTATGTTCGAAATGTTCACTTGATTATTCCAATAAGTTGCCAAACAGACTTCGTCAAAATTTGATTTGCATAAACATCCAGAAAAGAAAAAAACAACGACTAAGACCAATTTCTTCTACTATATTATTATCAATTAAAAATGTCGTTTCGAAATTTACAAGCACTATAAAAATTTCACTTCAGGCAACGCTTTTCTTTTATATTTTTGTGGTTTTTCTTCGTGATTTTTTTTTTATTTCGTTGTGGTTTTAAAGTGAAAATTTTCATATATCTCTATAACTCTTTAGTAGAAAACATTTTCTCACCACTTCTTTCAATTCATTTCAATAATTTTCTCGTTTCATAAGCAAACAACATCATCTTAAAAATGTTTTCACATAAAATGAGATTTTCAGGGAAAATTGTTCGCACATGACATTCCACAACTCGATTTACCAAGCTTTAGGGGACGATTTTGGTATACTATAGAATATTTTCTTAAGAAAAATAAAAATTCAAAAAATAAGAAATGAAATGAAAAAAAAAGCCTAGTACCTTCTCTTAATATGTTATGATATATTTTCAACATCCTAAGGCTGAAAAATTATTCTACAAATCTGGTAAAATGAACCATAAATTATGCCAAGGTGTCATATTTTCTAAGAAGAAGCGCTAAAGAATGGTAAATTACGAATTAGTAATCAAAATTCTTGACAAAAATATATATAGAAATATATTTAAATATTTATATTTTGTAATATATTTGTGTGTGTGTGTGTGGAATTTGAAGTCATTTGGAAAAAGAGTTTTGAAAGTTTTCAATTCAATAGGAAAACATTTAGGAAAGTTTTACATTAAAACATATAATTTTCGAAATTTTCAAATTCCATAGAATTTTCAAAATACCTTTTAAATTACATTCAGAATTTTTGTATTATTAATATTTAGAAAAGGAAGACGAAGAAAAAAAAGCACGACAAAATTTAGAATGTAATTTATTACTTATATCCAAGCCAAGAGTAATTAAAGGTTTCACAGAATTGCTACTGATTAGCTTCTATCGTAACACATTTCGACTACGTTTTCATTAATTTTACTTATTATCTATTTTTAACACTTGTAAATCATTATAAAATTAATTTTTTATGAAGTTTTCTTGTATTATAATAATATTGCATTGTTGGGTTGTGACATACCCGAAGGGAAAATTGAGGAAAATTTAAAATAAACTGTACTATGAAGATATTATGATACATCAGAGTAAATGAATTGAATAGACAGATCTCCGATTTTAATGATCATAATAGTCCAATCGGTCATTAAAACTCGATAATGACCTTTATTTACGTAACAATGATCAATTTTAAGTATCTATTTCAAGAATCATTATTTTTTTAATTATCAAATGAAATTGTGAAGAGGTACCGAAATCTTTGCCTAACATTATTTACAGGGCCATCTACATTTGAACATTTTCAAAATTTCATCTGGTTTTGACATGTTTTCTTCTTTCACATAAACTTAAAAGGAGGAAAATGGTTATTATTTTAAAAATTCCTTAAAATTTACTAAAATACAGTTTAAAAAAATTAATGTTATTGAATCAAAATGAATAAATATTCTATTCTGAAAATTATAAGCAAAATAGTAATTTTTTGAACCTTTTGGAATGACAAGAATAATGATCAATTTGAAAAAAAGATGTGTCATGGGTCATCTAGAAGTATCATTAAAAAATAATTATTTGTAATTAAAATTGGAGATTTGTCTAGCGCATAAGGAAGATTAACTATCCGTGCGTGATATTTCCAATATATAAAATGATACTACTGAAAAATTATCAGACACTGAACAAGCTTCCAAATGATCGGACAAAAAATATACAGCGCCAACATGGGTACAAATTCCGTAATGTGGTCGTAAACATCGAGTAGTGGCTAAGCAGCTAAAAAATAAGAAGAATATATTAACAACCATTTAATTGCTGCCATTCAACATTTCTTCACTAGCTGTACAAAGGCTGAAATTAGTATTTTCAAGATGTTAGCTGGACTTTTATAACTACAGCACGAGTACCTATGAAAGATTATAATAAACTCGCCTATTTCAAAGAATTTTTTTTACGACGGTTGTTGCTTGTAGGCGATTTATAATTAACGCTCTTAGTAGAAATTTGCTAGAAATAAACAACACGACTGAAATTTAACATATTCGGAATATAATATTTATTTAATATTGATAGTTTCATGAAAAAATTGACTGTGAAAATTTTGAAATGATATATTCAAGGAATTGCATTGTTTATGTCATAGATACTGTAATTAAGTGATCTTAATTACAATATCGCATCAATTACAGTGTCAATTCCTACTGGAACATTATGGTACTTCTGACTGTAATAGTTCTCTTCAATGTTTTAGTGGACTGAGGAGCTTCAATTATTTATTCTTGTGATTCCAGGACGAGTTGTTCCAATTATAAGTACATCTTTCAAAGTTAGCAAAATAATAGACATTCGTTTTTTGCTATTATTTTTTTAATAGTATTAAAAATTAACAGACGTGAAACAGCAAAATAATTAACTTTAAAATGCATTTATAAAATTAATTTGTTTTTAAGATATTACTTTTTAGATAGAGTTTTCAAAGAGATGAAATAAATGAACATAAAACCAAATACCTGTTGTTTCCTTTATTCTAGCGGACTAAAAACATATGTATATCCCTTTGAAACATTTATCTGGTAAAAGACAAATGGGAAACTTTTTCATGTTTCAAAATATATAAATATAAAAGGATTTGAAATGTTGCAAAAAAAAAATGGTCTCTCTAGCACTGACGTTGTTTGCATTGAAACCACTCAAATTTAATTTCACATGTCGGATAATAAAAGTATTTTCGGTTTACTATCCTTTAGAGATGAAAAGGACAGTGCACATTTATGTATATAAAAGTGTAGAAATAAAACCCATGTAAGTACTTTTGTATCATTTCAATACGTTTCAGACAATTGCAGTTTCTTCTTTTTTACAAAATAATACTGAATGGTTTTTTTTCTCCTTTTGTTACGTACTTGAATAAAAGGTTCAGGTGAATTCAACTTACTAAATAAAATCTTATCTAGTTAAAAGGTTTCGAAAAGGTAAAATGTGAATAATATGCTGAAACAATTGAAAGAAAGAAAATGAATGCATTTTCACAGTATATGTACAAAGAAAAATTGTTTTCATATCATTTTGCAAAAAGATTTTCAATATTATTTTATTAAATTTATTATTTTTATAGTCAGTGAAGTGGGAAGATAATAATTGGGTTTGGTTTTATGGAAATTGAAATTGAATTTTAGTATCACTTTAGTTGTATAGAAGACGAACAACTAAACTTATATTTATATGGTGAAAGTAAAGATTCAAATCTTTGAAACAAGTTTGAAACATTACAGCCATGTACTAGCTACAGTATACTCGTCTATTAGTTCGTTTTCATGACGACTTCAATATTGACTTGAGATCGACTTGAAACTCAACCCGGGTATTTTAGCTTTACCAGATTAAAAGATTGACTTGAAATCGACTTCAAATCAACATCAACTTCAAGGACTCTTGGCTCCTTCAACCCCATTCAAGTGGAGACGCATTTTATATTTTCAGTTGGCCTATCCAGAATGTACAAACCAAGTTTCAAGAAAATCTGCCCATTATTGAGTGAATTATTGAAGTTTTTATTTTTTAGGTTATGTTTAAATTTTCAAGTCTATTTAAAGTCGATCTGTGTTTACATGGATATTTCTAGTCTATCAGAAAAATGTTTGTTACCAGATCGACTTCAATCCGACTTGACAGGCTTACATGAACGATTTTTGGATTGAAGTCGACTTCAAGTAGATCATGTAAATGAAGTATATAGTATGGCTACAGCCAAAAATATGGGAATACTTAATAAAAATCCGGAAAACAAGTAAAGTGACCGAACCTTTTATTTCAAATATATCTAATGTGCATCTAATGCCACATATACCGCTTAGCATGTTTTTTTGTTTGTTTGAAAATAGGAAATCTATCTTTCAAAAAATGATCATGGAAATTGGTTCTAGGACAACCATGTTCAATCGAAATTGATTTTGGGCTGCAAAAAAAAAAATTGGTGGTGTGTTGTGGGTCACAAACATAAAAATACATTATTTTATTTTAGATTAGATAATTCATGAAGGCAGCAGAAAAGATTTATTGCGGGCCGCTAGTTGGGCTTAGCTGATCCATCATCTTTCTTTCAGCTCTGGTTTATAAATCCTATTTTTTCTCGTATGAATTTGTAGAATTTTGTACACAACGCCACTGCTTAAAATTGTATATCTTTAACTGCATATGTTGATATCATATTCGGAATCGTCTTATGTTTTGCAAAAATTTTACTGAGGCTTTCGGGTGTTGATTGGTCAACAAATTTTGATTTATAATATTTTGCATTTTATTTATTTAATTTTTTATTTCATTTTTATTTTGAAGAAGTATCATTTTATTCCACGTTTATTAAATAACAAAATATGGACTTTAAACACTGTGGAACTTGGACTATGAAATTTATGGAATGAAAAAGAGAAGTTCAGATATGAAAAAGTACAAAAAAAATCTGTAAACTGATATTTACCATTAATTTTTTCTTTTTTTGCAAGGAAAGTAATTTTGAAAGAGTTAAAAAAAGAAACAAATAAAAAATAAAATAAAAAAATTATTAAGAAACATATTTTCTTAAGAAATTCCTGAGTGAAAAAAAAAAAAAATGTTATCAAAAAGTGCATGAAAATGAAATATTTTCAAAGAAAATATGGAACAAATGTTTGGAAATACGTTTCTTCTTTTCTTTTTTTTTACGATAAAATTTATTTGAATTTTGTAATAAATTCACCAAAATAGTTAATTCTGATTTTTAGTTCAGCTTTTAAAAAATTACATTATTTTGATGAAAGATATAAACATTAAGAACGTGTAGATGTCGATGTCAAAATGTCTGTTTAACATTTTAGATAAAATATCACATATTTTTCTTATTCAAAAAGAATTGTCCCCAAATCCAAAGAAAAATAAAAAAACACGATCAAACATATGATACGAAATGTTTTCACATAAATCCATTTTTGATTACGATCGAGTGTTAATGGCCCATAATTTTAATGGCACGATCATTTAGAGAAGAATATTTATAATCTGAAGCAGGCCAAAACATTGGTTTAAAATTAATCCAAATGTGATGGTAGTAGAACCAAAGGTCTTTATTTTAATAATTTTCTTGAGGATACAGTAAGCGATGACGATGAACATTGAAATCCCGTAAAATGTCATAATTGATTAGGTTCATGTCGCACTAAATAGGCTCAAATTATATATATTTAAGTTGACAATTTTATATATTTCTCGAAATGATCGTGTCAAATTAAATCCATTCATGCACATAATCATGAAGATATAAAAAAAACCGACAAGAAGACATTGATCTTGGTTATATTTGAGGTGAAATGGAAAGAAAAAAGAAAGTTTAAGTTTTATTAGGGTGTGTTCTCAATTGATTTCGAATTTTTATATCTGCATAAAACGCTGACATTTTCAATGGCAAAAAAAAATTTATATCAAACTTTTAATAAAAAGATCATTAAATTAGAGTTGGACATGCTTTATTGGCAAATTTGATTTAGTATACTAAGTCATTGTTTGCTTGCGTTGAACTATGATATGACATAGTTTCTACAACCAACTAACATACTAACATACCAATTCTTAACTATTTATGACTGATTTTCAGTCAACAACAAATTATGATCAGTATATTATGATTATGACTAAAATGATAAAAGTTTTTTTAAACTTACAACAAGATCAAAATAGTTATAAGTCTTAAAAAAAATTATGACAGTCATAACTTATTATGACTGCGCCTAGAATATGCACGTTAATCAATCAGCCAATTAAAAATATAACCTAAATAGAGAATTATTGGTTTTTCATTCATTGAATCATAATATTTGCAAGTCGTCTTGCATTTTTTGAGTTTAATCTCAAAATGATTAAAACTATTTTTAAATCTAAATCATAAATAAAATTCTTAAAGGGGACATTTTTTAGATTTATCTTAAAACACGGAGAAAAAAAAAACGAAATCTGAACACTAAATTAATAAACTAAATAGGCGGCATATTTCTATAGAAATATTGCATTTAAAATAAGTAAAGTAAAATAGTCATTAGCGCATACACACCATCATCAAAGCAAGTTAGAGATGATTGTTAATTAATTTAACAGATGTGCATAGGATTCTTGACGCCGCCCGCTGCCACACAATCGATTAAAGTTACAATTTCCCGGAAAATATGGTACGTCAAAGGCTGTTCACTTGCATATAGTAAATAATTAAATTAATGATTATTGAATGACGTAGTTTTCAATTGAAATGAGATAATAATTGAGTTTTTTCTTTACTATACTAGAATTTTTAATGTATACAAAAATGTATATGATTGGTTTTTTAGATCAACAAAACAGTATCGATCAATGATCTTTTTTTTGCGCGACTACATAATTTTATGTACAATTTATGCACAATCTGTAAAAGAGAAAAATCGTGAAGCACTTACTTATTTGAATGAAACATTTTCGCTTATCGGAATTTTTAAAACTTTTCAACTACGAATATGCGTAAGCTTTGAAAATAATATAATCTACCGACTCGGTCGTGACGTGATTTATGATACCTTAAGGCTATTATAAAAAGCCAAAAAAAACAAATGGGAAAAATCGTCTACAATATAAAATTGTGTTGAGCTCCAGTTTCTGCCTTTTTTTGGTTACCTATAAAAGAAAATTTCCGAAAAACTGATTATAGTTTTATAGATTCACAAAGATCGTTTGTATTTTGTTTTTTAACGTCATCTATGTAAAATTTATGTTTATGCATCCAACATATTACCAACAGTTATGTTGGTTTTGTTTTTTATGTTTCCATTCTATAAATGGTATATAAAAGAAAATCGTATAGAGTCTGTGCGGTTGATACTATCTACATAAGTTCATATATTATGTGCAATTTACTTGATTCATGCTCGCATAGTTTTTTTTGTGCATTCAAAGCTATAAAAATCTGACACATCATTTTGTCCGTTCTTCTTGGATAGTTTTAAACTAATCATATGCTATTAAAAATTCGCGATAATAATGATGATTACAAATAATAATGATCTATAACAAAACCACCCAACTATATTTTCTTTGAAAACTTTAATTTACTTTGGAAAAACAAACAACTATGGTAAATACGCATCAAAAACGCGTGTTTCCATAATAAGAATAAAACACCAATTGCAATTGCTTTTATGATTTAAAGATCAAAGCAACAACATAGCATAAGAAAATACCAAGTATTGTATGCGCTTGTGCCGGCCGACACAGTCTTCTTTGACGCCAATATGTGTTTGACTTACAATTAATCGCTCAATTAATTGTAAGTTGGAAGAAAAAAAAAAAAGAAAATATGAGAAAAACTTTTCACAGAAGAAAATGCCTGCAAACCCATTGTCAAGGAAATCTTGTGATTGTCATGATTGGAATTTCAATTGATATTTTTTTTTGCCTTTTCATGTTTCTGGTATGTCACCAGTTGTGAATTTGTATCTTAATTTGTCATAAGTAAGTATTCCGCGAATAATATATACATGTTTTCCTTCTCAGCTTTGATTTGATTTTTAAGTAGGTTTAATGAATAAGCGTGCAACAAGTGATGTTAACTTAATTACTTTATACTTATACTTGTACTTGTAAGAATGTGGTTGATACATTTTCTGCTTTGACTTTTGTCCATATTATTATGTTTTTTAACATTTCCGCAATTACGACATTTTGTATACAAAATTCAACGAGAATTGAATGATATCACATTCCTTTACAACTTCAATTTTAATTTATATTTCACATGTTCCTTGTCTATCAATTATAGGAAAATTAGCAAACAACACATACTATACGATTTACGGTATGATCAGATCAAGCCGATTGAAAACATCATCACACAGAAATTACAAATAGTACAAACACTCTTGAAATACCTATTCCGAAACAATATTTGCCAAGATCACCTTGGCAGCGAAATGGAAAACGATAAATTCATTGCTTTCAAGAGGTTTGGTTATTGTGAGGATCGTTGTAATTATCATGATCATATACAATAATGATCATATAGTAGAATCATGGTAATTGTGCTGTGCTTAGTTATTTTAGGGTTCGCGATAATCATACGATGATCGTAATGATAAAATTGATTTTATTTTGAAACAGAGTAAAGAATATCACTGGTACCCATACAAATTGATAAAACGATCCTCACAAATCACTTACGAATATATAAAATGAAATATTGGACAATTTGAATATACCGTTAAAAAATCAATAACATACTATATATCGATACTGTACAAAATTTTGATCTATTTATATTGTCTGAGAAAGTTCGATAGTATCAATGTTTAATTGAAATTGATCGATGTTAATTTTCTGTATAAAAACCATAGAAACAATAAACCTAAAATTCATAATTACACAATTGAAATACAAAAAAAAAAAACGAAGATCAAATTCGATTGATCATGATCAGTTTGACCGCAATCTAAGAATATTATTGTCCTCGACTTCTTATTACTTTTTTTTGTTTTTGATCATATTTGCATCATACAATATCAATTATTGATTTGCACAATATATTTATGATAATTTCAAAAAAACATACATGTTTGTATAAAAACAGTGTTTGATCGTGCAATTCGAACTAGTAGTAGAGTAGCGTATTTTTAAACTGAACTGATTGATTCGTGCGTGCATTCTTAATTAAACATCTGGAAATGATTGTGCCACTGATGTCGCAATGAATTTATCTTGGTACTTGTTATGCAAATATTTAATTTAGCGAAATGCATTATTCTACAATGTAATCAATTGATGGCTGGAAAATATTGTTGTTTATATGAGGAGCTAAAAAAAAGAAAGAAGCAATCTAATTGGGATACAAATAAAAGTGTTTAGGTTGTTGATCTGTTGACACAAATAAGTCATTTGTTACGCATTATTGCACATTTTAAAGAGATTTTATTATTTTTCTATTTTAAGATATTTAATAAACACGTCTTTTGAGGAAACGATGGAAATTGGAGTTATTTCTTTTACTTTCTTATATCTGCACTGAATTGACACGTTATGAGTAAGTTTTGATTCAATAGAAAATATCTTTTTAGGTCCAGGGAATCAAAATCCATCAATTTCGTAATTTTTTGTTTAGAATTTGTAGACCCAGAAAACAAAGTTTGCTATGACAAGAATTATGATCCTAAAATAGGTATACTTTTGATTTTTCGTCGATATCTTCTTTTCTATTTCTTTAGTATGTTCACAAACCAGGTCCCATTTTCCTACTTATTGGTAGGCACATAGTTATCCCAGACAGCATTTTTGGTCGCTGTTACATTTCTGCCACTAGTAGCAATATGCGAATAAGTAGCAAGCACGTAGCGGATACTGAAAATGTTACTTGAGAGGCCGTACTTTTTCTTGTGATTAAGCTTCCAACTTTTTGATTTGTAAGATATTTGGTTCATTTAGATTCTTAAAAATTAAAAGAGAAGCTCAAAGTAGTGCAACCTACTGAATAGCTGTCATGCAGCCTGACAGAAATATAATTTGCGACACATCCATAGGTCACCAACAGGTTGAACGTGATAATTAATAAAACCGTAAGGAAGTTGTAAGAGGGATCAAATTATGCATACTTTTTGTAGACTAGAATTGTGGGGTTTGCCATACCCGATGAATTATTTTCTTGTGGCGCGGTTTTCTTCCATATATGAATTTTTAATATTAATTTAAATCGAAATAAAAAATCATAAATTTTATTACTAAATACGCCAAATCGAGCGTTAAAACGTTTATTATAAGGAAATATTTAAAAACGCATAAAACTTATTGACAAAAATTTAATCTGATTTTTATTTTGTGTGATCTTTGATCAAAAACGTTTTACAAAAATATGAAATAGAGGCGTGATCATTAAATCGATCTTATTGAGAAAATAAAGCAATGTTCGATGACTTTGAACTTCTGTGCATGAATTATATCGATCACACATATTAAACGATCACTCTCGATCAAAAAGCTTGAATAATTTATTAAACACTGCTTAACCAAATTTTTTTATGGCGTCTAATAAATATTTAATATCAAATAATTTATTCATTTCTATTTACCAAAAAAGAAAAAGCAAATCTTATAATTATTTTTAATTTGTAATAAGTTGATGGTTATCATATTTGATTTCCAATTTGTCATAAGACAAATAAATGAGTAGGAAAAAATAATTTCACGGTTTCAATCATAATCTCTTCGAAGGTTTCATATTCTTGGGCTGTGTTTTTTTTTTGCATGAAATTTAATTACACACAAAAGATCAAATATTTACATTCGCAAAAAAAAGTACTGAGGTCATTTTTAGATGAGATCAACCCGATTATGATTTGTCATAGTCAGAAGCAAAATATCGTGACTTGTTCACTTGTAAAGTAAACTTAAAAGATCATTTCGAATTGTTACTAATTACTGAAAATAAATCAAAGATCAAAAAGATTTGCATCTTTACAAGCTAGTCAAATTTAATAATTTATAGATCAAGCGAGAAAAAAAAAGATATGAAATATTATATTGGAAATACCGTTTGCCCGCAGGGCTCCATAGCCTAGGTAAGTTAGTTCCTTAAAATTGTTTTATATTTTAGAGCGGACAGTAAAAATTTATTTGGCTGTCGTGAAGATTATATAAAATTTAGATTAAAGTAGACAACTTTAGTTTCTTGAAAACTAATAGTAAGATAAATTCGTGTAAAAAAATTTGGGTTCAAGTAAAATATCTCATTTTTTAAATATTGCCAGTCGCACTAGCACAGGGGCCTCTGGTTTAATAAATACTTTTATATCGAAACGATGTAATTCGAGGTTTTGGTTTTATAATTATGCCCTATTGTAAGCACTAGTTTTGTCACTCCATTTGTAAGACAAAGAAATAATCATCGTAGAAAAATCTCAAGAGTGTGGTTGTGTACAGAATCAAAAGTTATATCGATTTCGACTTGTCCGTCCGCCCGTCCATATATAAGATAACTCAAAAATGCGTTATCCGATTTTAATGAAATTTACAATTTACAATTCAGCAAAATCGGTCGAAAGAGAGCGAAGTTATAAAGCAAAAACCAGAGTGACCAGAAAGCTTTGTATTTTTATCGTTTTTCAGATTTAATTTGAAAATTTGTGAAGCAATTTTGTTAAAATTATTTACATACATTGATTACATAAATAGGTGATAATGTGTTAAATTCCAGCAAAATCGATATAAGGATGGTGGAGAAAGAAATAGTTGTAGGGAAAAAAGCATATTTTTTAATATACGGATTTAAATAAAATGTGCAGAAGATATTTATACTATTAGGTCCCAGCCTACTTGTGAATTAGAGTGCTTTTGAAGTAGACGAAATAAAGTTATGCAGCAAAGCCTTTGGAATATTAGTAGTTTGGTTCTTTTTCCTCAGTGTTAATTCATTGAACTATATTCATTGAACTACGAGTCCCATTTCTACCACAAGGCATAAAAAAATCAGCTATACTATATACCGATTTTCAGTTACTATATATTTTTAATATTAAATTTATTAAAACGTAATTTTTCAATTCTTCATCATTCCAGCTGACGATGCATTCTGATTTTATCGCTTAAACATTTTCTTGTGTAATTAAAATTGTGATTAAGTAATTTCAACATTGAATGTGTCATCTGAAACTGATCCGAGATAGTAAAGGAATGCACTGATAAAATTATTACGATTTAACACTCACCTTTTTCCTTTCAAGATTCGATTTCTCTATTAAACATTCAGTATCAGCATAACAAAGTTTACTTAATTATTTTTAGATTGTAATCATTTTCTTTAATATAAATAATGAAATTTTCTTCAATTTAGTATGTATCTATGTTCGATAAGAAAAAAGCTCAATTCATTTCAAATGTTAACTCGCCTGTATTAACTGATCTCGTACTAAGACTTCCGGCTTAAAAATGTCTTCAGTACTCTACATCTATATATCGTTTTGTTAAGATAAGACTTGAGAACTTCACAATTAAAACAAGGTATTGAATTTTCGAAATGTCAGCTTAAATACGATTTGGAAAGATTTTAATTTAATATGAAAATAAGAAAAATGTGCACTTTTAAAACACGTATTTTTGTGCTCTTATAAAATATATTTCGACATAATTCAAATATACGACGATTTGTTATGCTCGAGCGAATTTGATGTCAATTATTTTTGCCATTTTTAGTGTTAAAAGCAAATTATATTGTATAAAGAGAAAAGATATCTTGATAGAAAGTATTCAAAACACTTTAACTACATCATAAGTGCTTGAAATCAGAGAATTCTTTGTGTCCAAGTTATGGGATAAGTTCACTAATGAACCATCATACCTAAGTCATAAGTTGTGACGTCTACACTTTGGCCAAATCTTCTACAAGGCAATTGTATAGCTTTTTGCAAAGTATACAAAAAAAAAATCATATAATACAAAGTTTTAAATGCAATCTCATCGAACAGCGATAATTTCTTTATTTTTGATATTCAAATACTTAAATAAAAATATTTATATATTTTTTTTTGCACACTCTATATCGAATTTAACGATAACTTCTTCTTCTTCTACTTAAATAAAAAAAAATAATTAAAATTTGTTTCAAAATATATACGCGAGAAAAAAAGCTGTTTATTTATATAATAACGCGAAAAAACCATATCAGAAAAAAAAGTGCCTATGTCAATGCGCTTTTAAAAGTGCTTACAAAGTACATATAAGTAAGTATTTATTATTATTTTTTTTTTTGACTTCTCTCTAAATGACTACAGTTTGCTTGAGTTTGATAAGAAAATGTTTCGTGAATCGTGAAACGCGAATTGTTATTATTACACCTTTTCATACATGTGTAGACGCAAAAGAAAAAGACGTGTACATATCTAGAAATATTCCAAGAGGATCACATTTTCTCTACATAAGTTCGCATATTTCTAACAGGATAAAAGATAAATAAAATATATATATGAAGATTTTCTTCCTTTTTTTCTTGCATCTTCTATGGAAGTGAATGATGGCGACTATAGCTACATATTGTACAAATAGTACACAAGAGTGTTGTGTGTTCTCTACTAGAAAAGACGACTAGTATAACTAATGTTCATATATATAGAATTTTTTGATTTGTATGCGAATGACGATTATTAATGGGTTTTTATATGAGCTTTTGCGTTTTTCTTTCTGTTTATGAAGCAAATAAAAACGGTTTATCACCATTTCGTGAACAACTTTAATGTGAAAAATAATAGTGAAGGTAATTGTAACTATATGAACGCAGTTTATTGTATTCACTGAAATGTTTTACCCAAAAATTATTTAGTTTAATAAAAACGTACAATCTGGACACGTTCAAAGTTCTAAGTTTGCCATAGATGATCCAAGAAGTTTGTCAAACTTTTTCAGTTGCTATATATTTTTAACCAGTATATGGGCTCAGTTCTCCGACTAAATCTTCTTCGATTGGAGACGTTCGACAACCCACCAAGTTCTTCCACTAAATCTCCGATTGTAGACGGTCAACAACCAACATCTACCACCTTTAGAGATACAATTTTTATGCTTTTTTGTTAAAAACAAGTTTAATTTTTAGTCAAATTTTGTCTTGAAAACATCTTGGAGTAAAAGGAGGTGTTCAAATACACTTTGATTACATATTTAATAAATTATTACTATCTCGTATTTCAATATCGATATTTTATTTGATTGGCCAAAAACAGAAGATGTAAATACATACAAATTCCAGACAAAATTCTTAGAAATAATATAAATCTTTAATATTCTATATTTACTATACAGTTAGGTAAGTTAGGTAATATTATGTTTTTCATCTTAAAAGCCTGATTTTCGAATACAACGTAAAAAAATATGAGCAAAAAAGGATGAAACTGTGACATTGGACTGAAAAATTTATGTGATTTTTATGGTAAACACAGTCTTTCGTATAAATCAAAAAAAAAGAAGCTATCTTTTTTAAGGTGACTTTGGAATACAATTCAAAAATCAAGATTAGGACCAGTCGATTTTCAAAAGCCCTTCGTGGAAGAAAAAGTTGAAAGAAATAAAAATTAAAATTTAATTTGGTACAGTTTTTTTTGAATAGAATTTTTTATAAGTTATACCTGGGGTAGTCTTCAAGTTATAGGATAAAATTTTTTGGAATTGTATGGTTTATGGCAAAATAAAAAAGAATTCAAGGTTCAAGTCGTTTAAATCTGGAATGGAATCGTATAATACGGTGCACAGGAATGGCAATTCTTATTCGATTCGATTTAGTCTCAATCGAATTACAAGATTCTAATCCTGATGTTACTAGTAGTAAGAAGTCTGCATTGTTTACATCAATAATGGAGAGATCATGACGAGTAATAGAAACAAGTATACAAATGGATTTGTTTAGATCAAGTCTAATAGATATTGCTGGCAGTTGACAGGTTTTGACTTTAGCTTCGGGCTAGGACTTTGCCAATGTTCAGATTTTTGATATTTCCTACAAATTTCCCTACAAACTCTATTAAATTTTTATTACATATGTTACCGGCGAAATACATTCGAATACAGTCGAAAGCCCTGACTGTAGTAGTTATATAGACACTTTTACTTTAAGGCAGCATACCGCTGGGGTAGCATCCAGTTGGTGATTTTGGCACCACAGAAACAGGATTATTTGCGTTTGAAAAGCACTCAATTGTTGTCTGTTAGGTGAAGTAGTCGAGCACCCATAGTTAGTGCGATGAAGCGTAAAAGAGTCAAAACCGGGTGTAAGTCTACATGGGGCCGGGTGGTGAGTTCGTCGAAAACCATAAAGGAGGAGTATCGACCAAATAAAGTATATAACAAAGTCATGTTAACCTACGGATGTATGTCTAACACATATACACGAAAAAGAAGGGAAATTTAACAATTGACATTCTTCATTAATACCAAAATTCAAATAAAATTTCAAAATCATTAAATTAATTAACAAAACCAAGTACATAAAATATCATACTTAAGTACATAAATGTTAAATGAAAATGCGATAACGCGATTTATGTTGAAATTTACATATATTGAGTTTTTGATAATCATTTTCATTTACCCAAAAAAAGAAGGAAAATGTTTAAAAGTTTGTTTGCACAAGGTTTGGCAGCTGTAATAACATGTTTGAAGAAATCTTCATAACATTTTAAAGCCCTTTCATTATGTGGTATACAAACTTGAAAACCATAATGATGAAAATTTTCTCATACTTTGGTACTTTTATTTACTTTTCTTTAGCAAAGAAAAAAAAAAAACAAACCGAAAGAAAAACAAAACAAATTGAATTCAAAGTGTTTTCTGAGGGAAATTTTTTTTTTTTGTTGAAACTTGTACTTACCAAACACCTCAAATTAGAATGGAATACGAAAAGAGTGTTTAACGTACCTGAAATGTATTCAAAAGAAAAGAAAAAAAAAAAAAACAATTAAAATTACCAAGTACTATATTTTAATTAAACATTTTATTATTATGAATTCTAAGTTAAGAAAGAATTTTCTTTTTTTTTTTTTTCAAATTTGAATTATGATGAAAATTCCACATAAACAACATTTTCAATATAATAAAAATTTCAAAAGTAAATATAAAATGTTCGCGAATTGTTAATTATTGAATGTCATGGCGATGGGTAATTAAGGAAAAATGGACGGATGCAAATAATTAATTCATTTAAAATCTATTTATTTGAATTATTTGAGCTTTAGAAAATATTTAATTACTTTTATTTTGAATGTCATTATTGAATTGAAGAGGTTTTTGAATTAATGTTTCCTATGTCATTGTCAAGGGGCGGTAAACATAGAAGTCAAACATAAAAGTTTCGGAAATGAGTATCTGAAATCCTGTTTAAAAGTTTATAACTAAGGAAATTTATGAGAAAACTTCACGGACGATTAATAAAATATAAGAACAAAAACAAAAAAAAAAACAGATTCCACCAAAATTACGATGGAGACTGAAAAAAAGAAATATTTATTGGGTACCTTTTTGGCATTCAACCGCAAACACTAAAGTACCGAAGAAAAAATAAACCTGATTGGGTTCAAGATTGTAAATTTTTTTTTGTTTTTTCTGGAAACTCTAGAAATGCAATTTCTTTTCTTTTTTTTTTTTTGTTTCGAAGATTTTCTTAAGAGTTAAGATTAAGAGTTTTGTTGGTTTAATTTAATGTTTCAAGAATTTTCGATATTAAATTAAAAATAACGATTGTTTTTAATTTTAATGGATGAAAGATAATCAGGAATATCTTAAAACTATAATTAAAAAAAAATTGTTTTCTTATTTTGATAATTAAGAATAAATGTTTCTTATGTAGTTTATTTTAAGTGAAAATGAAACCTTTTCTTCTCGTTGCTATTAATTGGCATTAAGGAGAATATACACTATATCAATTCTGATGAGAAATAATAAACGAATGAACTTAGTAACGACGACCATTTAAAGATGGTTGTTTAAATAATCATAACTTCAAATTTTTTAATTTTTTAAACAATTCATTTAACTGAAATCTTCCTTTGCTCAATTGAATATAAATATTTAACTGCTAAAATCGATACTAAGTTGGTCACAGCAATAGTTTCGTATACACTCTGTAACGGCTACTGTGAAAATCAGAAGGTTTCGTTCGGCAGTCACATTTCAAAATATGAATTCCTGACAGGAGTTTTCAGGGTATAAATAGAAACGAGTTTAGTTTCAAAATAAGATTAGAAATTGTTCAGTATTAAAAGTAGAAACTATATAGTCCACACACCTCGCTCAAGGAATTATTTGATCGACCTTACGATCAGTCGTTATCTCCATAAAATTGAATTAGTGATTAAGGAACAACAACAAGATCCAAATAAACAAAAAATTCCATTACACTAAATATTTTAGTTTGCTAAATTTGCAATTAATTTAATTTCTTTTAAATGTTAAAATAAAAACACAAAAATGTATTATTTATTTAATTTCAATTCATATTTATTTTTTTATGAACTTCAGCTACATGAAATCCTTTTCCAAATGAAATTATTGTCTCACCAATTGTCGTGAACAGTTCCATTTCCATTCTAACTTTATTCACTGGTAAATAAGCGGTAAAATTTTCTGAATCCAATATGATATCATGAATGTAATAATAGCCCTTAATTTGAATTATAAATTTTAGTTTATAAAATTGTGTCAACATTATCATTTTCATATTCAACTTACTGCATTTATTGGACATTTATTATTAATATTATTAAGCTTCAGACCCCATTTTAAAGTATCCGCTAAAAAATTATCATTAGTAGTATTCCGTCTTATTATAGAACAAACGTCGATCATTTTAGCATCAAAGAATGTTATGAGACCACGGTTTGTAAATCCTAAAATTTTTACACTCAAAAAGATTTGTGTTAAATTTTCCGAAAGAAATATATTAATGTCAAGTTTATTATCGGTAACTGAACAATTGACTTGAAAGAATTTTGCAGTTGAGTGAAAAACACATTCTTTTTGAATAAAAATGTAATTTCTCTAAAGAAAATTTTTAATTAAAATTTATTAATTTTATTATTTAAGTGAAAAATTACTTTCGCGTTGCAAGTTTTTATTATCGAAATCAATAAAAGAAAGAAAATTATTTTCAACATTTTAAAATCACTTTTGAACGATTAGAATTGAAATTAGGAACTGAGAAAAATAATTCATTAGATCTATTTTGAATTGTTTTTAAAACGTTTTTGTGTTTTTACCGGAAAATCATTTTCCGATAGGATCTGTAATAATTTTGGATGCGCGATATTTTGTTGTCACTAAATTGTTTTATTTAAATTCTTCTTATTTCTAGACTTTTTCTGTTATATTCATTAGGGTAGGCTTAATATGGAATTTTCTGAAAATAAAACCTGGTCCGCTAGAAAGTTGCGTATACAAAAATATCCTACTTTCTATTCTAATGGGGTATTTGAAGAATTTTTGATTGTATGCTCCAACCAAACTCGAAAAATTCTGAATCAGTTTTGCTATTACTAATAATCGAGAGGGTTTTACAAATAGGATGCGTTTTTAGTGCAAGTGAAGTGTTAACCTAAAATTTAAAAGAAATTTCAATTTGTTTTAAATATTAAAGAAATAAACAAACACACAAAATCCATATTGATTCATTTATTTAATTTGAATTCTTAGATTTTTTTTTATGAACTTCAGCTAAATGAAATCCTTTTCCAAAGGATATTGTTGAATCATTAATTTTCGTAAATAGTTCCATTTCGACTCGAACTTTATCAACTGGTAAATAAGCTGGCGAAGCTTCTGGATCTAACATTAGATCACGAATGTAAAAATAACCCTAATTAAATTATAAAAAAGTTTTTCAAATGCCGTGTAAATAGGTATTCATAATTAACTTACTGCAACTATTGGACATTTAGTACTGATATTACTGAATTTGTGAACCCATTTTAAAACTTCATGCAAAAGATTTGGATTATTTGCTTCACGTCTGATAATTGAACAAACATCGATCATTTTACCATCAAAAAATGTCATCGGCCTATGATTAGTGAACGCTAAAATTCTTGCATTTAAAAAGAGTTTTCTTAGGTTTTCATCCAGAAATGCATGAATATTTAATTTATTATCGGTAATTGAACAATTAATTTTAAAAAAACTTGCAGTTGGATGAAATACACATTCTTTCTGAACGAAAATGTAATTTCTCTAAAGAAAATTAAATTAATTAAAATTTATTCATTTTATTATTTAAGTGAAAAATTACTTTCGCGTTGCAACTTTTCATAATCGAAATGAAGAAAATAAAGAAAATTATTTTCAACATTTTAAAATCACTTTTGAACCATCAGAATTGAATTTAGGAACTAAAAAAAACAATTCATTAGGACTATATGGAATTGTTTTAAAAAGTTTTTGTGCTTCGACCGGAAAATCATTTTTCTGATCTAAATTAATTTGCGGAAAAAATATCTTTCCAAGTTATCACTAAATTGATTTATTATTGTCATACTAAAGTACTAGCGAAATTTCCGGCTGCTAAATTTAAGTTCCGAATAATTAAAAATAGATTATTTGTACGAATATTAGAGCGGTATGAATGGCTGTGACTAAGTCCTGATATAATTCAATTGTTAGTAACTCATAAAAAGAAAATTTCGATTTTTGAGTGCCTGTCGAATATTTTCTAACTATAAAAGTTTCAAATTCCCTAGATTTCATTAATTTAGTAACTATTTAGAATTATAAAAGAAACCAAGGTTTTTTTTATTTGAAATTCGTTCAATGTTTTTATAGGAATTATTTAGTTGAGCGAAGCAGCCAAATGTGGGTGGTTGGAGTTCGATTTTTTATGATTTTCGAGGTAAAATGCATGTGTGAACGAATTTGTCATGAAAATGGGTTTAATAGAATTTATGTGTTAATGGCAGCGAGTTGACAGAAAAACAATTAAAAGTTGTAATTGTTATGTCAAAAAATTGGAAGTGGGAAAGATTTTCCTCAAAATACTGCACATTGTATAAACTAAAATAAAAATTACAAAAGTTAGCACAAATTTAGTGGAGACATTAACTACACTATAAAATAGTTTATAATATTTGTGATATTTGATAATATACTTGATTAATTATTATTTAAAATCAGAAATCTTAAGCATTTTCCTTTAAAGAATTCATTTTTCTTTAGAAACTTAAGGGTTTCCGCTATCAAATTAGTAATTATTTAATGAAAAGCTTACTAAGATGGCGTAACGATGTGTATGTGGAATTTTTTAATACCTTATATTCTAATAGTATCTTTGATGAGATGTTTTGTGTACAAATAAATGTTTGTTAATTAACTATTTTTTCAGCTATAGTACATTTAAAAAAAAAAAAGCTTTAATGATTATCCACGACAAGAGCTTATAAATAATAATATAATTTGGCTGTGGGTGTTCTTAACATATAAATACCATTTGAGTAATATTAATTAATTAATTAATATTGTCTTTCTATAATTATATATAGTTATGTAATTCCGATGAAGTAGTTCAGAATCAGATCGAAATATATTTGAAAAAAATTGGTCTTGTCTTAATATAATATCTTCCATTTTTTTTTGTTATGAATTATTCTATTTAATATACAATAAGATATAAGAATTCACTAGACATGATAATCTACAATTTTAATCTCTTTTAAGAACTATAAAAACTGTAATTGTTAGAAATACGATACAACAAATTGCTTGATGAAACATTAGCCTGTTATCACGATCGATAAACAACAATAATTTTAAAAAAAAGTTCATATAATACTACCAATGTTATTCAATCGTTTCTATAGAAATATAGAAGTCTAATCTTTCTCTAGGTATTACAAACAACTGACTCGTAATTACACGACGGGATGTCCATCTAAATAGTCTCTTCCTTCTCATGAGTTAGTTTTTTTCCATTCGCCCTCTGTGTGATTTCCTTGTTACCATCTTTTCTCTAGTTCTTATATTTTCTTAATATTCTTGTATCAGTAGTTTTGCCACTTGTTCTTGTAGAATCTAACTTGATGTAACTATATACTCTTTACTATATTTATATATACCCAACTTGTATACTATAGTTTATTTGTCTTTTTCTTCTATTACAGACTTGCAGAACTTGCATTTAAATGTTTTCTATTTTTCTTTTTTTGCTTCTGGAATGTTGCAGTTGTCTGGATTTTGGTATTTGTTGTTTTTTCTGTTAATTTTAACATATATTTCTATTGAAAACTTAAAGAAAACCAAACAAATCCGTCCTGTCATCATCAAAGTATGTTCCAACAATCTTCCCATGTAATTTTCACTTCCCATTCTTA
Source organism: Xylophagus ater (assembly GCA_963422695.1). Lineage (NCBI taxonomy): Eukaryota > Metazoa > Arthropoda > Insecta > Diptera > Xylophagidae > Xylophagus > Xylophagus ater. Next base: position 5,212,624 of record OY730481.1, read on the forward strand.
TTATTATATCGTGTGCAATGTAGCTTCAAGGCGTTTGTTTAATTTGCATATACATTTGATAGTGAAATACTTTATCTTATATGTTTTATAGTTTTCTTTTCTTTTTTTTTTAATTATAGTTATACTTTATACATCTTTCTTTTTTTCGCTGATTTTGCAAATATACAACATTAGTTGTTTATTTTGAATAGATGAAGATCAAAATTGGATATAAAGTTTTTGTTGTAGATACGAGTTGAAAATCGAAGTTTTAAAATCAAAATCTTTTTTTTTTCATCTTCTATTCAAGCAAAATAAATAAGAAATCATTATTAATGATCAGTTTTCATGTTCGAGGGCAAATAAGAAACCAAAGACAATAACAATTATAATCAAGAAATCGAAAATCAATGATAAATTGCAATAAAATTGAGTTTATTGAACTTTTACTTATGGATATTCGTTATAAATTAATTAAATTATAAAATTTCTCTAGAAATTTTCATCGAGTTCATCTAGAATTAGTTTCTCTATACCAGGAAATTAACCGAAGTTCAGTAAGGCCATTGACGTATTAAATACAGGATTGGGAGATAAGGTAATTGCTTGGGACACTCAATTTAGAAGGCATCAAACGTACAAAAAAATAAAGAAGAAATAAAACTAATTAACATCACGTTTAAATTTTCTGCCATTTTTGAATTAGAAACTTTGAGACAAAATTATTTTCAATAACAGCTCAGTTTTTCCTAATTATGAAGGAAAGATTACAAACGTAAAACCTTCGGGTCACTTTAGCAGAAGATACAGAATACCGAGAGAGAATCGTCCTATAGATTTTTGAAATAATTAAAATATAAACTCTAAATTTATAAATACCCCAACGCGTTACTGATTTAGGCTAATCACTGACAATGAATGCAATATACTAACAAGTACCATTGATATACCTACATTTGGAACATATTCTATGGTGGCTATTGTAAGTGACTTGTTGTAGGACATTCAGACCTCTGAATGAAAATCTTCCTAGGGAAAATAGTATTATATATTGCTTACATTAGGTGCTTTTTTCACATGGCTCCGCTTCGATAAGGAGCAAGAACAAGAAAAAAAAAATTGGATCAGAAATTTTCTGGTCCAGGTAAAAGAGGGTGTATATTGTTGTTGTATTCAATGTAAAATTTAACTCTGCTCTGGAGGAACTTGTGAGGAAAACTCACCAATTGTTTTCTATTTTTAATCAGGCAAACAATTTATATAAGATAGTAAGCCCAGCTTTACCTAAATCAATTTTTCCAGATATATTCTTGAAGAAGTTAATAGATCGTAAACATTACAAAGAGATTTAATTTCAAATTATTTGATTTAAGATAAACTACACTCTCAAACATGTTATAGAGAAATGTATATTACAAGTTTTGTTCTATACTTTGAATTGTTTTATTTATTTATTTAGTTTTTATATTTTAATATGAACAATTGTCCATTTAAAAAATGAATTTAATTACAATTCAATCAAGGTGCAGCTATAAAATGAAATAATTGACTATTTCTATCGATAATATTCACACATATTGTATATGTTTCTTGTAAACTAATGAGAAACTTCATAAAAACGGAAATTAATTTCTAAATCTGATTTATGATCAATAATTACACTTGGTCATGAATCTAATAAAAGCTGATGAGTGTTTACATGTGAAACATATTGAACACCCTCGAAAGTTTATTTAAATATTCTTTCTCTTATATAGTATACTATATATTTTGCTATAAAAACGTTATACCACCCGCTCAATAATTAGGTCATTACCATAGAAGAGGTAATTTTCATTTATGTTCAAAGGTGGAATTTTATCACCGAATACGATATTAAGGTATATTCATAAATTTGATAAATAATGAATTTATCTTGGACATAATATTAGTGGACTAGGCGTTAACTAATTTGATAGTGATATCGATATGGATCGCCATGCCCTGGAAAAATCATTAAAATTTTGTATCCTAAAAATGTTTGAAAGGGTGCCACCGATGATCTCAGCATCATTTATTAAAATATAAAATCGGGTATAGGCTTGAATATTTATTATAATTATTATAAAAGAAAAAGAATGTCTAATCACAAAGGCGTGCTAATATTAATTATATTATTTAATATAAATTATAGTTGATTTAATTTTGTTGATAACAATATTATTGAAAATTAATTCAAAAAAAAAAAAAACCTGATGAAAAATTGGAATATGATAACCTTTTCGCCACCTTTCAAATGACCTTTATTAGATCGATACTCTTTCAATATTCTAATGTATATAATATATGAAACAATGTAATCCCAACAATTGATATAGAACACGCTAGATTCTCATCACAGAAGTCATTCATTTCAGAGCTACAATTAATACAATGTTGTCATGACAATAAAAAAAATATTTTCGAAACTTTAGTACAGCCATCCCATACTATAACGTATATAGTAGGATACATTCCATGGTTAAAGGCATTTGCATTATAGGGGACACTTCTAAATCCATATAAAATGTAACCATATTTTTGGCAGAATTACAAGCGAGGAAATCCCCTAATTTATTATACCATATAATTTTTCTTTTGCTTATGCATCTACCGTATTTTAGCCGGGTTTCCATAATATCTTTACCGAATTATAAGAAACCACGATATATGTAGAAGCGATATATGACACTTGGATATGTACTCTGGTGACCCGAATTTATCACCTTTAAAGTGAATTTATGACAGGTGCGATTCAGGTGATTTCTTTTATCATTTTATATAGTCAATTCTAAAATTATTATTATATATCTATTTGATGGTTAGGAAAACCATTATCATGAAAATGTTTTTCACGTGGAAGAAAAAAAAAAACCACGAATGATGCAATGGAAAATTATATTTAAGAGAATGATTTCTTCACCAGAGAAAGAAAATCTATGTATGTATATACTTTAATGGACTATTTTAATGGATTCGTTTTTTATGATAATATTTTTCATAAAGTTATATTATATTATTCACTATTCATGAACCATAATTTTCACTATTCAAAAAATCATGTTAAAAGAATATCATAAATTCATTGGTTGAAAGCTTCATTTCGACGTCTTTTTAACTATATACTGGGAAGTTTTCATTTTTTTTTAGCTAGAGTATCTAATTCTTTAAGAACATGTTCATTTTTATATACTGCGGTAAAATTTAGAATTTATTACCCATTTATGCTAAATCTCGATCGCAAAAATAAGTTCATATAGTATATAAGAAAAAGAAACATATACGTAATCGATGATCTTTTCGTTGGTTTTTTTTTTTTTTGGGTGGAAAGATCATCATTCAAAGAAGACCGACTAATATAATATCGCAGATCGTTGCAATGCAATCCTCTATCATTAAAAACATCCGATCGAGTTTTATTAGTGCATCAACGGTTCTCGATGATGTATTTTGATGGTAAAATCTCAATAAATTTTATTTAACAACATACAAAATAAAAAACTCCTATTTTAACCTGATTTAAAAAACAATATAAAGACATAACATAAAAGCTAAATTTATTGGGGTTTTCTTAACGATCGCGTACTATAATTGTTTTTCTTTTTCTTTTTCATTAATTTAAAAACTGATGTAGTCACACACTTAACCAGGTCATCAGAAAGATATATGTTTTGAAAATGAACATAGAGTTATGCTGATTGAAAATTCATGATAATGTAGAAATTTTTATATGATCGTGTTCGATTGAAAAAGTATTTGATTAAAATGTTCACTTTTTAGGAGAAAAGTCTTTCAATTTCATTTCAAAATATGTATTTGAAAACGATATATATTTCGTCGGTTTGTCGGAATTTTTTAATTTGATAGTAATCCATCGGGACTTTATAAATGATTTGTAGTAATTACATTGAAAAAACATAATAAAAACATTTCAAATTGAATGTATTTACAAAAATGTTGTAATCACTATAATAATTCCATATAGTTTATAATTTGTTTTCATATTTTATCGTCACAACAAAATTATATTTTTCCCATGGGCTTTAAAGAATTTGTTAGTTTCTTAAGTTGTACGCATTTCAAACATATCCGCCCTATTATTTCCATTGCTACTGACTATGTTTTGGGAATTTATTATATACATATACGTTTGTTATGAAAATACAAGATATCATATTGGATTTCAGTAAAATTTACTCAAGAATAGTGCAGAAAGAAATAGTTATGGAGTAAAATTATTGTTTATAGATACTACCAGAGGTGATATTAGTTTTGTCACTACATTTGTACCATGTAGGAATAATCACCAAAGAATGGCTTGAAGACTATACTATATATGTAGGTGTGTAGAGAATCCAAAGTTATATCGAAATATGCATGTCAGTGCGTGTATAAAAGACGTGTTTTCTTATTTTAATGAAAATTACAATTTTAGCAAAATTGATCGAAAGACAGTGAAGTTATCAAGGAAGAAACCAAGACGACCAGAAAGTTTTGTCGATTTTAGCATTTGAGATGGACTTTAGAAACGGATGTACCGTTTTGAATAAAATTTTGCAAAGTAAATTTATGCTATGACGGCCTAGGCTGCCTGTAAATAAAAACAAATTCGAAAAAAGGGGAAAAAGATATTCCCGAAAAACATTATGAAATTATCAAATATTATCAGTTTAGATTCTTTTATTTAAATTGCTAATTATGAATCGCATTTCTGCCGGTTTCTATATTTTTTGTATTTCGTTTTTCTGAGAAAATTCAAAAACTGATTGACCAATTAGATTAAAATTTTCAGAATATAGATTATTGCTATCAAAGCCCGGATTACCTTACCTAAATGGAGGAAATTCTTAGAAGAACAAACGAAATTATATACAACAAATATTATACTATCCCAGTTGGTATTTTTGGTCGCTGGGTTTCTAGGTCTCTGCCACTAGTGGCGATATATGATCAAGTAGCTGGCACGTAGTGAATAATGAAAATGTTACTTGGAATTATTAGAGACATTTTTCATTGAATTATATTGCATATTTGTTACCCACAACTCCCATTCGTACCACAGAGAATATCAAAAAGTTTTATATTGTATTTGGCTTTACTGAGAAACATAATTTAACCAATTTCGGGTTCATATTATAATTTGTAGTATTTTAACAAACATAAAATATATTCAAACCATTTTTTTTTCTTTTCCTTTTTTATTAAATAATTAATTAGCAAAAATAACAAAGAGATATTTATTCAAATAACATAAAATCCTAAAACAACGAAATTCTGAAGATATAAATTCGAATAAAAGAAATTTTCTTTACCTAAATATTTCGATATTTTTGTGGAATTCTGTGCATAAAATATTGCGGATCCGGAAAGGAAATATTTTAATTTATTTAAGTAATTTCGAATTCATTATGTTCGTTGCAGAAGGATATCTTAATTAGCATTTTGTATACGACCCTATTAGAATAAATTAAGGAAGGAAATGTGTTGATTTGCATTCATAAACAAAAAAAAAAAAAAAGAAAATTATTCCAGTATATTTTCTAGGATATTTTTTAACTTAATTATTATAATTAAAAAAAAAAAAAAGAAAAGTTAATTTGATCGAGATGGTTTTTTCTTTGGCTTCAAATCTGTTTTAATAAATTGTATTTTCAATAGAAATTTTGTTTCTACTTTTAATGATACAAAATTCAATAATTTTCTTTCTCTATAATAAGGAAAATACATATTTTGTAGATATGGTAAAGTGATAAATGTGTCTGCATATGCCTCCTCATCAATTTTGTCAAAAATTAGACATTAAAAATGTATCCAAAGTGTTCCCCATGTTCATGCTATCTGAGTGGACATTTTTTTAGAAGACATGAAATAGATAGTCTAAAGGCACCGTAAGAAATTTTATTTTGCATATGATATTTGTGTTTCAGAGTTTATCGAATAGATTTATGTACATCCTAGATCTTATTTGTCACTTAAAACGATCGCCTAAGATTAAACTTGAAGTCACGATAATAGCTTGTTATATACAAGCCTTATTTCTTGATGAAAACAGGAATATTGCTAGACCGTTGATAGTAGTTTGGCCTGTTTTATTACTCAAACATGATAACATTCAGCGATTTCCGAAAGATTAATTTTAAGTGGAAAAAAATGTTGTGCTTGCGGCTTATGAAGGGATAATATTCCGGTAGACTAACAAGAGTAGGATAAGAACGAAAAAAATGTCTCACACAGCTATACAGAAAGTCATTTTATGGTCATATTTTTATTTGTTAATAAATTAAATCAAAATCTCTATGATTAAAGGAGGATTGGTCTTGAATTTTCTTTTAATTTTTTTCTTTTTTTTTCTAATTTGAATTTGATTCGATTTCTTTCAGTTTTTGGGTTGGAAAAAGAAAATAACTACGTCTTTTCTGAATGAATTTCAACAAATCCTAAAAAAAACTGAAAAAAATTTTAATTTTAATTCAAAAACAATTTTTTGTTTATTTTTTATATTTATTAATTTATAAAGAAGGTTTTTCCATAAAAGATTCTATTCTGACTTTTGGCCGACGACGATAAGATCTTTCTTCTTTATATATATAAATATATATTCTGTAAATATAATATTTTTATGTAAAAAAATATTCGGAAATCTTCAAATTCTTAAATAATAATTTTATTCGTAGAATTTCCCGCAAGGAAAACCGGGAATTTCATGAAGAAAAAGAATATACGTCGAGATACTTGTTTGAATGGGTTTTCTCAATGAAAATGATGGGTTTACTTTTTTTTCGACTCTTGTTTTATTTTTGTAATTTACTAAAGTACATATTATGTTTGTAAGAAAAGATTTTACTCATTTTATTTGTTTTTTTTTTGGCATTTTTTTAAAGAAAATTTCAAATACATAAAACGTTATTTCGCGAATAACGGAAAGAGTTTTACGATTTCTTGGTTTTTCTTTCTTGTTTTTTTGTTAAATACAATAGGTTTTAGGCAAATTTAATAATTTAATAAAAATACAAAAAATAAATCAGGTAAATAGAAAATGAATAGAGTATAAATTAATTTGTAAATTTTTTTATAGAATTAGAATATATTTTGACTACCTAGTCTGTCTGATACTCCTTCTCCTCATCAAATCCCAAACTAAAGAATCATAAATTTAATGTATTTTAGTGAAGACATTATTTAAGTATAAAAACCTTTCATATATTGCACGAAAAATCAATTATTGAAGGTTTTTATGTGAGTCCTTAGTTTTAGTTATCTTGATTTTCCTCCACATGGAGGAACTTCGCGGAACGCCAAATCGTAATCGATAGAAGAATAAACATACAAATTCAATTTGCAAAATAATTGCATCTATTTTTTAAGACTATAAGTTATAAGATCGATTGGAACTAAGCATGTACTAAGAATACATAAAGAGTAATAAATCCCGAAACTAAATTCAAAAATCAATTTGTTTTTCTTCGAAAGAAGCTAGTTGCAAGACGCTTTGAGAAAAATGTCACACTATAGACAATTTTTTCTCAAGAATTTAATTAAAATTTAGAAACAGTTTTGGTGTTGATTGAATGTCAATAAAACGAACGAAAAAAAAAAACAACAACAAAAATCGATGATGAGAAAAAGTTTTCTTAAAACTCACCTGATTGAATAGATTCTGCAGAAATTGCAGCAAAAATCAATGAAATGATGAAGAAACAGTTTCTTAAAGAAATTGCCATATTTCTTGTTTTGAATTTCAAACGTAATAAAAAGAAAAAAAATTTTCCACAAATAAGAATTTTCTTTTTTCTTTTTTTCCTCTTCTCTTATTTAATTAAAAATATCAACACTTCACTTTTTCTTTATTTCAACAAAAAAGAAAACTAATTAATTTTTTTTTCCCAACACTATTTTGAAGTATAAAAAGAAAATTTTTTATTTTTTATCTGAAAAGAAAATTTTTTTTCACAGGTAAGAAATTGTTTTCTTTTTGACTATCACTCAAGAGAACAGTCTGTTTAAGACTGAATATCACTGACAAAAAAAAAACTGTATACAAAAAAATTGCATTCGAATTTGAATGAGATCAGCACCACCCAAAAAATATAAACAAGTGTGGAAAAACTTTATAAGACAGAAAGATACAAACAAAAAACAAGATCACTTAACAATTAAGAAGTAAATGAAAATGAAAAATATAAAAATAAATAAAACCGATCTTCTTCGATTAGGTAAAATTATAAAGAGTGCAATATTTTTAAGATAAGACATTTAATTATGTGTCACGAATGAAAATAAAAACAAACAATTTCGCGATTTGTTTTTTTTTTTTTTTTACTCGCGATCCAGAATTGAACCAAAACGATCTTCAAGAAAAAACGTAAATAACAGAAATTCGCGTGAAATTACTTTTATTATTATTATTTCGTAATTAAAAACAATTTTTCACTAATTAAAAAAAATTTTGTGCGCATTTTTATTTAACACAAAATTTACACGATCAGGTATGATCATTTAATTTTTTCTGGTTTTGTTCAATAATAATAATAAAAAAATTTCCATTTTTTTAATCACTACTAAATATTTAATTAGTACAATTGCGCAAATGCAATTTTTTCAAAAAAAAAAATAAAATTTTTTTTAAATTAAAAAATATTGCAAAATTTTTAATATATTTAAAAAAAAAATAAAAAATAACAATTAAAAACCGTGTAAATAAAATTAAAAAATAAAATTCTTTTAAAAATACAAAAATAACTCTTTTTTTTAAATTATTTTAATGAATCTTTATTATTTTTTTGGTAACAAACTTAACGCGCCAACGTTTTTCATATGACTGATATCTTAACGATATGTGTACAAGCCTTTAAGAAGCCCCACAAGCCCCATTAAATGCGCGACTTGAATATGTTGTTCTGTTTTTTTTTTTTTGTTGTTGTCTGTTTCTTTCGAATATTGTTTTATTCTTTTTTAAAAAAAATTGTTTGATTCGATTTTCTTCATGTTTTTTTATTTTCCCCATCAGCTGAACATTTTCTGCTGATAATAGAGTAAACCCGTTTTTAACTCATTCTACTATGTGGGAGACAAACAGAAAGTATGCCAGTTTTCTCATAGCCTGATACACGATGACAATTGATTTGGTGGAGTTTTTTTTTTTTTTTTTTGGGTGGCTTACAAATATTCTCCCCCAATATGTTTCCAAATAGAACAAAACGAAACGGGAAAAAAGAGATTGAACTAGAAAAACCAATCAATTACATCAAATCAAACAGTACCACACTGGTTTTAGTTCATTTTAGTTCACACGATAGTGAAACAATAAGCACCGAAAAAACAGCGATATTTTGTATATTTGTGTGTCGTTGATGAGGTTGTAAAGCTAAAATTAACTTGTCGATGTTTTTCTCTCGAAAAAACCATCTCATTTCGAATTGGGTTGAGAAATTTTTTTTGGGGAGTATAATGTTGGGGTAAAGATGTTATAGTGGGGGCATACTAAATAACCTACTAACTAGGGGGATTGTATGATCAACGTTATGACGTCAACGATCGATAAAAATTTATGCTCTTTCAGTTAATTTGATATAGAAAATTTTCAGTTGGAGAATGAGTATGAGTGGAGAGTATATGGGGAATTGAGGAAATTAGATTTTCTCCACCTTCGCCGGTAAAATCATTAACAAAATAGATTAGATGAGAAAAAAAAATAGACTATCACGAAGGGGAAACTGCTGGAAAATTTCATTTTGTATTTTGATTTTCTGGTCACCGGAAAAGCTTTATAAAAATAATGAACTTTTTTTTTTTGGAATTCGTGGGTGCGTGTTTATTATGACAAAAAAAAAAAACATAGAATCATGTTCATTTAATTAAATATTTAATTAAATCAAAAAAATTTGCAATATATTAGATTTTTTTTGGTTTTTCTGTTTTTTAATACAAAAATTTGACCCAAAAAAGGAATTTGAAACTAAAAAGAAAATTCTGATATTTTTTTGTTCATTTTTGTACAAAAAGCAAAGGTATTTTCATTGTTATCCTTTCAATAAAAAGGGTTATCGTAATTTCAGATTTCAAAAATTCCATTCTTTATGATCCTGGATCCACAAACAATAATACTGATTTAAGTTCGAAACCATAAACGTTTACCTCGAATATATGTATTTCCAACAAACGGAAAAAAAGAGTTAAATAAAATTCATTTGAAATTTTCTGGAGTGGTTGTGATTTATTATCAAAACACATGGACGAGACCGGATTGTTAAGTACTTTAATCCTAGTCTAGAAATCCTTTTAATTTATAGCCAGCACTTTCTTCTCGAAGACTTTTCGAACTGAAAATCCATAATAATACGATATTGTATATAAAATTCAGGAATTGAATAATGGCTAAATGAAAGAATGATATATAATAACAATTCCAATTGGGAAACCTGTCAAGGATTATTGAATTTGAATAATTTCCATAGAAGAATAATTTCGTATGTACACAATTTTCAAAATTTCATCACTTAAGAAATTTCATCCTTATAAATACGCTATGAATCATGGATCATAATAATTCTCCAGAATATTTTCTTGACATCATCATTTTATAAATTAATTGGCTAAACTCCTTCTTAATCAACAATCAACATCATCGTCATCTCCAAACATAATCATGATCCAAATATGGATCATTTGAGAAGTAATTTTTCAAAAGGAATTTTCTATTTTTAGATTAAAGATTCATACTAACCTCTCCAAAAATGATGACGTGCACATTTTCAAGTATTTTTCTGGGATGATTTGATGACGATATCTATCTAACAGAAGTGAACATTTTCAAAATGTTCTTTTATTTTCGCGATCATCCCAACGTCAACAAGTGGCTTTGGTCTGTGTTTGCTTCAAGAAATTCCAGACTTGAAAAGTCTGAGGCATCTGATAGCCTACAAAAAACCTTCATCTTTATTTTGTGGTGGATTTGAATATGTTTTTCTTTTTTTGGTGCAAGAGTTAAAAGACGTAGTTAATCGAATTTGAATGTTTTTTAATTTTTTTGTTTTTGTAAAAGCGTTGGCGTTGTGAAAATGCTTGGATCATAGCCAATATGTGAAAGTAAAACGCGTAATTTTTCGCGTATTTATAATATTCCTTGATTTTCTTTCAAGTATTTGTGTATGACTTTTTGTTTTTTGTTCTTATTTTCTGATTTTTCCCAGATGGATTAATTTCGTTCAAAAAATTTTTTCTTTGGAAATATGCCAAAAATTTTCGGAAGTTTTATTACTATGATCCGTTTTTTTTTGTTGTTGTTTTTTTAAAAAATAAAAAACAAAATAATTCAATCTCAAATCCGCTATTTCCAATAATATGAATTTCGATGGGAAAATGACACACGTCATATATTTTGATGTTAAACTGATTCGTATTACATAAAAATCGAACTGTGCTGAACATGATCGATGGAATTTTAGAAATCAAATGAGTACAAGCTTATTATTATTATTCTTATATTTTTCTTTTAGTTGTAATAGCAGACATAACAAACGTATGTCACTCGTACTGCAAGTAGTGTATGTTGAAAAATCAGAGTTTTGCAACTAAACTCATCCAATTATGGTACATAAAACTATAAAGTCATGCACCTATAACAAATCATGCCATGATGCATTTTATTGGAGTTTTCATACTATATATTGTACTATATAATAGGAGACTCCAAGAACATTCATATATAGGTAGTATATAGATACTGTGAGATGATTTGGAACGTGATATAACTTCAGCTAAACTAATAACTAAAGACTGTATCTTCGGATACTAAAAAAAACCTTAAAAATGATAAATAAATAAAATATCTAAGGCGTCGCTTATAGCACAATCATTATAATGAAGGAAAAATTTTCCAAAGGAAAATTAACTTCTTTTAAATATTATTTCTTAAAAAAATATAATACAAAACATGGGAAATAGTTTAATAAATAGATTTCAGATAAAAAATTTTACGTATATTCATAATTGTTTTCATAATTGTCATGATGAAAAATTTTTTCCTTAATCGGCTGCTTTTTAACAGTGTTTCAATTTCCCTTCATTTCAATGAAGAGCTGTCTATTTGTTGCTTTCATTGAACATTTTTCATACATTTTTAATCTTAAAATTGGGAATTAGTATTAAATTTCACTGACAGTCATATAAACACTTTGCATACAAAACCAGAAAATATGTCAATTTTCTTTTATTCCACAATTTTCTTCATTATAATAATGAAGCTACAATCGATAGCCAAAAACTAGAGGAGTACATTAAACAGAAAAAGGCAGTTATTTCATACATAACTCATTTTATTCCTGATATATTCCAAAACAGAAATAAAGAGTTAAAAAGCATAACATCCAAAAAGGATTCAAAACAAATTTTATTAGCCAAATGTCACAAAAAATCAAAGTGCCTAAACTCGAAGGCACTAACTAATTTTGTTAAAATAACAATAAAGCTAACTAATTTTTTAATAAGTAACGAAACTAATGTAAACGGCAATAAGTTTTGGGAGAAATTAGGATGGTTACCATAGATTTTATATCTGCTTATTTAAGGATGATTATTTATCGTTGTTTATTTTTAACAGAGTTATTTAATGTTATATGGAAAATATAGCTAAAGCAATACTGGCTGTTTTGCAAAATATTATTTATTTGAAATTCGCTAAAGAAGCACACTTTTTACAGGCAAAAATATATTTTAAAGGAAGGAAAAATCCTTCATTTGCAGGAAGGAGTTTATTTTTAAGTGGGAGAAAGGTTTTCCATCACTGTCTTAATGGTATTTTGTTTTTCAATTTTCAAATCGGATGATGTTTTTCAATTATTTAATGCTGACGTTAATTTTTGTATAGAATTTTTGGAAAATTATAAATAGTATTTCGGAATATTATTCTTTTACAAGGATTAGAGTGGGTGGCCGAACAAATTGATTTCATTGATATCCAAAAATTAAAATTGAAAAATATAAAATTCAAAAATCGAAATTTAAAAAAATTTTCTTATTGTTTTTCTGAACATTTTTTTCACTCAATAAAAGAAAATTAATTAAAAATATACTATTTTCATGTTGTATATAATTTTTCTAAATTATTTTTAGAAAATAAAAATAAAATCATTTTTAGTTTTATATGTCCGGAAATTAAATTCATCACAGTTTTCATAAAAAAAGTTAGTAAAATTTTCTTAAAAAAAAGAAAACTCACTTTATCAAGTCTTGAAGGAGGTCAAAACATGAGTAGATTATTATTGTGTTACCATTTTCTTTTCATCATTTTCATCTATTTTTTGTTGTTGTTGAAAAATCATCAAACAAGATATATACCACCTCCTGGGTTATATAGTAAAGAATACCAATCTGACATTTTCATTGTCTATGGGTATAAAATATTTTCTTCATCTTATTTTAAAAGAATTTTACTGTTCTATAAAAAAAAAAAAAAAGAAAAACCCAGAAAAAAGGGAACAAAAAAGCGACAATAACTTCTTTACTCATAGTTAAGATTCTTGTTCATTTATCTTTCTTATCACGTTGATACTTTTTGTCATTCTATTTATGCGAAGAGTTGTCCCTCGATACCCTTATCATTCTTCCCTCTGGATATACTTTATAAATTGTCTTTTGTTGTAAAGAGTATCAACCAAAAATAACCAACCCGTTTTTCTTTATATATTCATAAAAGTACATCTATATAGGTATATTAAACATTCATAGTTTATTCAAAAATTCATATATATACGCAATAAAACCATTTTTGAATAAATAAGAAAACCAAAAAAAGACGAACGAAAATTTCCATTTGGTTGAAAATTAAGTCACCCAAAATGTTAATGGTATAAAATTTTCTTTTTTGGAAAATTTCTTTTAACCTATTCAAGATAAGTTAACAAATTATCGTGTCACGTGTTTATTACCGAAAACAAAAAAAGAAAGGAACAACAATGTTAAACTTTTCCAATTGTTCTATAATATAGAAGCACAAGAAAAGAATTTCCTTTTGAATTATGAGAAAAATTTCTATCATTTTCATATAACTACATTGTTTAGTTGGAATTTCAATGAAAAATAATTATAGTCCTTAACAAGAATGGATATCAAAAAAATAAATTAAGATGACAAGACAAACTATATTATATAGTTTTGAAAGCTTTAAGATGTATAATTTCACTAGAAAATCTTTGTTTCACTTATTTTAAAATAAAGTCTAACTTCAAGTACTCATAGATATAAGTACACAAAAAGAATAATACGTATTTTTGTAGAGTGATCACGTCTATCTTCAACCAATGTCCCATGGGGCATACAAGGGAGCATACATAATACAGTACACGCGTCTAATTTGAATTTTCGTTTTCTTAAGTTTATGTTCCCTCGGGATATAGCCAAATAAAAGAAGAAAAAAAATAAGAAGAGAGAAATATAACAGTAAGAAAGAAAACAAGAAAAATGCTTATGAACACGACAAATTACAAGCAAAAATCTTTCGAAACAACCAAAAAGAGTAGGAGTCTACGACTGGTAATAAGAAAAATCATTACGAAATGGTTAGGATGGTTATATTACCAAGAAAAAACTCTAGGAGCAACAAGATGAGGGAAAAAAAGGTTTTTCTTATACGAAAAAGAGAAGCATCCATGAAGATTGTCCAGAATGATAACCTTAAGAATCTTTTCGTTTTTATACTTTTTTTTTTGTTTTGTTTTAAAAAGATTTTATATTCGTCTTTTTCAGAAGGATAAGAAGTGAGAGTTCTATAAGAAATGATGATTATAGAACATCGTGTATCCCATATTGTTCCAATTTCGAGAAAAAAAAATAAAAAATAAAATAATAAAAAAAAGGTAAAAATAACAAAAAGGATACACTTCAAAGGACAAATTTCAATGTCAAAAGAGTATAGTATTATCCTTTTTGACTTACCTATTTTTCCTTATCGCTCTTCTTTTCCCTCGAACTTTTCTGTAACTGAAATTTCGCGGTGAAACTGTATAATCCTCATCAAATTCCATTTCGATTTTGATTAAATTTTGTAAATTAAGTTGACAATCCTGTGTAAAAGCGAGAAATTTTTGGAGGTTAAAATAATTTTTAACTTTAACTCTAATTTTTTATCCTAGAAATTACTTACCTCTAACGTCCTAAAATGCCATCTTGTATCAGATGGTTGATCCCCTTTGCATATTTCTGTTGTTGGCCAACACTGACACCTTTTGTTTGTTATTTCACATCCTGATTCCAGGACTATTGTCTGATCTTTTGTACAATTCAGATATGTTGCACTAATTGGAAGTTCTGAAAATTATTTAGAAGTTGCAAATTTGAGAATGAAAGATATATAGAAGATATAAAAGTTTTCTTAAATTTTCGAAATGATATCCTAATTAATACTGAATATAGTATTAGGAATGTTAAAAGACAATGATGTGGTATACAAAAACTAATATATTCTATTATTCCAAGGAATCAATGAAAGAGATGCATTTTGTATTCCAAATTTATATGGACTATCCATAGTTCTCGAGCTCTAAGTTTAAGATGTTTAATACAAATAAGTGAATAGTTTACAAAAGTACAAATAACAATTGCATTGTTTGAATAATATTCAATTTATAGCAAGGCAAATGAACAGATGAAATGTTGGATCAATAAAGCCGTTTTGACCCTTGTCGCTAATAACAAATGAGAGAGATCTTCGATTCCTGGTCCCTATTCTTCACAATTGTTTATTTTTCTTTTCCTATAAACTAGAAACGTTTAATTTTAATTTTAATTTTTAATTAAATATCAACTTTCAGTTTAGTAAAAGGTAAACATTTAACTAAATATCCTTTGTAGAGTGGCACTTGTAGAGATTATTTGGTCGTGAATAATCATTACCTTAGTAGTGTATCATCTAAAAAATTTGTATAATTTGACAGTCCAAAGTATGAATACGAGTTCACCAATTTATCAAGGATGTATTTGGGTAACGATCATTCACACTCAATGATAATTTGCGTTATGAACTTTCAAAATCTCAGTCTATATATATCTGGGTATATCTACCTATATCTATAGTGTATTTTTGACAGTTTTTTTCCTTAAATATTGATTTAGAGCTAAAGCGAGTATGGTACGAAATAATATAGTACAATTTTCTATTCATACGAACTTATATTAATGTAATTTTTATTTTATGGCAGGTCCATGAAAATGTGTAAACGACCTAGTGTATATTTGCACGCAATTGACTTTCATAAAAAATCAACTATGCAAATGTGTTAATAACATTAGAAGTCATTTTAAAAATTTCACCTCTCAAAGAAATGCTTCAACTCCATTATAAAATCTATTAAAGGATGAAAAGGTAGAACATAATTGGTTAAAGTAGAATTCGGTTAGCAAGGAACTTAAATAGAAATTTCCATTCAAACTATTTCTTTTCAAAATTTAAAATAATAGTTTTCAATTTAGACAAACTGACATTATTGTAAACCATTGCAGTTCGTGTTAATGATAAAATTCGTATAGTTTTTGTCAAATAATGAAAATTCTAGTCAATTAATTTTCTTCTGTGTGTTTTTTTTTTTAATGACTTTAAGAATATATTATACTATCCTACTTCTTAAAATGAATTATACTCAAGGTGAGCGACTAATTACTAGAAAATGTTAAGTGATCATTAAAGAGTTCTTCTTTAATATGTCATTTCAAATTTATTATACGACATTATTTTCACGTCCTGAAGAGACACGATGAATTAACGTCTAATATGAGTAAAAATTTTTAGTGTCTTCTTCAAAACATTAAAGTTCACTATTTGAGTTATTAATATTATTCAGAGAATTTTTGGGAACATTTTTTAGCGGGTACTATATTTTCTGATTCATTAAATGTTAAATCAGCAACATTTTTCATGATTTGAATAATTTTCATGACTTAAAATATACGAAGTAGTAATATAGATGTAAGTCACAGAAATTTGTATAAGAAAAACAACAAGAAAATATGTGATTTTTATTCTTTTATAGGACCTAATGAATTCATGTTCCAAAAGAAATTATAAAAACTCATTCATATGAACAATTATGGAAATTGTTCCGTCGTTCACAGAATCAGATCTCGACATCTTTTTTCATTAATCTAAAGACTTTCAATGTGATTGCATGGAAAAACTCATGTACAGAATTTTCTGCTTTTTCTCATATTATTTCGACTATACAATATTATTGCCTTTAAGCTAGACTGTTTTTTTTCTTTCTTTTCCTTCAGTGAATTTTCTTTCATAGTTTTTTTTTGTTCATTTAATAGAAAACATTATTATTTTTTTTTTTCATTTTATAAAGAAATGAAGAAAATGAATTTTTCCTAGAAGGTGACCACGATTTATTAGAAATTTTCCGACAATTTGCACTAAGTATATTAAAAAGCAGAAGCGAAGAAAAAAAAAACGAAGAAAATTCTTTTGCTGAGTTAAAACATATTCGGGAAAATTTTTAGGGGAGCAAAAAATAGAATAGCATCGTACTATATACTCAAGAACTGGACTTGTATGTTATCTAGATGTCATTTTGTCTACTTGATATATATTATATTTTCATTTAATTTATCAAGGTGAATTTAGTACTTTTTGGAATGGGATGGAAAACGTTTAAATTAAGTTTTAAGTATATAACTGAAAATATGGTTCAGGCAAAAGAATTTAAATAAGAATTATTGATATTATACTCGTACACTAGAAGTAATGTATATAAAAAAAGGATATACCAATAAGAGTATCGGATTTAAATAGTGCATCATTTAGTTTTATATCTGCCAGCTGCTATTGTTGCGATTAGTAGCCATGGAACTCAACACGAACATATGCATTGACAGGAGTGAAGTTTCGAGCGCAAAATTAAAATCATGTATTTAATTTAATTCGTAATTTAATTATCTTTCGAATGAGATATGGGTTTTATCTGTAGGACCCAGAATACCAGAAATATCCACATACTTGATTTTTCGCGATCTAAATCCGTTGCTCTTATTTGTACACCCTTTGGTAATCATGGTTATAAGAATATGGTCCGCCAACAAATCTTACTAAATTGAGAAATTAAATATTTTATAGAACATACATTCTAATTAGGTGTATTCTTTAATTAAAACGTGGCTTTATAAGAATTGTGTAATTAAGTATTTTCTGTAATTTATTGATATTAATTTCAGAAAATAACATCGAAACTGGAATAAGGCTATCCCGGATCCCCATACTAATACTAAATGAAATCATTAATTAAACTTTTTTTTCATTGTGCTACCACCGATTTCATCTAAACTTTCAGCTTATATAGTGTGGCAGATTATCTTCTATTATCTTGATAATCGTGTTTTAATCTATTATATATTCCATATCTCCATTTTCCGCTAACTAGATATCTGATTTAATTTAATTTAAAATAGTGCTGAAAACCAATAAAAACAGAAATTTCTCTTTTCATTTCAAAGATAAATAATTTAATTTTACGTATAATTTGCAGATGTCGTAGTTGTTAGCGACTGCTATAAAATCGAGATATAGATGGCCAATATTTTATATAAATAAAATCTAATAAAAATTAAATTGAATGAAATAGAAATTTGTTTTTCTTTAAATTTCATTATAAACGCTATCTAAATATCTTTACTAATGCCCAATTTACGATGATTACTTCATTAATGTCAAAAATAGAGTATTACGATATACATATTCTTATTGTGTAGAAAAAATAATGAGACATTTATTGAGTACATGGACACCATAAGTAATGGATTCGCTACATTACTATATATGGTATATATCCAATGATTTTATCCAATCTAACCAAAATAAGAAGGATAAAAAAAAGACACAGAACATATGCGACCTCGTTCTAGTGATAATCGATATTTCTTTTCGATTCCTTTTTCCTATTGTACCAATTCACATTCTTAAATCACTCTTTCAATACTCAATTTTATCATTTTCGGATTCCACTATATATAGACATATATAAAAGCCTAATTTTACTTCAATTTAGAAAGTTTTCTGCAGAGGTTTTATTTATGCTTTCATTCTATTTTTTATGTTTATTCTTCTGCCCTTCAATTGGGATACAAGGATGAATCAGTTGACCAATATATAGAATAAAAAGTTATTTGTACAATCAAGTTAACTATATAACAATTGCCATGTTATAACCATGTATGAAAAACGGAAAATAGATTTACCACCTTTCAATCTTCCAATCTTCCAATTCAATTCAATGTTTCCTTCTTGTTTTGCTTTTTGGTTTCTCTATATCGAACTAAGGAAGAAAAAAATGTTCCTTTAAGGATAGGTCTAAATAGGAGATGAATGAAAGAAATTTTCTCAAGAAAACTTTGGATATATTATTTGTTCATATATCACAAACAAAAAGAAAACAGATAAATACATTAGGCAAAGTTTATTCTATCAAGAAGCAACCAGTAGTAGTCAAAAGCATCTCGAAAATATTTTCGCTTATTTCTCGATATTCGATTATATTTTCTGTTTTTTTTTTTGTGTCTAGTCTTCATGGGTCGATAGGCTTTATTTATTTTTTTTGTTTTCTCTTAGGATTATTTTTTCAAATGGAGAAAAATTTTGTATTTTTTGGGACTACTACTTTTGTTTTTTTCCTTAGTATATCTTAGATCTATCTTAACACCATATCCAATTTTTTGAATAAAAGTTAGAAGGAAAAACCAAGTTTTCCTTTCGTTTTTTTTTTTCGTTTTTGTTGGAATGTGTGTAATTTTAATTTGAATGTTAAACAAGAATCATACAAATACATAGATAGATAGAGAAAATTCAATTATATTTTATATTCTTCAATAAATTCTTTCCATATATAAACAAAAGTGAAAATCCTTAAGAAAAATTAAAATTTCGTATTATAGGCAATGTTTGTTTTTATCTCCGATATATTTTCTCTCGGTTTCTACTGTTTCATAAAAAAAGCCTAAGGTTATTTTTATGTTAAAATATAAAAACAATAAAGAAAAAAAGTAAAAAAGTAAAAAACTTTAAGTTTAAGAATATTGTGATGGGAATATATACTGGATGATGGAAAAACTTTTAAAATTCCAGAAAAAAAAAATAAATCCTTTAGGCAATTTCTTTTAAATGAATTGTTTTTATTTGAATTTGAAGAGCTTTTTTCCTAAATATTTCCATATATGGATAAGTATATAATGTTTCTTACAAATATTTGTTAATATTATTTAATATTTACCAGAATTTATAAACTTTCCATAATTTAATATAGTTTAAAAAAATATTTTTCTTTTTAATTAATTTAATTTAATTACAAATTAAAACAATTATTTGAAAAACAATAGAAACTAAATGGACAGAATAATTAGTACTTAGTCGAAATTCTATTATGGTACAAAATCTATGGTTAAAATGTTCAGAAATTGTAACAGAGAGAATCTAGAACATTATTAATGACATTTGTCTGATTGCCATTGATGTCAATCTGTACGGTATAAGTCTTTGATTAATTATTTATAAAAGACTATCGCCGGAGAAAAGAAAAAACACAAAAAGGTTAATTTAAAATATAACTAATTTCGAACTTAAATGATAACAAAAAAAAGTACTCATTGATTTCTCTTTCTAGGCCCAGCAAACAGCAAAATGAATGTCAACAAAAACAAGTTCATCAAATGGTGGTTCCAGATCTTCTTCAACAAATGCCCGAAAAACTAAATCGTGTCGCTGTCGAGCCCTGAAAAGCTTTGCAATAGTTGTACTAGTTGCATGTCTGGATGACTTATTCGATAGCCCTTGGTTCACGCAGGGCTTCCAGTTTGCCAAAACTGGAGCAAGGCGTGGACCGGGGACGCTGAAATAAGTGCGTCAAATAGTAAGTACAATCATTTTAATATCAATCACTAGTACTCATTGATTTCTCTTTCTAGGCCCAGAAAACAGCAAAAAATAAAGTCAACTAAATGTACAACAGGATCGATATCAACAGGATCTTATCAACAAATGCCCGGTCTTTTTAAATAAATAAGGGGGGCAAACTTGAAAACAAGTGCTGCCAGTTAGACTTGGCGGATACATGAGGCCCCAAAGCGGGCCTTATGTTGATGTTGGGTCTAGCGTCCCCTTGTTCGGTCTGATGTTCGTCGAACTGAAGACCGAACGTAATGTAATGTTATGCATATAGCATTACATTAAATGATAACAAATGGATGGAAATTTCGGTTTTGAAAGTATCTGAAATAAACTGACACGTTTTGGTATAGTTAAAAGTCCATGGGAAAGTTAGTTCTAAAAGAGAATTGATTTTAATGTCTTTATTGACACATTATTTTCTGCTATACTACAAGTATCGATGAGTAATACTTAGACAATAATAAAGAGGAAATTTTTAAAAAAGCGTACATATTGGTACCAATTTTGATTCGAAACCCACGCTTCAGACAGAAAACTGTTGAGAAATATATGGAAATTTTATCAAAAAATTTTAAACTGCCTATTTCCAGGCGCGAATAAAAATTGAAAATACCTTTAAACCAAAAAATTAAGCTAATGTTTTGGCTTAGATTGCCATTAGCAGTTCGTAATTTATATTTTATAATTTGGAGTTTTTATTCGCCAGACATTGATACCTAAAACGGAGATCGATTTTTGTTTTAGGTAAATACAGTAAATATTTTGTTTTTATAATTAATTTTTATATATAAATAAAACATTTCATTAAGAAATTGTAATGAAAATAATTGATATGAATTGATTATTATTGTTTTTTTTTAATCTTAAGAAAATATCTTATTTTCAGATTCGTAAGCCCAAAAGAATAAATATGAAAAGATTATTTTTTTGGCATTTTTGTTTCTTTTTTTTTTTCTTTAAATAAGAAATCTCTCAATTTCTGTTGTTTCTATCTTAAAGGAATATTTTGAATTAATAATGAAGAAATTCCCCTAACGTATCATATTTGTAATTTTCCTTCAATTTTCCCAAAAAACTGGGTGGTATAAATGCCTGATGGAATTTCTGAGAGTGATATTTATCTTCTCGGCCTAATGTTTCATATTTATATAAATATAATATACTAAAAACAATATACAAAATGTATATAAGTTACAAGGACAAAAATATGACATTGATGGGTGGCACATTAAAGTAAAACTGATAACAGAGGGGATCTATTGAAAGCATATATATACTTATAGAAATGATAAGTTCAGTTCGTCTTGGTAAAATCTTTGTTTTAATAGATTATATAAAGATGGCTTTGTTTTGTCGCTTCAAACTTTAGTAAGATGAAAAAAAGAAATAACATTATGAATTTATTTGATTAAAGTCACAAACCACATATGTTGAAATTGGAAAGAGGAGCACGGTAAAATCGTGGAGGAAAAAGTTTGCTTCAAAACAAACAAAAAAATAAAATAATTAAAGGTTAGGCGTTAAAAAGTTCTCTTGATTAAAACGACCGCAAACTTTTGTAATTACATTTTATATTAATTCATTTTTAATCATGATAAATATTTCGTATAGTTTTCCATTTACAGTGCCGTTGTTACAACATAGGGACTAAACATCTGAACATCTTATATTATATATTCAGAGGTCTTGAGTTCGATTCCTTGACGTAGTCACATTTTACACACAGTTGCTGCTACAATATGAATATTTACAATTAAATTAAAATAAGCTTTTAAAGTTTTCTGTTGTTAATTTGATATTTTCTATATAGATGAAATCTTACTTTTATTTTAAGGTTCTAATTGAGCTATTTCATATCAGTTTTCCTTGCAGCAATATTAGAAAATCATAAGACTGTAATTATATACTATATACCCAAGATTTTGAAATCCTTTCATTATTTTCCAATGAGAAATTCTACACGTGTTGTGTAAATGTAAAAAAGCAGAAAAAAATAAACGAAATAAATCGAAAAGAAAATATCATCTTTAAGATGAAAATATTCAAGGAAAATTTTCCTTTTAGATTCATTCGGAAAAATACTTTATTTTTAAGAAGGAAAACTTTTTATTTTCGACTTTATCCTCTAGCATAGAAGTAATGTAAAGAAACAGACTTATATATATATATTTTTCATTCTGTTTGTCTTTCAGATGCCTTAGTGTCGTTTATTTTTTGGATACAGAAAGTTAATTTTTTTGTTTTACTAGAAGATCATTTTTTCTCACTTCTCATAATTTTCCGTTGTTTTAGAAAGCTTGGGTCCTTTTTGATAAAATTTTCTTGGAATTTATTTTAGCTTTAAGCTAAAATACAAACGAAAAACAACAAAATTACTAATTAAATACCATAAAATGGAGTGAAGTTGATCGAAAATTTGAAATTTGAGGCAAAAACATTGATTTTTTGTTTAATTTCTTTCAAAGGAGATATTTTATAAATTTGATATTGTCATAGATGACGTCTTAAAAAAAAATGGAAAAAAAAAATTCGTGTAGAAAATTGTTTTAATAAGCCTCAATCTTCTTCAGTGCTGGATTAATCTATGAACCATGTCAGGACGTGCTTAGAGTATCAAAGAAAACGGAGCACCATGTGAACTGAACGCATCGGGTGTATGTTTGATGATATATAAAACGTAGCGTAAAAGGTACTGAATCGAATTTCATGAAAATTTGAATATATATTTTAGATAGGCGAAAGATACGATGTGTCCCCAATATGTAAAGACGTCACATAAGAGGAGCAACGATAGAAAAGAATGAATTGAACAAAATATAGAGGTAACCTTTAATTTAATGTAAATAGAGGAAACATTTTGTATTATTATTTGTTGTTATTTTATGTACTTAGGCCTTCCGGCCTATTGTACCCTCGGAAAGGCTGGACGTAGTTTTCGTCGGGTCGTACAGGTTGAGATCCATCAACCCTGTCGGGAAAAACTAAATACCTAGTGAAGTAACCTGTCTAAGTTCGAATAACAGGCTGTCCCAACATTCGAAACAGTGCTGTCTTCTTCAGGTAATGGATTAAGAATTCCATCTTCAGATTTAGGGCATCCGACTAAGTCAAGAATGTTTTACCGAAAGTCTTCTTGTGCTGGCCTGCCTTTAAAAGTTTTAATTCGGCACTAATTATCTTAAATTTTCTGTAAATTTCATTTTATCGGTCAAATTCACCCCATTTTATGGTACATAAAAAAAAATGAGATGCTATATAAAAATGCTCCAAATTTTTGGTAGAATTTCAAACAAACGACAGAAAAAAAAGGAATTTTTCGGGTTTATATTTTCCCATAGCTTCATTAGTTGAATAAATAATTTTCTATGGCCCAGTAACAATTAAATAAGGCCAAAAAATGGTTAGCTTTTCGTCGAGGAAATATTTCGAGAAACCTTGGTTTTTCTTTGCCTCACAGGTATAAGTTTCTGTCGTTTTATGAGAATTAATCGATAAATTATGGTTAAGATAGAAAAAAGAAAATGTATTTTCTTTAATTTTTGTATAAATATTAAATTAAAGAAGAAAATCTTTAACATTTACAATCCTTTTTCATTTGGTTCTGTATTTATTCGATTCGTTTTGTACGTTTTTGAGCAAATAAGTGTAAGAACTTTTAATATGAAATGCTACGTTCTCGAAATGTTTGCTCAAAGTTAAACTTGAAAACCACTAGACTCGAGGAATTTTAGATGTTGTTTGTATATGTATAGTTTAGTCTTGTTATCAATTTAGTTTGAAGCTTTTTCAAACACTTTATTTGTTTATATATTTTTGGTAAACTATGGAATTTCATTTTAATAATGATCCTTTCAACCAAAAATTTGGTTAGAAAAGAAAAAATGATCCTATTTTTCGGGTTTTAATCGTAAATTTAATTATTTTCTTTTTCTATTTTAATGAATTTAATTCGATTTTTAAAAGACCTACATTTGAAGAACAAAAAAAAATGTTTGGGATTTCTAATTTCATGAGAAGCTAAATTTTAAAAGGTTTGAGAAAATAATTTTTTTTCCCTATTCTTTTGTTAATTTTATATGATTTCCCATTTAGGGATTTTCCAAGCCATTAAAAGAAGATTTTCCACCCTCGTCTCGAATGTCATCTTTTATACTTTCGTGTCTACATAAATATTATCTTTTGCTAGGTTTATTATGGAAGTTGATTTCTATTTTGTTGATATAAGTCTTTATGTATATGCATATGTATTTTTTTTATACTTAGGTAACCATGAATTCCATTTCGTTACTGACACCATTGATGCCATAATAAAGTAATCAGGTCTATCGTATGAAATTCTATGAATTTGAAAAGATCTTATAATATGTAGAAAAGGTTATCTATTATGTGATGAACCAGTTAGAATTTTCTTCTTTCTTTTATCATATTCCTTAAATGCCATACAAAATGAATCATTTTCTTAATGTTCTCATCTTTTTAATGGGAAATAAATAGAATATGGTTTTCTGAAATATCAAAAGTAAAACATATATGCATAGAATTTTCAACTTTCCATTGTGTTCTTGAAATATAACCGATTGTGGATCAGTAGGTCAAGACTCAAGGGCATAAAGCACAAGAAACAAGCACAAATTTGACATCATAAGATTGAAAATGAGGTTTTCAAAGGTATAACATAAATTGAACTGAAATTTTGTACATAAAGATAAAGATCAGGGATTAAACCTAATACAATTCAGTTATTATAGAAACGACAGTTTAAACCAGCGATTTCTAAACTATGCGTCAAGATCTAATGAAGTTATAAGAGCTTCTTCATTTCAGAAAGAAAATGTAAATGTATTATTAAATGAAATCAAGACGTTTGTGAACAGACTTATCACGAACGATGTAAAGCGGATAACGTCTCCGAGAATAATGTTCGAAAAATATGGTCGAAATAAGTAGAAGATTCACTAACGATCAGAAAATCATGGGTTCACTCCGAGAAAAATGACGCTACCATATGTGCTTGTCACGAGCTGACAGGGTAGCGGAAATTCTTCAGCTGAAAAAGTGGGTAGCAGAACAATAAGTTGAAGAATCTCTGGTCTAAACAAATACGATCTACTCACCGCTGTTAATTTGACTTGCCAAAAATTTAATATTATCCAAAAATATAACTTTAATTTGAAGTTTTGCAAACTAAACACTTATTTATATTAAACGCTTAAAACTCCTACATATTCAAGTCACTATCAGTCTCGTAATGAATTTAGATATCCTTTCTAGAATCCTTCGCGTATGAACATTCACTGAAAGTTCCAAAATTTGATATAATGTTTTATCGAAATTCGATAAAAATGAATAGATCCCCATATATAAAGGGGTTAATGTCCTGTTTTTAACTTTTCTAGAAAATTATTGAACCCAAAAATTAATTCCAATACATTATTTCGAATCAATAAATGTATGAGATCATCCATCCAGGTTGTTATCCTGATAAAATTATATCAAAACATGTTTTATCAACAAACCAAAAAAAAAAAAGAAAACCGAATTTTGATAGGAACTTATTTAAAGATTGTTTTCTTTATTTTTTAAAAAACAATAAAAAAGAAAAACAACAGCTAAAAAATTTCCATCCTCGAAATTCCTATACGAGCATAGATATACCTGAATATTTGCACATTTATTTAAGTTTGGCATCATTAAAAGTAATGAAACCAAACTTCCATACCAAGTAAATGAACTTATGAATAAAAGTTCGGTCATTATGCAAATCAGATACCATTCCCAGGATCAAGTCGATTCGATATTATACTTGGATTCAACTTTGGAATACGCAAACTATATATAGAAGAAAGGGGGAAAAAAACACCGAAAAAGAAAAACGGTTTTTGTGCTAAAACCGCAACAGTTCGACTTTTTACAAAATATATATTCAAACATATGTTCCAGGACCTACATGCCTGGAGATATTTTATATGTATATCTATTTGTGTTCCTTGTATATTTAAATATATTATTATTGCTTTTTTTTGGCTGAATACAAAATCAACAGAACCAAATAATATGTTTACTGAGAGCAGAAAAAAAAGGAACCAAAATGAAACGAAATTCCTTTTTCCCAGTAGTGCCTTCCGATCTTTTGTTCGCCGAGGGTGGACATGGAAGCTTATAATCAGAATATTTATACAAAAAGGCATATATATATATGTACACTAAATGACCTACGTTTTTCTCCGCAATGGGAATATGCAAATTCTCGACTGTATTGTTTCACTTTGAAAATTTGCTGGAAAATTTATGAAATGAAAAAACAGCTTTCAATGTTTTTTTGAGTAAGTTATTGCATATTTCATATGCTGTTTTCTTGAGGGTAAAAAAGTTATCAGATAGACATAAACTGAGTTCAGTTTAATATATTAAATATGGAACCTTGAAGATTCTAGTAACTCTTGGTGTAGTTGCTTCTTAGAATGGAATAGAAGTCCTGTAAACTTATAGTGTTTTACAATACAAGGTCTTCACCATAATTTGCATATTTATTTTTTCTAAGAGTCTTACTATTAGTAAGAACACAAGGGTTGGAAAAAATTGTGTAAAGGATTAATGTTAGTTTCAACAGATATAAAAACTATTGAAATATGAAAATTTTAAATAAGTTTAAAATCTAGTATTTAAGATTCCTGAAATTTCTAAGAAATTTTCTTTAATTTTTATTGAATGAGAATAATTATAATTCATTCTTATTGAAAACTATTTGAAATAATTATCATAAAAAACAAGAAAGAAGACATTTCAGCAAAACTGAATTTTAAAAAAAATATAAATTTATAGAAAACTATACTAGTTCAGAAGATTGGAAAAACATGAATATTTAATACAAAAAATTTCATTCGTTTCATTAAAAATCAATTCCTAGCTAACGTTAAAAGGACGAAATTTTCATTTTATTAATTTATTTAAAAAAAAACCTTACCCATGCAAACACCTAATCCACTAATAACTGGAAGTTTAGCTACACATTGAAGTGGTGGTTCGCATGTTCCTGAAAATCCGCCAGGTCCACCACAGGCTTCACCCAATGTTCTTGCGCACATTTTACAACATCTAAATGAAACAAAAAAATAAACAATAATTATATATATACCATACTTTTATTTATTTACAAAACAAATAAAAATCGAAATATAAATAGCTTACTTGCATGGATCCCAAACGATTAAACCCTTTCCTGGACAATCCTGTGACCGTATAACATCGCATTCTTTTGGATTACAAAAGCATTTAAGTCCACTAACAACACGACTACCAGCTGCCACCATAATTAGTAGGTAACAACAGAAATAAACTAGGTAAGTTCTGAAATGCTGCTGCAACCACAAAATGTTCACTGAAGCTGTTGACATTTTACGTTTTTCCATTTGGAAAAAAAAAGAAAATTTTTGGTACGAATTATATCGCAACAATAGTGGAAAATTTTTTAATATATTGGTTTCTTTTTCTTTTTTTTTTGTAAACGAGTTGTTAAATACTTTTTCCTTTGGCACACACGTCTTAATATTCACTTTTCAAGATTTTAATTAGGGCTCCACGATATGGTGGAGGATAAATATTTTTCACAATTTTATACATTTTCTTTTATTTATTTATTTTCTTTCTTTTTTTTCAAATTAAATTTTTCATGAAAAAGAAAATGTATGTAATTACACTTTTTTCGCACTGTCACATTTTATGTTAAATTAAACCAAATAATTAAAATTATTGTCACATATTTTCCGTGAAAATTGCATTATTTCGTAATTAGAAAATAATGGTTTTCTTGAGGGAAATTCTTAAAGAAAGAAAATAGTTTTAATTTTGTAAAAGGATTTTATATATAAAATGATTTTTAATTTATTTTTATTTCAACTAAATCTTAATCTTAATTTAAAAGTAATGAAAAAAGTAGTTTTGGTGAAACGTTCAATATTTGAGGGTCAAAGGTAAAACTGGGTTCAAATTCTTATACTCTATATCTTTACAGAACCAAATTTTATGAACATTCTTCCTAAGTTTGATCAAAATTGAAATCTAAATAAGTACAAAGTTTCATAGGCTTGTCTACTAAACGTATCGAACTTATATTTAAGTTACTATGGTTTTGTTTAATTTCGAAATTCATAGGTGCTAGAACTTAGATTTAGTAGCGACAACTAATACATCAAACGCTTCAGAAGTATAAGCAAAGGAAAGAATATGAAATATACTAAATATACTATTAATATACTAAATTCTAAACGATTTGAGCCTCCCAACTCAGTATGAATTCTCTCGTCATTTATCCTTACTTCAGCAAATTAGCCATACTATGCCACGACTGCTCCGAAGAGGACATCCATTATATAAGTCTAATAGATTTTAATTGGACACTATATATACTATTTGTTAATTATATTTTTAAACCATACAAATGCTTAATATTTTCCCATAACTTTCACAAATTAAAACTATATATAGATAAATATAATAAATTATTTTAATATCCTGAAAAAGGATAATTTTAAAGCTTTCTACATTCTAACAAATGATAATATTTTAGGATATCTACAAATAATATTATTTCTAAAAAATTTTGGGTACAAATTATGTTCATAAATTCCATTTAGAAAAAGCAGATATTTAAAACTAACCCAAATTTACTAATTAAAATGAAATTACTGACAGTATTAATTAATAACCAAATATTTTGCTATCCAATCGAATTAAAATACACTGAAAAAATTTAATTTCCTACTTTTCCTAGTTTTGATAGAAAAGAAAATTCATTTATTGTGAAACCTACCAAAAAGCCTTAGAAACTTAGGTAATATACATTTTGTAGTGTCTTTTGGAATATATGGTAAACCTGAAATTCATTTTTGTTTAGGGCTACTTCCTAATATTTTCCTATTTACATAAAACCAAATGTGCTTGACATTTCCCAATAGCCTAGCAAATTACATACTATATAAGAGATGTACCCTCTTATGTATTTAGAACAATTCGTAATACTCTACAAGACTGAAGCCATTGGAACATATTCAGGCACATTCGATGATTTCTCGCAAGAAATATGAACTATGTTCGGTCCGTTAATAATTTTAGTCATTAACTTTTAATCAGTGAATTAGGGCGGTGAGAAATTAATAAAAAATTAATGTAATGATTATCATATGCTGAATCTTCCTATATAGGTTGGCCTAATTTTTTGGACAAATTTCCATTTTATAAGCAATTGTTCCTTGATCATGTGAAAAAGTATAAAATGTGGGGCAAATGAATATTGTATAGAACATAGTTGGAGTATAATGCAGACTAACCGCTATTTTTCCTATTTTGCACAGTAAAAAAAACTTCAACATTCTTAAATGGGACATTTTCCTATATTGGATCATTACTAAAAAAAAACAGTTTTTCTGGCTGCTGTTCCTATTCTACAATTGTAACATATGCTTTAAGTTCTTTCCGTGTATATTATCTTAAATAAGAAGCCAAAAAAAAGGCATTTTCTTTCAATTTCGATAATTTTCATATAATACGAAGTTTATTAAACCAATTTCATAATCAACCAAAAAAAAAAAGTGAAAGAAAATTGGTAACAAAAGTAAAAAAAAAAACAAGATACCAAATCCCCGGCAATGAAAATGAAATTCATGATCCAGAAAATTATATCAAAATAGATTTTCCTTGTATCTCTTGACGAGGGGAAAAACGAGAAAAGACCAAAAAAAAAAGCGAAAACAGAAAAAATCCATAAAGGATAACGAGGATATTATTGAAAGTGATAAACAGAATTTGTTTAAGCTTTCGAGGTAATTGAATTAAAAAAGTTTCACGCAAAAGAAAAGCATCACAACAACAACAAAATAAAAAAAAATATATAATAAAATTAAATTCTATCAAATTCTATACCCTCTAGACAAAAAGATTTGCCACCAGCAAAAGAAAAGCGGCAGCAAAAAAAAACGAATATATTCTATTAATGGCGGCAAGTGAAAATTTAAATTGGGATCATCATGGTAAATAATTGAGAAATTGAAGGGACATCAAAATTGTGGCAAAATTTTGTTTTTCCTTTCGTTCAATAAAATAAATCGGAAGAATAAAAATTTACGTTAAATTTCAATTTTTTTTTCTTTTTCGAAAAGAAAAACCAGATGAAAATTTCACACAAAATTGATGTGGTTTAAAGATAATGGTGCTTTTATATGGGAGATAGATAGAGAGAGTTTTTTTTTTCTTTTAAAAAATTTTCCACAACTCATTCAATGATAATCTTTCTTATAAATTCTATACAAAAAAAAAAGAAGGAAAATGCAAATCATATTACATTAAAAAAGAAACTGAAAATTTTCCGAAGAAAATGAATTTGTCTCTTGTTTTGATGATGTTGAGATAAAAAGAAACTGGACAACCGAATGAAAAGGAGATCTGGTATGGCAGAAGGAAAATATACTGTCAATGTCAATAAACTTGAAGAGTTTGGAAGAATTAATTCTCTTTAAAATATCCTTAATTATCTTTTTCGATTAGAAGTTGATTCAATGATTCAATCTGGTTTTACTTTCAGTTATTATTGTTATTTAGAGTTTTTTTAGTTTGAAGCAGGGCTGTGGAGTCGTTGAAAAAATTCCAATTCCAACTCTGACTTCGCTTGTCGAAATTTTTAAAATCCGACATCAATTCCAACTCCACCTTCAACTATAATACGGTATTACGAATTGTCAAAAAAAAAACTCCTATTCCGACTTCGACTCTGACTGTCGAAATTTTCAAAGTCCGACATAAATTTCCGCTTCGGCTTCAACTACAATACGCTATTACATGAATTTCAAAAAAGAAAAAAAATTCCAGCTCCGACTCCGGCCAAAAACAAGCAACTTCACGACTCCAACTCCATAGTCCTGGTTTTAAGTTTTATCTAATTTTAAGTTTCATTTAGTTTTAAATTTTATTTATTTATTTGGTTAAGTGCCAGGAGCGAGTACTGAACATTTTTCATTTACTTAGCTTTTTTATTAAGAAAGATTTAAATCATGATTGATTTTACCTTAATTTTTAATTAGTTAGAGCTTGGCAATAACTCTAACTGCAGACATACATAAAATTCACAAATCCTGAAAAAATTTGTGAATAAATTTCTAGTAAATTTTTTCTTCAACCAGACATCCATTATGTCCTTTTCAAATTCCCTGCTAATTGATCGTCATCTTATGAATTAGATTCAAAATTTCTTAGAAATTACTTAAGGACTTACTTTCACATTATATCATCAATCTATATATAGGATCCAGTATCTCCTATATCGTACTAATATTAGCCAAAACCGATACGTTTTATTCTTATAAACAACGAACGAATTTTCTTAATTTCATTGAAAATGGACACCATGAATACAAAAGTTCAGACATAGATCTTTTAAAAAACCATATTTTTCAAACTCATGGGACCACAAAGCACGAGAATCCATCAAAACCTCGAGGTTGCAAATTGTCACTAACACAAATCTTTATTCACATTAATGAGGTAAAAAGCAAAAATGCTTCTAGATAATATTTTTTATTTTAAATAAATTAATGAAAATCTATATGAACAGAAAATTAAGGATATTATATTATCAAAAAAAGCGTGGACACATAGAAAATTTAATGTTGAATATCCGAAAACATAATGTTATGTTTCACATGGGAATGAAAATTAATTTGTCAGAAGAGTATAATTTAATTTGTTGCCTAAAGGTGAAATTTTTAGCTAAAACCTAGAAAACATATGCGAAAATGTATACAAATGGAAAATGTTTTTATATATATGGCTATAAATTAGGCAATGCTGTTGTATATCAGAGTTGTATATCCTTAAGGGACAACCAGTTGTTGATGGTTTCTCTCTTTGGATATAAACAAAAATGTCGACCGACCCATCAACCTTTTATCTTATTTTTTTCTTTTTTTTATTCCAAAAAGGATATACAAATATCATCATTCGGATGAAATTATTTCCGGCTTTCTTTCTTTAAAAAAAAAAAAGGAAAAGGAAAACAAACTAGAATTCTCGTAAACTTTATGGTTTAACTTTTTAAAATTTAATTTATATAATTCTAAAAAAAAAAACAAAGAACGAGAAAATGATGTTGGTATATGAGGAAAAATAAAAGAAAATTTATTCAATTCGTAAGTTTTCAAGCCTGGAAAAAAGAAGAAAATATAAAAACCGAACAAAGTTTTCTACAGGTACCTCTATATCGAGATTTGTATACCGATTTTCTCTCATAAACTTCGATGAGGAAGAAAATTACTAAATGAATGGAAATTGGAAATTTTTTTTTTTTTATTATTTTTGTGAAAATTAAATTTTGTATTTCAATATATAAAAAAGAAATGCCAGTAAAAGCACGACCATAACGATAAGGTTTGGAGTCTTTTTACTTACTAAATTTGTTAATATTAGATTTTTGTGATATATTTTAAAGAAGAAATTCCGCCATAAACAACGATAATAAGAAGAATATCGACGAAGAAAATTAGATTCATAAAAATTTTCCAAATTTCATTTCCTTTTTTTTCTGGGGTGGGGGTTGGAATAACATTTTTTATTCGTCCTGATTTTCCGGCAAAAATAAATATTTATAATAATTTTTTAATAACACACCAAAATAATCAGGAATATAAAAATTGATTTTCTTATCTTTAAAAAGGATATTATTTTCTTTTCCCTTTAGGGGGAGTTATTTGCATATTTTATAAATATTTTTGGAAATTTTTTTATTATTTATATATGAAAAATGTATTCGAGCAGAAGAAATTCTGATTACTATTAAGGGAAGATTAATGGAAATAGGTGAATATACCACATCTAGAATAATTTAAATTTCAATTTTTTAAAACAATGTTTTATGTTTTCCATACAAATGAGTGAAGTTTAAAAAAAAAGAAAATTAGTTATATTTCAATCATTGCAATATCAATATTATTTCCCTTGAGATTTGACTAATAAAATGACAGTTGAAATAATTTTGAAATTATCCAGTCTTATTCCCAAGTCGAATTTAGTTATTAGATTGGTTTCTATTTGAATAGGTTTTAACTTAACAAGAATTACTGCACCAAATCGAGTCGAGTAACTAATTAACTTCAAATAACTTGACATAATGAGTCTTAAGTTAATCTAACAGCTTTAGCGGATCAATTTAAGATGAAAATTGCTTGTACAGTAAACAACTTGATTAGAATCTAAACTTCCCTTCGAGTAAATTTTTTGACCTAAACATAGTTGGAGACATATACAAAGTAATTAGCATTTGTATGGTTTGAATATTCAATAAATATAATAAGGTCAATGAATAAACATAGTTGATTTCATAGCTATTACCTATAGACTCGTGTTGCTAATAACTGACAAGGTCCAGATTTAATTCGTGACCATATAAATAGTGTATTTTCCAGGAGTTCTTGATTTGGTAAAACTTCTTGTATACAAATAAAAAATTTCATGTCTTAATGTAAATAATTTTGAGGCCACTTAAGTTTTCCCTAATAAAAGATCATTAATTTCAAATCTAATATAATTTTTCTGGACCTTTTAACTGAGCTCGGACTTTACTAGTATATGAAGACGGTTTTTCTTATTTGATTTGTATTTTAATTTGACTTATAAACAATTACAATGTTCGAACATAAGTTTATTGAATTAAGAATGACTAAATTAAAAATTGATAAACACATTTTTACTTTTCAAAGAATGAATACTAATTCAATTTCTTGTAATTCAATTCTGGTTCTAATTAGTCAATTGAATAAATAAATTATGTACAAGAAAATATTTAAACTTTCATAATTTAATAATCTAATTACAATCCTATGTCCTAATTCTCTAATTTATTGAAAGGTTTTCCCTTGAACTATTCAAATATGTTGGACTAGAAACTTTATCGAATAATAAATTATTGAATATTATTTTCCTAAAAACTTTATAATCATACTTTTTAAAGCTGTTTATAATAAAAAAAATTTTTAATCTCATTTCATCTAAATTTAATTAAAATCAAATTCATTAATATAGAAAATGAAAAATAACGAATTTAATTGATAGGATTTAAAACAGATTAAAATTAGTTACGATTTTAATCCGAAAGATTAAAAGAAATAATTAATTTTTCAAGATTTTGATATAAACAAAAAGAAAAAAAAAACCCAAGATCCAAAAGAAATTAATTAATTAACTTTTATAAAATATTAAATACTCTTTTTATTGTTTCGGATAAGTTTTAATATAAATAATTAATAAATCAAGTTTTTGAGTGAACCTTTTTCCTTGAAAATTATATTGATTTATTTTTTTGCTTTTCGGGAAATGAAACTAATACAATTTTTGAAGTAATTTCGATTGATTTTCACTCAAAAAATATCAAGAAATTGATAATTAATATCACTTAAAAGAATCACCGCGATTTCACGATACTATTTTATTGATTTTAAACAACATATTTGTGATTACCGGAATAAATTTGTGATTACTTTCTTTTTGAAAACACATTTTATCCTTAATAGACAACTATTTACCATTATAATCATTCAAATTCAAACAATATAAAACGATTCATTGATAATTTATATTCAAGTCAATTAAAACTTATTTTGATATCCACATATTTTCACGACATTTTCCAAACGAAAAGAAAAACATTTCAATAAATTTATTATAGAACCAAACATATCACATATCCTTCGTCATTATTATATTAATATTATTCTAAATATTTTTCTCTAATTCAATTTAACAAGACCAATTACGACCTTCCCGTAAGGATATTCGCGTATAACTGAAATTCGTAACGAACGTGAATGATGCAAATTGCGTAACTAAGAATATATCTCCTAGGCATCTTCTCTATATAGATATGTAACAATTCATGTATCCTTTTTTGTTTTGTTTTGTTGTTGTTATTTTTTTCCTTTTGGTCCAGAGATCAACATATACAAAAGAGGATATTCAATACATTCGATTTAATAGGAATATGGGAAGATATATAAGGATATTTTCCCTTATTTTGATATAGTTTTTATTGGAAATGGAGAAATTTTGGAGACTTTTAGAAAATATCCTTATTTGAAAATTCTTTTAAATTTTCGAATATTTTTTATGGACATGCGCCAAAATAGATTTATAGTTTTAGCCTTTTTAAGGGGTAAGAATAAATAAAAAGTGGAATTTTTAAACGTTTTACTATAAAAATATAAAAATTCGTTGAATATTTGGAATTAAATAAAGTTAAATTGAATTTCAAGAAATGTTAAATATACATATTTCTGCTGGCAATTAAAATAAGACAGAATGTCCTCCTAAGAAGAATCCTCAATACAGAATGTACAAATAGTTCATTAATTTAGTTTAATTAACAACATCCGAAGAACGTTTAAATTTCAAAGTGTAACTAAACATAAATTTAGTACGATATTCTATTTTAAAGTAATTTACGACTATTTGTATTTAAAGGAATGAAAAAAGGATAAATAAGGTCCTAAAGATGAGCTTCTGTGCAATTGCATATAAATATAAGAAAGTGTTGAATTAATAATTGCCATCTAAAGTGCTTTTCTTTAGGCACTTTGGATTTTATTTTTTGTAGCAATTTATTTTCGAGTATTATTCCGATTTATATAAATCGTAATTGAAATTAATATTCATTCC
Organism: Xylophagus ater; assembly: GCA_963422695.1. NCBI lineage: Eukaryota > Metazoa > Arthropoda > Insecta > Diptera > Xylophagidae > Xylophagus > Xylophagus ater. The sequence goes on from OY730481.1 coordinate 5,249,237, forward strand.
TAATAAGTTAAATGAACATCCTACGTACTCAGAGCAACCACATGGAAACATTTAGTAAAAGGTAATTAATTAAATAAGTTAAATAACAATTTTTAAGAATACATTTTTTTTTAATGTTAAATTTCTAAACTTTTTCTATCCGAAAATAAATTCATTATTCATTTCAAAGTTTATTATTTAATATTTAGAAAATAATGTTTAAAAAAAAAGAAAAGAAAAAAAACATGATGAACGATGTTATAAATCTTCGAAATTTGTGTTCTTTCGTGGAAAATTTGAATAGCAATGAAAAATATAAAATATAATTCATTCATTCGATATTTATCTGTAAATGAAAATTGTTTTATTATAAAGAGTTTCTTTTTAGCGATTTATCAAAGGACGAGAAAAAAAAGAAAGAAATACTGTCAAAAGGTTGTGCACCACAAAAATAAATTAAAGTTTCTTTTCGCTAAACCATAAAAGGAACATTACCTAATGTTAATTAAATCCCTCTATCTCATCACTGGATATCACCAACCAAAAGCGATATATAGTAAGAAAAAAGAAAAAGCTTTCAGATTTATGATATTTCTACTGAAATTTTAAGGATTCTAATTAATTACTAAAGTCTATAAAAATGTAATTGAAATTTTTTTTCTAAAAAAAAATTAAACAAAATTATGAAATTTAAAAATTACTATACCAAAATTGAAATTCACTACAGGATGAATTTGATAAAGCTTAGAAACCTGGCTTTAACAAATGCAGTGAAATTTTGAAAACAAGGTTCCAGTTTTAGGTACATCATAAGAATACAATAGTTTTAAACAACATTTCAACCCAACAATTCATACTTTTATTCAGTTGCGAAATTCTATGTCCTGCAATTGCATACAGTTCTGTTTCACTTGCAATTATACAATAATTTTGCCTACAAGAGAATTTTATAATTAATTTTGTTTCTTAGAAATTAGTGTAAATTATTGATACTGAATTACTTTGTTGGTTAATTTAGTATATAAAGCTTTAGAGACATTTACCAGACCCGAAACCTCTGGGTAGCTAAAACAAATAATATAGAATAGAAATGCGTCTGTAATTCAGTCAATAGTGAGCGAATTTTTATAAGAATTGGAATGCATATTTTGGAGAGACCAACTGAAAAAATACGATATGTCTCCATTCAGTGGGTGTGATTGCGACTAGTGTATCTACTCTCGAGTAGCTAATACTCGGGTATTCGGAAATTTTATTGATTTTTCGATTACTCGATTACCCGGGTAATAGCATAATTACTTGATTACATTTGAATTGTTTTGTAACATAACAAATTGATTTCATAAGGCTAGGTCAAAAGAAAATTTCGCCGGTAGTGTGGAATCATTTCAAAAGGAATGAAACCTGTAAAAAAACGTTTGGCAAATACTGTTCTGCAAGTATTAGATACAAAAGATCTTCAAGAAGTGGATTAATACACCATATTTACTCAGTTCATCTAGAAAAGGCTAATAAAAAGAGGGAAATGTAAAACATCTCGACTCCCGGGATTGAAAAAACTTTGGAAATTAAGATTCACCTTTTGGTGTTATTCTCCAATGATTATTTATATGAATCGAAAAAGCAGTGACAAAACTAATATACCCTCGGAGAAGTTGCTGCCATAATTGCAGTTTAGTTTGAACCGAAATATCATTACTCTATTAAAATCTGTACCAAGAAATGTAATACCAAGATCAGAAGCAGTTACTTACCTAAAAGGAAATCTTTAGTGATTTTCCGTAGGCGGAAAACAAATTAAATATTTTTCAATATTTTCAACCATTTTTAATTCTTTATACCCGATCGATAGCCTAGCAATCGCAATTCATTGACAATTCCACTCCAGAATTCTTTGTTTTAAAAAAAAAACTCATAAAAAACTCACTCAAAAAAATTATTTCGAATAAAGAAAAATTACTCAAAAATTACTCATAAAAAAACTCACTTAAAAAAAAAACTCCCTTAAAAAACGACACATCTACCCCCAACGATAGTTAACTTGCGACTAGTGTAAGGGTGAGATGTGTTCAATATTGTTTTCGAGATATTTTTTTAAAAAAATTTTTTTTTTTTTTCAAATAATTTTTCACAAAGAAATAAAAAAAAACCAAAATTTTTCAAAATAAAATTTGAAACCGAATTTTGATTATTTTCGTTCGTTCGAGTTATATTTTTTCTATATTTTTTGTATGGACCTCAATCAACGTATCTCGTACAGGTAACGAGATAATCGCGAAAAGGCGATTTTCCACCCCTTTAAGCCAGTATGGGTGGTGCGAGCGACACCCCCTCAACGTCGAAAACTTGGAATTTTAAATAACTTACCTAGTTGTACAATCGTACCAAATATAAAGTTTCCTTTTGCTGGAGCCTTTTTTTACGCTCTATTGACTGGGCTATAATACAATATAATAATATCAATTTGGGCAGAGCACATAGTATTATAATTTCTTCTAAATAGAATATTACACAACAACATATGCTGTACACACATAAGAAGGAAATATGTTCTTATTATTTATTATTCATTTTATTATAAAAATGAAAATATTCATATATTAACATAATTCCATATCTTTCGTGTTCATCCATAATTCAATAATTCTAATCAGTCGAGAAAAATTTCCATATGATAAGAAAACAGATTACTTCTTCATACTTTCTGTATGTTTTGAGTTCATAGTGAAAGGATCGTATTTAATTCTGTTTTTATATTATAGATAGATCTATGTGGTTTCTAGATTACACAATCTAATTCTCATGAATATAGAAGCTTTGAAAGCCTCTTGTTAGTATCAATTTCATAATATAGAATTACATATCTTGTGAACAAATACGAAGGATTGGAGATGTTTATATATCACTAAAATCATCCTTTTATGTGTTTTTTATATATACCTATATATACACTTAAATATTAGGTGATTGTTTGACAATTACTTCAATTATTCCGTACAAAACCGAAGATATCTTTCAATATTATATCAAAATCACTACAATAGATACTTAAAGGATGATAATAAATTTATTAAGCTATGAGATTTTCTTTTGCGTTTATAAAACCGAGGATCCATTAGTGATTAGTGAATTTACATTACAAAGTGTTTATTTTTCGTTTGTCTTACCTTTCTTTGAATTAATTCGATTAAGATTTCATATAATATTATCTAAATTCTATTTAGTGTACATGAAAATGATTATATTGTTAATTGATATAACATGAATTATATAATGATTAAAAGTATCTAAACTAGATTGTAGAAACGTATTTATAGTTGGGTTTATGATAAACAATATAATTTTTGTTCCAGGCGTTCTAGTCTTGGTGCTATATCAAAATCTTCGGGTTAACAAGAAGGATGAAATATAGGGTGTTTTTCATTAGCGTGATAGAACTTTCGATAGGGATAAATGCCAATCCGAACTGTCATTCTCACAGCTCGTTTTGATATTTATGTTCAGTGTAGTCTGATAAATAATCATGAATAAACGTACGCTTGAGGAATGATCAAGAATTATCCAAGTTTACTTTGAAAATAGGTTATCGATTCGCGACGGCATAATTATGTTCAGTGATGAGGTTCATTTTGGGCTTAATAAGCAAAATTGTCGCTTCTAGAGTGAGACCTATTCAAAAGAGACTCTAGAGACCCCATTACATCCAGAAAAATGCGGTTTACATGCTGGTGGAATGAGTGGTCTTTATTTCTTTAGAAATCACGCTTAAAAAATCACCCTATATAAACGAACACTATGATGCTGTCTCTAATTTAAAATGAGAGTAAAAACCAAGGAACACTAGCTTTAGCCTCTACTTAATTTTCGGTTAAGTAATGAAAGAATTAGTATTTTGGTATAAATCCTCCGATTTTTTACTTGAAAGTTCTACAAATTTAATGTTAATCTAAATTCGAAGACATTATGATTCAATCTAATTAATTATTGAATATAGAAATTGTAGTGAAATCTTATTCTGAAGCAACATATGTATGATGACAGACTGAGTAATGAACATCACGTACTGTTCAATATTTTCCTATGACTTTTAAAAACTTCCTTTTTTCCGTTCTTAGTTTATGTTCGGATTATGACTGCGACAACTTATGTAGTGTCTAATGACAGAAATTTTCACATGTGTCGAAAAGATAAATTTACAAACGACTAAAATAATACTTATTTCAAAAAAATACAGTCGGAAATAATGAGAATTTTATAGATTCAACAATTTTAAATGAGAAATAAAATGTAGTAATTTTAACTAAATATAGTGGCGGAAAATTAAAAGTCAGCGGAAATATATCTCAGTTGAGAAATAAGGAACGATTTCCATTTAATACTGGTGTATATTTTAATTGTTACAATTTAATCCAGATTTTCTACATTTTGTTTACTATATTTATATTCCGTTTTAATGTTCCGAAAAATAATGGCTTCTGGTAAATTACATTGTACTTCCTTCAGTTTACGGAAAATCGAAAATAATTATATGGATTTTATATTGGGTTTGAAAGGATGTACTGAAGCTATAACATTAAATCGACTACGTAAATACCAGTTTAACTTTTGAATAGATACAAAAAAATATGTTAATGCTTATTTGTTAAAAGTTTAAATATCTGGTATGGACAACCATCTCATTATTTAATATATACTTTTATTCAAATTGAAATTTTGAATATTCTAGCAGTGAATTGATTCTATCGATACGCCTAACTACAAACTTTTGCTTACAATTGCAATTGTTGTTTGAGGGTTAACAACTTTGTAGTGAATCTCCATCATTATTAGAGATGAAAATCATTATTATCATTCTTATCATATTAATATTGCTCACTTTAAAAAGCTGAGTGAGCCTTTAAAGTCGATAGTGAAGGTCCTATTAGAGATCTCTTTTTTTGAAGGACTAATGCCCTACAACTAGGTTATTGAAGTTGCTGATGGCATTTTAAATCTAGTGACCAATTATTAATTATTATCTGAATTCTAAATAATGTAGAATATTAAAAGTGAAAAAATTGATTAATTAAGCTAAAAAACTTCATAGTTTGTAAAATTCAAAATTCCTATTAGAAGTTTAAATTACAAAACTAACAAAAATAAAGTCATTCACTTGTAATTATTCAAAATAACAGTAATGGATACACTTTCCGTCAAAATGTATACAAAATCTGTAAGTTTGAAAAGTTATGTTCTGGTGCATTAGTATTCCAATGGGAAATTTATTTTGTTTCTCTCAAATATCATTTTACAAAATACCTTAAAAACTAAATTTTCCTCATCTTTCATTAAACTTTCGAAACAAGTTTTCCAAATCAAAATTGAAAATTTAAAGGTTAAAAGCCAAATTGCGAAGCTAGTAACTCATTAGATTTCCCATAAGATTTTCTACCATAGTTTAGTTTATATGATGTTTTAGAGGCAATTTGCTGGAAACAACTAATTTGGTTTTATTGGTAAACAGTTTAAGTTTTAATCTATTATTATAAAACTTGTATTGTTACGGAATATTTTAATATTATCATAGAAAATGTCAACGTGTCTGCGAAATTAAGAATCGATTTCAATTAAAAGCGCTATAGAAAACTTTGAAGGTATATAAAATAAATAGCGAATAATTTATTTTCATATTTAAAAGGGATTAATGAGAAAGTCCTCTTAAGATTTTTCTTTTAAGCATCGTATTAGAAAGCTGAAAGGAAATTTGTGTAGAATGTTTTCAAATGTGTTCACTTGTTGACATTCTGGCAAAATTCCAAAAATATAAAGTACAATTATCTCTTTAAATGAAACACTGTAATATTTTATGTGAAAATCAATAATTTTCTACTTGACCTATTTCTAACTGTTTGGATGTTTTTCAGATCTTTCAAATAAAGTATATTTTGCACTTTAGTTAAAGATCCAAAGAGTTTCAAATAGGACCAAGCTTTATCGGAATTATTCGTCTGGTCGCGTACCATTCGCGCGACCAATATATTAATAATGTTATTTGGTAGTTGTGTAGTTCAGGCAATGGTAATTTACCATATTTAGTTTGACTGCTAGAACAATCAGTTCGATAATGAGGATTCTAATTTAAAAATCAATAAAATAGCCGGTATTGTGGTACCATAATAAATCTATGAACACCAACGTCATTAACGTGGTGGTGTTATTGAGTCATACTTGTTTTGAAGATGTAAGAGAACAGAATGCAGTCGCCATCAATACTGAGCGTTGCATCGAAATTATATAAAATGGGGCTCAAAAACAGGGAAGAAAGGACATTGCAAATAAAAGAAACGATGCTATCACTAAATGTACACATAAGTACAGTGACGATAAAATAGAAGAAATTGAAAAATTGAAGCCACAGAAACTCATGATCCTCATGATTATGATGATCATACTAAATAAACTCCTTTTACATTTATCTAGTTTTAATCCATATTTTAATTGTTTCAAAATAATTTTCCTGTATAAATTAAAAGCATATTAATTCCGTTTATAAACTTTTGTCAGGTATAAATTCGAACAAAAAAAAACCCTCGTTCTAATGAGTAACTTTTCAGTTTTCATTAATTACATATTTTCAGTTTTTCCGAAACTTTTGCTTGTTACGTTAATCGAATAAAATCTCATTCAAGCTTTGTTTCTATATACGTTAACCTATTTTCTAAGCTTATAAAGCAAAAACAAGTATAATTAAAAAAAATAATTAACTTTTTATATTTTAGATTTCATATATTGACTTCAAACGATAAACTTCCGAATGTACACAAATTAGAAACTATAAATTTATCCAATTGAATGCAATTTAAGTTGTGCGTACTTTATAAATCGGTTAAGTTTTCTGCATTTTCAATTTCCTCCAAAAAAACTCATACCATTTAAATGTCGAATCGATTCTATTTAATTCCTGTTTATATAATTCTCATTAAATTTCCATTTTGATTGATTTATTTTTCATTAATTAGCATTAGTAATACGAAAACTTTTTGAAGTTTTTAAAGTTTCCCTGTTTTTTTTTTTTTCTTCAATAATAAAAATTTCTCAATTGACTAATTCGAAATTTAATTAAAATCCCATTCTACCAAAATAATCCGAGTAAGACTGTATAGTCTTCGATTCAAATACAAATCGAATACCTTTAATTTTTGTTTCTGTTCTATTTTCCGGTAATCGAACTTTTTAATTGCTATGAAAAAACAATTTTTTGGAGCTTCCTTTTTTAGATATTTTCTCTCAAATTGAAGGAGCATTTATATCTTGCTTTTCTAGAGAATAATCCAATCAATTATAAACTATCATGTCGCCTTAACATGTAATTATTTTCGAAATAAAAAAAAAATCCTCGAAGTCAGGACTAAAGACTTCTCAATTGCTAGCAATTAAATTCTTTAATTCATGTTTTTTTTTTTAAAGAATTATAACATAATATTAATAATTCCTTTTTAAATTGTTATTATTTTTGTATTCTGACAAACCAAAAAAAAACCTAAAATATCTTATTCTTAGGCTAAGCCTTATAAGCATAGTTTAGCATATAAAAAGCTCTTCTAACTCCTCTGATATTTCTTCTTTCAATATTTTATTGTATACAGCCTTTTAGTTGGCACTCGAAATTCTATAGGATTATTTTTTACTATCCTGACGACTTCTGTGAACAATTTTTTCATTCATTCTATTCAGTTTTAAGGCTCTTCATTTTGTTCTGTAAATCCATATAATACACATAGGCACACATATGTGAGATATAAGTATAATTGAAGGAAATAAAAAAGAAATAAATATATAGAATAGAAAGAAAAAAAATCCCAGACGTATTATATACGATATTCTGAAGGGAAATTTGTTTTTATAGATGTTACTAAAGATCTAGGCTTAAGATGGGCTTATAATGTGATTCTTGGTAATTACTTTCTATGAATATTTGCTATTTATTTTGAAGATATGTTATTATTCTATTTAAATGATTTTTTCAGTTTTATTAAAGTGTGAATAAATTTAGAAGTAGAAATCAAATTTTCTTGAATTTAGCCCAAATAAATGTCCAGTTTCAAATCAAAATTGAATGAATATACTTTATTATACTTATTAAAATAATAATTGAAATAAATTGACATTATTTCCTGGCAATTACGTGTAGTAGAACTTTGGACGTTTCAAAGTCCAAATCTTAACTTACTCTAAAGTTTCAAAATCTATATTATCTATATTTAATTTTCACCTTAACCTTTTCATTGTTCACAAACGAATTGAATTATCTTTTAAAGTTTTAATAAATCCTTATTTAATATAAAAAAAAAAATAATAATTCTTTCTTTAGTTAAAAGTAACCATTGTAAATAATTGACAATATCAAAAACCATTTTCTTTTTTCCCTGAAAGTTAAGATTTTCCTCAATATTAATCCTCTTCAAAAAGTTTTGAAATCTTTTTGCAAATACCATTTTCTTAATGACTTTCTTGTTTTTTCGGTTTTCAGCTTTTCCACAATGAACACAATGAAAACTTTTAATTTTACCCACTTAATCAGGATTTGATGATGGTACTATTAGGTTACATATATATATATATATAGGAAATCCGCGAAACAAATTTTCATTGAACATAAATTTTATCATAAGCCGTTCGAAATTTCTTCATTGTTACATGCATGTAATTTCCATGATGTTACCAGAAAACTTTCGAAAAGTTTCTGGTCATAATTGGCAATTTTGATGTTCTAAAAGGGCATTATATAAGCTTTTCTCGAAGATTGTTTTTCAGTTTTCGTAACAAAAAAGAAGAAGACGAAGAAGAAAAAAAGAAAACTAAAAAGAAAAGTTAAATAACACCATGTGGTACTGATGAACATATTTCTTTAAGCCTAAATCTTCTAATGCACAAATTTCTCTTGAATTTTTTTTTCTTCTTTTAAAAAAGTTTTTCCTATCTAAAAACGAAATTTTTCGAATTCACACGGCATGTCGTCCATTAAAATTGGCAAGTTGGCATTTGATCTTTTGCAACCAAAAAAAAAAAGTCTTATATTATATCACGTAAAAAAAGAAAATTTTTTTGAGAGAAAACTGATTTTGAAACAGAGATTACGAAATCCATTTCATAGAATACTAAAAGAAAATTTTTCCATCGGCACTTGCCTGACTATATATCCTCTTCTTTGCATTCTTCTATCCTGATATGGTAATGATAAGTCTTATTGTGAATAGTATGGTAATGATGTCCAAGAAAGTTTTATTCTTTTTCCAAAGTGTAAAAATTATCTATTCAACACTACACCACACCTGGTTACCAGTTTTAGTAATTTTGTACTTAAAATGGTCACGTACGAACTTATTCTGGAAAACCTTTCGCTTTTACGATGACGACTATTTCCTATAACTATTCGGGTTTCTTATTTTTTTTCTTCTTATGGATATTACTTTATGCCCGATTTGAGACTATTCAAAGTTTACGTGCAAAGATCTTTGGGTGGTTTTTTTTTTGGTAATTCGAACAGATTTTATGATGACGATTATCCAATAAAATAGGAAATTGCAGGATATAATCAGGATATTGGGAACAAATAGTTCTGTTATTTGTAAGAAGAATTTTTATTATGAAGAAGTGTAATTATAGTTTTAGATCTTAGACGAAGAATTTCTAGGTTTTGGGACACGATTATGTCATAAAATAATTTGATTTTCATCCATGTGGGAAGAGAATTTTTTCGTATTTTGGTAGGAATAGTTTGAAATAATCTTTAAGGTTGAATGTCACTAATTTAGTTTGGTGTTGTGGACCAAGAGTTTTTCTTCTGTTTGAAATATTATCTAGCTCTGGATTATACATAGAATTGGAAGATTAGTTATTTGTACCATAGAATTATTATTGATTTAGTCCTGATCCACATTTGCTACTGCTTGCTCTTTTCTCTTCATTGAAATGTAACTTTTTGTAATTCAATGAAGAAAAAATACACTACCAACACATACACTGGATGATTTTTATGAAAATCTGTAGTCGTAGTTTCTTCCATTCTATGGCAATAAAGTAATTTCCAAAAATTTTAGTAAATTTCTGTCAAAGAGATGGCGAGATGATATGTTAATATCAAACCTAATGCTTTTATACTCCATAGGCAATAAAATACCCACTTAAAAAACAAAATCTATACCAAATGTATATTTCATCCATGTCCAAGCTGTATCTAATAAATTCCATCAAATTCACAAAACTTTCGAACATATAATTTAAGTATCAAATTCAAGTTTCATATTATTAACAAAAAGGAAATTGAAACAAGGTATCAATACGGAAAATCAATGTTTATTTATTAACAACTTTAGGAATGATTGTTGGTAAATAATACAACATCAATTTCCTTTGATACAAGTCAATGAAGAATCATCAAATATTATCCTTGTACACTTCAGCTCTATATACTTGTATATACTATATCTAACAATGTATTACAATATAGAACTTTATTTGGAAACTTTTTCGTTGTCATCTTTTCTCATCTATTGTGCACATTTTATTTATCTTTAACAACAATTTATCATTCACTTAAATAGAATACTTTTTATTTTCAGTTTATTTTCTTCAGGGTCTGTTATTTTATTTACAGAAGATTTCATTAAAAACAGCTTAAATAAAGCTCTAAGAAAACGTAATCTAAGTGTCTTTAATGAACATCTAAACGTGAATTAGTCTGGAATGATCCATTATTTTCTAAGCTGATGTTTTAATTATGATAAAACTTTAAACAATAAAATGGAAAAATGTTCTCACAGTTACTAAAATATGATAAAAAAAAGGAAGAAAGAAACACGGTAACATCGAAAATATCTTCGTAAACAATTCCCAATTCATTTCAAATTCTTATTTATTCGATATGTTTTTTATCTTGTCCTTTTGTTTTTCTCTGATGATTGAACCCAAAATAGAGTTCTTTACCAAATATCCAAAGGCAATAAATTTCCATCAAAACCATCGGACACCATCAGAGAATTCGGTTCAATGAAATGTTCTTTAGCATCTATTTACACAAAAAAAAGCACTATCAAATTGTGGGCGGAATGAACACTCAGTACGAGAATGAAGGTGGAATTAATAGAAAAGTTTCAAGAATCTAAATATAATAAGAGTTCATACTATCAGAAGAGTACTTTTTACTTAAATAAACTTCATTGATTTTTATTTGTCGGTTTTTTTTTTTTTTACTTCTTTACTATACTTTCGGTACATCACCTTGGGATCAAAGATTCTATATTTTCGTTTGTGTTTTTTTATGCGGTTCTATCGTTCCCAAAGACAGTGTAGAGATAAGAAAGGATTTCATGGGAATTTACTTCATGAACAAACCGTATTAGGTACGCGCACTTTAATAATATTAAATTGATGTAATTGAAACGTTCAATTCGTTCGAATCTTGATACTTGTAACAAACAAGTTTGGTTTTTTTTGGAAATTTTTTTTTATGGTAGTTATTTCGATTCATTTCATATTTTTATTATGAGGGAAGAGAGAAATTTGATGTGATTCTGGCTATAACATAACTTACCCTAGAACAGTAGATGCTGTAACTAAAATGGAAGATTTTCAATTTTGTGATGAATAATAAAGTGTCAGCTATTTTTTCTTCATCCAACTATCGAACTAACAGCATATCAAACTGAAAATGAAATTCAATCATATTTAATTATTGCTTAAAATGCATTTTTTTAGATACTCCATAAAAGAATTGTATTTTGTAATTTCGATTTCAATTATTTTATTACAAAACATATTTTTTAATTAACTATGATATTAAATGTTTACATCATCATCAAATGGAAAAAACACCAATATTAAAGGATTTTAGAATCACAAGAATTAAGTTTTACTTTTAATCCATTAAAAATGCTTAAAGAGTTTAAATTCTATTCAATATGTTCACAGAATTGTTTGTAAAGGATCAGTTGATTTGAAAGATTAGGAGTCGGATTAGTTTTTCATATATGTAAGGATTTATTTCAAATATATTTTATGAATAGGAATTTGTCATTGAATTTTCCTAGAAATTTTCAAGTATTAAGCAAATATGTCATTTTGGAAATGAAACAAGAAAAGTTGTATAAAATTTAATTTTTCTTTTTTTCGGCTTAAAATATATTTCCTAAAAGATAAACAATAGAATATTATTGATGATATAAATTCGATAAGAAGATTTTCCGATATTATCAAGAAACAAAGGAAAGAAAATTTAATCTTTTTTGATAATTTTTCTTTATTTTTATGCGAAATATTTTTTCTTGGAGTGCAATAGGAGAGGCTCGAGATTATTGTGGGACATGGCTGTTTGTTTTAAAACACATATAGTGTAAAAGTTACAGCCAAATTGGACACTGTATATTAAAGATTTAATTGAAGTTCGTATAATTCGTTACTGTAACTGCCAGAAATAAAATCAAATTTTATCTAAAGAATCAAGATTTCCAATAAATTAGGTTCCGAATAATAAAACTCAAAGCTTGGTTTTATGGAATGTCATGTATGAAGTGGAAATTTTATGTAATCAACTTATTAATTAGTCTATATACTATTAATGTAAACCATGATTATGCTAAAGCACCTATTCGTATGTTACAGTGGGCCTTTTCAGTAATGCCGAAATTACAGTTTTGACTACTTTGCATATGCAGCCATTATGCTAGAGTTCGACTGCAGAGCATGCAAATCTGCAATATGTATATTTATTGAAGTCAAATTTAAGCCTTAACTCAAGAATTCGTTATAATCTAAATAAATTTTAAATCTGATAAATTTGCCACCAACAGTATTTTGAAAACTAAATAAAATAAGACAAAATTGGTCTTTTCCTCTTCTTATGGATAAGTCGCATGTGAAAATTGTATACATACTTCAAAATATGTATGCCATATTATTTCTGCATGATTTCTCCAATTTGAAAACGTTTTAGAACATACGACTATTCTGCAGATTTTGGCGGTGAACATTTTCTATGCGCATAGTGCACAAATAATGCATGAAAAGGCCCAGTTTCTGTATATCTGACTCAAAAACGTTCCATCAACTTTGAATATTTTCGAATACTCGAAAAGTTAATCTGAAGTTGAAATTTCATTGGATTCCAATCGAAATTCTAGAAGAATGGCGAAGCTACCAGCTGAAATATAAAATATTTTACTATACTCAATGATCTTCGTCTCCCCTAAGATATAGAAATTCCTTCAATTTAAAGATTTATTTTCTGAAAATGTTATATCAAAAAATATTGATATTATTACATGTTATATTCCTTTACAAAATCCTAATAGATAAGCTTTAAAAATAGAATTTGCGAGGATTATCTATGATTAATTCGATTCTATTCAAAGGGATATAAATAAATTTAAGTCGAATTCTTATGAAATTGAAGGAAACTACTGTTTTTTTTTCTTGAATACGTTATCCTCATATTATATTTTATTTTTTTATTGTGTTCAATAAACAATTTTTGTTCATCAATTGGATGATCGACATGAAAATAAGACATTTATCCCATATCAGTTGTGTTTTCTTTTCTTTTTTTTTTGCTGTGCCTTTTATCATGAGAAGGATAATATACATGGAAGATAAAGGAAGGTATCCAAATCGTGTTTGTTTCTGAATAAAGATCTTTTAGGTTTTTTCGTTTTCATTTTATTTATATATAGATATATATGCTATATCTTTTCTTCCATAAATATCTAAAGAAGAAACGAGCATTCATCCATGAAATTTTCGTTTTATATGCGGCCTATAGAAGGAACGTATATACCATAGTACTTGTATTTCCATCCAGAAAGTCATCATATCTATACATCTGTTATGTATAGGAGATGATATAATTTTCATTTTACCAAAACTTTCAATCCTCTAATTTATAAATGTGTATATATATCGGAGGCTCGACTTTCTCTTTATCATAACTTTACGATATTATATCATATTTTCTTTTTCTTTTTTTTTTATGTAATATTCATTCAATGAAATTGATAGCTTTTGATGTTGAAGGGATCCGAAAATTCTAAAGACAATTTTTCTGGAAAATGGAAAAATTTTATTTTTTGGTTTTTCTTTTTTTTTGGGAGCAACAAAAAATTTCTTTTTTTTTTATGTTGTCCGGATATTGAAACCCGGTTTAAGTAATTGGATGGAAGTACACATTTTTGGACAAAATATTATTTTCATTTTCAATTCGGTAGAAAAAAAAGAAAAAAGGTAAAAGAAAAATAAAAACTGTTAAAATGATGTTAAAACGTAAAATGAAAATTGAAATAAAAGGAAAACGTGATGTTTACAATGAGAACAAGATATATAGAATTATATTTTCTTTTGATATTTGCCGTTTTTATAGATTTTAATATAATATATTTCTTAGACATTTTTTTCAGAAAAACGAAATTTTTAACTGAATTTATGTTTCAATAAACACAGTCACAATCAGTGATGTGACAAAATAATTTTCTAGGTGCTAATTCGATTAGAAAGGTGCTAGTTCTTGTTAAAGTTATTATAGGGAACTGACAGAATCCTGGATACCAGTGTGGGATTACAGGAAAAATATATCTTCAAAATATTCTTCGAGATTACGGAATATCATGTAATAATCTGTGATGAAGTTGACTAGTCAACATATTGATAAGAAAGTTTGATTTAAATTATTACTTAGATATGCCCAAAAAAGTAGTTGTTATCCAGTCGACATTGTTGGTTGTAATTGAAATTAAATATTTCAGTCAAGGATGCCAAATATCATTTTCTTATATATTTTTTAAGCATTATTATAGACTAGTAGCTATTATTGCAATGTTACTTGGGTAGCTTGATATTCGAGTACAAGACCTGATTTTACAATGCTTTTATTAACTTGCTTCCTTGTTTGTTTGTTTGTTTGTCCAGTACAAATCTTGCGATCGATTTTTAACTAACTTCCCGACTAGCTAGACATTTCAAACTTTTAAAATAGTTCAGAACACGATGACAATGTATTCTTTTAATATTTTTAGCCATTTTGAAGCAAAATTGAGTTCATTTTAAGTAAATTTGGTTTTGTATGGAAAGCTAGTTCGGAAAAAACGTGGTATATAAAAAGTTCTTTTTATCTTGTAATTATTTGCTGTTAAAGTAGAAAATTGTTAGTCCATCTAATCTGTTATATAATATAGAATCAGATAAATGTAAGAATGACAAAATTCTTTACGGAATTATATACATAGATAGATCCAAGCGTAAGTCAAAATACTCAAAATCAACTAATTGAATCAAAGTCTCATTAAAAACCCGAAAGCTGAAACTCTAGTAGACAACTTCCTTCCAAATAATTCTTTGGTAAAATGGTCTAAAAAAAATTCCACAGCATAAGATTTGACGTATCTAATTTTCACCTTTGATTTCTATTCTTATTTATTCAATAAAACTGATTTCATAGGTCCTTCTGATAGTCATGCCACTGAATTGAATCAATTTCTATAAAGAATTGATATTTCCTTCGCATCAAAGAAATTCCCATAAAAATACCTTTTCGGTATTTGTATTTAAAATAAATATATACTTTTAAAAAAAGTAGTTCATTTGGAAGAAAATGATTTTTCCCAATTTAATTACATTTTACGAATTTAATGACCGTAAAAATTCCTTCAAAATATAGTAATTTTATTTTATTTTAAATAATTTCATGAAAATTTCATATTAATATATCTTTTTGACACATTTTCCATTCATTAACTTGAAAATCTTTGTTTTTCATTCTGGTATTTATGAAGTAAAGACTAAAAAAGAATGAATATAATATTTTATATTTATTTTTGGTTAATTGCCAAAAAAGAAAAATTGCATAAATAATTACATATTTTTCTTCGCGTTTTTATATTTATTTTTATAATTATTAAAAATTTTTTTTTGTATCCTTGCCCAGGAGATATTTATGCGATAAAATTTAATTACGAAATTATCTTCATATTAATATAAGTATATTTATATATATATTATTGTGAATTTATATACTTCATAGTCAGGGTATATTTATTTTCACACTGCATTTGCAACGCATAGAAGTAATCATGGCGGAGTTCTGTCCTTCTGGATGATAACTGAAAAATACGCTGTCTGATTTAAATGAAATTTAAAATCTAGAATTGGTCATTCAGTAACACGATTTGATAATATTTTTAGAAAAATGAATAAACGGAGAAATAAGTTATTATAGAAAAACCAGCATGACTACAAGATTTTATTGTCCGGAAAAGTTAGCCGTAAAGCAAAAAACCATATAATGAATCAATTATTTTTTCTGGCAGTGCTGCCTAAAGGGAGAAGCTGAAACTAACAGAAGGTCGCTAACAGTATGAACAGCATTTTTTTGGCCGTACAATCAAACATTGGGGCCGTAAATCGAAAAGTGCCATAATTTAAAAAGGCCGTTATAGCGAAATGTCGTATAAAAATAGCAGCCATATAGCGAGCTATAAATGTATATAAGTTGTTACTATACAAATCTACATATGAACGACATAGAAAGAAATAGTTGTAGAGCAAAATCGGTCTGGCAATAAAGTTTTTTCGGATTTCTAGTTAAAAAACTGATTGACAGATTTGAATATAATTTAAATTGATGTAGACTATCCGTATATTGGACAGAACATCTATGTAGAAACAATTTCACAATGTTACTATTAAAATTTTGATTGTTCATTGGACTATAGCTATGTTAATTATCTACTATCACCTACTATATCTTGACTATAAGTTTTTATATGGTTTTTAATACCATTTCTAATTTCCCAAAATTATATTTAAAAAGGCAATAAGATTAAAATACTTTGTGAAAATGTGTGTTTTTGTGTATCTTAATTAAATTTATATTTACACGTAAATTTTAAAAGTCATACAACAAAAATTTCATTTTTATTGTATCCTAAACTCCTTTTCATTTCCAAAAAAAAATTATAAAATCTTTACATTTTTGAATATACTATGTGAATATTTACTATAAGGATCATAATCATGTTTGTTTGTTTTTTTTCCTGTTCCTTCCATATGAATAGTATATGTTTTAAGGTTTTCAACAATTCTATGCAGACATATTCAGAAATATCATTGAAAAGGAAAATTTCTTTGGTACCATCAGCTTAAGTTTCATATCAAATGAAAATATCAACATGTCAGCAAACCCAATTTATAAGCCCACATTTTATTATACAGGGTGATTTATTTGATTGTATTTGGTGCTTATATGGTAAGAGGTGACACATTACTTCCTTTTGGAAACTTTTCCATACTAGATTCATACTTCCTTTGGCTGTACTTGGTTTATAGTTTTGTTAAATTTTTGGGGCATATAAAAAGAAAATATTTTATCTACACTATAACATCGAAGATATAACTGAGTAAAGATATTTAAAAATCTAAACAGGTTTCATTTAACATGAGTAAATTACATTAGAGCTTATAAAAAGTACTCTTAGGTGCTTTAAGATCTTTCCATCAGACCTACTGTAAATTACTTATGTTGAAAAAAAGCTTTTTTGAACTTTCCACATTTTCTATTTATAATTATCTTTGGTAATACATTCAAGATCCAGACCGTCCCTTAAAACAAATGTAAAATTATAATTTAAAACTGTATGCTTTAGTTGAAGTCAATTGAGTTTATGAGGCAAATTTGAAGAGAAAATAAATTGTTTACTACTATGGAAAACAAATTTTTCACAATTACAAAAGACGCTGAAATTTTTAAGATAACAAAGCGAACATTATGAGATTTTTATTAGCTGTTCACAACAGTCATACCAATCTATCAAATAAATATACACATGGATATTTATTGCGCGCGTATTTTTAAAAATGCAGTCTCTTTTTGCCCATAGTAGTAGTTAAATTCGTTTCGTCAGTAATAGTTGCCAACAAATAATTCAATTAAAACTCATCCTGTATTTATTACCTTCTATCTATTATTTGAATGAGGAAAAAGTTTCAAAATGAATAGCATCTAAAGAGTACGAACCAGGAGGAAATTGTTTGTTTGCTAACATCTTAAAATCGTATACGATATATGTTTACTAGTACAACGGTTTCTTTCTCTGGAATTTAGATGGTATGAATTGCGTATATGTTTAATCTTCATCTCCTATGTCTTCAAAAGTGATTATTTCACGTATCTCTTTTTAATCCTAGTCAGCAAATTGTTTGCCAAATGGAATCCCTTAAGAATTTCTGCACAAAACATAAAAACTCACATATTATGATATATGAAAATTAAATTTTCAAGTTGTTGGTGTACGTTTTCCTTCTGCTTTTTTTTGTTTGCAATTCTTTATAAAAGGAGCTTTTACCGTTGATGAGAATTAACCAGACTTTAGCTTTTGTTTCCTTAACAATACTTCTGTCAAGACTTTATCTTTGTTGCCATAATTAAAGATTTTTCGGGTACTGACATTTTTTTTTTTTTTGTGTTGTTTAAATATTAAAAAGAAATGAAATTAAAACTTGAATAAAGAAAATTTCATATAAAATAATACTGGTTATGAAAATCAAATTGAAAAATGGAAATGAACTTAAGAAAAAAAAAATCATAAAAAAAAAGGATTTATTCTTTGTCATGGTTTCCGAGAAGGAAGTTTCTATAGAAATATCAACAAGTTCATTGAAATTTTCGATTGTCTAAATTGCGTTTTATATAAATTAGAAAATTCTTTTCACTATTTGTATTTTTTCAGTGTTTTTGCCTTCATTTTCTTACGAAATCTTATTTATTCGTAACTCGTTTGTTATTGACTTTTATCCTACCACAAAATATTTAATTTTCTCTATGAAAAAATTGACCTTCGAAGGTTCCTTTCTATAATATTGTTCATTCGAAAATCTTTTTATCATCACTTTGAACCTTTAAGTGTTCAGATTACAATTTTTGATCTGAAGCTGGACCCTTTTCGGGTGCAAATACACAAATATATAATATATATATTTTTAAATTTTCAAAGAAAACCCAGAGTTTTCCATGGACTATGTCCTTTTTTGTAGGTACAATTGTTTTATGTTTTTCGATAAATATGGTTGTATAGTGGTCGCCATTGAAAAAAATTCCTGGTTGTTGGTTCTAAAGAAGTTTTTTTTTTCGTCTAAATATTCGAAGTAAATTTTTCATTGATTTTGTGCTTCGTGATTTCATATCAATGAAAGAATTGCCAAAGAAAATTCAATGGTTTTCTACCCTTTAGTTTTTTATAGTCATAAATTTTTTTGTGTTCTTGTTCTGACGTGGTCAACGGAAAAGTTCCTTAAACTTATGACCAATGAGAAGTTAGTAAAACTTAAATGTTTTGGAATTTACTGAACGGGAAGAGTATTGACAATTTTTAGGAGTTAATTAAAATTTTGATGTATCAAATGAATATTGCATTAATTTTCTAAAAAGGAACATTTGTAAATTTAAAACGTAGCTCCTTTAGAACATTATATTTAACTCCAATAATGGAGTAAGGGGTTATTATTTAATGCTACAACAATTATGATATACCTCGAGTGATAGTACGTAACTTGTTTCAAACCGTGTTTTTCGACTTTTCATAAAAATGCCAGCACGGTACTTGTTTCAGTCATATTAAAATCCAAGCTGAAAGTTGAAATGACTTACTGTTTGGGCGAATTAAAACTGTGAAGCAAGTTACGTGCTAACAGCCTTGTTTTCAAATTATAGTCATTAATTACCAAAAAAATAACGAACCGAAAGTGCAACTTTCCAATTTTAACCTTTTATTCATCGTTAAAGTACAAGCCTTGCATCCAAAAAAAGCATTAGACGTACAAGACTTCCTACAGCTCTTCAGTAAAGGAATAGAAGTCCTGGCGAATTGAAAATTGAAGTACAATAGTTTCATTACAGAATAATTTAATTACTTTTGAGTCATTCTGTATCTGAACTTATATGATTTAAAAAAAATGTCTCTATGATAAATAGTGTGTTGTAGATAAAAATTGCTGCAGTCTTAAAATTTTTAATATATTATCAAAAATGTCCAATTTTAAATTTTCTGGTTTAATTCTCTTTTAATTGCTGACATTTTGAATTGTGGGCGATGTCATTTGGGAGTAATAAAAATTGTGATGCGTTTTTTTTATTATTAGTTTATAGTCAAACCGACAAGTAATTAATGATCCGCGATTTGTAAATGACTCTGTGTCGTAGTGATAGATAACACGAGAGACAGCAATTACAATTGAAAAGATAACAATGAAGATAATCAGAAAATATACAAAGCCAATAACTATAAATTAATTTAAAGAAACCAAATATATATATTGCGATATGGAAAACCAATTATTATATTAACGATATTTATGGATATTTGAAAGATATTGGATTTTGAAAAAAAATTGATAGAATTTATGATGAGTGAACATTTTTGCAAAAAAAAATTTGTCTCTAAGTACAAGAACTAAGTATGTAGTGATTAGGTATTTGCTTAGTGACACAAAACATATTAAGATAATTAGGACTTTTTTCTTGATACAGCAATATTAATCTTGGATTATCTGCAAAACTGGAAACTTTTAAAAACTTGTCATTATACGAGTTTGGCAATATAATAAAAAGCGTTCTTCTTTATTTTCTTGGAACAATCGAGTTACAATTTTTATATTATTTATTAAAATATAAGTGTTTCCTTAATTACCTTTTTCCAGGATAAATAATATTTGTTCAAGAATCCTGTCCAGATTTCAGTTAGACTAAAATTCAATGTTATTCATATAGCTATTAACGTGTAGTAAACTCTTGGTTATTATTCAATTTAATACATAATTATAATAATAAAATTTTAATTATTTCCAAAATAATAAATATATACCATTAATAGAATAAAATCTAGTACGAAAAACGATGAACTGATTGATTAATTATCGGAAAATGAGTTTATTTCAGTATTTAAACCAACAAATTTAATCAATTTTTCGATTAATCCTTTGAAATACACTAAAACATGATTAATTAAATGGTTAAACATTTAACTGAAACATTTAATATAGATTTTATTTGAAATATTGTATTGGTTTTAGTAGTAATTTTATTTGATAGAAATCAATTAATTTGAACAGTTAATTTTTTATAGTCCATAATTTAAATGAAATCCAAAATAATAATAATAATAAAGAAAAAAAGTATCCTTATAAATCCTTTTAATTTAATTTCTAGATAAAAAAAGGAATAGTCTCAAAGAATGAGTGAACTGATAAAAATATTTATGTGTGTCATAATCATATATATATGATTATTATATATGTTTTAACTTTTGTTGAAATAAATCCTTTTATTATTATTTCGGGAAAATTAAAGTCATATCACGTATGATTACAGCCATTAGCGTGATCGTTATGATTTGCCAACATGCTTACAATATAACTTCAAAAAGAAATCATTTTAACAATAGTTCAGTCACAATCGTGCAATGAAAATATCATAGTTTTGGAAAAGAGTTTCCCTTTTGACACTATACTTATTCCCTTTACATATACAGTGTTAAATGGTCTGAAAATGTAATCCGTTTATAAAGACTTAATATATACTTTTGTATACATATAGAAGCTAGTGCCAGGATGTTTGCCTTATAATGAGAACATTTATATCCACCACCTTCTATAGTCTGATTGTTGATAGTAACATAAATTCGTTTAACATCTCTTTCCATTTTCATTCGTATGTAAGATTCGATCTAGAACATAGATTTTAAATGGGTATTAACTGTTGACATTTATTTCGTTCCAGACTTAAAAGAATGAAATAAGCTACATGAACATACATACTCAATAGACTGGAATAAGGATTTTTTTCCTATTTTTTTGTTATCCCGAGGGATCTATTTCGAATTAACTGTAATTTAGAAAAATTGTCATTTGTCCAGCCCAAAGAATCCTTTACATACCTTCATTGTCTAAAAGTTCTTTATCCTTTTTTAGATAAACCATTATGCTTCATACTATAGAAACTACCAATTTCAGATTTTCTACAAAAAAAATTTCGGATGTTTGAAAGGAAAACCTTTTGTGCCAATGAAGTTGAAACTACATTCTCCCATAGGTCTTTATGAATGTTCACGGTAAACAAATGTGTTGCCATGTTTTATGGCATGTTTCCTTGTTGTATATTATCTCATAAAAGGAAATAAGGTACCAGAAATGTTTTAGTATGTTCTGATTCAATGTAACAAAATATATAGTATTCTTGTAATGCTGTATAAGCGAAACATTTTATGTTTTAACATTTTGGAATGTTCTTCACAGGACCGAACATTTTATGAGGTTCCACGTGTCTGGAATGTACAAAAAAATATTACAAACGATACTAAATGAATATTTCTTTCTTTTAAATTAAGTTGTTTTCATTTTTAACTTTATTTAGAACACATAAAATCAACACCAAGCAACAAATAATAAAGCGTTTAAGTGTTCATATGGCTAAACTGACTATCCAAAAATGAATAGAAGTGGTGATTACTCTTCAAACAGGATTCTATATGGTTTACCCATTATTTTAACCTTATGTGGTGTATTTAATTGCTAAGAAGTGGCTTTTACGATTAACATTCTGTGCAACTATAGAGAATTCCATTTCAATGGACTTTGAGGTGTGTTTCATCTAATCAAAATCCAGTTTATATAGTAGACTATAATGTATGGAGGATTTCTAAATAGACGAATCATTAATAGTAGATTCAACTTCAAGCCCAGATACTAAGTGCCCTTGATATATATCCATATATCCATATATGTATAATATTCTTGTTGACTATCTACATTATGTACTATATGTGATATTCTACTTTAATGTTGTAGACGAGTAAGTTAGTACTTTTACGAGTAATGCATCTGGTATTTCGGTTTTATTATATTGCCAGAATACAAATTGATCATATTTCACATATGTTATGAAATACATATGGAATGTAATTTGTAGAAACAACTTCAATTTATAATTGCTACTTCAAACATTTGAATATTTTGAATTTTTTTATATTAGCAATTGCAATTCGGTTCATTTACTTATCTAATTAGAATTGTATACTATAAAATAGTATATTTCTTAATATACATATTGTGACGTGTTACTCTTTCGGTTCGATGTTATTGAAATGATAACACTTTTTATTTCTGTGAATATAGTGTATAAAGTTTATTTATAATTATTTCTGCGTTACAATTAGTCTTAAAAATATTTGTCTTTCAATAATTTAATTATTACAATTATTTATCACAGTTTATAAAAATACACCACAATCACTATCTTAATAATTGATCACAAATTGCCCTTGTAATCGCTTCCACAAAAATAATCACGTTTCAATCTCTGTCTTGCATAATCTCTGACGAAGCTTTTGACTTCAACTGATTGATTAACATTGATTTCAGGCTCGACCCTACAGCTGCTTTTATATCAAATTGGTGTAGTTCGCGAACTTTCTTGAAAAGACTGGTCGTTTGGCTATCTAAAACTAGATGGCAACTTTTACACAAAGAAGATCTCTAGAAAATTCTTATTCAATACACGAAGCAATGACTCTCGAAATTTCTTATTCAATACACAAAGCAATGATTTATTATTCATTTCGGAGCTTTCTGGAACAGATCTTTTGTATGTGCTTTTTTTTTATGGCATGAGTCATTGCTATTGTTTACATTATTGAGAAGTGTATTGTATGTGCTTTTTTTATGACATTAGTCATTGCCATTGTTTCGGTCGTGTGAACAATTTAATTTTGGAGTTTTCTGGAAATATTTTTGATTTGTTTATTAAGTCAAAATATTTCCAGCAATTTCTAGTGCTGTGTAGTGCAATATGTACAATGAATACAATTAATATTTTAGAAACATAACAAAAGAGTCATTAATATATACTTTTATTACTCTTTAAATTACATCGACATATATTGTCTTGCATTCTCATTTACTCGTATATCCAGAAACCAAAGAACGATATCTAAGTGAAGTACTAGAAAATTTCTCCATTCTTTGGACAACAGTCATTAGACTTCCAATTCAAACGATCTTCTGAAATTGCAGCAATTGATAACCAATTCGGATAGAGTAGAAGAAGCATTTAAGAAAAGTGTCATTGATTATATATTTGCTTAACATAGAAATATAAATTGGATACCTAACTATTTATGGTCAATTTCCCAAAAAAAGTTTGTTAATATTAATTTCAGTTCCCTAACATAAAATCTCAATTTTTTTCATATAACATTTGTTCTTTATTCACCTTTTTACATACATAGATACGATTCTATTTACCTAACTCATAAGATCCTAATTTTTAGCATAGCTTTTATTTCTGAAAACCTCGTCCTTGACATTTGTTTCACCATAAATTATCATATTCTTATCCTCCCTATATACCCGATTTACTTCCTTTCAGTCCTAACATCTTTTGACTTATTTTATATCGCATCATTGAATTCTTTTAATCCTAAGGATACCCACAAGAGTCTTTTATTTTCTTCTATCTATCGTATAGAGTTATATATTTCATAAAAGCTTCGAAAAGTTAAACTTGATATAGGATATATTACATATGGAACAATGAACAAACAAACGAATAAACAGGAAACCAGCAAGGAGTATGGCACATAATATACTGTAGAGCACGACGTGAAATCCTAAATTCTTTTCTCTTCCCGAAAAATATCTTGGCAACAAGTTACAGTTTTCCTGTCCTATTGGGAAATTTATTGTGCGCGTTAATTTATGAGGAAGTTTGCACTTTATGTTGAAGTATTTTATTTTCCTGTTATTTTGTGTTATTTTCCTTCTTCTGTTTTTTTTTCTTCCTGTTTTCTTATATAAATATTTAGATTCTTGTAAGAGGAAAAATTATTAAATACAAGAAATTTTGAAGAATTACTGAAATCTTCGTTATTCAAAAAAAAGTATATTGGATAGTTGAGAAAGAATATGGAAGTATTTAGAAAAAATTTTATCAGAATATTGAAAATATTATTTCTGAATTGCTAAGAGACAAAAGGAAATGGTTGTATTTATAAATCTTCCACATCTTAAAGACTAATCAAGGATAAAAATTTATATTAGCGGAAATTTGATATGCTTCTGGAATCGTCCTACATTGTATTATATTTTGAATATGTTGAAAAATACAATTTAAAAATTCTTGTTTCAATATAAAATTGATTATCCGACTTCCAAAATATGCTCGAACAATAAATTGTCGATTGAGGGATGAAGATGACATCTAGAGAAATAGTTATATCGACCAAATATTCAAATTTTTATCAATAAATCAAATCATTTTCTAAAAATTGCTTTTGTGATTCAACAAAATTCCATTCAATAGTAATTTTCTAATGGTTCAGCAGAATTGTTCAGACTGAATTTGCAAATTTTCATTAATAATGGATTTAACCAAAAAATTCGTTGTCAATGGAAGAACAACATGTATCCATTATTATCTTCTCTATAAAATATTTATCATATCGAAATTTTAAAAATTTTCATTGTATTTTATCTTCCGGAAAAGTTTTCAAAAAAGAAATGGGTTTGTCCTGTTTTTGTACATTTCCATCTCCTCATATTATGTTCATTTGAAATTTTTTGAAATATATATTTGACTACATGTCTGTAGACTCCATAAATATCGAAATAGAATAACATAATTTATGGAGATTCTGCTGATATTTGTGACTGCAACATTGATATCCTTTAAATATTCGTTACCGCATTCGAAATTTCATGAAATTACTAACAAAATTCTGGATTAGGAATTATTGTGTACAGTTTTATTATATACCAAAGAGTTTATATATGTTATGTAATATTAAAATAGTAGATTCCTGAACATCAATGAATTCTCGTATTGAATTTCAATATAATATAGATTTGTGTATTTATCAAGTTAAAATTCCCAAATCGAATTTTAGTAATTTTGTTTTAAAGAATTACGCGAGATACTATCCTCTAAATTACACAATTTTGATTTTACAAAAAAAAAAAATGGAAAAGGATTATCAATTTGATGAAGTACCATTTTTAAAAAGAAAATACTAGATGAATAAATTTTATTTCGTTTTCTTTTAAATCGATATAACAAGAAATACCACTTAGCCCAATCAATGGGGATGGTTTTATTGGTTTTAGGGCATATTAATCGATGAGTCGTGTTAAAAATTTTATTGGATTATTTTGTGCTTGACATAATTTGAAGATTAATGTCAACTCAATGCTCGATTTCGTGCAAATATTCTACTCCATTAACAACTCAACTCATATTATTATATTTCAATCCAAAGTTAATTCTAATTTGATATCTATGACGTATTTACAATTAGTTCAAAAAAATATAGATACGAGTACTATCAAGAAGCAACGTACTAGTACCACTTTCTAATATTTTGAATTTCAAGTAAGATATTTAAGTAGTATTTTTGGGTTGACATATAAGACAAATTTCAAACTCAAAGAAAAATTTCCCAAATTTGATCAAATTTTAAATCTAAGTACCACATTTCGTGATTTTGACTAGCAATATTTGATTCCAAACACCAAATTTTATACAATATTAGCAACGACTAGTTCATATGCCAATTTTATCTTTAACTAAAGACACATTAGCAGCAATAATGTACATTATCTCATGATGCTCAATTAAAATACGAGAGATTATCGAATTTTAATCGAGAATCGTGAGATAATGTACATTATTGATGCTAATGTGTCTTTAGTACCAGTGTATAAGTTCTAAATTGTAACGAAATTAGTCAACGGATTCTTGACTTATGTACCTTAAAGGGTTTCACAAGATCGATTAACGCAATCATGGTGATTCCGGAAAATTTGTGTGTTTAGTTTCCAAACGAGACTACTAGAAAACCTAAAATCTCAGTAGATTGCTTTGGGATGTGGATCTCTTCTGTATTAATTATAAAAACAAGTCTCTTTACTATAGTAAAAGTTTATTTTCCTTTTCCATATCTTCTGTGCATTAACTCTAATGTCTAACAGAACTGTCGTTAAATCCTTTTTCATGGAAATCTGTAAAACTACGACAATACTCATATGTAGTATTCTAAAAATAATTTCATTTCCGTTTCTTGAATGTTTTAAAATTCATGATGAAATTAGTTTCTAATGAATTTTCTTTATGAACTTTATTCGAATTAACTCAGATAAATCAATTTAATTGCGTCTTTTCGTAGAATTCAATTAATTTTAAACATTTTCAATTATAGAAAGTGCTTAAAAATTCATAATGTTTAAAATTAATTTCTTTTATGTTATTGAAAATTGAAATTCCGTTTAAATGGGAATTTGCTTAAGTTCTATTTCCTATTAGAAATTTTTTTGAAATTCTTCATTTCTCATTCATAAATGTACATATTCCTAAAATTCTTGTGGATTTTCCGAATTAATAATTTTATTTGTTTATAATAAATCTAATAAAGTAAAATTCCATAGATTTTTTCTAGGAATTACATTTAACTATATTTTTCTGATTCATTAAATGTTAAATCAGCAACTATTTTTGAGAAGAATTTCAAGGCTTCGACAGCTAAAAATCAAAAAATTTAATGTGTTTGCGGATTTGTGAAACATGTTCTTTGGAATTTAGAAAATAGTTTTGCGGAATTGACGTACATGATACTCGCTTGATTTCATTCAAAAAATAAATAAAACAATAATTTCTATATATAGTGTACAAAATAAATTAATAGTGTGTGAACTTCCTGTGCTGATGCTATTTTTGGCAAATATTCAAAACTGAAGATTATTTAGTGCCATCTTTTGAAATAAATTAGTTGGTAATCGATAGAAGATTTTTCTATTTGATTGATTTCAGTCGACAGGTTTGAATTGGGAGACGTGTTTAAAAATAATTAATACGATTTCATGTGAAGGTCTTATATGTTATTTTGATATTGGAAGCTATCAATGTTTTTTGAGCTAAATACATTTTAAGAATCGAACCAAATCGATGCAAAAATAAAAACCTCAGATGTGTAGACGCAATTCGCAGCATGGAGACCCTAGGTAATTTATATATCTAGTTAGAGCACCCCTTTTTATATTAAAAAAATTTTAAGATGATTTTAACGCGGAATTCTGTACCCTTTGCTTAAACTATGCAAAGATTTTGCAACTTCTGAAATATACATAATAACACGTATGAGGAGAGACAGGGCTGTTATAGCAGAAATCATTTTGTAGCAAAAGTGATTTTCTAATTTAAAAATGAAAACTATGTAAATATTTACAAATGTGACAAAGTTTGGTTTAAACAACGTATGCTTTTAGCAGAGTCACGTTTGCTTATGAAATTGTAGAGTATTTTTGTAATGATTAGTTTGATCGGAATTTTTAATATTGGATTAAGTACTGAGATTGTGTTGAGGAGGAAAGACCAAATTAATTTTAAAATTTCTATTAGAATGTATAAATAAAATTGCTTTAACTTGGCACTTCCTTTAAGCTTCTGATAGTCTGTTAACCTAATCAAAAAAGAAGAATTAGATTACATCATAATACAAGTTTAATGCGAAATTTCAAAACAATAATTTTAAAAATAAAATTATTGATAATAATATTAATTATAAACTTTTCTAAATCTAAATACAAATTGAATATATTTTATGCCATCCTAATTATAAGTTACTGAACACGTAAACCAATCGAATTTGTCCCTATGCTCCTGTTATATTGATTGCATATTGATTTTATGTAAATTTAAAATACCTACTTGTATAAATACGTATGCAAAACATCAATGAACATGATTAAGGCACGTAATTATGACATAATTTATAGATCTAATTAAATGTCCAACTAAATCATATTTCATATTAATTGAATTTTGATTATCCTCTAATTATAAATCCCAGAATGCAATTTCACAAAAAGAACAAGAGAGTATTATAATTTGTACTGAATTATTAATATAAGTTAACTACGGTAAGTGTTTCCGTATTTTTAATTATGTCCTAGACTAGAATGTCACAGCGGGTAATAATTGTTCTCATATATACAGGGCGTATTTTATATGCTTTTAGTATTTTCAAATTTCCATTGTGGATCCGGCTGTAAGTGATGTTGCGTCAGTTTCTTAAAGCTATATTCGAATAGTTGTTCACTATTGTCCATATATCATTACGAATTAGTACTTGAGTAAGACCTCTGACAGAGATGTCTCCAATTTCTGCGACGATATCTCTAAAAGTTGTAATATTTTCAGCTTAGAGTACTCTCAGTAATAAGGGCTAATGTTGCATTTCGCACTTTTATGACAGTTTGCAACATTTAATTTGAATTTGAATTATATACAGTACCGTGATGTTATGGAGAACATCAAGCAATTTCGTTGGTGTAGCCATAATTGATGATTGGTTTTGATGAAACATTTTTATGACAATTGCACATTGATATGATTGAAATTTTAGGGTATATACATCTTGAATGGCAAATGGAAAATAGCGGATAAATGGAAGCCAAAGAAATTAGTCACATAACAAAACGCCCTGTAAATGTACGCATATCCTTTGAATACATATCAATTAATCAAAATGTTTAAGTGGTAACTTTTGTGTATAGGAAATAAAATTTCCTTTTTATTAGATATGACTTTTCCCAGGAAAAACCAAACTGATTAAAAGTCTAATCCGAATGTTAAGTGTTTGCCAAAGGCATATATAACAAACATTCTCTATTAGAAAATTTCATCTTATAGTGTTCCATAGCAATCATCATCATCATCATCATTATTATTATTATTATTATTTTTATTATGACGGACGAATGTTTATTTTCTTTTATATGCCTTCGAGGCCCATTCGAATTTGTAGTGTGAAAAGAAGTCCTCTGAGATGGTACCCCAATTATGAGAAGTAATACATTGTCGGAAGGGATAATGAACTTATATTCGGTTTATTTGAAATTTCCTTTCATTTTGTTTTTTGTTTTTCTTTATTTTTTTTTTTTTTTGGTTTTTCTTTTGGTTAGTTGTTGGAAAGGAGGATAGCACAAAAAAGTAGCCTCATTTTCGTAAATGTGTTGATGTTTATTGTGCAACTGATGGTCAAATCCCAAGGTGACAGTTCCGGAATAAATTGGACTTGTCTATCTCATATAGCCTTTCGGGTATTACTTCAATATAATGATCTGAATTTTTCTTGGTTTCTCTTTTAAATAATCTTTTAGGACATTAGTGAAATATTTTCTTTTTTTTTTCTTCCTCTTGGTTTGAATTAAATTATTTCTGGTCTTGATATAAAATAATATTAAATTCAAGATGATATCTTCACAAAAATTCCATAATTCTTGTAGAGGACTTTTTTCTCTTAAAAAAAAAATTAAACCAGAAGAAAAACAGTGCCAAACAATAAATTCGTTTCTGAATTTCCATTTAAAATTTTCCTTTTTGTTTTCATATTTTGTATTTTTCTTTTTATGAAAAACTATAGTTTGGGAAAAACGATTTTCATATATATAACATTTCTAAATAACAAAACATGAACTATTAATGAACTCGTATGCTATCTTTTCATTTGCTTCTGGGTGAATTCACTTTTCATATGATTTTTCCAGAGCAGATTTTCTTTCATTTTGTGTTAGCCAACATATTATATGAACTATGTTTTTTAAAATACAAGTGAACTTGTGCCCAACCAATAGATGAATTTAGGACATTATATAATAGAACAATTTAATGTAAAGATGAAGTTTTCTCTGGCTTGAAAAACCACAATAAAAGAAACAAACAAACAGGAAAACAAAAAGGATTATTTTGGAAAAAGTTTTTCTGGAATGGGGGAATGAAAGTATAAAATCACAATGGACATTTAAGATATGAACGAGTTCTTTAGGATTGTAATCCGAAAACTAAGAAAAAAAAAATACGACAACTTATGTTGTGATATTTCCACTTTGTCACAACGAATTTTCTTTTGTTTCTCAATAATTTCTACTCTGTGGGATTGGAGAAAATTTTGACTTTTAAACAAAAATTGTGTAGTTTTTTTATTTTTGAAATCTTGGATATCTCTTTTGTGACTGACAGATGCAATTAAGATGAAAATTATTTTCCAGA
Organism: Xylophagus ater; assembly: GCA_963422695.1. Lineage (NCBI taxonomy): Eukaryota > Metazoa > Arthropoda > Insecta > Diptera > Xylophagidae > Xylophagus > Xylophagus ater. Next base: position 5,280,327 of record OY730481.1, read on the forward strand.
TTCATTTTTCTTTAAGAACTTTAACAAAACATTGATTATGGTTTTGGTCAAAAGAATATATTTGGACAATTTTAATTTCAATCAAATAAATTTATTATCATTTTCAGACAAATATATAGATTTGATATTTTTAAATTAATTTTTTTGCATCTACTTTCTCTATACATACTAACCATGTTACAAATATTTAATCCAGAAAAGATAAACAAGAGTTCGTTGGATTTCTAGTTGCTTTCAAAGTGTTGCTGTGATTTCTGTATGACATTTTTGTTACAATAATTCCATGCAATGTATATGTTAGTATCAGATTTTTTCTAAATTTTCTACAATACATATGAAGTAGATGATCTGGTTACTCCCAGATATTTGATTATTCCTTTCAAACTTCTTCCGCAACCTCACCATCGTAATTAAAAGCTCATTCGGTGATTACTGATACAATGTAATTAGCAGTACTAGCAATCGTTGAGATACGTGGAATTATTTATAACCAATTGAGTACAAAAAACCAAAACCATCACAAGATTCTTGCCGAAGTTTAAAGCCAAATTTGCTAAAATGAAGAAAACTTTTTGATTATTAATAATGGAGAATCCTCGTGAGCAGAATTGTTCGCTTTTTAAATTGTGCTAGTTTTATGTATTACGCTTGATACCACTATTATGCAGATCAATCATCAATTTCAAATGCGTCATCACTCTTAATTGGTACCAAAAAGCATCGAATACATAGAGTTCTCAATTTGGATCCTGATTTGGTCACATCTGCACATGCTACCTCATATTAGTAGTGTTTGTTAAAAAGACTCTATGTGATATACTTAAAAACGCATGTATTTACAGTCTTATCTAAAAAATACTATTAAAGACGAGTCGTGCTTTGCAGCGCAGCAATGGTGACAAAAATTGATACACAAAAAGTTCTCTGTTTTCTCTGTGATGGTACACATAGAGAATATATATTTGTATATTTTACAACAATTGACTATCAATATTGATTAGAATGCAGTATCGAAAAAAGTAAATTCGAAACAAATCGATTTTATATAAAAATTCATATTTTTTTTCTTTGGAAATTTGCATATTGTATTTTCAACATTTGGCCTAAAAACTAAATTATTCTACTATATAGAAATAAAATGGAAAATCTTTTTTTCTTTTTGATAGATGATGAATATGGCGGAGTATAACAGAAAAAAAAAAGTGTTTAAAATATTCACAACAATATGGAATAAAAAATATAATACTGAAAAGAAATTGATACAACATAGTGGAAGTGAATTTTTGAAAATAAACTCAACCCTCCTAGAAGGCAGGATTCTTATAACGCGGTTTCCGCATAATTCGGAGCGAAAATTGTCTACATCCCTTCTATGACGCGGTACTCCTATAACAAGTTTTTCGTACAAGAATATTCAAACCACTTAAATGGCTTAAAAAGTTTATCTATGGAATTCCTTTTACCTAATTTCTGTTTATTCTGAATTTCTTATAACACGTTACGAGTCAACCGCGTTATACGAGGGTTAAGTGTACACATATAGTATATGATGAAAACTGGTAAAGATTTTTGTTGGTCTCAGGAGCACTACGGAAAATAAACTTCTTGGTTAAATTGTGCATATGGCAGTTTTATGCCGGCAGCAATTTTCTTTTCTATTCTATAACATAATAGTTTGTATTTTGATTTCTTGAATCAGAAATTTGTCTTTTCAAGCTGGAATATTTTCTTTTCATTTCTTTTCATTTTAATAGAAGTTTTTTCCATGATTATTATATTGAAAATTTTGTTTGATTTCGTTTATAGAAAAAAAGGTTGCAGACCCGTATTCTTGAATATACAAGAATTTGAAATGAAATTCAAATTTGAATTTTTGCATTATTAAAAAATAACATTGAATTCTTTTGGGCGGATTTAATTTATTATCAAACAATAACCTCCCCAAGCAGAAATTTCTCATATTTTGTTAACATTAAAACGGATATTACAGGATATTAGCTATTAATGTGCTGTGATTTAGTAATTATTTATCATTAATACTTCTAAACATTTCAATGTACTTATGTGATATAAAGGAGTATACGCCTATACCAAGGCCGCTATTTATATAGGGCATTTCGCTACAACGGATTTTTTGAATTATGGCACATTTTCAATTTACGGTCCCCAATGTTTCGTTATATGGTCAAATGCTATATATATTGTTAGCGACCTTCGGCTTAGTGTCAGCGTCTCCCTTTAAGCAGTACTGCTACGTTATACGGCTTTTCGTTTTACAGCCAACTTTTCCGGAACGTATCTTGGCCGTAAAGCGAGATATGGGTGTATTCTTATTTGTCGTGCTACAACAGACTTGAGAGATGTGAAGGAATATGATATCATTACTTTCATATTAAATAATATAAATATTTTTTCTTTTTTAAAGTGTCACCCTGTATTTTTATACAATTTAAAGTATGAAATGTTCACGGATTTTGGGCTAGTAATAGTCCTATTAGGAGTAACTCATATTGAATTCAATCAGAAATTTTAGGCACGAAAGAACCTGACTAAAAATAAACTCTGATAAATTGAATTAGTGCCGTCAAATCTTTCAAAATAAAAAGAAAAAAGAAAAGAAAAAAAATGTACTAAACAATTTATTATTTCAAGACAATTTTTTTCCATACTTTCGAATAGGTTTTCTAGTCATAACACGACCACCATTATTCGAAATAGAAAAACGTTTATCAGTTATCCATAATATTACACGATAAAAATTTCCAATGAAATATTGAAGAGATCAGCAAATTCTTGTAACATCTTTCTTTCGGCTTCTATAGTTCGAGATATTGACGTTTGTCGAGATGTTATCCTTAATCACTCATAAAAAAGCAATAAATGGTCAGAATTTAATATTAATGCCTAAAGATTATGTTGTGGATGAGTGTTGATATCATAAAATATGTCATATTTTCAATGAAATCATGAATCAATACTTTCTTTAACATTTTTATTTATGTATTTTTCTTTATCAGAAGGAAGTATATAGTATTGTACATGTTTTGATATAAGCTAGTATTATGTTGACTTTATGCTTTCACTAGAAATCTTTAAAATTTTCTACTCTATATAGAAATCCATTAAATTGAAATAAAGATGAATTGATTCTATATTTTACTTCCGGCCAAATAATAATTATTTCAAGACAAGTATAATGAAAATATCATTTCCAGCTGACAAAGCAGACTCTTCAAAATTCGTTTCAATGTTTGTTTAACGTCTCAGCTTGAGGTGCTTTATGATAACTCATTGTGACCATAAGATGATTTTTTTCTATATACGAAAAATTAAAGGTAAAATATTCATGAGATAACCGGAAAATGATAGATCTTGATAACAATCTTGAAGGATGAAAATCGAAGGTGAAATTTAGGATGTCATGTCGAAAAATATATACTAGAGTAAAGAGATCTCTATATATATTGAAAATGATGATATTATCGAATGTATTCCAGTAAAATATTCGGCCATATAGTATAAAGATAAGAATACTAGTTGAATTGGATTGAGGTTGTTTACCACATTTTTCCAAAAAAAATATATTAGTATTTACTTCTGCAAAATCTTCCACAGAGAATATGAAACTGCATTTTGTAAGAATTTCAATATGTTATCACGAAAAACCGTACAAGTATATCTTAATAAAAATCAACGGAAATAGTACATTATTTTCCCAGACGCTAGACTATATTTCGACGTAATTTCTCTCAAAGAGGTTCTATTCAAATATGTGGGTGTCATTCGTAAATAAATCTGACATGGTTGATAGTCTGATTAGGTTCAATGAAGAAAAAAAAAAAAGCAAAACAAACATTTATTACCAAACAAATATTTTATGGAAATGCAAATATGAACGAGTTACGAGCTGATAAACGCAATAAGAAAGACATTTGCATGATCGGAATGACTACAAATTGATTTATAGTCATCATTTTTATGAGGAAGAAGGTAATTGGGGCCATTTATGGTTTCATATGTTTGTTTATTTTCAAGATATATCCCCCTTTTCAAATCGTCTGTGCATATGCACTTGTTCTCATATTTTTCCATATGAAATGGAATTTTATCATTGTTTGTTTTCTTTTTTGATGAAGACGAAGAAATATGAGACATCTCATACATTATTAAATATTTTCATCAAATTGTAATCACTCCAAGGATTAGTATGAATTTTATTCATTGAATCATATTGAATTAATCAAATATTTACCTTTGTTTGAATCATTCCTATGGCTTAGAAAAGGCCTTATGATATATACACTTAATGTTAATCTCTTTTGAAAATTATAAGTCAAATCAGTCAATTAGTACCATATTTGAATTACAAATTAAAATTAAAATAACTTCGTAGAAAAATTTCAAGGGTATGGTTATCGATTTATATCGATTTATGCATGTCCGTCCGTCCGTCCGTTCATCCGTAGACAAGATAACTCAAAAACGCGTTATCCGATTTATTTGAAATTTAGAATTTGAGTTAGATATTCCTTAACTAGATTTGGTATTGCATATATTGCAAAATCAAAGGGAGGGAAGTTATTAGGCTAACTAGACAGAAAGTTCTGTCATTTTTTTATATAGTTCTTCGGATTTAACTGGAAAATTTATGAATCACTTTGGTTAAAATTAACTATGTTGGTTAAATACGTAAATAGACGATATCATGTTAAATTTCAGCGAAATCGGTCTAAGGATAGTGGTGAAAGAAATAATCCTAGGAGAAAATAAGTCTGTCCATAAAGTTTTCTTGCTGTACTTTAAAAACTAATGTACCGATTTAAATCAAATTTGCAGATTAGATTCATGCTATCAGGATCTAGGTTACCTACAAATTAGAGGGAATTTTGAAAGATGAAACAAAGTTATAAAGAAAAAATCTTGAAATACTATTAATTTTGACTGTTTTTCTGTCCCATTTCTACCATAGGGCATCAAAAAATCGGCTATTGGCTAATTTTTAGTTATTATATGTTTATTTTATAATAGCAGAAAGAACAATTTTATAAGAAATTATTTGTAAAAGTTATCTGATAGAGCTTTCAATTAGTTCGAAAAGTATTTATAAACAAAATACGAGATAAGGACTTCCTGTTTAGTCGTATTTTTGATTTAGTTTGACAATTTAGTTATATTTGTGACAGTTCGCGAAATAAAGTTAATTCGGAGTTTTTAAAGACAATATTAAATATTAAAATGCAATTAGAGATTATGCATTAACTATTTTGCAAAATCTTAATGAATTTCGAGAAACAGAATTAGTAAAGGAAATATATTTTATTGTTGTTAAACAATTACTTAAAGTTTATCATTTTAGCTTTGTGCGAAAATACAGAATTTAAAGCAAGATATTTTGAAAGTGATAAGGAAGTAATTACTTTATGGAATAGGATATCGGGTAAATAACCTACAGGCATTGCTGGCACATACGCACTGTTTTGTTGAAATTATCCATGACCGTTTTGAATAATTGGAAAAATGTGGCTGAATTTTGTTGATACATCACTCAATTTCCTCCTTCAAGTCGTGAGTAGTCATGAGTTTGTTAGCATAAATCTCAGACTTCAAAAAACCCCAAAGAAAAAAGTCCAACGGCGTTAAATCGCATGATTTGGGCGGCCAATTCTGATAACCAAAACGGGAAATTACACGACTGGGAAATGACTCAATATTTTCAAAATATTGCTCCTTCCTGTAGCGCTACATTTTTAATAACGCTAAACTTTCAGCAGTCACGCTGTCTTTTTTTCGTTGGCAACATTTTGCCGCACAAATGATGCCAAATTCGAGTTTTGCGTGAATTTTGGGGACACCTTCTACATTGAGTAATCCACATTTAATTATACCTCATTGGTACAATAGCGAATAAAAATTGAATTAAACAATTATATAGAGAAAAATTAAATTCCATGCAAAAACGCAGAGAAATGGTAGAGAGCTTTTTTGTATTTATTTTAAAATTCGCGATTTACACCCACACGAAATCATAATATACTTGGAGAACAATGAAATTTTTCAAAGATTTCCAATCATGATAATGGTAAGTGTTTGTATTACTGAAAATTGGATTTGTACAGATATATTCGTACCTGTAATTGGTAGAGTTGTTTATCTACAGCGGACTTTCAGCGTTATGGTAATTCACAGTTTTATGGTGTCCACTTAACATAAATTGGAAAGATTTTGTGACTATGTCTGGTGTCTAGATTTATAGAAGCACAGTGTAGGAAGTAGTTATGTTTTAAGTCACCTTACATTATTTACTGTAAAATAAACTATGGAACAGAAAAGAGTTAGAATTTTGCTGCTCTGCTTCTAGTTATTTTCGGAATTTCCCAATCAGTTTCCATTTATTAAAATTATAAGATAACAATGTACTTCCTAATAGATATTTTGTCTTCTTATTCGTTTTGGTATATGAAATATATTTAGCCCAAAAACACTATCAAATACATATACATTCAGTTTAAGAGGAGCTAAAATATAACCAACACTATCTTAGCAAAATGATGTCTTTAAAAACCTTACACTTGTTATACGAATAGAAATGAAAAACTTAAAGGAAACTTTCAATTTACTAATAAGCAGCATTAACTGAAGCGAAAATCCTAAAGTAATTCATTCAAATTGGTTCCATAAAAACTGGTAGGAGAACATTACTATATTAGGGTTAATTTTGAAGGGAATTTAATTAAAATAGTCACCCTCTAGTCCTAATATCTTTGTCCCTGCAAAATTACACTTTACGACTTTTAAAAGTGCTCCCAAAGCTCAATTTTCGGTTGGGTAATATCGCACATAAATGTTCATTCTATAGTAAAATAAGGAAAAAAAGAAAACAATTTTAGGCCAAATGAAATACAGGGTATTTGAAAATAATACTTGAGAATGGAAAATGATTATTAAATAGGCCAGGAATAGTTGCAAAAGTGATCCTATCAATTTAGTACTTACATATTCAAAATTAAATGCATCCCATTATAGAATTTAATCGAAGACATTATGGAAATCATGCTTTAGTTTCGACAGATAGTTTCCAAAGGAGTACTACCTATTGGAAACACCTTATATTGTATATAATACATATGCTATTTTATGTATTGATTCTATTAGGATTTCTATGTAAAATGAAAGAGTATCTTCTTTACATAAATATACAAAGGCAAATGAAAATATTCAACATTTAGAAGACATTAAATACAAAACGAAGAAGCCTTTAAATACAAGTCTTTTAATTAATTGTAAACTCCTTTCTCTTCATTTTGTTTTTCATTTGACAAATATTGAACAAAAAATTTTCCAAGATTGGGCAGAAAAGATCGTTTAAAATATTTTCTTTACAAATATTTTAACAGTCATGAAAATTAACATCTTGATAAAATGAAAATTCCAGATAAGTCCTTTTTGGAGTTTTAAGATTTAAGTATATATACAATAAAAATTTCCCTTCAAAAAATATAATATTGGTCTTTCAAATGGAAATACTTTCTAATTAAATTCATTTCTCTTGGGTGATGAACTTAATCATCCATTCATTTTAATTCAACCAATAAATCGTGAAATCGATTTCATTATATATAACAGTGATTATACGAACTCGAAATATTGAGATAAATAAATCTTGTTGAAAAGTAATAATAATTCTTTAAAGTATTAACAAATAAAGTGACATTTTTAAAGTAAATTAAGTACCCTTAGTTAGTAATGGTTCTAATCAAATATTCTTTCAAGGTTCGGATAATTTCTAGATACACAATTGTTTTCATTTTATATAATCTTCTTCTTCTGGAAATTCAAAAGTATACTAGAAGAAACAAATCAAGAATTTACGCGTTTTCTTTTGGATATAAAGGAAGCGGGATGTAAAGAATGATTTTGACCAACAATGTTGAGATCCTTGTATATGAAAAATACTGTATTCTGTTTTAAGATTAAATTTTAATCAGATTTATACTGAATATATGTTATCTTTATTATTCTATCATGTTTTAGATTAATAGGTGGCCATAGCGAGGCTGATAAAATTAATAAGAAACTTCAACTTCTGATATATATGTTCTGTGGTCTTCGGCAACTCCAAAAAGCTCGCAACGCTATCAGGCACATACTCATAAGTACTTGACAAAATACCGTATTATTCTTTAGTTTCGTTCTATTATCGCTACTGCGTCTGAAGAGATTTTGCGAAGACCGTTAAAATACATATTTATATATAAAAAGAGTTCAAACTACTTTAACCAAGTATCCCGTCTACCATAAGGATTCTGTAGGTATGTAAACCCTGTAGCACGCTTGCTAGTTTACTTTAATTAACAAAAAAAAAAAAAATTAGGTTCGTGGCCCGGCAAGAAATATTATTTATGAAATTTGGCCCGCCTGTTGAAAGGGTTTGGCCACCCATGTTTTAGATTATATACTATCCAAAATTTCATAAGAATTTTTCCAAAGGTTTCATTTTAATTCAAGGAATTTATTGTGTTAAATTTAACACCAATATCTCGATTTAATTTAATTAATAATTATAATTATTTCAATTAAATTTATATTTTAATGTTTAACCTCTTCAAAAATCGACTAAATAATATAATAAAATCCTTTTAAAAGGCATAATCAAATAAAATAGGATACAAATGAATAAAATGCAAATAGAGGGAAAAAAATTTAAATGAGTTTTATATGTTCCGTATTAATAAAAGTTTATTGGTTCAATAAAAAAGAAAAACTATAACAAATTTTCCAATCGGATCCAAATAAAAGCATCATCATTTTTTTCCATTCCTAACGCGTGAATAAAAACAAATTAAACTAAAATCAATTGTTATATAAAACAAAATCGATTTAATTTAATACCTTCAGTATTTTTGTTCCAAGAAGACAGCGAAAAAAAACGCATAAACAAATGAAATGAATAAATTTGTTTATTTGTAAATTGATTTTAACAAGTTGAAATAAAATTCATTTTAACAAAATCATGCAATTTATGATAGTCTCTTTCTAAACGAATTGTGGTTTATTGATTATTACTTTCTTATACTTGAAGTACTTAACATTTTATGATCGGAAGTAAGGAAGCTCAGGGAAGTCGAATTTAGTTTTCAAGAATTTGTTGATCAATGAAATAATAATCAATGATCAAGCGGATATCATTGCAAATGCCAAATTCTTCCATAGAAATATGGAAATATTTGACCGAAAAAAGAAATTTAAATCAGTACATATTACCTATTATTTTCTAACCTAATGGAAACATATTCTTAATTTTCCTGCTTACAAGAAATTTGAATATAACTGCAACTCTGGGCAGAATTAAGCATATCCAAAAGTCATTAGCACTGACTAAAGATTCGCATCATCAGCAAATATAATTTTTTTTTTGAAGTATTTGTACTACACTAACTGCCGAAGAATCAGAATGTTCATGGGACTCGAGCGTAAAATCCTTAGAACCATTGTGGGTATTGTGACGGGACATTGCTCCTTAAATGAACACATGTGGAAAATAGGGGTGTGCCGAGAGTCTAATATGCGGAGCCTGTCTGGAAGAAAATGATTCAGCAGAACATTTTTTGTTTGAATGCTCAGCCTTTTCTAGAACGAGACTTACTACACTGGTTGCGTGAACTCTGAGTAAGGAGGGGTTAGCTAACTTGGACCTAATAATAGTGCTGATCTTCATTAAAAGGACTAATCGTTTAACCAACCTTTTAGGAGGAGGTACAATAGGCCAGTAAGGCCTTCGTGCTAGGGCCCGCAACTGTGTGGGCCCCTCCAATACATACTAAATTTAAATTTTAAGAATGAAGGATGAAAAAGATAGAAATAAAAACAATGATATTACAATTAATTATTTACTCAAACCTTTTTTAGCGTTAACAACTGAATTTGGGCTTTCTTAAAATTATATCTATCTAAATCAGGACCCATATTTGGTGTCTCGTTTTAATGTTGTAAAATACCGAAATTTCTATTATCTCGACAAAGCTTTTAAAGACTTTTGTCAATTTCATCAATCGAATCGAGAAACGAAATATGGGCCCAGGTCATTCTATTTATTCTGACTATTTTCAAAATGAATTTCCAACATTTATTTTATAACTGAAAGCAAATTCAAAAAAAAAAGTTAGAAATAGATTAAAACACATATAATGAAAGCAAAAGTTTTACTTATTATTGGGCCTCCTTTTAAAAGTATAATTAGGGAGTAGAATTCTGGGCATTCCTTGTACTAATGTCCGCCATTCTTTTCATATATTTTGTATTTTGTGTATAAGAAAGTTAAATGGATGTCATACATAAATATTTACAGATTTTGAATAATTTATAAGCGTTTTACGGGGCTACGATCAATTTAAATCGTGAGATTTTTAGAATTACTTCTAGCCTTTTTAAAAAAAACACAAATACGAAGGATTATTCTACACCAATGCCGGTGACTAAGTCCAATTATTTCAACAATACTATTGCAGACTTTATTTTATTCAATATTTACTTTTTGTCTCAAATATTTAAAATTCAAAACAAATAAATTTCATTTTTGCTGGCAATTGCAAATAATAAATTATATTGAAATTCCGGTAGAAGACATTTTGAGATGCCCAGAATTGATTTATTTTAGTTCTTAATAATTTTTTGACCAAATCGGAAATTGAATTAGAAAAACCTCTTCAGAAATACAACCTTGGAGAATGGTCGAGAGAATATTTCTCAACCATAAAGTAGGAATTCGATTTATGTAAAAATGTCTGGTCTTGGTGCTATTTTTTGCAGACTCTTTTAACTAAAGTATTCGAACGTCTGAATTTAAAACTGAGAAAATAAGATCAATATATTCAAAAATTGTGCCAATAAAAGTTAAATAGGTAATTCCCTTAAAAAGCAACTCTAATGGGTAAAAAATGATCTTCAATTTAGTAGTTTCACAAATACTTCTCATATAAAGATTGAATGCTGAATTTAGGTAATAATTGATAACATACATTTCTCGCTGCATTTAACTATAGGACTAGGATAACTATTTATATAATAACTCCTAATTTAATTGTGTTTTAGTGAGAACAATAAAAAGATAATCGAATAAGGAATTTAAATTAAATGTTGGTGGATAGTATATACTGTAAGTAGAAATTATGAACTAGACTAGACTACATCTCCTTCGTTCTATGAATTCAAAAAAAATCTTAGTTAAATTTCTTAGTGAAATTTTTATCCTATTCTGTGTGGAACTTCATTTTATTATATTCTTAATAAAATATTCAAGTCTCATAAAACCCATTCAAATTGTATGGTTTTTGGAGAAAATTTATTCATGGTTTGTCGAAAATATACAAATACAAAGTTCTTCCGAAAAGGAAATGTGTTTTGTTCGAAATGATTTTCAGCAAATTATTTTATCTTTGAAAACCCCCAAAAAAAAACAAAACAAAAAACTAATAATAAAACTATAAAGCATTAAAGTGAAGCAATTAGTAGTAATTCATAGTAAAATTCTGAGAAGCATTAAGTTACAAGTAGTATCTATATGTATACACGTCTATAGATAGAATTTGCTAAGATACACAAAACAGGAAACGGAAGCCAACAAAACATTTGTTCATGTTATGTATACTCAAAGATACTTGATGTTGCCAATTAAATGGAAACTATTCTATAATATTCAGCAGAAAATGATGGGTCTGGTCGGAAATATTATATATATATATTCATTTACATATATTAATATAACCGGAAAATGTATATACTTATATAAATATGTATGCATATGAATAGATATATAATCAGAAATCATCTTCTAATCCGAGATTTTAGGGAATAATTAGTTTTCTAAAGTAAATTCCTATGACAATTTTCGCCATTTAGATGACTGGCTTTTATATCCTATTTAGTTGAAATTGTCATTAGTTCAGAATATTTTATAAATGAAAATTATATAGTAATCTGGGAAAATGATTTTCTTTCTAGGAATAAATTCCAAAATATCATCATCCAATGACCATAAACTTTTCATATATGATAATAACTTTAATTTGGCTAATTAAGAACTATATATCCATTCTGAATTTCATAAATTTTATTAATACGTTCAAAAATTATGCAGCCACCTTTCAGAGAATCCCAACAGAAAATACAAAACACTTCACAGACTGCCGAACAGCGTTCGACTTCAATTTATTCGGTTTTAACTTTTATAGCAAATATTATTTTATAACTTCTATGGACTGGAAACGCTAATTTTACATTGCTAAAGAAAGAAAATTTACATAATATCATAATATCACTTGTGTAATTGTATTTATTAACTTTTTGACTAAAAAATTACATACAAGCATTAAACTTTTAGCAGAAGCATAATCGTAATCCAAAATCCACTGTTTTTAACGTGATTCTGGCAATTTTCTATCAACTACTTCATTCAAATGACGCATAACACCACATTAATACCATTTGTTAACAGTTTAACCAGTTGGAAAAACTCCTCATGGATAGCACTACGATAATTGAACAAACTTATAAATACTTTTTGAACGCAGTAGTATCTTACTCTCTAGTTAAAAATTGGATTATTAAAACCATTTCTATTATATATGAAAATTTTATATTAAAAATGATAAAAGGCCTCTAAAGGACGAGTATTTAATAAGTACATTTTTGTTACAAAAGGAATTTTAAATATTTCAAAAAAAGGCTAACAAAGAACTTTAAAAACGCTATTATCCGAAAAGTTTAAAAAGGATGTAAAATATACTAGATTTCAAAGTGCCAACTTCTTGCTTTTTATTATATTCCTGTGGTTAGTTATTTATTTTTCGCTCACAAAAGATGCAACATAATATTAAAAACTTTTCCAATTTTAATAAAAACTAAAGCTACGAGCATAGGCGAACATAAACTGCGGTGTAGATAAATATTCTTAGTTCTTTGATATCAAAAGCAATAAACAAATAGAAGTATACTATAGCAATTGACCTGTGTGAACTGGATGCCAAACAATATAACAAAAACTTCAAAATATTTTAATATAAAAGAAGTTTCTACTTGAAGAGTTCTTTCTTTTTGTGTAATTAAAACTGATGTCGATTAACACTTCTGTAGTACTAAAATAAAAAAATTAAGTACAGTACACGATATTCATAAAAAAATAAATAGCCAACAAATATAATACTATAATTGCTGATCTAAAAAGTTTTCTTTAATTTAGATAGAATGAAACCTAAAAATTCTCCAAAAATATACTTTTTTGAGCAACATATTCAATTGCAGGAGTAAATGGGAAAATCGTTTGTTAGCTTAAAACAATATATAGGACGATTTTTTAAGGATGATGAATTTAAAATTTAAAAAAATAACACAAAAAGTTAACTTTTAATTAAAAATCTTTTTTTATTCGACAGACCAATTCATTAATATGGGCATATGGCCACCGCAACTGTTCATGACAAACCGTATTCTGTCAGTCCAACTTTGGGTCACTTTTTAGAGCAATATCAGCTGTATGTCAAGATTAATATGAACAATATTAGCCAATTGTTGTTGGTTTATCAGAATAAATCAGTGACTTCATATAACCCAATGAAAAATAGTCGAGAGATATCAGATCACTTCACCTTTGAGGCTAATTTAAAATGCTATTTCACGAAATCATATTGTCGCAAAATAGTGGTTTCAATTAATCGATATTTTGTGTCGCCTCTATGGTAAGTAGTGCCATCCTGTTGAAACTACATCTCGGCAGGATTAATGCCATCGATATTTTGGAACAAATATTCATTGATCATTATCCGGTAACGATCTGATTGAGCGCAACGCGAGCTAATAAGGACCAATGATGCCACCAGTATGTAATGGGATCTCTAGAGTCTGTTCTGGATTGGACTCACTCGGAAAACTACAATTCTGCTTATTAAGCCAAAGATGAGCCTCGTCACTGAACCCATTTTTGTGATAAAATAAGTCTATAAGATTTTTAAAGTAAATTTGGTTAGTTCTTGATCATTCCTCATTATTTGTCAGACTATACTGAACATAAATATCAAAAAGAGCTGTAAGAATAACAGCTCGGATTGACACTTATTCCTATCAGAAGTCTTATCATGCTTAAAAAAACACCCTATATAAATATTATAATTATTGTAAATATAACTACTCTCCAAAAAAAAAAACGGATGATATATCGCGATTGGAACTTTTGGGTTGTTCAATCAATTGGATTGCCTCAAGCTTTTAACTGCGGTTAAATGTAAATATAGAAAAAATTTTAAATTGGTATAAAGCTTCCATTCCATAAAGAATCAACAACAGAAATTTCAAAGCAAACAAAAAAATACAGTTTCCGTACAACTAGTTGGCACAAGGTAAATTTTTTAATTTTATTAAATTTTTTATATGACAAATTCATGGGCTTCACTGATATACGATTATATTGATGCAACTTTTAATGACTTAATAATTTGTAAGTGTTTGGTTTTACATGTAAATAAATAATTAGCATTTGTGTAGCCTAAATAATGTATAGAATAGAAAATGAGCAAATCTAATACCATGCTCAGTGGTTCCTGTTGGTTTACGACTCTCGTAATATTATAACTAATGAGATGTCAGGTTTGATTTCTTTCCTCGACTTTTCACATTTATTTATTGGTATACAAATTATTCATTGCTATAAATATTACATTATGTTTTGTTCCGCAAAGTCTACTGCATAATTGTCGTGTATTACCTATATAGGATAGGGGGATCTGTATACCTTAGAATTATCGAAATTACAGGTAATCAATGAAAAAGAAAAACTCAGATATAACTTTCATTCGTTCACTGGAGTTGTCTTCTTGAGAAAGTACCATATATAACAAGCGTAGAAAAGCTTCATATAAAGAACATACCCGACAACTTTGGCGCAACCTATTTTTAACTCCCATACATGCAATACATTGATTAGACAATATTTTGAAAAATGTAGCCAACTCAACCCAAATGAAATTCTCCATGGTTTTTCACGATAGTTTCAGTTAAATCGATTCAGGCTGAAAATTTACATCAGGGAGATTTTTTTTCATCCATACTCTTCGAGGATAAACACGTATAGTTTCTAAACTAAATATTTTCTTTGAAAAGTGGAACAATATTGATTTAAATAATTCTAATTCTAAGGATTCATACCACGAAATATATAAATATCATAAACAAGATCTAACTACACATTAATATGAAGCTCTTCAATTAAATACGAAGATACCATATTAGATTATTCTTGGAATTACGAACTTTCCTATATTTATAGGACAATTCCTTCTGACGCAGCACATTGTTTGGAATAATCTTAAGCTACAAAAAAAAAAACGATGATATTTTCGCTGAATATAGCATCATTTACTTGTCCCATTACAAAGTATTACAAATTTAAGAGAGAACTTCCTCTTGAAAAGGAAACAAGAAAATACTTTTCCGATAAACAAAAATAACTTCAACATTAAGACGTTTCTTTCGCATGTCATAAGCAGAGATTTTTCCTACATTTTTTTTGTTTCCATTTTTTTTTCTTTTTGTCTAAAGAACCTATTATACTTAAAATGTAGGTGATCAGGTCATGTCAATAAATTTCAGAATCAATCTCATAAAACGTCCAGTTATGTTATACTTACTCTCTATTATCCTATCAAGTTTTACTTGTTCCTATAGTATGGTAAAGTATCATCCATATAACTCCTTTATGGGATCCTCATAACTTTTCATATAATATGATCCAATGATGGAAGTATAAAAAAAAACGAAACAAAACAAACAAACTTCATATAAAGACTATTCGTAAACAGGCGGAACAATATAAACGGAACAACAGCAAGAGAAAAGAACGTAATCGCCTTCAGTGAAATTACAGTAATAACGCTTCATAGGCACAAAATCTAAGATGATGACGGAAAAAGAAGTGCTCCATAAAGGATGTGAATAAAAATAAACAAAACGACTATACCTTCAGGACATGATGATAGTAAAAAACAAGAAACACATTTAGATATATATTTATATAATAGCAAACAGCAAATATCCGTTGAAAGTTTGTAGCAGAAGTAAAAAAAAAATCGTTATATGAATTAAGGACCAACAAGGAACAATACAAGAAATATGAAGTAGAAGTGTACGGAATTGTACACAAAAAGTCTTTATGCTTTGTTCTTTCACATAGATCGATGGAATAAGCAATTTTCTTTGAGTTTTAGAATCATTGTTTCAATGAAATATATTATTAGAAAATCCGAGTGTCATTTAATATCCTGTATAGATTCCTTTTTTTTTTTTTATTTGGTATCTAAAATGAAAATGAACAAAATAAACAATAGACGAAGATCTTAAACAATTAACGATGATAACAATTTAACCACATCCTGGTGGTATCTGAAAATCTATTGTGTCCTGCATTGTCATGTAGTATTTTAATGGTTGAACGAACATACATGGATATCTTTGGTAAAAAGGTCGTTTGTAAAATCCTTTTAAAAAGTCCTTTCTAGTAAATAGAATTATATTATTGAATATATACCCATCTATACCCACATGAACTGACAAATAAGAAATTTTCCGAACCTTTTTTCCTATATAAATATTGTACATTCTCGTTGACTACTAAAAATTGATTCGTGCTTTGTCTTTTTCTTTTTTGATTTTATGATAGGTTTCATATATGTATGTATAAGGACATATATGTTTTCTACACATATAGAGCATAGAGTTTGTGTTATCTGTTTTGTTTAATCTCAAAGGACAGTCTGGTTTAAATGGCCTTCATTCACTTTTCATTGACATCAATTTCACATTTACTTTAGAGAGCACCACATGAAATTACCCAACATACATATATTGAATGTCATATATAATGTGATATATTGCTAAACTGATAGTCTCAGTAGTCGATACGATATTATTATGGAAACGCCAAATAGAAAATTGTGTGCTTATTTGGGATTTAATATGAAAACAATTGGGTCCCTTGGGTAGTATAATGCATGAATGGATTTTCACCATTATCAAAGGGATAAAATCGTTTTTCATGTATACAATATTATATACCTATTGAAATGTGGTTAAGGTTTATAACAATAATAAAACTTTTCATAATACGTGGTAATAATTATCATTAGTATCATCATATTTTAAGAATTTAATCCCTATGTAATTTTCTTAAATTCATGAAAATTCAAGAAATAAGATAACATATTTTCTTTAAATGAAAAATACCAAGAAAATGAATTCATAATAATAAATTGGATTTAAGCTTCATAAAATTGTCTTGTCTTCACATTTTCTTATTTCCACTTGCATCCAACGGAATCAATTTCGTTTTTTTGTTATTCAAATAAATCTTTTTTATGATTCAACAAATAACTTCGTTTTATATATAATTTAATCCACAAAAAGTACCACTTTTTAAATCTTATACATACACCGTTCCCTGGTGTACACCATTCATAAGTCATTTGATGCCATTTTCACGTTTGAAAGAAAACTTGAAAACTCATACTTCTTAGAAATACTTTCGAAAACTTCCTTCCTTGGTTATTTTTCATTTTATAAAACCCCCAAAAATAAACGGAAAAGCTGTCATGATTTATGGTTTTACCCAAATACAACCGCAACATGGCGAAGGTTCAAATTAACATCCTGTGACTAATTAATTTTATAAAATTGAAAGAGTCGTCGCTCAGATCCTAATACACATTACCATGGTATCCTCTTCCATTGATTTTGCTGCGCGGTGCCCATGTCTATTTATTTTTAATTTTTTTTTTTTTGGATTTTATTTTTGGTTGCCATCAAAAAGGAACCGAAATTACTTTGAAAGGTGAAGAGGCCAAAGGGATCATTTTCTTTTTTTTTTGTTTTGTTTTGTTTTTGGTTTTTCCGTTTCGGTGTGAATGTAATTTATTACTCTTCGTAAAGAGGCTTATTTAGATAACCAGATAAAAGAAAATCGGATCCTCTTGGATAAGAAATAAGGATTCATGGTCTGGCACGCAAAATGGCGTTGTCGAAAAAGTTAACTTGGATGACATGAAATTAAGTAATTTAACTATAAAAGTGAAACGAATAAGAGAGTATAGAAAATGGTTATGGTAATGATAATGTTCATGAGATAACGTTAAGAAATGAAATTAAGTCAACAGGAATCCTATTTATATTTCGTAAACAAAAGGAATAATTAAAATTATTGGATAATTTAAAGTTAGGTTTATCAGTTTTGTTTTTTCAATCGTGAAATTTTCACATAGAATTTCCATTCTCTTATATAAACTAGGTAAGAAGTATATTAAAGACGGAAGAAAATATTCGCTGAAATCTTAGATTATAGCTTTAATCCATCTTCTTAAGCCTATATAATCAAGTTATATAAGTGTTCAGTGAATTATATTAGATTCAATGGAAATTCCGAAGAGATGGGTGAACAGTTTTTTGACGGATGAAGTTCCTAATATACTTCAACACCATACTATATACCAGGTGAATGGGCCAGGATTTGTAAATATTATGTTATTTGTTTGAGTAAAAGTATAGCAAAAAAAAAAAAGTTCAAAATAGATTACTGTTGATGTTTCGGATTTTCCAAATATTCTTTATTGGATAGGAAACCCTAGAAAAAAAATTCATCTAAAAATAGGAAATTCATATATTGTATATATTTCCTTCTTCATTTTATTTTTTAAGTTAAGTTAAGTTTTTCCATATATCCTTTATATTTTCTTGTGTTAAAATGATGTCCCACGACAGTTCCCAAATCAAACCACTAATTCTTCAAAAACTCTTTGTTTTATTCTGGAATATTTAAGAGAAACATTCATCTAGTTTGGATGGCTTAAAAAGGAATGGTCCTTTTTTTACTTCAATTTTGACAGTACAAAATATCTTAAGGCGAGTTCACATTATATTACTTATTATAACACTCTTCAAACAATTTTCTTAATGTTTTAGATTACACAATAAAGTAGAATAATAGAATCACATAAATATTCGTCGGAAGAAAATTACAAGGCAACAATTCTCATAAGATTCGAATACTAATTAAGTTTTCTTTTAATTATATTCAGTTTTATATAACAGCTTTTATCGTAGACAAGGTGTTTCATATTTTCCTATAGCAGGATTATTTTGAGATTATTATAGATCCTTGTTTTCATAGAATATAGATGAGATGATAAAATTTCTAATTCACATCTCTTAATAAAATAACCTGAAGAAGTTTTCATGGCTTAAAGTCTCCTACGAAATAAATAATCAGAATTAGAGAGATCTACATTTATTACTTGAGATAATGTTATAGGATATGGACTGCAATCCGCAGTTTTATAACAATTAAATTCAAATAAATCGAAAAGAAAAAGTTCTATAAAACTGAAACATCCTGTAAAGTGATAAACATTGAATAAATGGTAACAAATAAATGAAAGGAATGAATTGTTCTTTAAAAAGTAAAATTTCTTCATCTTAACATTTAATGACTTCCGTGGCTTTATCATCAACTTGCTGAAAACATTTCTTTGCCTGGTAAAGAAAAAAAAAACTTCAATCAAGGTACATTGTTGAACTTTATCACCTACAAAAGAAAGGAAAAAAAAAGAAATGTACAGATTAAATGAACGTAGAGGGCAGGTACCAAAACGAATTTCTGATTACAGGCCCATCATTTCACTTTCTGATGTCTTTTGGGCGGGTATATTAAAAAAAGCACAAAATAGATATCCAAACTGAATTAAGATACAAAGTGGAAAACCAAAAAATTAGATATAGTATATATAAGAACCAGAAAAAAAAAAATTTCGAAAGCAACTACGAAATGAGAGTAAAGCACTTAATTAAAACGCCGTAAGACCCTTTTCTGCTGTAATAATGTCTTCGAAGTTTATATATCCTTGTTGTTCTTGTTATTGTTCTATTTTACGCTGTCTGCAAATATGCTTAGATATAAATGTATATCGGGATGTTCTCTTGTCGAGGACCACAGAAGAAATTTTATTTCTGTATATATAAACATTTTTCATTACGAATCCTTCCCTTGATTTTCTCTCGTTCATTCAGTGAAACGACCTTTTCGTTACTTTATGTGATGACTATATTTTGTTTTTGAGCTTTTAAAGCTTAATATTTCTTTTTCACTTTTTTTTGTTTTTTTTTTATTTTTAGAAATATAGAAAGGATAGGACTACAATATAATAGGATGAAATTAAGTTTCAAAGCAATGGTTTTAATTAAATCACATAAGAAATGTCCGTTTTTATTATGACGATCCTTAAAATGAAGTATTTTTCGTAAATCTTTTAGGTCGTCATGCTATTCAAACTAAGTACATAATTTATTTTAAAATAATTATAAAATGCAAAAAAAATCTAATTTAATTTGATATAAAAATAGAATAAATTAATTCTTAATTGAAGCTTTTAAAATGGTCACAAATATTTATTAAAATAACATATATGAAATAATTTTCTATATTTTAATAATTTTTCCTTTTTTTTGGGGTTAGAAAATTATTAAAACATTTTATTCAAAGGTTTTGTCACAGTTTTCAACTTTATTAGATTTTCATATAATATCCTTTTTATCCTTATTTTAGCGTTTATCTAATCCGAAAGCTTTATCACAAGCACAAAGGCAAAAACAAAAAGTCCGTCTTTGATGATAACTGAGTTTCTCGTAAAATTTGCATATTCACAAAATGAAAAACTTTTATAATTACTTGTTGACAAAGTTATTTTGTTTGGGTGTAGAATTTTCTTTCGAAAATCTACCACAAAAATTAAACAGGTGAATGCTTTAAGTTAAGTATAAATCTTCTAAATCTACCAAGCCATAATTACAATATCTAAACTACATTAAAACGATGGTATTTTATAAATTGGAAAATATTATGTTAAGGAAATATTGAAGATTTACAGGGCACAAGAAAAACCCATTACTATGATGATAAGAGGATTTTTAAGATAATACAAGATACAAGCTTCAGCAAGAAAATTTGTGATTATAAGAATTATTAAGATACTCGTTCTCGTACTATGTTGAAATTGTGGTACTTTCAGGCATTGTTGGATTATTAATTTTGTAGGGTTTAAAAATATACTTAAGATTGTATAAATTAGTGAATATCAAGGAACTATTGTAAATACAAATTTTGAAAGAAATTATAGTATGTCCGTAGCTCACGTCGTTTAGAGTTCAGACTAGGACGATTTCAGCTCTTTAGAGACTTATGAACTTAGCTAAGTTAGCTAAAATATTTTCAAATTCAAATGGAGTTGTTTGAACAATATAGACAAAGTTATGGTAAAACTATAAAACTAAAATTATCTATAAAATTGGTATAAATATAAAGCTTTAAGAATTATATCGCCCAATTCACATTTTCTTATACAATATTATAAATATTAATATACCAGTTTTTTTTCTTTTTTTGGCAACCCTTAATGTACACCTACTTTCTTTTTTAGTGGTCGTTATGGTTCGGTTTTATGTTTTTTAACCTTTTATGCCAATGAGCTCAAAAATTATTTGGTATACTCTTGAATGTTGTAGGCCTTTTTCTTTGACGTACAAGAAAAGCATGAAGAGTTAGTTTCTTATATTTTTTTTTCGGGTAAATATTTAGACTCATTTAGTCTTATATTTTATGAGATGACTTTAGGGGATGGCCCATAAAAAAAGGTTTCTGCGGTTTTTCTTTTCGAACACCGACCATTCTATATATTCAAATCTATGTTCTATATATTCTATGTTTATATAATCAGATTGAATAGAATATTTTTGTTCACCACAAAAGAAATTTTTTATGAGTCAATTTGTATACTGAATGCTCTCTAAGGTGTTGGGGCTTTATTATATCAATTTTATTTTATATGAGGAAAAACAACTCAAACTCAACTCTGTACGATTTATTAATTATTTCAATTATTTTAGTTTAGAATTAATTTGCTAATCCAATTCATATTGAATTCGATTTTATTGAAATTTAATTTAGTTATTATTATTTTAAAATCCTTTCAGATATTAAATATCAAGAAATAAGAAGATCTGTTGAAATTTTCTAAAACGTTAATAATAACTAATAAAAACTTTTCAAAACAGGATATTCTTGTTATTAAAGTTTTGCTTATTAAATATAAAATATTAGATATTCTCTTCTTTAGTAGTTTTAGTTAGATTAACTAAAAACATTTTCAATAGAAATCCAACTTAATTAAATTAAAATATTCTTAAAGAAAACTTTAAAATTTAAATGAATATTTTAAACATATTTATACATAGTGTGAATGAAAAGTATTTGTACCAACCAATAAGAGCTTTAAAATGCGTATACTTTATGAATTTAGTGATCTTATTCACGAAGCGGTTTAGCAGTCATTTGGCAAAAAATGATAGATGAAAATCTTAAAACAAATTTCCGTTACCACTTTATGAAAACACTTTTTAAAAGAGCTTTTAGGACCTCTAATATTTACCATATAGAATTCTTATTGTATTACATACACTAGAGAATGTACCGTACTAAGCTGTATATGTCATATTAGGCACACATTAGATGCTTTTGAAATAAAAGAGCTAGTCGCATTACTTGTTCAGTGGCTTTTTTCTATGCATTTTATCATAAAAGCTTTAGGTCGTTCGATTTCTAGTCAGCGTTTTTAATAAATATATAGTTACTAATTTTTGAAACAATTAAAATTCAAATGTTTCAATATTTTGTTGAATATTTCCTTACAAATGTTTGATTAAGTTAGAGGATAAATTCTCATAACGTTTTTTTTTTTGGATTGGCTCTAACATTTCGGAAAAACTCCAATAAAATCACAATGAGATTTTGCCTTAAGATGTTTCCTTACACAAGTCGTTATAAAATATATTTTTAAATCAAACCACATATATAAAATATATAATCTTGAATACATACAAAAAAAAAAACAGATTCTATTTATT
The DNA here is from genome assembly GCA_963422695.1 of Xylophagus ater. Lineage (NCBI taxonomy): Eukaryota > Metazoa > Arthropoda > Insecta > Diptera > Xylophagidae > Xylophagus > Xylophagus ater. The sequence continues at coordinate 5,303,313 of OY730481.1, forward strand.
AAAAAGGATAGAATCTTTTTAATACTTGAATAAACTTTTCATTAGGTATGAAACTTGAATTGGATTACATTTTATTATACATAATGTAATGCTACTTGTATGTGTATATTATACATAAGATTCTCGTTTCCTATCGGGTTTTACAAGAGCATCCCTTTAAAAGTGTCAATCTGTCAACTTAATCCATCTTAAAAGATTTTATAACAACAATTCAGCAAATACATCCATACAAAAAAAGGAGGAGAAATTTGTATTCTTCTATATACTGAAAATATCTTCAGAGTTAACATTATAATATGAAACCAGTGTAACGATAGACTCTTGAATTTCCCATTTTAAATAAACGCCAAAGTCAATTTCAATCACCAACAAAAAATATATATATATATATTTATAAACTCGAAGATCGTCAAGGGATTGTACTTCAAATGACTCCTTCATTTTTTTTGCTTCCAACCAGGTTTATATAATACCTTTTCTTTAGCTTTCTCCTTCAGTATCTTCCTATTGATACGATATTATTGACATTGAACCGTTATATATCCCCGAAGTGATTGTTGAAAACATCTCAGACATAGAGATTCATTTCATACATAACGTTCATAATAATCCAGGCTTTTTTTTGAAAACCATATTGTGACCCAAAAAAAAGAAAAAATATCATGAAAACTCCTGGGTATTATATGAAAATAACTTTTTGCTTGTATATTATCCTTGATGATGAATCATTGGACTCAATTAGCTTGAGTCAAGTTATGGGTTTTAATCATGAAATGGAAAATAGTCACTAAATCTCATATCAATCAAATTGTTCATTGTAGAAACTTTTCTTTCCATAAAATCAGAGCCATCTAGTTCTCATATCATTTCGAAATTATTTTCACCTTCTATCAATCCGCCATCTGTATTTGTAGCAGTAAACATCACGTATTCTTGAATTATAATTAAACCGTGTCTAAATTGAATTTACAAGAATTTAAAAATTTTAATTTGATATTGAACAAAGATTACGAACATATTAAAGTGTTAAAATGATGTAAAAGAAAATTTTGTTTACACTATTTTCATTTTCATCTAAAGATATTACTATTATGTGCAATTTTCGATATTAAACAAGGTTCATGCACTGATAACTTGTCATATTAACTTATCCCTATATACTAAGCGTAACATTGAAACAGATCCTATAACTATAGATTTCCTTTTATCTGTAATATTTATATAGTTTTATAATATCAATATTGGCAGTCTCATGGGGAAATGTTTTTCAAAAGAAAATTGAGTGTTTCATTTTGTTCTTGTTTTTTCTTAACCTTTACATCAGCACTTCCTTCTCATTCTAACATAACCGCATAGATAGTATAACATATTATATAGTTTTGCGAAAACAGATAAAACTATCACCACCCAAAAAGCTCCTGTGAGGCAATTACCCAACGTCGTGCTTAATCTTAACATTTTTTTTTGTTTTTGTTTTTTGATCTTCTATTATATGGAAGTATGTGATTAAACTTAATCTAGTTCTGCATTGTTCTGAACTATATATAAACTCCATATGAGATTATATGCAATTTTTTATCTTGTTTGGTGATATTGTAAAAAAAAAGTTCCCATTCTAAAGTTTTCTATTATTTTTTGTCCTTGGCTTGGTTTAGATCTATTAGGATCAACTAACCATATGATTTCTCATGGGAATATTGTCAATGCAACGCTTTTTTTGCTTTTGTTAAAATTTTTCAAATTTTAGTCTATGTTTACGATTTTTCTTATTAACACTTTTAAAGCTTAATACGAATAATATTCGAAGCTTTCCTTCGTTGTTTCTATCCATAAGTCTACTCTGGTTAGGTCTAATACTATTTTTTTTTTCTTCTAAAAATATATTTTTCTAGTGGATGAAAAGGTTTTCATTGATGCTAAGCACGTAACCAGTAAATGAAGTGCCATAAGTCCAAGGGTAAATTTTTATTAATGTCTAACCATTTAATGTGATATTTCTATATCCCACTTTTCTATAGTATAGAAATTCTACGTTGGCGGATTATTTTAACTGGCACGAGATGGTCGAATTGACTTCAACAAAAATGATTTTTATTGATTTACTGTGATTTAATTAATAATTATTCTAGCTTTTGAATTTATTAAAGATTTCGTTTTATTTTCCAATTTATAAAGAAGAGAAACAGAAACAGAAAAAAAAAATAAACGAGGAAAACTTCTTTACCGCAAATTAATTTCTTTGAAAAGTTGAATTATTCTTTCTTTTTATGCCTTTTATAAAGTCGTCTTATAGAAAAGTGAAATTTCTTAATGTCAAAATATTGTTTCAAAGTTTTCTTTTGCATCATCAAAATAAGAAAAGTTCTTCTCTTATAATATAGACACATTTTCTTAGAACTTTTCTTTATTCATATTTTTTTGCTTTTTTTCTTTTTTCTTGTGTTCGCGAAAGCAATTTTCTTGCAATAATAAAACTTTTTCATTTCAGTTTAGATTTGCACATTTTGTCATCGCATTTCTTATACTTTCAAGTATTTCACTTCATTCTTAGTTTCATAGCCTTTTGTGAAATATAATACAAAAGATGGAACAAAATTTCTACCACTTCATTTTTTTTTCCATCTCTCTACTATTTTGTGTGAAGTTATTCAGAAGAACATAAGTTTTTTTCACCAACAGTTTGAGATTTTTCTTCTTGGCTTCAAATCGAAAAGAAAATGAGTTTCATAAGTATCATAATATTTTTCTTGAAATGCAAACTACTATATTTAAACTGAAGAAGAAAATTTAAAAGTTGACAAGATTTTATCAGAAGAAAATAGTAAAAAATAAGGAAACCATAAATTCAAGTATTGTTTAATGATAGTTGATTGTAGAAATATATAAAGTTTATTTACAGTATTCAAATATTTTCAATTTTATTGATATGAAAAAAAAGAAAAGTAACAATATCCTGGTAAAGTTTCCAGTTAAATAAATATTACATCAGAATATTTATCGTTTTTATGGTCAATTTTTGATAGGCAATTAGATAGAATTTGAATCTTAATCGTTTTAATCCTGGACTACATGCTTTTTTTTGCCCTTTTGAGACAGAAACATTATTAGACTAACCGACAATATTAATCATTACCTAGTTGTCAGAACAATATTGAACTGCTATGTAAAAAAAAGTACTCAGTGTCTCATCCCTGAAAATGGTAAAAGTAAAAGAAAAGTTACAAACTCTTATGCAATGCTATAGATTATTGTTAGCAGAAGTCATATGAAGACATGAACTCAGTATATACTTCTAATTCAGGTATCTATATATCACAATGAAGTTCTGAAGAGCTACTTAATAAAAATAAATAATAAAGAGATAACAGAGATGTCTTAGACCGATTCTGATTAACGCTTTCTAATATACTTTGTAGATTTGTTCGTAGGGACCTAAATTATTAAAACAATCATTAGCTTTTTTACAATAAATCTTACATATATATTTTGTTTCCAATGGAGTTAAATTTATCGTTGACCCCGAATCTAAATTATAATACAAGAAAAATTTACACCTAAAATCTTGAAATTTTTATTACATACATAAAGTTAAGTTAAAAATTCGTTAACATTTGCTATATTTTTATATTTTCATTTAAATATGTTTTTCTTTTTTTCATATAATTCTTATTAAGATTCCGTCAGGAAAGAATAAAATATATGACGGTTTTTTCCTTTATCCTCGACAAATCAGGAGTTCATAAGATCCAGTTGTTGGTTGACTTCACATTCCTGAATATGTAAAATGACAAAATATAACATAATCCGCGACTATATCCAGTTTTTATCCCTCTAAAATTTATTTATACCCCAAACACAATCAAAAGTGGATTACAAAATGTCGTTTAGAATTTTCATCTATATTGTATTTCCTGTTATCACCATCTCTGACTTTCACCCGCCTTTATCATTTCCAAATCCACAATTTCATTTTGGGTTCCTTATTTTTTTTTTCTTTTCTTTTCTTGATGGGTAACACACCCAACACGAGTTTCCTTCTACTTCTTCTTCATCCAGTATTAGTATATATAGAAATCGATGAAATTTTGGTGAAAGCTTTAACAAAAAAAAAAAAAAGAAAAAAGTTTCGAATTTATGGAAAATCTGAGGACATTTTAGAACAAAATATATATATACAATATGCTTTAAAAAAAAAAAAGAAAGAAAAGCAAAATATTGAGTCGATAAAGTGTAATCCGGATTTAGAGGCTTACCAAAAGCAAAAAAAAAAAAGCGAAGAGACCAAAAGCAGCAAAAATTTTCCTTTAAGAATTCTAAACAAAAATCTTGGATTTTTTTTTTTTTACTTCGTCGTCGTCAATTTTATTTTATAGTTTAATGGCTCCTAATGGATGGAGGATCAAATTGTGAAGAGATTGTTTCAGAAGGAATGACAAATTGAACATATTAGTTTGAAAAATATTCTAATATTAAAGTTTTCTTTTATGGCAATTCGTAGTAAAACATTTTCCAATTTAAATATTTTCTTTTCTTTATTATTATTATTATTATTATTATTATTATTTTTGTTAAGTTAATTTTTTGATCGTTCCTGATATAATTTTCTTTATCCCAAAATAATTTGTTTTATGTTATAAAGTTTTTATTATTTCTTTTGTATATTTACCTTAATCTTATCATTTAGGAAATCACAATTTTAACTTTAAATATATGTCAAAGCATTAAAATAAGACAACAAGAACAAAAAAAGGATCATAATATTCCAGATCAAGACTTCTATGCGTATAGAAAATATCCGGGAAGAATTTTTAAATGGTTAGTATTAAAATTTTTATTTTAACCTTTGGCAAAATTTTCATTTTCCATATTATTTCTTTCATATATCCTTTTTTTTTTTAAGAAAAGCTCACTCCTTTTTTCTTTGGTTTCCCATTTTTTTTTTTTGTTTTTTTTTGAAGATGTCCACAAAAATTCAAAAGACATTTTACTAAAGAAAAATGAAAAGCCTTTGGTTTAGGCAATTTCGTTTCGTTTTTCTTTTTTTTTTTGGTGTTGTCTTTATTTAGGATTATTATTGGTTGAAAAGAAAAAAAATAAAAAGCCCTTGTCTATGTCTATTCTTCATAGCCTTTTATATACATTGTTTTTTTTTCCCTTTAGATAGTCTTCGGATAAACCTTTCGTGCTTTATCATAACAATGGGGTTTATTCCCAAAGGTAAATTTATCATATTCCATCGCGATATGAATTTTCTTTTTTATTTCTTTCGACTTTCTCCATGAAACATTCGTTTTGATTATTACTTTGGATGAATTCTGGATATACCTTCCATTTTAAACAAACCAAAACAACAACAAAACAAATGCCAGTTTTTCTTCATTTTTCTATACAAACAAAAAAAAGAAACGAAATACAATTCTTAACTCTATTCATAGAAGGCTCAATCCATCTATGACACCCATTATAGTCCTCCTCTATAATATAAGAAAAAAGAATGGAAATTTCCTTTTTTTTCCTGTCTTTCAAAAGGGAATCTTCATATAATTTAAAGGTATACCGTTTTACATTGGTTAAAATATTATATTCCCCTGTTCCCTATCTGTTCTAGACATAAAAAAATTGGTAAACATAAAAGAGTAATATTTTCGACATTGTGGTTTTTCTTGTGGAAAATTCTCTTGTATGATGGGAAATTGGAAGGGTTTTTTCCTTTTTTGGTTTTTGGAAAAGATTTTATGCTTATGGTTCCATTGACTGCCTGTATACTTTTTTATATATGAAAATGTCTTATTTAAAGTAAGGTGGTAATCGTCAAGTTTTATGTACAACAATATACTATACAAATGAATCACAGAAGATTAAAGATTGAGATTAGCAAATCATAAATTAAATTATATCTAAAATGGTGGGGAAAAAAAATGTTATTCTTTTCAAAAATAAATTTGAAATATGTATCATAATTTTGAAATTTTAACTTTCTTTATATTCAGGACTACAAGAAAATATAGAAACAATACGTAGAGTGTACATCTAAATCCTATGTTACTCCTGGAACACACGCATACAATCCGTTAACGACTAGTGCAATTATTCTTAGAATTATAAGAATAGAAAGATAACCAACGAGATTTCAGCTGTATTGGTACCAAGCTATGACATGAACCGAGATAAATTGAATACCAATGATCCTGATGATCAATAATTTTCAGTTTTTAAAAAGTAAATGAACCAAAAAAGGAGCCAACAATCTATTACCCCATTTCTAGGGATATGTATAGAGAAATCAAAAATGTTTATTATTAGTAAACATTATACTGATTCAATATAAATTATTTCCTTTCGAACTGTATAGCAAAAATCCTTTCAGCTTTGACTATAATTACCTCATCCTTTGAGAAACATTTTGTATCATTTTCATCTTTTATTTGAAAATGTTTGGTTTCTGTTCTTAATTAAAGTCCAAACATTGTTATTTCTTTTAAAGAATTTTTACTTTATAGAATATAAGATCGAATGCAAAGCTAGCAATATTTTTGTAATTGGCCAATATACAAAATATCCAAGTACAGACTCAAATAAATTCGTGATCAATTCACCAAATTTATAAATACAATTCTTTGGGAATATCTGATATAGTAAATCACTCAATTTTAATTTATATTCGCATACGAACAAAAAAGGATCTGAACAAAAGATGTATCCAAAAGATTTGTTTCATAACTTCAATGTATTCTAGCTCAAAATCACTCACTTGTAAATCTCTATTTCCGCTAAAAAAAACTAAAAATATCAAACTTTCATAACAATAGACATGTACGTAACAAATTTCACCAAGATTGATCCAACCAAAGCAATACATGTAGAACCGACATACATAAAGATATCATTGGAAAAAAATGCATTCATATTTTCTATGGACTTTCATATCATATATGATTTTCATATGGTGATTCGGGTGACATATTTTCTTCCATATCCCAAGGGTTTCATTAAAAAAAAATGGATTTTGACATGAATTTCCTGTGATATTTCACTCGACTCGTTCATCCTAAATTCAGAGATGTTGACAACGTAACTTATGTACATTGTCTATAGTGGCAAAAGTAAACTGTATTAAAGAAGGTCAACAAAGGAATATCTTAATTAGTTCCTGGAAAATATCTTCTAATAATTGGATAAACAAAATAAAATGAAGTGAAAAAGATATCTATATGAAATTTGATGTCAATATTCAATGTCAAAATGTCTTCATTACAATATCCATATAACAATGACCTGGAAAGTAATATAATACCTGTAGCCAAGGTAATCAATAAAAATCTTTTATGTTATTTTGTTTCTATATATCCAAATTTGTAGGAAGATACGTAATTTTCTATAAAAATCACTATTAGCCTAGTTGAAGGACAATAGATCTTTTATACTTCCGACATGAAATAATTTTCAACCTCAATTTCATTAGAATTCTTTAGATGAACTCATTTCAAATTAAATTCGGTATACGATGATTGATTTTCTTTATTGTTCATTGAATTTGAACTTATCAATTAAGATTCAAAGAAAAAAGAACTCCAGAAATAAGTCAATGTAATTGGTTGAGAAAAGCGCGGACAGAATTTAGTATCAAATACATAAAAAGACAATCTAAAGATAGTTACTTATATTCGATTTAATGAAATCTGAGACGAGGAAATAAATAATTCCTTAAGAAGGCAATGTGATAAGGTCCACTTCTTCAAATTCTCGAAGTTATAATAGTTGGTTTTACTACACAAATTAGTTGACTTCATCATTTTGTAAATAAAAACGAGAACTAATTTTGATGAGATAAATTTTCAGAATAAAGTAGTAAGTTAAGAATCAGTCCGTTTCTCTATGTGGAATGAACTATTGCTTTAGATAACTCTACTAATCGTTTCCTTGAAATTTCCCATTTGACTCCATTTTCTTCGAAAGTATTATACATTTTTTTGAGTATTATAATGACCGCAAAAATATCCAGTCTAATCCAATCAAAATTTCGGGAATAATTTCTTCTACGTAATTACATTGACGAGAACCGAAGTAAAAAAAAAAAAAATATTATCCAGTTTCAACATTTCCACAGTGTCTATTCGAAGGAATTGTCAGATTTTTTTGTTATCTGAAAAGTTAATATTAAAGAAACAGGAACAGGAGAGCGAAAAAAAAGAAAGAAATCATGCTTCAACTTCTCCCACTCAATGGAAAACATTTCACAAATTCACGGCACGGAAAAGGAAAAAAATTTTTCTTTGACAAGGTAAAAGTCACGTCTTCCATAATTTCAGGATGATAAGAATGTTTGTAATCCACTCATTTACCATTTTCTTTTCTTTCTAGGGCTTATGATGGCTTTTGTTGTTTATGGATTTTTAAGAAGTCAACTAACACAACAAAATTATTTCGAAATGATGTTATGGAAACGACAATTTAAGAACAACAAATAGGAAAATATATAATTCGAAAATTGTACGAAAACATGTTGTACAAAGAAAGAAAATCATAATTTAGATTTTTCGGTGTTAACTAGATGTTTAATCCAGTCTAGACGATGAGATTATTGATAAAATTATAAAAATATAGAAACTATTTATGTACGGATATATACGTACTTAATGGTGAAACGAATTTTCCATTAAAATACAAATTGGAAACTGATATAGTCATCTAAACTGAGAAAATACATCCATAAGAGATTACACGGAAAGTGACAACAAATGGTTCTTATATTGAATTGTAAATGCTGAGATTTAAAATAGAATATTGGCTTCAAAGTCTTCTTCAAAGAAAGGCGATAATCTTTTTTCTATTAAACTTTATTCAATTTTATCATGTATTTTTCCACAATGGCGCAAGTAAAAACCATCCCATGACTAATCTTCAAAGTTTCCAAATCGAAACAACCAAAGCGAGAGTACATATTAAAACCAAAGATAAGGCATATATGTATAGTACTTCCGTTCAATTATACCATAAGTATTCTTTTGTTTCAAAATAATTTTAAGGGCAGAATGAATGTATCTTTATATGTACTAAACCAGACCTGAGCTTTAGTAGTATAGAAGAAACTTTTAAGTCTGAACGCGACAATAATTTTCTTTAAAAAGAAAAAAAAACTCATAATTTTCTATAAGGTTTCTAAATTGAAAATAAGAATCCTTGATGACTTCCTTTAATTAAAGGACTTAATTAAAAGGTCTCTAATATAATTTTTTTTTTCTTCATAAATTGCTTCAATGAAATCATTTTCCTTAACTTTAATTTTCCTTCTATTTTCAGTTAAAACAAATAAAAGAAATAAAAAGTAGGAATACTATAAAATATTTTCTTTTTCTCGTATTTGTTCAACGATAAAGTTTCTAACAATCAATTAAAGAAATTAAAGTGACTTTCTTGGATAACCACGAAATGGATAGATTTGAACGGGATGTAGTGGAAATATATATATATATATATGTCGATAGTTTCAAAAAACCAGTAGTTGTAAAACTTTTTAAGTACATATTTTTCATATACTAGCTTCATTCAGGGCAAAAAGAAATAAATTCTTACAAGTTCTTTTCCAACATTTTCCATTTTAAACTTTAAGTAATTTTTCATTCGAATTTTATATATTACGAGTTTTCATGTTCATTAAATTGATCTTCATAACATTACATTCATAAAATCTTTTATGATTGAAAGTGGTAACAAGAGTTATTTTTCAACTATTTAAAATGGTTTTTGATGATTGGCGATGATGATGCAATGAAACATAAATTTTCATATAAGAAAAGTGGTTATTGGAAAAGTTTTTATTATTCCAAAGCATTGGCGTACGAAAAATAAGTTCTTTTTGGCAAGGAATTAATTAAGATCTATTGGGAGCTACTTCAAGAAAAGTTCATTTATGAATATGAAAGTTTTCTGAAGTATGTATATTAAAATGTCCATACCTGAAGAAACCAAAAAAACAGACCAATGTTTTATCTTCATTGGAAAGATCGTTTTATTAGGAGATGCTAATAGAGATCAAATGTTTTGTATTTGTTATAAATACAAAGTACTTCTTGAAGTAAATGAATGTATTGAATTTTTATGGAGTTTTAAGAAAAATATGCTACGTTTCTGATCAAAACTAAAGTTACTCCGCAATACCTACCTAATACCAACTTTATTCGAATATTCTGTATAAACTACATTATTTTCTTTATAAGTCGATCTAAAAAGATTTCTTATGAAAACCGCATATTCAAATGAGGTTAACACATTCACTTTGAATGGGTAACAAAAGAAACTTTGTAGTACAGTTTCTCATGATTGTTTCATCTATATTGACTTTACCTTATTTTATTAGTGATTTTTTTGATCTTATTTCATTTACTTTGTTTTTTTGCTGTACATTATTTCAAATAGATTTCTATTTGTTTAACTTAAAAGGAAAAGAAAAAGTAACTAAAAGAAAAAAAATGGTACTTTACTTTGGTTGACAACTTAATGCTTATTGTATGACACCCACTATCTTATTGTATGCCGCCACAATGATAAACTCTTTATTTTTTCGGATAATATTCTCAGACATGGTATTTCATTTTATACAGTTCATGTCGCGTACCATAAGTAAACATCCGTCCAGAACTATGTGAAACTTTTAAAATTCAATGAAAATTAACAGGTTGTTGGCCCATTGTCTACAATATTGTAGATACTTTAGAAAAACTGAAAAGTAATAAATTTTACTTAGTCTCTATTACTGATTTAAAACTATAAATAAAAGTGGTATGGTAAACCACGAAAAGGAAAAAAAAAGATTATTCTATCAAGATTAGATAGATGCCAAGTGCCAGTTTTCATATAAACATCTTATGTAGGTGTTCTTTCTATATACATTTTCTTTTTATGTGACAAAATGGATAACTTCTTGATATTTTAATTGGATAAAAAGATCTAATTTAATAAGATTGTTTAAATGAAAAAATAAACCCAATAATAATGATAATTTTTTAAAGTAATTGCCTCCAATGAATCGAATAATTTCAGTTCGTGGGTGTCAATATATTATAATTTATCTAAAAGTGTTTTTCATTTTTAAGTTCAATTACCAAAAATAATAGTGGATAATAAATAAATGTCCTAAATGCGCACAATAAGTAAATGCGACAATTGCCAATATTTTTGTGGTTCATATATCAAAATAAAGTGATTCTCATTTTATGTGATTTTAAAGAAATATAGCCGGAAATGTTCACTTATATATCATTTGCAGACACATGTACTTAAAAATACGCTAAAATAGAAATATATGAAAATTAAATTACAATTATTATATTCCTTTTAGAAATACAGTATAGTTGAGGGAATATAAACCCACGATAATTTGAACAGGAATAGTTTGAAGTAAAGTATTATGGTTTTACAATCTTCATGGGGATCAGACATTTCATGAATATTTTGGAAAATCTTGCAAAAACTCGAATGCAGGTCCTATGATACAGAAAATTCACCGGTAAGAAGAAGAAGTATACTTTCTGCTCTATAAAGATTATTCTACACCAATTTTCTTTTTTTAAATGTGTTCTTTTCTAATTCTTAGCTTCATCTTGTAACAGTTCCCATTGTAATCTTCAATTAAATTAGAAAAAGGGATTAGGACTTATATTAATCAAATAATTTCCTGGATTTCCTGGGTCCTTTTTCAGATCGCCACCAAAAATTATAAGGATCTATTCGTCATAATAGTCGAGCAGATATCTAAATTGCAATAATATTGAATAAAAGGATTAAGAACTATTCTGTATTCTAAACTGTGATACAGATAGGCAAACGGAAATTTTGTTTGAAGGTAGGTATTTTGCAATCAGCGAACATCAAAATTTGAAGATCTTTCAAAATCTATAGAAACCATATTTTTTTGGCATCACAAAGCTTTATTTCTACGGCAAGAAGTACTAAACGCACATTAAAACAATGTGTCTTAATGAATTCATATTATCGCGATTGCACTGTATTCATTTTGGTAGTATGTATTTAGAAAACTACCCAAGAAAATCAACATAGTTTATCCTCCATTTTTGCATCTTTCTGGAATTGCAAATGAATGGGTTATTTTCAGAACTGAAGAACGTACTGAAAAGGAATTATAAGCAGACCAGTTTCTTTTCTTACAAATTGTCATTCTTCGTTTTTAAAAGATTTCAACAAATTTATAATTAGATTTATTCAAGAACTTCCACTAAATTGAAATAATATAAAATAAGAAAGTTTAGCTTTTATCTGGTGTTGGTCCACCATTTTTATTCGGTACAGAACTTAAAACAATTATCATAAAACTTATTCTTTTTGTACAATTTTCATTTAAATTTAAATCCTACCAATTATTATAATATTATGCCATTATATTTATTACTTTATTTTGACAAAATTCTATTTTTCTAAGAAAATGAAAGAAAATATTATACTATATATATAGACAGAAGTATAATCCATAGAACCATTTAACTGTCTCAACGACAAATCGACCATAAAATCGAGCTATAAAATGGTTATCTTCCCATATTTGGTATAATATCCGCACATCCACTTGAAGAAAGGAACCGTTTTAACATTTCACAAGGCGATTATTATCTTTGAAAATGCCATGAATGAAGGATAATTTTTGGGATAATAAGAAACGAAAATTCGATTTCGATATTTCGACTTGACGTGCCCCGTTTCACTATATAGATATGTGTTATACTAGTACGAAAACATTTGATGATGGAAATGAAGAAACGTTTATATTATACGAAATGAAGTATATAAATCGATATATATATAGTTAAAAATTGTTATAGTCCTATTGCTTAAGGGTATAAAGAAAATCCTAACATTTATATAGATTTTCTATATATGATAGTGCAGTGAAAAGAAGAGATGAACTAAAAACAGTAAGTAAGCCAAATCTGTATACATTTTATAGTGAACTTTATTACTGAAAGGATTATGAAAGATTCATTCGGAAAATCCTTATCAGAAAATAATTGCTCTCCTGGGCTCTTTTATATTTTGACAAGGTCATTTCGATAATATTGTCTTTCGGCTTAATATCCACAAAAAATAATAGTGTATAATTATTTTTAACAGGTTTTTATTATGGTTTAAATGATCAAATTGAATGAGATAAAGATAAACGTTATAGTTCACTTCAAGATAGATAAATAGTTGCTAAATAGTTTCTGGTAAACGAAACATTAACTTAGAATGGCATTATATCATCGAGATCGTAATTAATCGAGTTTAAGTACCTAAAATGGATAATTTGAATCGTAATAATCACCATTAAACCGACAAGAATTTCTAGAAATGTATTTTCCTTCAGCGAATAGTTCCGTTCATCAATCTTTTTACTGACAGTCAACTTGATGATGTATTATGGACTTATGAGCTTATTTACCGAAAAAAGGAAATGTGAATTCGTATATAAATTTTTGATGTAGAAAAATCGGTGGATTCTTTAAGATATATTATATTATCAATATAATTTGTACATAATTAATGTTGATGAAAGATGATTGAAATATTATGTTCTGTGAAGTGAAAAATATACTTATTACATAATTTTTTTCTTACAAAATTCATGATTGCAATTTCTGCTATTAATAAGGATACGTTATAGTCATACATTTGCTGACTATGTAAAAATATTTTATTCTCAAAAATTCACTGATTTATTCTACTTTGACTATTTGAAAAAAAATTTCTATAGTTCTGATTTAATCTATATCAAGATTTTTATTGGAAATTTCATCCTACTACTTCTAAATGGTACACGACGAAATGAAAATATTTTTATAACGAAAAATTGGACTTCCTAATTTCCGGAAAGCTTTTGTAAAACAATATGGAGAATTAGGTATGCATAGGAAAAAAAAGTTTTATAAAATTATTCTATTTGATATTTTCTGGAATATAAAAGGATTTAGTATCAGAATTCAAATAAATCTGCTTATTTATATTGTTGATAATATTTTTGAAGTTATCGGAAATATTCATCTTGAATATAGCTAGTTGTACTCAGTGAAGTCCGGTCTAAAGTACAAAAGGCGCAGAATGAATGAAGATAATTTTAAAACAATTAAACTAATAATAATTTTGCATTTAGGTTACTCTTTATGTAGTGTTAGTAAAAAAGCTAAAAAATTCTGCACTAGCCTTTTTGGATAAGAAGCCAGTTTAAGAAAGAAGCACCTCTCGCCTTGATGTTGATCAACGATGATGTTTCTACTTCCTTCTTCCAATGGAGCTCTATGCATACTTGACGAAAAGCGTATAATGGTTTGAATCAATTGGTTTGAATTTAAAGTTTGTTGGATTTTCTTTCATTCGTTATCTAAAATCGCGATTTTTTTAAGGACTGCTTTTTTTTGTAAGTTTTAAATTGTTTTGGAAATATTTTCCTAGCTGCAAAAGTTACAGCATGTCACTGCTTGTACTACCCAGAAAACAATAAACCAATCTAATGAACTGGAAATAAAGAAGTCGATTTATGTTTATATATACACAATAGAAGGACTAAAGTTACTTCTTCTTTGCTTACTTTTGGGCATCTGAATGTTTGGATCTCTAAGAAGCTATAATATATTTCTTAAGATATACGTTCATAATCCTAGTTTATGCATACTTTGTTTCGTTGAAAATGACACAGTTCTAGTCAACTAAAAGCAATTTTTTTTGATCAGATATAAAACTGAAATCAGAACTTGATGTAACTTCTACTATTTAAAATGTTTTAGTATTTTTGTCTCTCGTTCCTTACATCATTGAATTTATGATGTCGACCTTTTTGTAGTCTGCTTAGATTTTATGAACATTATGCGGCGACTAGAATCAGCGGGAAGGTAACACCATGATATGTCAGTATCGTCAAAATTTCTAATTTAAAATTCCAAAATATCTGAATATATGTATGTAAAACTAAATTTCAAATAGTTTTATCTAACATACGCCCATAAATCATAAAAATATTAGAAATGGATTTCAAATAAATCCAAAGTGTATTGACTTCCGTAACAAATCCCACATGAGCCTGCATAACTTTGAATATTCTAAAAATACATATATATATACATCGATATATATTTTATCGATTTCAATACAACAGATCATGTACAGAGAAAATCCATAAAATACTTGAATTTTCCCAAAAACCACCTCAAAAAATAAAATGTATATACAAATATTAAAATAGCATAACTTTCTTTTCATATCACTATCACACCCTCCTATTTACGTTTCTATATATATGTATATAAAAATATCAAATTCCAAAATCTTACCTAGAATACGATAGGATAGGAAATTGAGTACCATCTATATGAATATATTTTGGGGTATCCATCTTTAGCAATTCTATTGCATTACTATATGGAAACGTTTTCGAAATCGAACCATATTCTGTCCTAATAAATTCGATTCCATTTCATCTAATGTCGAGTTATATTTCCACTCCATTCATACAATATAAGCATCTGTCTGCTAGGATAGACGAATAACGACAACATTCCGGATTTCATTATATTATGGACAACTATGCAAGGCATATGCTTCATTTTGGCCACAATACACAAAAGTAGATTTCGTAAAAGGACGATTATATGACGTCTTCCAATACTTTCTTTATTTTGTTCCGATAAAGTTAGGGATATAGTTAGAAAGGTAGTAATATCAAGGGGTAACATCGAAGGAACATGTTATCAAAAAGAAAAAAAAACAAAAATAATAATACTAAAAATATGGATCATAGAAAATTGGAGATTTGTATGTTATTGAGAGGACAACATGTGTTTTTCGTATATCCATATAGAAATGATCCCTTGTAAAGTCTGTTGTTTTGTTGGTTTATATATATTTTGAAGAAATTTCGTCACGGAATCCATTTCGGTCGTATGTTTACAAATGGCATATTAATGTCAGACCCGTCGTGATTTATGCTAGAAACTACATTCAAGTTTCTTGTAATATGTTATTTGGATCAATATTATTGACCTCTGTTATGGTCATATTAAATTGAACATAAACAAATAAATATTATATATTTTATTATTATTATTTTTCGTTGTGTTCTTAAATCTTTAACATTTTCTTTAAAATAAATTAAATTTTAATTTAAATGCACAAAAATAAATGGAAATTATTGGCTAGAAAAGTCTATTCAGCAACAACCTAAAATGTGGATTATGTTAGTAAGGTTGGCTAGGTCATCGTTTTTATTGTACAGAATTTTGTTATACTTTATATGACTCCTTTAAATCACGAACAAATACAAGAAAAAAGCAGTTTTTAATTTAAATTTTATTCCATCTCGAAATATTGTATTCAGATTTTTGGTTGTGGACTGTGGTCACAGCAATTTTGTTGTATACCCGTCAGTCTGTTCTGCTGTATAATCTTATATCTTTCAGTTGCAATAACAAAATGGTATTTTGTAATTACAAAAATATATTTTGCACAGAAAGTCATTTTTGTTATCCGTTTCATATTTGAAAAGGGATAACCACCACAATATCATGGTAATACGAAGATTAAATCATTTTTGGAAAATTGAAAATTATACTTCCAGCTACTATATTTGATGTCCATTTTTATGAAAGATAATGGCGGTTAACCGCAAAATATGCTTTTGATGCCTTTTATGCTCCTATCAGAAATATACTAAAACTATTATTTTCAAATTTAGAAAATTTCAATTACAATCATCAAAGCAAAACAATGTCCATTTAAATTTTAAGGAAATTAATTATTTTAGAAGTACATCATAACAGAAACAACAATGTAAATTATTCTTATATATACTCTCTGAATCTGGACTACGTTTAAATTCGGAAAATATTGTTCTACATATTGCAAAACCACAAAGATTTCTGGTACTCAAAAAAAATGGATTGGCCGTTATGTACTGTATATCACGTTCACTTTTCGAATAATTAACGTTCAACATAGTCAAAGTTGATGTCAATCCATATATGCATTTACCACAAAGAACATTGAAGTTGTACACCATTTTGTATAGTTAGTTTAACAAGATGGAAATGTTACCTAATGGAAATGAAAGAAAATTGACACAGAAAAAAATAGCAATGAAGAGAGTTGATAATCGTATACACAAAAACCACAAAAGTCTGATTAATCCGTAGGAAAACTTTCCTTGGTTTCATCGTTTTCAAACGAATCTATAATCTTCATTAGTTTTGCAATGTTCAGCAAACGTATATCGAAACCAAATTTGTCGCTTGACGCTATATAATATCGAGTACTATTTAAAATGGATTTGAAAATCGATTCGATATCATTATATAACATCCTGTAAAACATTGAAAATTCCTCCAAGTACATCGAATATATACGAATGTTTTGTATCATATATTATTCTTTCGGTTTCTAGTTTCTGTTACGGTTTCCAGAATGAATTTGTAGAATTTATTCCTGGTCGATTTGTAGATATGTAACTAATTCATTGGAGAACCCATTTCAATTTGTAAGTGACAAAGTACTAGATTCTCAATCGACATATTCCATATGTGGTTAAAGAAAGTACATATTTGAAAACGAATGATGTTCGCTTTTTACCATGTAAATCGAATTTAACATAAACTGGATTTTTAGCAATGATTTTTAATGTAATGCTATATGCATAACATTACATTACGTTCGGTCTTCAGTTCGACGAACATCAGACCGAACAAAGGGACGCTAGACCCAACATCAACATAAGGCCCGCTTTGGGGCCTCATGTATCCGCCAAGTCTAACTGGCAGCACTTGTTTTCAAGTTTGCCCCCCTTATTTATTTAAAAAGATCGGGCATTTGTTGATAAGATCCTGTTGATATCGATCCTGTTGTACATTTAGTTGACTTTATTTTTTGCTGTTTGCTGGACCTAGAAAGAGAAATCAATGAGTACTAGTGATTGATATTAAAGTAATTGTATTTAGGAACATATTCTAGGCTCGAAACTTTGGGTAGATTTAGTAAAGAATATGAATGAGAATCGACTTGTAAATTTTTGAAATCTGAAAATTGGTCAAATACTCTAAATATATAAATTTCCCTGGCCCCCGTTCCATCGTAATCTCCTACTGAGACCCAAGCAATGATTTTTAAGAATTCAAAATATGTAATCGTGAAATTTGAATATTACGTCCACAAAATTAGATTTTATCATTTTATAAATATATTTATAGTAAATATGTAAATACCGAATCAAATATTGTCAATTTTCTGGATTTGAAGATACTTAAAAAGGTTCAAGATTTATAAAAGGTTTTAAATTCATGCCGAAATCTTGGGTCAAATTGAAATAAACAATCAAATTTAATTATTGAACTTTTGAAAATATGTCCACTTTAACAAATCAAATCCCTTCAAAATTCTCAGATTGTGATGATCGAAAACTTTCTTGAAGAGAAAATTCAATTAAAATCAAAATCCTTTTACTAAACTTGCCTTAAGAAATGTCCCAAAAAAAAGTAGAAAGAAAACTTTTTCTATTGATTAACCAATAAAAAAAAAACAGAAAACTATATGAAAATCAAAGATCACGTTCAGTTAGCAAACAATCGGTTACTTAAGTCCATCTTCGATTAACTTTCGATGATCCTTCATAGTATTTTCATTTTATGCTATTCTATTTCGTTTCCTTCCTCTCTCGTCGTTGATTTCAATGTTGCCCATAAAAAAAAGTAAACAACAAGGATTTTTTTATAGCTTTTCAACATTTTCCTACCTTTTCTCAACTTGGGTGCTCAATCAAACAAAAGGTAAACACTTAAAACGCTTAAAATGTACGAAAGGCACGACGAAAATACTTGTCTTATTTTTTCATCTTAAGAGTTTTCTTCTTTTTTCCGTGCCGTTCGTAAAGTATAATCACAAGTTATAAAGAAATTTCCTTTCTTTCGTATATTTGTTTCTTTAAGAAATTTGTCATTGTAGATTGTTGTAATTTTCAGAAAAATGTCCTTTAATGTTAAGTGAAATTATTTTTACATACTTGAAGCTATCTCGTTAGCGTATATTGCGTATTGTTTTGTTATCTTGATATTTTTAATAAGAGTAGAATGAAAAGAAAAGGATTTTTTTCGTATAAAGAGCTTAGATCCTTTTTCGTTATTGTTGAATCTAAAAAGTTTTCGATTAAAAACTTTTCGTTTATTTTTTTTTTGACAAGGCAAAGTCATAAAGAAAACATCAAAGAAAACTAAATAAGTTATTTTCTGTTTTCTAAAAGGAAAAGGATTCATCTTAAATGAGGAAAGTTTTTAGAAAGAAGCCTTTAATTTAAATTTAAATTAAAACAAAAGAATTTTTATTCATTCTTTATAAAATAATCCAACAAACGAAAAATATAACATTTATGATTACTTGAAATGATATAACTACAATGGCTGCTATTAAAGGACTATCATTGTGTCAGAGGATTTTTCCTTTGGAAAAATGAAAAGGAGAAAATTCTGTTTGTAGACTTTTGGAAGGAACATGCGTGGAATTTTCTTTTTTTTATGAATATTTTTCATGGGGAAATGTTTTGGGATATTTCAATATTATCTTATCACAATCCTGATTTCAAATAGTTTATTTAAAAAAAAAACAAAATTGCAAATAGTCAGTAGACTCGCGATAGTGTGAACATTACTTTCAATATTTTTTTTAGTTAAACTTTCTGGCATTTGGAGGAACTGAGCGTGTTCTTAAATTATAAGGTAAGGTCAGTGGTATACAAATAAATAAGCTTATCAAAGGATCAATCGATGAAAATAAAGAAAATGAAATAAAGAACGAAATCAGTTGATTTTATATAGGATGAAATTCCTCACTAAACAAAAGAAAATGCCTGAATCCATAATGGAAGAAATTAAGTTATCGCAGCTGTGCTGCTAGTTAAATATGATTTACAAATTATTCAAACAAGTTAGGAAAGAAAATGGGTCTCGTTTTAGAAGACTGATTCAACGGTTGGAAATTCTATTGAAAAAAGTATATTGGAAGATAGGAAAAAAAGTACATCTGAAATTTTGATGGTATTTCATGATATGATTTCAACATGAGAAAGGTCAATCAATGTAAATACATTTAAATACTTCAAAATTTGGTATAATTTTCTTGAAGACTTGTAGCGAAGGTTTAGCCTGGTAAGCTATACAGAAAAGTATTATTGCATCATTTGTGCTAGATAATCATGACAGTTTTTTAGGGATAGAGAGAGAAAATTAAATGGAGAATAACAAGAAAGTATATAAAGAAAGAAAAAATACACAATCTTTCTTCATGAAAAGAAATTTTCAGGGTAGTAGAAATCCCACAATATCTGCTTCGTCACTCAAATTCTCATTCACCTTATAAAACAACTATAATTCTTTGAATTTGACTCTACCCTAAGTATGGTGTTTATAATCAATATGTCTATATTTTGAATATTTTATATACATAATCGATATCAATATGATTTATCCTTTGAAAACTACATCATTAATACCTTCTATTGAATCACAAAATAAATAAAATATCAAGAAAAATATAAGTGCCATAACTCTTGAAATGAAAAATGTGCAATCAAGTACATCTTCAAATTCTCATCATCCTCCACAATTTATACTTTCGTTTTGATTACATCTTTTCGACTTGATAGTTACCTTATAAATTCAGTTGAAAATTAATTTCAGTATAAACTTCGAGTGATTTCCTGTGATTTAACCTGTGACATGACATCTAATCTAGTCATTCATGTAGGTTATATTCAGACGGGGAAAGCTTTTATTTTAGAATTTTGATGAGAAAACTTTCTACCAACATACTTGATTTGAAATATTACCTAAAAGAAAAAAAAACAGTTGATTTTAGAATGCGCGGAACATAGGACTGCGACCTAAAGGAAAAAAAAAAGTACATAATCCATGATTAATGCATTTGAAGGAGTTACTCTGTTTAGTTAGGTAAAGAGAACTTTATCTGTATGTATGGGAAAGCTTATGGGAATAATATGTCAAACCAATATAACTTGCCTTCAACTGATTGAGATTTATACGGTTCCATGATTGAAAAATATTCAGCTCTCGCATAAAAACCAAAAATTGAAATTTAAGCCCATATAAAGGAATATGTTATAAAATTTTGTGGTGTGGTAAATTTGAAATTTGATGAACCAAATCCTAAGAAACTCAATGTTATGTAAGAATATCGTGTATTTTATATTTTCCTTTTTTTTTGAAGACAGTGAGTTGTGAGAACCAGCAAAAAAGCCCATAACTTAACTTTTGCTTAATATTTTTTGAATTTCAAATATTACGATCAACTTTTTGTTGTACATATATATAAGTCTAGACCTGTAATGAGCATTCTTCAAAATGTATCCTTCAAATTTTTTATTCCCTTATTTATTTATTTTTTCATTTATTTCTGAAAAGCTCTTATCTTATCACTTAAGTTGCTAACGAATCAATATTTTTCAAGCGCGTTTCTATTTGAGTGTATCAATACTCTGAGAATGCTCTCTAAATAAATGGTACTATGAATAAATGCTTCTTAAAATTGCCTTTTCACCGGAAAATATCATTGTAACTAAAGAAAATCAGTTGAATTAATGTTTTTAATCAATTGTTGCACTCTTTTTTGCCAGAATTCAGAGGAAAAATCAACAGAATCTGGGGTGCCAGCATGTGACTTATTTGACAGTGTTTCGAATTTTCGAAAATATTCTAGTTTGTAAATTGTTTCGGCCATATTAAAAGCCAAATCATAGACTAATATACTCAGATGTTTAAAATATATGGATAGGCTGATGTTCAGTGCTGTTGTTTTAAGTGAAATTGAAGAAGAATACATCAAAATATAGTAGCTGTATTGTGAAAGTAAAGAATGTATAATGTATTAGCAGGAGGATTAGTCCTGGGAAATTTTTATTATTAGTCTATGCCAACTTCCCATCTCTGCCGTATCGACATTTTTACCGATTTCGACTGGAAGCGTAGAGTAAGTTAAGAAAATGTTCAAACAATTTTCTACCCACTGCTGACATAGGTAGCCACATATTGTACGTATCGGTGACAGGGAAATATGATTTATTTCTACAATTTCAAATTGCAAACAAACAAATCGATGCTGAAATTTATATACCAATGCACAAAAGAGTTTTAAGAGTTTGTGACGGCATGCCATGTGCTCAATGGGAAGTTTTTAAAAAAAATTCATTCTTCCTGATACATTTTGCCTTTGAAAACTGTCCGTGCTTTTTGCACTTCTTGCAACGTAAAATTACCATAGTTTTGTATTTTTTTTACTACTTCGCTCTGATACGGATACTTGTTTACCTATCTTTGGATACTTTCAAATAAGTCATACCTTGCCTATGGTCAAATTAATGTTGAAACGGACTGTTGGTCGAATCGAAAATGTTAAGCAAATTACTTACTGACATCCCTGGAAATTATATAAAGATTGAAGGATTTCCATAAAAAAATTCTTTGATCGTAATATATAAAAAGAAACATGGAAATTCAACTGAAAAGCCAACGTACTATTTGGATGAAAAGATCTGAGAAAAAAAATCGATTCTTTCATTTCTGTATTTTTGATGTGATTGTCCAACGTAATTTCCAGCAATTTCATGAATTCTGTTTGTTTTTTTTTCGCGTGGAATTCATTTGATTCAGGAAAAAAGAATGTTTACTCTTTTCACAAACATTTTATTTGTTTGTTTGCTTGATGTCTAGAAGGCATGATTTTTTTTCGGTTTTTTTTGGAAAATAATCATAATTATGTTGAATAGTGAAGTACTTGTACCTTTGAGGTAATACGTATTTTTTATTTGTCGCTTTTAATTAGGAATTGTTTAAAAAAAAAACAGAAAAAAAAAACAAACATAGGACGTAATGTTCTTTTTATAGAAATTACCAAAAAGCTCAATTATTTTTAAAAACACGCGATTTTTAAATTTCTCAATAACAGTAATTGTTTGATGTTAAATTTTTATACGAATTATTTCATACCAAAGTGTGGGTATAAATAGCGAAGATCATATAACCTAAGGATCTTTGAAAATAAGGAATTTTTAAGTATTGGATATTTGCCTGA
The DNA here is from genome assembly GCA_963422695.1 of Xylophagus ater. NCBI lineage: Eukaryota > Metazoa > Arthropoda > Insecta > Diptera > Xylophagidae > Xylophagus > Xylophagus ater. The sequence continues at coordinate 5,326,416 of OY730481.1, forward strand.
GGTGGCCACGATTTCAATGTACAATATCCTCGTGTTATTTATTAATTAATGAAATAATGGAAAATAAGGAATTTTACGAATAAATATAAATATTTTCGTAGACGTCTTTCTTTTGGAAAAGGAAAATTTATTTCCAAATTTCTGTAGCCCTAGATATTACGTAAAGAAAGAAAATAGATTTATCAATTTAACTTTTCTATGTGAATCGTTCCTGATCAAATCGCAGTTGTTCTTTTTGAAACGTAGTTTAAACTATTGTTTAAAAAAAATCTACAGACAAGTCCAGTATACAAAGTCTGTGGCTCGTATTCCTTGATACATTCTGAGAAAAAGTTTGTATTTCAAGCGCAAGAATACCTTTATAAACAGCCATAACTTCTAAAGTTCATACAATAATAAAATCAGGTAAATGAATCCTATTTATATTAAAACAATACTCTGTTTCCCATTAAGTTATGAAAATTTTCACCACCTAGTATAATTTTTTATCAAAATGAACCAATGAACCTTAAGGATTGTCCATTGAATCCCAGACACAATGTATTTAAAGAAATTCTTCAAATAAAAACATAAATATTCCATTGTTGAAAAAAAAAAATATTTTACCCATATTTTAGTAATTTATTATCAAACATGGGTTAAAACTTTAATTCCGAAAAGTTGGACATGTGAAACAATGATAACGTGTATAAAGGACACTCCTAGACAGTCCAAATTCACTTGTTGAGAAAGTCGAAGGTATTTGTAACTATATCTGTTTACCTTCTTTATATTATGTATTCATACAGGGTCTGTCAAAATGAGATTGGAAACTATAATCTACTACTATGAATTGCAATACCTAACAATTAGCCGTTTGGAATGACAATTATAACTAATCCAAATTGTACTTCCTATGAGGAGAAAAACACTATTTATTATTGGTGGATTAATTTAATGAATATGGATTCATTGATATTATAATATAAACGGAATACGAGTAGTTCAGAAACAATAGGAAGTATTATAATTTTTATTTTATACAGAAATTCTGCTGTCTCAAGGAAAAAGTTCTAAGCACCAGACCTCTGTCATCATCCAACTCGAACAAAAACTCAATATTTCTAGCTCATTTCTTCACAAATTACAAATTTTTCGACACATCCTATCATACATAAAAGGTAAAACACTATAGTATTGTGGATAGATTAAATTTGATAGGATTACAGTCTTTAGAAATGCGACGCGTAGTAGCGGATGTAGTTTTTGTGAATCAAACCCTGAATGATTCTATTGACTTCCCGCATTTTGTTGGAGAAAATGCATCTTAACTTTAATACACAGTCTTAAAGGTCCGTGGAAATATTCAAAATTAGTCATAAAAAACTGAGTACGGTAGAAACGAATCGGTTTCCCGAATGTTGAGGTCGACGAATGATAGCGCCAAGGAGTTTGATTTTTGCTGGAGCAAAAGACATTTGAAAGTCCTCCTCCACAAAGACTATTGCATGCTTTAAGCAATGTTGCAAAAAAAATAAGATGGCAGTACTTCAGGAAGAAGCAGAATAAAAATCAGAATGGAAATTATATTAGTTTTGTGAGCTGGGCTTAATAACATACACGATGTAAAATAAAATATGAATAAATTATGATGGATAAATTTGAACTTCGTCAAATGGATTCAGGCAAAATAATGTCATCTTTATTTTTTTTATCTTGTTTTCAGAAGATTTACAATCTTATCTTAAATTCCGTATAAAAGATAATTGTTCCATGTCCATAGGCGAAACAACAAAATGATTTATTTTGAAACATTCTGTCCCAAAAAGAAAATACTGAAAACATGTAAATAATCAACAAGATGTGAAAGCATAAACATCCTGTCGACCTTTAACACTTTGATAAAATCTTTTGCATGTCAAGAAAATATTACAGATTAACCTAGAAACCTCGAAAAGAAAATATTTTTTTTTTTGGAAAATTTATGTGTTTATGCCCTTCGTCATATTTAATATTCTCGAAACCAATTCATCATCGTCTTCATATAATAAGATTTTGTTTTAACATAAAAAGCAGGCCCGCGTTAAATTCGTATATATTATAAGAAAAACATCATTTTCTTTCTGATTTTCCTACTACAAAATAATAATAAAAGAAAATTTTTTTATTTCTACATTTAAAAATATTTTTATTTTCACCGATGATGTATAATTGTCGAGTGGATTTTATTTGATGTGGTTTTTATGATGTGAGACGAAAATATCTCAATAAAATACCGTCCATTAGTATTTTCTTCGGTTTTCAGCAACGCGTTATAAACAATTTTTATATCCTCTATAATATATATTAAATACTGGAAGCCTCTGTGGCAGTGGGGGCAATATTTAGAAATGGCATATTATTAAAAGAAAATGGACTCTAGGTAGAAGGATTCAATCTCGGATTCTTTCAAGTCAAACGGTCTAAACTAATGGATGTATTGTAGAAGTGATACAAATACCAGTAAACCCCATATAACGCGGTGGATAGAATCCTAAAAAATGCCGTGCTAACTCGTATTATACTATACGAAAGAAAAAGCTAGTACAAAAACCGGAGCTAGGTTCCAAAACTTAGAAAAACTATATTATTTTCTTTTTTCAATCTGAAAATCGTGATTATAAATCTGGATCGGGCTAAATTCGTCTTGAGTCGATCTGATCATAAAAATTTTTCTGGTTGACTTGAAATTTGCGTGGAAGCGCAGATCGACGTCAAAATTTAAATTGAAGTATGAACAAAGGTGAAACCTAGTCTACAAAATGAAAATTTTGTGTGTAAGCATGTGTCAATTTGAAGGGAATTCCAAGTCAAGCTTTCACTCTGGTAAAGCTAAAAAACCAGGATTGAGTTTCAAGTCCATCTCACGTCAATTTTGAAGTCGCCATGTCAAGGATGTAATAGACGATCAAATAAAAAATATTGGATGAGATTATACTTGCTTTTAGTCGACGCCCGCTGTTCTATAGGGATTTCCCTAATTCTGAAACCTTGTAGCTTTGTTATAGAACATCGGTTCTTAAACCCTTTTCATTGACGACCGCATTTTTCATCACTAGATTTTTCCCGACCCCAGGTATTAAATATGAAAAAATAAAAGGTGTTATTATTTATAACGAATACCGACGTAATAATATTGTGCGTTTGGGAAAGAACATATAAAACTGAAATTCAAGTTTTTGACTTTAACTTTCGGGGTTTTCGTGACCCCACTTGGGGTCGCGACCCACAGTTTAAGAACTGATGTTATAGAGAAATTTTTCTCAATCCTTGAATCGTGTTAAAGCCAAACCCGTTTCTCACGAATGCCGTGCTATACAGACACTATCAGCATATGTTATTTTTGGTTACCTATAAAAAAAAATGTACGTTGACGATGTGTAATATAATATAGATGACGTGTTTTTCTAAACGATTATTTTATGAGATTTTTACAAGAAAATCAACAAGTAGTCAAATATCTAACATATTTCAAAGATTCTTTTACTTTTTTGCGTTGTTCAAATTTCCGGGAATTAAAATAAACTGCATATATTTTTCTTTTTCACTTAATATTCAAATTAAATGGAGTTCATTTTGACCTTAAAAACTCTGTAGAAGACGTTCTTTTTTTGTCGGTGCAAAAAATTTATAATCCACCAAAAAACCGATTTTTGGCACAGCACCAAATTGTGAAAGTAAACTAAATTAATGTTGATTTTTTTGTTTTAAATTCTGTTTATTTGTTGTTGTTTTTTTTAGTTTTCATATTGTTTTAGAGAATTTTCCAAAAAAATAAGAAAAATTTTTATTTTTTTTTAAGTCAATCTGGTTGGCGGATATCCAGGAAAAATGTTGTGTTGTTTTTCTTTTTTTTCTTTACTTCGGAAGTTGAAATAAAGCTTCAAATAATCATGATGATGTTGCTTTGCACGGAAAATCGCAAAAATAACCAACCCAGCTATCCAAATATATTAAGAGAAAAATAATATGGTTATTTTTTCATTCACAAGGTCGTGCTTACACGTTCATATAACTTTTATATCATGAGTTATAGAAGTAGTAATCTGGCCCGCTTATTTAAAGAATTGCATCGCAAATTTGCAAGCTTGGAATGCGACTAATCATTTACCCATGAAACTTCGTACCGTCCAAAACTCGCTCTCCAGATTGTAAGTCAGTTCTAGACGTTTAATAGTTGTATTCTTTGAATAATATAAGTTCCCTAAAGGCCAAAAAGCATAGAATAAATAGAGTTCTCAACTTGGCTTCTGATTTGATCGCATTTGCAGTTTGCTTGCAAACAGGCCAGCTTAGCTTATTAATAGCATTTGTTAAAAAATCGGTGTGATATAAAAATGTATGTATTTACAGTCTTTTTTGCAAATATGTACTATTAACGAGAAGGCATGCTTTATAGCGCTGTAATGGTGCCAAAAATGTATACAGTTTCTTTCCTCTGTGATTAGACCCAGTTACTAGTAACTGATGTGAGTCAGATTCGACTAATAATCTCAGCTCTTCACAATTATTTATTTAAATTAAAATTTTTGATAATATTTGGAATTTAATTTGAATTTCTATTGATTAGAGTTTTCTTTTTCTTAAAAAATGAAAATGGCTTAAATTCGTCTAAAAGTTTCAGTAGTTCAGTAGCGAGGGTTGGGTCTTTTTCTTTAAAGTGGCGAGTATACATCAAATTGGTAGAACAACTTTCGAACTTTCGTTAAAAGAAGTACAATCCTATAAGATAACTGATACTGATTAGCTGCCGAATTGATTTTACTTTATTTCTGATTGAATTTGAATAAAATTTGGAATAGAACACTTGCTTATTAAAATCTCAACAGTTATGTATAAGATATAGTATAAGAAGGTGGATTGGAAATGAATAAAACTGCGAGTAAGGATTCCTTTAAAAGCTAGGTTTATATACTTTTTTAATAATTATGATGATTTAAAATTGTAATGATAATAATTTTGTAATTTTGTATTAGAAACAAAAACAGTCATTCAGCAGACTTATGTGCAGACCGAACCGATACGTTTGGACCCAAAAAACCCGCGCATAAACTTAGACCGTACTGGTCCATTTTGGACCATTTGTTTGGTACGAACCAAATGAAACCGAACTGGTATCGTGTTGCCGCATAAACTGCTTTGGATCAAAACAAAGTCGAAACATAAACTAACGTTTTATTATAAATGGAGAAATCTTACTGATGCGATTTTTAATAACAAAGTGCTTTAATTTATGATAAAAAGTGAGCTGAAAGGACCGAACCAGTCCATGCGTACCAGTTCGGTTTGCACATAAACGTGGTGATTGACTATTGTTTAGTATAAGTAGTTGGTTAGTACCAGAAATTGTTAGCTGTTGAGAAGTTTTTGGTTCATGTCCAAGCTTTTAGTTTCAGGCATAGAAGTTCTAATAATGTTTTTGCAATATAGCATGTTTTGGATTGTGTTGAATGATTTTATGCTGATGATTATGTTAATGAAGAACGGTTAGCAAAAATTTCATTCAAATTCCTTTAACAAAATATGATATTTGTAATAATTTTTACGATAATCATGAGAAATTTTTATTTTTAAGATTTACATGAAATATCAAAGAAAACTTTAATATAAACACCGCCTACAAAACTATACGAAAAAGATAATATATTATATTTAGGACGGAATTTTTTGTTTGGCATTTTTAGAATTTTTCATTTTTATGGAATCAAAATAATAAATAAAATAATAAAAAAAAAATTCGCAAGGAAAAGCGAAATAAAACATTAACCTTTTTGGGGAAAATTAAAAAAAAAATTCTTCTAAAAATAGTCTTAAAAAATGCGTCAACAAAATATCATAAAAAAACAAGCAGAAAGATCGATGGTTATTATTGCAGTCCCCCTTTTTTTCTGGATCCCTCCAGCAGAAAAAAAGTATGATCTCACTTGAGATCAAGTTCATCATATTTCCCCCGAATTTCATTAAAATTATTACTTTCCGCTCCCAAAACGTGTTTATCTCACTTCGTCTTGAAAACTTCGTGTGAGTATTATCTCTCACCTATGTAACACACGTCATTATGCCTTCCCCGAAAATGACAAACACGCTCATTTTTTTTTTTTTTTTATTAACCCCTTCCTTTTAATAATGCCCCAGCAAACCCCACTAAAATTAAGTTAAAAATTCTATTTCAGCAAAATTTTAGTACGGTGGAGTCGAATTGGAGATGGTTTGAATATGTTCACCATTTCAGTCATGTGAATATTGTTAACGAGTTCGTGCCGGTGTAAAGTGTGAAGAAAAGAAAACCAAAAAAAAAAAAGAAAAAAAAGCTCCTCCAAAAGTCCAGAAAAATAAAACAAAAAGTCAGAATTTTTTCTACAAAGCTTTAATTAGCTGAGGTGGCAAAAAAAAATCATAAAATTAATCAAAATTAAAGCTTTTTTGTATAACTTCTCCCAAAAAAACCCTTTTTTGTGGTTCATAATTTTTGTCACGTGAATTTTTTTGTTTTCGATAATCAATTTTTTGTAATTAATTGTGTTAAAAAATATTAATTAAGATCGATTTTTATAATTTTTTTTTTTTCAATAAAACTTACATGACATAACATGGTGATAAAATCATGAAATAAAAGTTTAAATTAAAAAAAAAAAAGAGCAAAAAAATAGCTAAGCTTTTAAATTATGCGCATGCGCGAATGAATTACTTGTGCTTAAAAGTTTGAATGTGCGCCGCGCTACTAGTAGCAACCAATCAAGTATCTTCAGTTTAAGTTTTCTTGTGTCCCAAAGAAAAGAAAAAGTGCACGCATCTTTTTCAAGTTTTTTTTTTTTAAGTTTAGAAGATTAGTAAAAGTTTTCTTTCGAAATTTTTTGGGGGCTAAAAATTTCTTTTTTTTTTTTTTAAAAATCATCCCACCGGCAATGGCGACTTTTTGTCTCTATTTTCGAAATTTTTAATAAATTCATTAAATTGAGATTTACGAGAATTTAATTGAACGATTAAAATAAATTGGTTTTTTTTAGGTTTTTTGATTTTAAATGTGCGTGCCTAATATTTGAATTAAATTTTGTTTTTAGAATGCTTTTTGGAAAAATACAAAAGAAAAAGAAAAACAAAAAGGTTTTTAAAGTTCACATATTATGAAAATTTCAAAAATTGTACTTTGTTTTTAATTTGAATTAATTTTCCATTTTGATGGTGGATAGATAAGCGAACACTTATAATGTCATTAAACTGTTAATACTACACAATCTTATATAATTTAATTTAAGTGAAGTGAAGAAATAATTAAAGCAAATACTAAGAAAAAAAGAAGACCCATACGAATTTAATTTATTTTAGCTTTTTTTTTTGGATACATTTTTCTAATTGGATAACACACTTTTTAAGGAAACAATGGCTAAGAACGGAAATTTCATTCTCATCTGTGCTATTTCAATGATATTAACACAAGATATATCTGCTTTAACAGGTAAATTATTAGTTTTGTATTAAACATTAGTATTTATGTTCATTTGTGCCAGTCAAGGGTAGATTTTGCAATAATTCCAAAATCTCAAAAGCTTTTTAAAACTCTTTAATATATACAAAGATTTGTTTGTTAACCTTACAAACTTTCGGAAGATACTATTCATTTCATACCCCAAAAAAATAACATCCTTTCATGATTTAGTAACACTTTTTAATGGCTATTTAGCATCCTAAAGTATAGAAAACAAGATCCAAGAATAATCAAAGGACTTCATAAACTTCGGTTGACATGCACGTTAGTCCCTTTTATTAATTTTGAATTTTGGCTACATCTTTCGACACACCATATATAACATTCGTAGTACATGAGAGTTCTCAAAAGCATAGACGATCTGGCAGTCGCATGATGAGGGTATATGTGATAGGAAATGATCGTTCTAAAATGTTGATGTTCTGGAAGAAGGAATAGGAGAAAAATCTTATGAATTTTAAAATTGATCTTATGTCTTTCGTAATTTGGAGAAACCATCTTATTTGACGCTTCTTTTATTCGTATTTAGCATATATAAAATGTTACACAAGCATCCTATTTTTTTCTTTTTTGTGCTGCCACATTCTTTTAGGATCCGAATAAAAGCTTCTCAAGTCAATGCTTTTTTCATTATTTTTTTTTTGTTGAGAAATCAGTTTCTAACTTCGTTTATAACATAAATATATATATTTTTTTTGCTTTCCAAGTTCCAAAGCCAACACATTAGGTCAACGATATGTGATATGCAAATAGAAGCGTCACTGTTTTAATATAGTTTCTTATTTCGTTTTATTATTATGATTATTTTTTTTGTTTTTTTGGCAATATTCCCAATAACGGTATAAAGTTCATTCACTACGCGGTCATCCACTTGAAAAAAATATTCTTAAAGATAGCTTTTTCTTGCCCGTTTCGAGAACTGCTGCAGCCATGATCTTAGTCTATTAAACTTAATATTAGCTTTTTATATTCAAAACCCACAAATTAAAATATAAATTTTCATATCGAAAATAATCATAAGATTTTTTTGAAAAGTTTTTTGATTGAAAACACAAGAAAAAAAAAACACTTTAATTTTCCATTCAACTTGAATTGATTGATTATTTTATAGTCTGATTTTTGTCAACCAAACTTTTTTTTTTAGAGGTATATAATTGTTAAGTTAACCATGAACATAAATTAAGATCTTTAATCTAGCTTTTTTTTTCTTGATTATGTATAGTTAAAAAAAAAGCTTAACTGTTCGATTTTTTGTTGTTTGGTCAAGTTAGCAAAGTTTGAACTAAGACTATCTTTTCTTCTTTTATTGTTTTTCTAACTAGACTTCGGTATTTGATTAGAAAAACAAGAAAGCGTGTAATCTAACGAATCGAATCGATTTCGCCTGATTAAAAATGGAAACTTAACTTCAAGTCTGTTACGAATTTTATTCTTTTAAATTAAATCGATAAATTGTGACTCATTTCACCGTTTTTTTTTTAAATCTTCATTTAAGAGTATTTTATCACGATTTTATTAAATGGTTTTTTTGTTGACATTGTCGAAAGTAATTCATTTTGAAATTAATCTATGATAAGAATTTTTGTTATTTAGAAATGATATGAAAAAGTTGCATAATTTTTCGTAGTTAAGGTGATTAGATATTCAAACATTTTGGAAGACTGTATACCAAAACTGGGTAAAAATTGAGTAAAGCATTTGAAAGAAACTGGCATCAACAGAATCAGAGTACATAATTTATAGTACAAAGTAATAAATATTAATTAGCAAACCCTTTCAGTCCTAGCCATTATTAACTAAATCCGTAAAAGAAAAAAATATATTAATGGAAACAAAAAACATGTAATTATGTGTCTGATACTAAAGACAATTGAGAACCGAAAGGTAATTTACATTATTGCTGCTAATGTGTATTTAGTATAAGGCTCAAAGACCAATCTTCTGATTTGTAACGCGTTTTGGCACTTATCTAAATGCCAGAACCTGTTGTGGCCATTATAAAACGATTAGAAAATGAAATTGTAATTTTTGGCAATTTCACGGTACTGGTCGTTTTTTTTCAGCCATAGTTGAAAATCATTTTTTTTGGCTCTAACATACTTAATTAGTTATAATATTTAAATATCATTGACCATTGAATATATTGTTTACCAACCAATTGTTTTATCCGTACTACCCGTAGTTAGGATCCATAAATACTCAATTTTCTGCTGTCCATATTTTCAACTGGTTGCGCAGAAATTCCTCTTTGAATATGCTTTAAACGGTTCTCAATTGTAACATATTTGCTTAAATTGTTATCTCTTCAAAAGAATGGTATACTTCAATCACTCAACCTCTGTTGGCATATTGCCCAAAAATGTAAAGATTCCAGATCGGGCCAAATATTTGTTCCTCACTTGAATCTTCTTCTTCCAAATTCTTCTTCCAAGACGCATTTTGTAATATCTCTCACTCGATAAACAAATGCGAGGAAAAAAACCTTAGATTCTAACATTCCAATTGCTAATTGCTAAAACCGTCTAAGCGGAGTGTTATTATTTTACTGGAATTGAGCTACCTTGCAAATTTAAATTTATTGTAGATCATTTTTCATAAGTATCCAACGTCTTGAAAATATTTGACGATATCTGCTACAAAATTTTTGGGATTAAAATCATTGTGATCTTAAATGACAATAAACACACTAGCAAGATAATATACAAATCAAAGTTTTAATATTGTAAATTCATGTTTGTGTCAATTTAGTTAGCCAAACATTATAACTAAGTAAATGCTTAACAATCAAAGCTCTTTCATAAATAGCATTAGTCTGAATTACTTGACAGGAATAATTGTTTAGTTCGGTGGTACTACAAGAAATGTACTCATATGGATTAAATTTTCTTTGGCTGGACATTAGACTTTAAAGCTCCATAATATGCTCATTAAATTTGCAAAACATGTTTTCACATAAATCTTCAATTCATTTGATTATATACGTAAATTTGTTTTTTTTTTTATGAAAAAGATGTCACTAACGATTTTATTTGAATTTACCTTGATACGCGGCCTCCTTCAACATATTTTTTTTTTTATTTCGCCGTCAACAACAATTCGCGTATATTCGCGATATTTTATTTGTACATGAAGTCATTTAACTGTTCCTAACTTATGTTGTTTTTTTTTTAATGTGTTTTTATGGTAATTAAAATCTGTACTAGCAAAAATTTCACGAAATGCTTCCACGTTCAAGAAATTTAAAAAATATGATTTTTACTTTCTTACCACCCAACTCGATAGTTCTTGAAAATGTTATGTCCACAAAAACGAATTTATTTAAGAAGAATAATTTGCTAAGACGTCCATTTCTAGTTAATAAGTCAAGAATTTAGGTTAAAAAAACCTTTAAATTAAAGAACAAACAAAAAAAAAATAAAACAAGTACATTAGCAAATGTGGACTAATTCGTAGAACAGACTTTTGTTTTTTTTTCTTTCTGAAATATTATAATAATGATAAACAATTTTTTATGAGCTTGAGCTTTGCGCGCATGTAAAGCTTAACTTTATAGAAATGAAAAAAAAAAAAAAACATTTTGAAGGCCTATTCAGCCACGTTAGCGTATTTATTCTAACTGGTAGTGTTTGGTTTTTTATAACACTGTCGGCGGTAAAAGAGTCTTCTCTATCATATATAATACATAATATTGTAACATTTCATTTTTTTATATGATGACGTTAATTAGCCAACAACTACAATAACAATTTGTCAGACTGATAAGAATTTGGTCTATTAGGTCTATTATCAGACCTTGATAGAGAAGAGGTGTTTGTTCCCAGACAAAAATTTTTGAATGCCGAATAAACTTGGAATTTCATATTATATTTTCTAGCTCAGATGTTATCAAATTTGGAATGTTAGATTAAATTTTTCAAAATTATGTTTTTTACATATTTATCCTATCCCAATTGAGTATCGAAACAAATTCCTTTAATTTGCAAATGATATAGTTATGTATGATTTTTCTATAATTAATTGCACTTCTGCAAGTTATCAAATACCTGAGCCCATTCACTGGATGGATAAATAATTCTTAATTAATGTAGAACAAATCTATAAATTAAAAGAAGATAGTTTTAGGTACCCACAGCCATAAAACCTTTGAAAAGTCGTCCATGTGTCAAAATATGACGCCTACCCAATACCTCGCCATCTATCTAATAAAAGTTTACTAATGCAAAAACACAAAATGGTGTAATTAGCAGATATTGATTATATCTCCCAAGAAATCCATTTGATTCATATGTATTTTACCTACCCCTTTACGACTATGTACTATTATATTAAACATCGTTAAGTCTTATATACGTCGAATGTGTTGCTTGGGGTTAAAACTACTAAAACGATCTATTTCTAAAGTGTATTGCTAAGAATAACTGAGCCGAATTGCTTAATTTTGAGTTATTCTGGTAGAATAATCGATCCTGATCGTTTATTTTGGTTAGCAGCGCTAATTATTTTCTATACTTACCATATGTTAAATACCCAAGCAGCATATTTAACGTACAATAATTCTTAGCTAAATCTTCGTAGCTGTACATTATAATATAAAAGCTGTGTTTTTTGAGAATGCTATCCGCGCTTACCATACATTTTATAAAGGCTTATTTAGCGCTGGCTAATATTGGGCGCTAAATTAGCGATGGATAGTAGACATGTACTGAGTACTATCTACCAGATGGTAGATGGCGAAAGTCAAAACTTTGATTTCTTTTATTCCGTCAAAGAATATCAGTAGCATCGTTTTTTTGAGAAAGTCAAATAGCGCCCGATAGAATTTCAAATAAAATACATATAAAGAGTCGTAAAGTTATACGTTATATACGTCAAATGTGTTGTAGTTATTGTACATCATAGTATACCAGACGTAAGTCTACACTATGCTACATATTACAAATATTGAATTCAATGCTAAGAATACACCTGAACAAATAATTATGTATTTGACAGGTGATCATTTTTTATAAATTGTTAGCAAGCTTTATATAGAATTTCCAATACAATAAAATAATATAATTTACTAACATTTTAAGCATTGTTTCAACCCTTCGAAAAATCCGATATTATATTCCAATGATCTGATATATTTTCAATATTTTATCGGAAATACATGCCACTATATAGTATCTTTGTCTGTTTAGTAAGCAATAGATGAAACACAACAAATGAAATACAAATTTTTCCATATCGAAACCTGAATATTACTATGTAAACCATGTAGTCAACATCCATGACAAAGATGATCTGAAATTTACCATTCAAATAAACACTCTCCTATTTGAACATTATATTATTTTCTTTAAAAAAAAAAAGAAAATCCCTAGCTACAGATTTTTTCCAATAAAAGAAATCAGATTCTTGGCTTTTTTTTTGGGTGATGAAACAAGCAAAAAAAAAAAGCATTTTCATATTTCTGTATTTTCACTATAATCCTAGTACATGTATGATTCCTTTTTTTACATAACGAAATCTTTACATTTCATAACTGACACAAAATATATTGGAATGATAACAATAAGATGAAAAAAAAAAACAGGACATCAGTTGGAGTAGAAAGCATAGAACGTGCCTAGAATCAGTTAAAAGTACAAAGATTTTATTCAATTTCATATACCATAGAGAAAGTGTAGTATCCAAAAATGGAAGCTTTAGACGTGCACATTATGTATATGTATTTCCAATTTTCTAACTACAAAATATGTATTTTCAAAAGACAAAAAAAAAAAATACGAACATAAATTGAATTACTTTGTGTAACACAAATTTTACCAAACATATTTTAATAATTATTCAAACATAAAACATGTTTGTTTTTGAAACCAAAAAATTAAAAATATGCGTGAACATTTTAACAAAAACTTCCATATTCTCTCGTTTTGTGTTCACCTGGATTTTTATGAAAATACAAAAGATATGGTATTCCAGTTAACAACATAAAAAAATAAGAAATTCAAAAACACTTTCGTTAGACAAGAGGACACCCACGCGACTATTTATTTGGATCAATTTCATAAATGTTTGTCAATAAAACTCGGTTTTTGGATAAAGAATATTAATCTCTTTGGAACAGGTGAACCCATTTTTTTTTTGTATTTTTCGGTATTTTGCAGCAAGAAACTTTTTCATATTCCAAACAGTTTTCTTTCGTCGCGTGTGCCTAAATTAAGATCAAGAAATCATATATTTGTTGTGCCTACTAAATATGAATAGTTTATTTTGTACTATTGATTTTTGGTTTGGACTTATTAGAAAAAGACTATAATAAATAAGTCAATTGGCGCCCACTTATAAAAAGACAAACCTTTTTTTTTCTTGTATCTTTCATTAAAATTCTGTTCATAAAAATTCCGGAAATTTTTCGAAATCACCATAATTAACAAGAAACCTAATATCACTGAATAAATAAATCAAATTTGACAGAAGACCTGGAATGGAATTTTGTATTTCGATTTGACCCAATTGGATCGTATATACGACTTCGACCAACCAATTTGGTATCGGCTAAAATTGGATCGAAAATATTTTATACTGTGATCGTATAAAATTCATTCGATCAGTGTTGAGTTGTCGAAAACATGTTTTTTTTATGTTTATTGTCATATTTTTAATTTCTTTAATGAAAAAAACCCAAGTACAAGAAATTTGACAATTATTTCCTTAAATTTTTACTAAATTATTGTAGTTTTCACAAAAAAAAAAAAAAAATAAAATATTTTTTTAAAAATTTTTTTTTTCACTTGAGTTCATGCAAATTGAGTTCATGCAAAAAAATCCCAAGCTTGCAAAAGTTAACTTGAAAGTATTGAATTTAAAAAAATTATCAAGATTTTCATGAAATTACAACCAAATAAGATGGCCCTAAGAGCGAAGTGAAAATTATAAGTATAACAAAATAAAAAAAACGACACCAAATTTAGGACCGAAGACACTTAAAGATATTTTGTTTCACTGAGACCAACAATTTTAATATTAATTATTAAATATTAATTTAAAAATAATTCAAAACTAAAAACAAATCTAAAACACAAACATTTTAAATTATTGTTTTCAAAAAAAAAACTACCAGCTGTCAAAATTTCATTACATTTCATCGGGCAATTTGAAAATTTATACCATTTGCGTGGAATTCTCAAAGGCCACACTAATTTACGATACGATAATTTTACAGGATGCCAAAAAGAATTTAGATCGAATATTAAATCGAATCGAAAATTCAGTTGGATCGAAATACAAAATTCCATTCCTGTTTAAAATAGAGTACATATAGTTTCATAGAGTTATGTAAAAAGGCTAGGACTATTATAGAACAACTAATTAGAAATTATTGAAAACTCGTTTTTCATATTAAAATTTATATAATATAGTATTTTAAAATTGCCCACACGTCACACAAAATCACACCTAGAAGTTTCAATATTTTTTTCCGCTGGGGCTCTATAATACCGTCCACATACATCAATCATATACTTATATAAGAAAAGATAAACGAAAACTTCCATATATGGAAATGCGATCTGAAGACTTGTTTTCAATCTCAAGAAGTTCCAAAAAAAAATGATGAAGATCACACAAATCAAAATATGATATGATTAAAATTCAAGATTAGATGGACTCTTAAGACACATACGGAAGTGCTTGTTTAGGCGCCGCAATTTTCAAGTATTATGGTCAATTTTTTAGTTTTGGATGACCATATCGAATTTTCTTGTATATATTTTCCAAAAAAAAAAAAATTATGATAAATAATATTTTTAAGATATACTACTTGATTTTGAAAGTTCTTAAAAAAAAAATAGTATATATCAGTTCAGGTTTATTAATTCTTTAAAAAGAAAAACAAGCGTTGGCAGGCAACAGAATAGAATGAAAATGAGTCATTGGGGAACCAGTTCATTGTACCAAAAAAGCTTGCGTTTTTTTTTGTGTAGAACAGGTGGACCTTCATGCTTCAGAACACTTTCTGAGCAATTCTTCTGAAACCGAGAATATCATGAGATCATGTCAATTTTAGATCGTTTTAATTCAATTTTCTGATTTCAATTTAATTTTGTTTTTCAATAAATTCAATTAAAATAATTTCATGATTTTCTGGGAACAATTGTGTATTTAGTATATAAAATAAAAATGAGGTAATTGCATGTAATGCATACGTAATATATTGGTTGGGCCAATAAGCCTTTACCGCCTTTTTTCTCTGTGTAAATGAATTTTTCATCGGAAATAATATTGATCATTTCCATCAATAACTTTGTGTCATTTTCCAGTCAGGGGCATTATCCCGTTACAGTATTATATTGGGTCTGAGCGAAAAACACAAAGACAAGTCACTTTCACAGACCTCTTTTGAACTCAAATTTACACCATTAAATGAATTCTGTAGAGAACGAAACCAATCCAATCTGATAGCGTAATGTCAGGACTATAAGTGATAGATGTATCAGAAGTAGTAGTCCAAGCCAAGTTCTCTCAATTTTTGATGAGTTACCAAACTAGCGTTATGATGAAACATTTTTGCGATTCTTGATGGTTGTTTACTGGATGTTTTCAACGCTCGATTTTAATATGTTTTAAAACCCTGAATAGATTACCTTTACGTTTTTAAACGCTGATTGGATTCGATCAAGTCCCTTTATTTTATCATCATCAACAAGGCAATGACTTTTGGCCCATTCAATAGTTAGTTTCTGTAATGAAAGATATGCCAAATTAACACCTTCAAGTGCCTTTTATTTTTAGGTAATCATTCATAGGCATATATAATTAAACTTTTCTAAGTTACAACAAGTTGGACTCATCATTTCATATTTTCAAGGCGCTCTCTAGTATCAAATGTATCTAAAATAGTTCTACATCATCCTCTAGTCTTTTAATTTCAACAAATATTTCTTCCAATGATGATATATAATTTCATAAAATCCCTTCTGGAAAGGCGATTTCTAATTGAAATCAAAATATTTTAATATAAAATAATTGAAAATAAATGATTAAAAATAAATTTTAAATGATTTCAAGAATAATTGCAAAATAGCATTGTCATAGATCAATTCGGAAAATAAACTGCTACTCTTTTCTTTTTTTATTGAGATATACAATTTTGATATTAAATTTGATTTTGCTTGGATTTCATCAATATTCAAACCTTCAACTATATTTCGAACCCATAAAAACTTCCTCTTTCAAGTTTTTCGTCCCAAAAGTGACCTCTTCCATATGGGGGAAAAAATATGTTTGTTGCCATATGTAACTTTTTTTTCGATGGAATTTTCGGGTTGATTGGAAAAATTAGTTTCTATAATTCGATTACCCGAACTTGACATATCAATTTGTCAATATTTTTTTCCCACATCAGATACACAATGAAACAAAACACGAATGGAATGATGAACAAATCAATTAAATACCGATAAATTCTAAATTTTGATTGACAAACAAATTGAAATCATTTAGATTCGTTTTTTAGAATTATTTATAAATTTTTATTTTCTTTAAATTACTTCATTTTTTGGTGTAAAATTCGGAAATTTCCAAGTAAACAAAAAAATTTAAATGAATATTAAAGTTGGAAGTATATAAATAATATCCTGTTCGAGTCTTCTACTGGGCTCTTTTCAAATGAATGAACTTTCTTCCAACATAGATTCCATTTTATCATCAGCGGCAACAACATTGAGGATTTTATATAACCCAAAAAAACTGAGTTACCTATATCGTCTCCAATGACATGCAAAATTGAAACAAAATCTTGTACCAATTAAAATGTTAATGTAGAGAAGATGTTGTGTTTTATTATTTCCCGGAAAATATGGTCAAAAACACGACTTTATATCAATATCTAAAATATCTCAACATAAACTAGCCAAATCCTAACGTCCCTAACTTAAGGAAAGAGGATTCTTGTAGCAAACAATCCTAAGAGACGACGTATCATTTTTCTTTAGAATAACAAACAAGATGATAATACAACGCGAAAGTGTAATAGCAAGGAAGGCACTATGATTTAAAATACTATAAGTAAGCTCATTTTGTATGATTTTTTTAGATTTTCCTAATATTAAATATTGTGACACTATCAGATATGCTTTAGAGCAAGCAATAAGCTTTGTACAATCCTCATTTAGTGTCGCGTAAGGAAAAATATAAGAAAGGAAGGAGGTTAGTGGGTAATAGTTAATTGGAACTGGTTAGTGGTTAGTTAGTAGAGAACAGTTATTGCTTATAGTCAAACCTAAATATAAACTGAGAAAAGATATTACCCAAGAGTCTTTCCTCGTGAAGATTTTGTTAACAATTGAAATAATTTACACAAAATAAATTTTGTGTGTTGGCTGTGCTTATTTGAAGTTTCCAAAATTTAATTAAAAAATTCGTTTAGCTACAATTGGAAATTATACCAAAATACAATTGGTTTTGTAATGGAAAATACTGCATTTCTATAGGACCAAAAATAATCTAGAGTTTTAAAAATAGATCCTTTCTGCGAATTATAAGAATTTCTTCTTTTGCTTTTCTTTTTTTTTATTATGGCACGTGGAAACAACTTTGAATTTGAAAAATTGCTAAAATAAATAAACTTTTGCTATGACGAAAATAAAACTTATTGATTAATTATAAATACTTTAAATTGAGTGAAATTATTTGCTGAAAATAAAAACTTGTAGTTTTTAATGATTTTGAAAAAGTCTTTAAAAATATACTTTAAAATATTTTCTTTGATTTTTTGGCCTTTAGAAGTATTTGCTATGATATTTTATTTTAAAGTTAGAAAACAACATTTTCATGTAATAAATACTGAAAATTTTTTTCGTTAATTACAAAATTTTGTTATTTGTTTTTACTTAATTTTCGAAGTTTACTCAATTTTAACATTTGTTTTATGTAGATTTTTTCGTTTTTTTCGTTTTGTTATTTTTTACTCGACTTAATTAGTTTATAATCAACTCAAAAGCTTAATAAACCTGACTTGGTGAATTTTTCCATTTTTTCTTTTTTTTACTTAATTTTAACACTAAAAGCCAAAAAGGTTATCACCACAAACAACAACAACGAAAAAAAAGGGTTTTCTCCTTCATGTTTTCTAATAACTTTGTGCTAAAAACAAGAAACAAAAAACACCTTCAGGGAATTCGTATACTTACGAATTGAGTCTAGTTAAATCATTTAGGTATTAAAAAAAAAATGGGACTTGTCTTTTGGCACTTGTTCAATGCTTTTTTTTTATCTCATTCTTATTTTCTGTAAACTTTTCAAAAAAAAAAGTGTCCAAGATATATCTTCACCAATATTTTAAGACACACAAACTTCGCCCCGACAAACCAAAAAGGAGTACCCAAAACGTAAACACATAATAATGTCGAAGGTTCATTTTGTGGAACAGATACCTACAGCAGCGAATTGTTAATTATGTTAATTAATTTACCTTTTTGGCCGTCCTGCCCCCTTCATGAATAATTTCACAAATAGCTCATTAGTGGGGACCATTTTTTTTCTCTATTGCTGCATATTCTATGGTTTTTTCCTATTGCTACTGGATTTCTTTGCTTTACGAGGTACTCTTTTGAGTTTTGATGGTATTAAGTTTTCTCTTGGTCGTTTGGATACATATTTCTTAATTTTCTCAACAGCAGAAAAAAGAAACAGCCATTCAAACGACCACCCAAGTAAGAAATTAAGACAGATGATGTCTTCTTTTTTTCTTATTTCGAAATTCACCTTTCTTTGAAGAACACATTTATGTTTGAAGTGGTAAAACGAGTTAGTTCCATAATATAATAAAATTTCGGTGGTTTTTATCCATCCACTTTTAAATTATAGTTTTGAATCCATTATTCGAGTTTCCAGGAAGACTTTCAAAGAGAATTTATGAGTAAGAAGAATTTATTTTTTTTTTTTTTGAAAGTCTGTATTTGATTCCAAAAAACCACGAAAATAATTAATATTATGAAATTTTAAATTTTCATGGTTTTTAAGCTTAAAATTTTCGTCATCTGTAAATGTTAAAATTTTTAATTAAGTATGGTATTTGTGTCTCGAAATAAATCCAAAAATAAAGGGACTTCACTCAACTTAAACTTAAACTTAAACTTGTACTAACTTTTAAAGTAAAAAACAGAATGAAAATTCGTTTTGGCATATAATTTACAGATTACACAATAATTGTTCTGAGTTTAAACGAAAACATTGTACAGGGTGAATTTGAGTTGAAACACATACATCTTACTTTTCAAGGAATTTATAATAGATAACATCAGGGGAGTTTAATTTTGTCAAAAATTATTGCATCAGAAAGCAATGCTGTTCCATACACGTTCCATCCAAAGTCCTAACACGTAAAAGTTTTGACTCTTTACGTTTTAAATGGAAAAACTGTTAAATGTATCCAAAGGAAAACTTCAGTTTTGTCTACGATTACGAGTTTTGCCTTTCAAAAGACGTTAATGTCGTTTTGAATTTAACAGTCCTCACCTCATTGAATATATTGTGCTGTCCAAAATTGTTTATCATTTTATGTTGTTGCTTAGATTTTAGACTTTTTCGGGGACTTTTAAAAACCAAAGAGTCTCTAAAATTTTCAACTTCAACTCAAGACTTTATTTGCTTACATTCTAAGTCATAGTTCTGGAATTTAAAATGAATTAAGATTACAGAATATAATTGTCATAGTATAGAATTTTTAGCATTCTTAAAGAAGTAGACACACTCTTTGAAATATCATATAAAAAAGCTGCAGCAAAATATTATAAAGATCACCCTCTATTTTTCATATTGATAAAATATCATTGGAAAATGGTCGTTCTAGTAGAATTATTTGTAACAGAAGAAAATGAATACCACAAATTGTGTCACCATGTGTGTAAACGAATATTTTGTGGCGGAAATGGTTTTTGTGGTGTTACCTTCATGTGCGGATGATGATTTGTCTGCCTCATTAATTCCGTGTACCAAATGAAAAGTGAAAATTTAGTGGTATATAAAATGGAAAATCATTATTGATTTAAAAATATATATATATATATATTTTTTTCGATGGAATGAAAAGTTTGTAATTTCTTCATAAACGAATCACTATTGTATGAATTTTTTATAGCACATAAATAAATATGTGAATTTTTATTTTTACCTTTTTTTTTAATGAATTTTCAGAAAATTTCGTAGAATAATCATAAATGACATAAAAATCAGAAAATTCAACCTCAAATTTTATGAAATCAAAAAATTTATATAATTCTTTTTACGAATGGATAAAAATAAATTTGAATTAAATTATTTCGAATGGCTTTTTTATATTTGTATTGATGTGGAAACTTTTTGACATTGGAGTCCCCAAAGTATGGAAGAAATATTTCAAGCCGCCCAGGTAATACCGACGGATTTGTTAATTTTTTCTGAACGTTAAAACTTCGGGAATGGCTCAATGCTAGTTTTCAATAGAAGCAAGCCGCAATATTCAAAATATAAATATTCATTTTTAATAATTCTTTTCAATTCCCATGGTTGAAGTCTTCAATTTTTAGGGCTGATGTACCAATAGTCTGAGTATACCTATGTTTATGCGTATTGATTTATGAGCTTTCCGATTTGAAGATCTCAAACGTCGTAACCAAATAGAATAAGTAACTCTTAGTTCTTGAATATTGTGACTTTTAATACTAGACCCCATTCATTTATCGACGGAAATTTTGAGTTAAAAATTATCCCTTGTTTATATCATTATGATTTTATTACATTAGTTTGTTAGGTTATATCATGCTGCAGTGTTCACATTTCATACGATAATTATTAGTGAAAATTTCAATGAATAAACCAGACTCTAATTCTGCATAGTCTCTCATAGTTTGAGAAAAGCTAACGTAGAATACCAAAGGTATATTATTTCAATCGTATATAGTAGATATTTCGATTAAGTTAAAAATTTAATTGAAGCTAAAATAAATATGCCCAAAATTTGCACAATAATTCGAAAATTACACCAGATTTGAAACTGAAAAAATGCAAATTAATTATGTGAACCATCCAAGGTTTCCTGTAATACTTGCCTTTTCAATGAACATAATTCCCAGTTGTTCTATAGTTAGAATCAAACCAGGACCTTTTTTTTTAAATTTCGTGAAAAGTTGGGTGGTTTTCTATCACACTTAATAGGAGTATATTTTTCAGTATTTATGTACTAGTTGTATTGTTATTCCTAGATATTCAAAATAGTTTCTACTGTTATAGTGTATTCGTAATATACTATTGTAATTTTGTTTGGCACATGTAACATAATTTACTGGTCTGATGGGTTGACTGATATGGTATTTCTTGATAATAATATACACATACTAAAATCAAGAAGTTGACTTAGGTATCAAGTTTTTATTAGGTTGGATTATTTAAGCTTTTCGATTCAAAATCAGCGAAAAAAATATCATATGATCCCGTCATAACTTCACATTTTTGTATTCGCGAGAACTTTTCACGTCAGTAACACCGAAATATCATTTAGTTTATTAAAAAAATAACTTTCTAGTTAATTAAAAAATCACCTCTTCTATATTAAATACCAAAAAAGTATGTTTAATGAAAACTCCATGAAAAAGGCATCATACATAAAATTTTTTTTTAAAATACCTGAAATATGAACATATTGAAAATTGCTTGAAATTTTTTTCTACAGAAGAACTGCAACAAAAATTTTCTATTTTCCTTATTTTTAAATTCCAACATTTCCATCCGCCTGCATTCCACCATTTATTTATGATTTTACGAGCTGTTACATGAACTTTTATTCCTTTTTTTTTTTGTAAAATTTAAAATACGATGATAGTTCCACAAATATAATCTGGCAGCCGTTTAAAAGTTTAAAATTTAATTTAGAAAATAGAACTTCTACGAAAAGGATTATAGAGAGTAAAAAATTCCATAGTCTGTAAAAAGGATAATATTTTTCAAAAGCTTTATTTTTTTTGGATTCATTTACCCAAAATTCTTAAGAATCTTATATAATATGTTTTAATACTCATTGGAGTTCAAATATTTTGTATATGGTGGATCTAAAGTGACTAAACACAATGAAATACAGGAGGTTTTATAGTAGCCATTGTTTATAGTATAATCCAGACACTAGAAATACGTGACTAATATTGGCAATTATTGATTGCCTCTAGTACACAACATACTATATTTAATTTAAAATTAGTTCTTATACATCATATCTCACTTCCAATATTTACTTTAGCTTCTTTTCTGACTAAAGAACATGAAATGCAAACAATTACTTGTCAAATCGCTGAGCTTTTAGGTTTTTTTTTATTCTATGTAGTTTTTATGAAGAAGTGGCAATTGTAGACCAAATTTAGTGTTCATTGTCTTACTTGAACCTGGGTCAACTTATGGAAGCACCTTCATGAAATGTTTGGATATAAAAATTGAAGAAATGTTGATGGGACGTTGAAGCAACCCTAGTCAACTCATTATTAAATTTCCTAAAATAGTAGATAGTTAAATGCGGTACAAATTATCGAACAATAAGGACACAGCTACAATGCTCTTTTGTTTATTGCTTCGCAATACTTTTCCTCAATTTCTTGCAAGTTGCTAAAAAGAAGTAATTTTTGGCACACCTTTTAAAAAGTTAATTCCATTATTATTATTTGTTTTTTTTTCTATATTTTTTATGTGAAAATCATCTTATATCCTAGTTGTTATAGAATGAATAGAAGTCCTTAAAATTCTCATTTATAAATTTCACCTTTCCAATATTTTTTTTTTTGAAACTCTACCCGTACTTTTCTTTTGAAAAATTTCATCTACTATATATAAAGTTCATATATAGTATGAACTTCATAGAAGAATAAACTAACTTCATTTAAAAAAGAAAACATATTGAATATGATAATAATGTAGAAGACGTAATGATAGTGAAACTGTTGTTGCAATCGGATTCTTTGGAATTTTCATTATTGAATTCCTTGAAAATTTTCAATGTAATGCAATTTCCACTATAAATACTAAAGACATGGTGTCTTTTTAATAAATTATTATGCAAGAAAATGTCAACATATATATATTATAATATATTTAATATTGCTTTTGAATATATTTGGCTTAGAGACAAAATTCATATCATTCCTTTCTCGATGAGACTCATGTTATCTTGAATCTATTGTTGTATATGAATGGAAAAAGGATTATATCGATTTTGATAGTAAACTTTTGGATAAAATGGAATGAACTTAATTTAAAAGTATAGAAGTTTCTAAAATATGTATAGAAGGAGGTTAAGTACATAATTGGAAAAGGCAAGATAAGTAAAATATGGGCTTTGTAGATATCGATATGTACTTGTATATACGTGCGAGAATGTATATATTTGTATATTGATGATATTTTAGATAATTTAGACTAGTGCTTGTTCCATCACTTAAATAAAATATGAGAATTAAAAAAAGTACAGATACCAAACTAGATATTTATTGAACTGGCCTTAATACCATTATTCTTCCTGGTGGTGACTTCCAAACTAGCATTGTTTAATGCAACTAAGTGGTATCGTTTTTTTTCCTTCATTCTTCATAGTTAATCAAACCAAATTTACAATTAGTAATTAGTTAAAATTTCAATATAGTCAATTTAGTATTAAATTGACACATAAATAAATATTTAAATAGTAATTAAAGTGTTTTGTTTACATTTTGTTGTAGTACATATTTTCAAATATCGTTAAAAAAAACCAATTAAAAGTTTTAGATAAATATTGATTTCATTCATATTGTACTTCGATTATGGCGCTTTATTTTATCTTTTCTTTACCATTCCTAAGAACACATGATAAGATTTATATCTTTTCTTAAGCGCCAAACTATTTATTACCTTTTATTTTCTCACAAAAAGATCAAACAATAATTTTGGGCACGTAAAACAATATTCTTTAGGACATAATTTTCGGCGCCTTCATTAAACTTATTTAAATAAAAGCTATTTAACTAAAAATAAAAATTTTATAATTAATTACATTGGAATGAATCATCATGAAGAATTTCATCTATTTATAATCTTGTCATTATATTAATTAATTCAAAATGTTCATGATCATCTTCAGCATTAATCTTGACCCATTTTGATTATCATAATTCATTTTAATATATCACAATCACTAGATTCTTAAGCATTTAATAAATATTTAAATATACACCCAAAGAAATTTAGAAGTTAGTTGTGACATCTGCAAAAGTTAGGATTTTAGTTCTCAAAATTAAAGAATAAATGATTTATGTACCGGGTCCGGTAATTGAAGTGTCCTTCTAATTCAAATCGCTGTAAAATTTGACATGAATGTTACTTGACATATTGTCTGTCAGTAGTAAAAATTGTTTGTTTGTTATTTTTTGTACGATGAACCTTTAACGGAATTCAATTGTTGCGCTTCATTTGATTGCAAAGTCAAACATTGAAATTCACCGTATTCACCAGATCTGAATCCGTTGAATTGTTCCATTTGGGGAATTTTACAAGCAGCGGCTTATAAAAAAAAACACACAACTTTGGCCGCTTTAGAAAAAGATTTGACTCGTGAATGGAAGTCGTTTAAGCCAAGACATTGTGCGAGCACCGTGTGCATCTTTTAAAAAGAAATTGCAGCTTGGGGTTAAGACATACATATCATTCGAAAATTTGTAAAATTAACTATTAAATTAATGTTATAAACTATCATTTCCATAAAGTTTAATAAAACCGACCAATAAACAAAAAAGTTACAGCGTTTTTAAACACTTCAATTGCCGAACTCAGTAATAATTATAACAAATAAAATGTCGGATCGCTCGGTTGGGACAACCAAACTGCTTATAACCTTAAACAAATTTTATGTATTGAATACTAATATAGCTAGCTCATGTTCTACACGAATTAGTTAAAAACTTCGATGTATTATATTTCAGTTCTCTAAAAGTATAGTTAGGAGTGCCCTGTACTATTTTTCTGTGTGTATATTTATTGAAAATACTGATAAATTTTTTTTCTTTACAGATAATCTCGGTTGTAATAAACTTCTATGTCCACCGATTAAAGAAATTGATTGTCCTGAAGATAGTTTTCGTGCTATATATCATCCACCAAATGATATTGATCATATTACTGGATTAACAACAATACCAGATGATCAAATAACCGAATCTAATCGGAATATAACAACTACGAATTTACCGAATAATAATTTCAATAACGATAATAATGATATAAACGATTCAAATCATACAAAACGTAGTTTACCAGAAAATGATTTGAAAAATGAAAATGATGATTGTTGTCCATTTTCAATATGTACATGTAAAGAGGTTTGTGATATACCATCATGTCATAATACCTCTTTAGTATTGATTGAAAGTAAACCGGCATACGGTACACCAGCCGAATGTTGTGCCGAATATGAATGTGATATTGAACCAAATTGTACAGAAGTATATAATACAAAAGGTTCATGGTTAATTGATTGCCAACAATGTCAATGTTTAGCTGGACAAAAAATCTGTCATCGTTCATGTGATGAAATTCATCAACCGCCCGGTAATTGTTTATCGCAAAGTTTAAAACGTTCATTTTTCAATGGTGACGTATGGAAAGAAGATGAATGTACACAATGTGAATGTCGTAATGGTGATAAAAAATGTCAAACAAGCTTTTGTCGAGCATTAAATTGTCCAAATAAAATCAAATTACCGGGTGAATGTTGTCCAATATGTGCTACAAATGATGTACCATCATCATTATCACCAGATATAATAATACCAATAACAATACCGACACCAGCAGTTAAACAAGAAAGTATTACACCACATATTGATGAATTACCATGTCGTACGACTACAACTGATATGCCAGCAATTTCAATTTATACCGAAAATTTGGGTGGAATTGATACAACTAAACGGAATTGTATACTTTATGGTATAATTGTGGCTTTAGGTATAATGGCGATACTATTTTTAGGTTTGTATTGTCGCGAAAGATCAAAACAACGATCATATCGACCAGTACCAATATTTGATTCGAATTTCAATAAGATTAAATCGATTGTAACCGCTTAGATTTTATAAGATTGTTTTATGTTTTTTTTTTCTTAATTAAATATTATTGTTTTAAGAAACAATTTGAAAAAAAAAGAAAAACTTTTACGAGATAATAATTTTATGAAATTTTAATGGAAATTTAGATTCGTATGAATTAAAATAGAAGAAAATCTTGAAAAACTTTTTAAGCAAGTAATGTATATGTATATATTAATAAGCAGGAGATTCGGGTTCTTGACTCTTTGAGAAGTTTAAATCAATAGCCTTTTGTGCTAAGTAATATGAATGTATTTCATGTCAATTTCGGTTAAAATTATATAAGGGTATCTCATTCATCCATCCTTCAGTTAGTTCTCATTATTTCGTTACTATTTAATAAATATTTTCTTGCCAGTAACCCAAGCTACTTATTAGGTATCCCTTCGCCAATTTAGATATTTTATATATTCGCCCTTAAATTTACAACCTTTTATATTAAACATATCAAATACCATATTTTAAAATGTCAAGAAGTCCAGAATACATACGAGTATATATCTTGAGTATGGGTCTGGTCATAGACATGTCATCGTGGAGATAAGGGAAACAACTACAACGCTGACTTTAAATGCTAAATGAGATAAAAATCGAATTAAATTATTATAACTCATTGGTTGAACGGATTGAACAGCGAGCTTTTATCTCCGGAACTTGGAAATCTTGGGCTTGATCCGTTTAGACCGTTAAGTGAAGTTTTGGGTTTCAAAAAGCTGTGTGCAGAATGGGTGCCGTATTCGCTAACAATACAACAAAACACATTAAAATTTGTCAGCAACATTTGGAGCGTTTTAGAAAGGATAAATGGGATTTTGTGCTTCATTTCATCACTATGGATGAGACTCAGGTCTACTACCATGATGCTGAATCCATAAATTGAAGGATCGTTTGAATAAGTGTATTGAAGTTGAGGGACATTGTATTGAAAAATAAAGTCATTTTTACAACTACAAATCCGTTTTATCCGTTTCGCGAACTTTTTGAATACCCTAGTATAGAGTTCAACCCCGAGCACGTATCTGTTTGTATACTAATATTGTATTTGGTCAACTGTTTATGAAGCTTTATATTCAAAGATAAAATGAATACTATCAAATCTAATAGTTGGGACATTGCACAAATCAGTTCTCCCATTTGCCTTACAAAAGATGAATCAACCTATATAACCGAACCACCTGTGTAATATGGGCGACTTTTTGGCACTAAAAATCTTGGCAATAAATTGAAAAACTAGCTAAAACAGAAATATGAAGTCAAAGTTTATTGTAAATTTCTATCGTTTTCCGGATTTTTTAGACTCGTCTGGTTTTAATAAATTCTATAAGATGCGAGTTGTTTTAGTAATATTTGTATATTAGTCACTAAGGAAATGGATTTTCTCTATTTTACTCATACGATATCTATTTAATGTTTATTTGTAATGAAGAAGTTGGCCATGAATATGCTAGATTGCAGTTGAATCAATTAACGAAGAAAAAAATCATTGAATTCATCAAAGAAAAAAATAATTTATAGATTTTAGAAAAATATTTTAAGTAAAATCTCGAAAAGAAAATTTAAATGTGTTAAAAAATTTTTAGTAGTTTTAAATTTTTCTTTTTATTTTTTAACCAATTCTATGAAATATTTTTTTTTTATAGTACTTATATATAATTATCACGTGAATGTTAATTAATATAAATTAATTAAAAAAGAATATCTTTTTCCCAATTAAAAAAATGTTTATTTTTATAATAATTCATATTTTTATATGATTTAGATTTTTTTTTTTTTGTATTTTGCCAAAATCACAATATTATCATATTTTCTATTTTTGCTAATTTAATTTATAAATATGTAATTTTTTAAGAAAAGAAAAAAAATCAATAAATTTTGCCACCAAATTAAGAAAAATAATTATGTAATTCACAGAAAATATTCTTTTAACATTTTTTAACTAAAACAAACAATTTTTTTAGGAAACATAAAAACATAGATTATATAAAAACATTTATTTTTTTAGATAAATAAGTCATATTAAAAAGTAAAAAATAAAAATAAAACATAAAAAACTTTGTAAAAAAAAATTTAATTAAAAATTTTTTGTGATATTTGCTTGTAAGTGTTACATTTTAATATGTAAGTTTGTACTAAACTTAATAAAGAGCGAACTTAATAATTTCTTGAAGAAGGTTTGGTTTTATTAATTTCAGATAAGATAAAGTAATTTATATTTGATACTAGCAGAATACCCGACGTTGTTCGGGCTGAAAATTAATTTTAATCATCAAAAAAAGCGCTTATCATACTGTTTTCATTAAAATCTGTAATAATAAATGCAAATTCAAAAATGTTAAATACGGCATTTAAGTAAATTTACACGTAGAGGTTATGAATAGATCGGGCTTCCCATAAGTTCTTATGTAGATCATCGCATCTTGTGTCCTCTCATGCATGTACCTTGGACTTCCTGTGAAGCTCGATGGAAGAATGCACAGCTGTCCAATATCTCTACCTCCAGACTAATCATTGTTATTTCCATTTCGAAGATGTATGTAGGAGTCCACACGTAGTTCTTTTTGATGCGTCTTAATAAGTAATAGCCTTTCTGCTTCCAGTTTGGCAAACATATCAACGGCATATTGTTGAAACAGATCTTGACATCAGTGCAAATGGTTGAAATAATTATCGCGAATCATATTGGCCCAGTTAGGGAAGTTTCATATCTTTCCACCTTACAACATCAAAAAAAACATTTCTATTTTACTTATTGCCATCTCAACCCCTCACTGAGTGGAAGCATATCCTATTTTTAAGTTGACCCATTCCGAATGTACATATGTGAGAAATTTCACGAAAATCCGATTAGGGTAGTTTTTTCCATATTGGCCCCCTTAATCCCACACCGAGTGGAGGCTTACCACATTTTCTCAATTGGCTTATTCCGAATGTACATTCAAAGTTTTAAGAAAACTACTATTGGGGAAGTTTTTATATTTTTCCCCTCTTGCCACCTCCCCATCAAAAATTAGTAAAATTAAGTAGCCTATAATAAGAGCACTGGAACAAAGAATCATTTAAGACATGTTTCATCAAAATCGGTCCAACCGTTTAGGAGCTAACTCGGTGCATACATACAGACAAAATTCCACAAATATTATATAGATAATAGAAGAGTGTGATAAAAAGATATACGAATATATTCTGCACTTGTGAATGAAAGAATATATAAATTACGCTTTCCCATATTTCAAATGGGTTTTTCTTCTACAAGTTCTTAGTACTTATTATAAGTTAATCAAGTTTGTCTACATACGAATCATTCTAAAAGGGTAATATCCAGGAATATTCAAAGAAATATTGACGAAAATTTCAACACAAAACTGAGAATTAATTTATAAAAGTAATTACTTGTCATAATCATTCAAGTTTAATCTTTATCTTGGAATAAAAACTTAACTACATTTTAAGCCGAAATTTTAGTCTACTATACCTTAAGTTAGGATAAAGCTCTTTCTGTAAAATATGCCATAAGTCCGGTGTATCAGAAGTGACCAATTTCCAAAGGTTCCACTATATTGACTTTTTACTTATATTTTTCATTTTTACACGATTTAGGTGCATATTTTTTCAGATATTTTTTCGCAAATTATTAGTGAAAATATTAAAGCACAAATAAGTCAGAATGTTTAACTTTTCAGTAGTTAATTTTATTGATCAGAAAGTTGTCTATTCTTATAAAAATACCACAAAATTTTTGAATTTAGAATTTGGAAACTTCACTATTGTACACGACGACCACATATGTACATAAATATTTCCGAAAAGGATCACAAAAAAAGAAAAATTCGTAACGCTGTAAATAAACGTGACAAGTTTTTGTACAAATATCAATTTTAAAGGAAAACCAAAAAAACAAACAAACAAATATAATCCTTTTCCTATTCACTTTCTAGAAATCGATAAAAGGATTTTCAACCTCGGATGTTGTCCTTTCTTTCGATTCATCTTATTCAACAAGAAAAAAAAAAGCAGTCATATCGTTGTTATCTTGAAAATGGAAATTTTGCAAAACATATTGGAAAGAAAATATGTATTCTTGAATTTATTTTTTGAAAATTTATGGATAACTTCTTTGTGACTATATTCGCATATTTAAAGGACCTGAGAAAGAAAAAAAAGGCACCGAACTCTTAACTTTCTATATCAGCAGTCATCCAAAAAGGTTATGTTGACTGATTTATGTGCGTAACCTTTTCTGTATGATATATCAATAGTTTTCCATTAAATATGTACATATGTACGCCTTTTCTTCCTGACAATATTTCATAATTCTGTTCTTTTTTTATGAGATATATGCTTTTTTTTGGTATAAAATATTAACAATAAATCGTATTCAATAATTAATATTTTATTTGCGTTTTTTCCTACAAAAAATGAGGTAATGAGGTGATATTTCCTTTCTATTTCCTCCTATTCATAAAATCATTTTAAATTCCTCCAAGTTTATCCGAAGATTTTCTAAGATAGTCGGATTTATTTTGAAAGCTTCATTTATTAGGCCTGCAACTATAACTAACAGAAAAACTTAGGCATTAGTAGTACGAAAATATTCAACATCAACTTTTTGTGGTAACAATAAGTTACGAGTGCGTGAACACGATAATCATTCTGTTTCACCAAGGATGATAATCGATCGTTGTATGTAGAAATAAATGAAAATTGTTCACCTAACCCCACGACTCCATCGAACTTATTTCAAGATTTATTTTCAGTCGGACTGACAAAAAAGTCCAATTTTTAGAGTCTCCACAAGAATTTTTTCAATCCGACTGTAAATAAGTCTTAAAATAACTCATGTGGAGTCGTGTTGTAAAAGGATTTTTTTTTAGAAAATTCCACTCAATTTCAAATACAGAGTGCCTACGGGTGTTGGGAATAAATGTACTACATAAGTATAATTCAGTTGACATTAAATACTGTATACACCAGTACGTGTACCTGAAAATAAATCAAATTTAAAATAAGAAATAAGTTATCAAGTATTTATTTTGTCACATTAAGAAAATCCATCACGAATGTTGTTCATGGATCCTAAAAACACATCCTTTTTGTGTATACACATGAAATTGGAATTAGAAATAAATCTCAGAAAAACATGTTAGAATATCTCACGATTTCGGGCTAAAAATTAATACTATATTGTTCTGGTTTTGGTTTTTTTTTTTTTGGTCTGGTACTTTTCTTCTTTCCATTTTTTTTTTCTTGAGAAAATGAAATTTGATTAACACACAACTAAATTCCATGAGGAATATCATTTCATTTCATTTATGGAAACCTATCAACTGATTGCGTGCGAATTGATTCTATGACCATAAAAACAGGATATTCTATTGCTACAGGTAGTCAGTATATTACACATGAAAATGTTTCATTTGTTTGAAATGTTTCTACCAGCTTATACTGGGAAGATATTTGAGACAATAAATCCTTGTTATATACGACTAAAATATAAATGAATGTATTCGTATGCGAAATACCAAGGTAACTTTAAGTAATCCGAAAAAGTACTTTTCCTACATCTTATTTAATATCGAATAAGGTTATATCAAATAACAAATGCTAAAGAGTTGGATGGCGGCGACCCCAAATATTTTCATCTTTTTGAAATTACAAACGATAACATGGAATTTCAATGTCAATAGCAATATATCGATATAAGCCAACAAAAATTTGATGGATTGTAAAGATCAAATTTTATACTTGTCGTCATGTTTTTTTTATAGGTAAGACGTAAAAACCTTATCCAGATTATGTTATCTGAATTCTAAATATATTATATGTTCTTTAAGTGATTCACAAAATGAATTTGATCAATTGTTATTGTCATATATTTAAAGAATTGTCATAAATTTTCAGAAATCGATTAAATTGTTCAAAAGTGAAAGGATACGACTTGAATCTTTATGGAAAAATTCCGGAAAAAGAAAAACTGTCATTTATACGTTGTTTTGTGTACATGACGTCTATTTATATTATTTTGGAGAAATATTTCTATTGGAAAAAAAGGATAAATTCTAAAATAAAATCATTGATAAACCAATAACTAGAAATTTATTTAGATATAAAGTTTTCAAAAATCTTTTAAAATCTTTTTAAAATCATATTATCCAAATAACATACATAAATACATTCTTGAATGGTAGTTTGGTTCCTTTTTTTTTTTTTTTGTTGAGATACATAAACTTTGACTTTTTCCCTTTTTGAGAATGTTTGTATTCCACCCGCTCACAAAGTTTTTCACCAGAATAAGGACATTTTCAAACATAGACGTCATCGACCGAAGATATTTTTGGTTCAAATCATGTTATCTCTTCCGGCGATTTGTCAGACCTTCTATTTTCCATGTGTACACACGTGGCTGAACATTTCTTCCAATGAAGAAATATAATCATTGAACATTAATTAAAGTTCAACTTTTTGATCTGATTTTTGAATAAAATAAACTTTTATCAAAGCATTTTGGGTTTTGGACGTTTTAAAAAGATGAGAAGAGAACGCAATTAAATTTTATGACATATATTTTGATTAGATTATATTTGTTAATTTGAGTTTGATAAGAAAAAGGAAATATGATACATAATTTCTCAGAAGAAAAAGACTTTGATAATGGCTCTAGTTACTGAGTAATTGAAATCTCTTCTAAAAATACTAGTTTTTAAGACAAACCGGTAAGATATATACCTTAGGAACTCATCTATGTACACCTATCTGATTATTGTAGGAGTATACAAATTTAGAGAACGAGATTTCCCATATGTTCTTAACATAAATGTTGGGAATGATAACTAGTATTCAATTGATGTTAAAGATCTTGTCTAACAAGCTAAAATGTAGAAGTTCCTCAAATAATTCCTGACACTTTTTATTTTAAACTGACACCACTAAGAAAATGCTTTATTTTTTCCAATTTCCAAAAATCGATGTCAACAGTTAATCACTTCTGGTACTAAAGAAGGGTGGAGCATTTCCATAAAGAAAAAAGAAACCATTATTTCTTGAAGTTTTCTTAAGGATTTGATTTAAATGATTATAATAAAGTGTTATGGAAATCAGTTATTTCTTTTCCTTCTTACTTACAACCAATTTTATCTTTTCTTTTTGACTTAACATTTATTATCGATTTTACAAAAATATCCTTAATATCTTCTCGATATATACCTGAAGGGGAAAATAGATATATATTTTTATTTTTATTCCATTTTTGCTCCATTTATAGGAATATGTCTCAGCAAATTTTCATGAAATTGTTCCAAAATAAAATCACGTACTGCTTGCAAAGCATACGGATCTTTGAAAGATATAGGAAAATGGATAAAAGTACAAGATAAAAAAAAAGAAAAGTACTATAATACCAATGACAACAACAAGAAAAAAATCCAGAACGATTTTATAGCATTCAATTGATGATGTTCTTTTTCCCTTTAAGGTGATTCTATATCCAATTGGATTAATTTAGAGACAAGTCAAAAGTTATGTTAAAAACGTGACAAGTATTTCAGCGAAAATTCTCTAAAAAGAAGCATCCATTTTATATAAACTATCAGCATATATAGTTATCGTAAGTATTATTTTGTAAGGTAAGGAAATCGATTTCATAAAAAATGAAGAGATTTGAACAAATTGTAATGAAATTTTTGTATTGGAATTTTATTTACAATGGTTATTTCTTAATTTTCGAATAGAACAAAATCCTTTTTTTCTTATGTATTTACCTCAAATTTTAAGGAAATTGTTTATTTTGTCAATTGAACCTATAAAATCAGGTGAATACACAAACCTATCCAGAGCTATATTGATTAGACTTAAATAGATATGATGTAATAATGGACAAACTCAACTAGGATAGTATACGGGTACTGTTTGGTTCCATTAGACATATGGTATGGATCTTTGTTTTTGGTTAACTTATAAAAGAATACGTGTATCTTATCTACAATATATACTTGGGTCACTGAATTTGTCTTGAACTGAAATGTTAGGCAAGAAAGAAAATGTCCTTATTTACCAAAACTTTTCTCGAACATATCTGAAATAGTTTTTTTTTTTTTACTATAAATCAATATTATTTCTATATAAAATAATTTTAACTTGATATTTTCTTAAAAATATTAAATGAAAAAGATTCCATTACAAGATACCATATCCATACCATTATTATTTGTTATCTAACCTGGACACTGGAACTCTTCTGTTTTTTTTTTTGTCTTCGTGTTTATCTTCTTCAAGAGGTTCATTTCAGCAAAAATATGTACCATGAAAATATTTGGTAACATAATAACTTAAAGCATCTAAACCAACATAAAGGATTTGATGAAGAGACCATAATACATGTATATACACATACAGTTGTACGTAACTAGATCTTGGGGTTAGGTCAAAAAATTGATTTTATTAAGATGGGAAATATCCAATTACTTTGTCTGAAACTCAATTTCCTAAGATATATAATGATCCAAATGTTGGGTCGAAAAAAGGGCTTCAGCTTTTTTCTCTCTTGCTGGGTGATATTTTTTACAACCGACCACAAAATGTAATAATAACATTTTTTGCCCAATATATTATTTTGTCGGAGTTTTTTTTTTTTTGATGTATAAAAACGGAGGATAACCATATTCATATTCATGTCCAATGACCCCAACTCTGGAGGAATATGCTTATCGCATATAAAACGAAAATTTTACGGCCGAATGCATTACTACTTTCAGTTTTGTATATACAAACATATTAAAGGAAGATGTTTGTTAGCTAGAAGATTATTTATGAGAAGACAGTATCTAATATACTTAATTTACTTAGTCCTTAATTTAAATGAACTTTAAGGACTTTAAACGGTTTGTCTCTTTAAGGTTAACAGTTAATTAGATGTTATTTAGACGTTTTACTAAATGTACATGCAAATAATTATGTTTTTATGATTTAAAATAAAATATAATTAGTATAATTTTGTAGTAGAACATTATATTTTCCATTTTATTTGAACATGTGGCAAATGAAACCACCAAGAGCAGAAACATGTTTCAATTCAAATACTTATCAACCACGAAAGTATTCATACTGTAGGTAGCTTTAGCTATACTAGCTTTACCTGCTGTATTTGAAGCAATAGCAGGCATTGTGAGTACCCAATATATGATTTCACATGTCAGGAATAAACACCTTATACCAGCTACATTACACAATAAACGAAGTGCAGGATTTCTCGTTGATTTCAATGAAAATATTTGTTCTGCTCCGGAATAAGAAGTAAATAAAACGCGTCTATAAATAAAAAAAAATACTGCATACCAATTAAGTGTTGCAAAACCTTCAAGCAGAATTTTGTGGTTCTTCTTTTCTTTAGAATGAAAAGATACTCAAGATGTTTTAATAATAGGTACCATATCATCCGCCAAGAATACGATTATATACCTTCAAATATACACCAAATAAGCCGCAAAAAGAATTTCATTAAAATTAAAATCATACAAGAAATCTTTGGGAGAATGATTTCAAAAGAATATTTTTGGGGCCACAGACTAAGGCAAGAGAAAAAAAAAAGAAATTTTCTTAATTGGACCAACATTGATGCTATCGGACATCACTCCAAGTAGATGATGGCTAGACCATTAAATTAAATAATAATTATTAAATATTATGTTATTTTTATTTTTAAGATCAATGGCGTTTTTAAACTTTTATGATTCGAAATCATTTCCATAAAGCAGTATAAAAAAGATTAGAAACAATAAAATTTATCTTTTTATATCTAAAATGAGCCTCCTGAGATGTGTGTATCCAAAAAGCCTGTTGATATGTTTTTTTTTCCATTTTTTGTGGGACACAAAAATTTCCTGGTTTCTTGTAAACAAGCAATTTGCATTCAAAAAGGACAATGGATATTATGTTATGGCTAACGATAAGGATTTATAGCTGAATATACGGTTTTTTTTTTTTTAGTTTTTATTCTAAACATTGATATGGTCGGTATAACATTAAGGAAGTAATCGTTTAAATCGTGCCTGGGTTTATATTATTAAACCATATTGTGTGATTGAGGCTTTAAAATCTTTTTATATTAAAACCTAAATCCTGTTTCCAATATATTGAATGTATGTTTTATCTGCACAATGTTTCGAAGTCTAATAAAATGCTTCATACTTTTAGATCTGGCAATTTAGTTATGGCGCCTTAATTTCCAACTAAAATGAGATTAGAAGTCGTACTCAA
This sequence comes from Xylophagus ater, assembly GCA_963422695.1. Classification (NCBI taxonomy): domain Eukaryota; kingdom Metazoa; phylum Arthropoda; class Insecta; order Diptera; family Xylophagidae; genus Xylophagus; species Xylophagus ater. Next base: position 5,363,289 of record OY730481.1, read on the forward strand.
AAATCTAACTAAGATCGTAAAGATCTAAAAGTGCAACAGCTATGCAAGTTATAAAAGAAATTATTGGGTATTTTGAACGATTTGGAACAGTTCCCTTTGCAATCTAGATATTTACCACTGCTAGATCTATCAACATTTACTGTTCATAACTCATGAATTGCAGTGTAATTTGAAAGATCTGTTCCTCATACATCTTTAATACCTAGGCACTCGTTTATGCTTTCATACAACAATTGAATAATTACTTTATACATTTTGTATGATTCCAAAATATACTTAATTGCAAATGGATAGAAAATATTAATCCTGAAATGATAACAGTTAGAAAACAGGATGAATCTATATTCAATCGTAACCTTTCCATACAATATTAAAGTTCATTAATACTTCATCAAACGAAATAGAGAATTTATTTATTGATATCCATTTGCATTTTCAATTTTCAAGTTTAAAATTCTACTTTAATTTTCGTAAAGCCTTTTTCAATGGAACTAAAATTTCTAATACTTGTTGTAATACTATACGAGTATGTAGAACTTTTAATGAGTCCGATTCGTATACGTATAAGGGTTTTCTGAACAGAATTGCATATGCCTTATTTAAATTTTCTATAGAAAATGTGTTGAGAAAGATTCTTATAACAACTTTATTGTGAAAATCTGTTTCAAAACAAAATAAACTAACGAATGGAAATGAAAACTTTTCCTGGGAAATGCAATCGAAGTAAAATTATATGAGTTTCAACGATAGTAAATTATGTAGCATAAGATGTAGCATTTGCGATCGATATTCTATAGTTTTTACAAATGCGAATGAAAAAGTTAAATACTTTAATGGACAAAATATAAATGGAAATTTGAGTATATGTATGTATCTAAGGGTTTCATATGTTGTTAATGGTATTTTCTATTTCCAATTTAGATAATGATAAAGAAAAAAAATAAATTTTATTTCCAGTAAAATCAAAGAGAATTTTGAGTTTGTTCGACGTAGTTCTTTTGGATTTTTAAAGAACTTTCAATTAAATTTCTTAATCATGTTGTGGGTATCTGTCATTGGTATTCTGTTACAAGATTTTGGTATAAAAATGATTGCTTTAAAGACTAGTTCTTCTCACTTATTTATTAATAGCATGTACAGAAGATGACTCAACAATTGTCGCTGATTTCAGAGTTATTAAGTGTATAAGAAAGTTCTGGACTATAAAATTCAAAGGTTTGATATTTGAATGAAAAATTTTTTAACCATTTATAAGAAGTTATAAAACTCTAATGAACTTCATGGTTCAATAAGTAACAATTAGCTTATGGTGATTTCTACACTATTCGAATAAAAAAATAATGCTTCCAAAATGTGATGGTAAAAATAAGGAGCAGAGTGGAACGCAACAGACCATAGGTCAAAGAGCTCGAAATGTTGCTTCACGATAACGTCCTGTCCATGCTGCTTTGATGAAAAATTACTGGAAGGTAGAAAAACGATATATCAGCACAAACAAAAAAAACATAAAAAGTTTTATCAAAGTCAATGTTCATAGGTTTCTTCAATAGTCAAGTCATCTTTCACAAAGAATTTGTTCCAACTGGTCATGCAATTATTGGTGATTTTTATTTGAAAGTTTTACAACGTTTAATGTTTAGAATTCATCAGTCTTGACGAGAATAACGTGAATTTGAAACGGCTTCTTCTAGTGGCAGTTTGGTTTTTTAAAATAACCATGGATTCGCGTATTAGGGTGGTTTTTTATGGTATAGTTCAAAACGTTTTCGGTCTCTGAAAAAAAAACCACAAAATTTTCCAAGATTAGAATATATTCTTATACCTTATTCGCAGATACCATTATAGGTCGACGGTTCGTTGTTGCCACTAGCGACAATACATCAATAAGTGGCAACTACTGAAAATGTTAACTGGATTATGGTCTAACAAAGTAATGCTAAGCAAAATTTAACTCCAATCCTCCCACCTATGTTAACAATTTCTTTGGAAAATTTAAATAGATACAACGAATATTAGTTTACTTGATAAAGAAAAAGAAGATGACACGATGTAACATATTCTACATGATCAAATCGAATTTTCTGTAAAAAAAAGAAACAACAGTAATATTTGCATATCTCAAATCGAAACCCCATCAAATCATGAAGGGTAAAACCTTCAATGTTTTCTTGTTCCAATATGTATATTTCTTATTCTAGTCTTCTCTGGTATATATAACTTCCTTTATGATGTCCTAGCGAGAAATCTACTTAAGTATTTGTAGAGAAGAAAAAGTTAAACTTTTCAGAAGTTCTATTATCATATAACGTTACGTATACGTATATGAATCCTTTTTCCCTTTTTCCTTTTTTTTTTTGTAGTAAAACTGATGAACTGGATTTTTGAAATCGGTTGGTTGAGCATATAAGCCTTATATACATTTATTTATTCCATTTTTTCTTTTTTTTTTTTTCTCTGTAGAAATATTTAGAAGCATACGAGGGAAACAAGTTAAAGTGTTTTTTAGGATAAAAGGATTCAACGAAATGATGGTGACAAATTACATTGAAACGATGTAGGAAGGCTCTATGACATCTCTATGCAAAAAAAAGAGGAAAAAAGAAAAACGTCTAAAAGGATAATGGGTTCGAACTATGTTTAGAAAATGAAAAGCATGGAAATTGTATAGACGCACAAAATGGTTTAGAGAGGGTTGGTATTTTTTTTTTTTAGCCCGATCATTTGTCACTAGGGACACATTTTTTTTAGATATACATATTATTATAGAAAAAATAGATTTTTATGTTACTCAAAAAAGGGATTATTGAGTATTCCGAAATAATGTACCTGTTGTGTATACGATTTTACAAAAAAAAAAAATATTTTTCGAAATTTCTTTAACGTTTTGTTATTTAAATCGTGATTCTTAACCACTTAAAATGAAAATTCTGTACAAAATAAAATTCTTTTTCCAAAAAATGGAATACTAAATAGCTCCAGGATATTGTCAAGTAGGCAGATTTATACCACAAAAAAATTTTGGACATGACTACTGAAAATTATAAACCAAAAGAAAAATAGGAAATTTTCCGCATTCCTTGCAAAATTTCCTTTAATTTTGTTATATTTTTCTTTTCGTTTCGTCTGCATATATATATATGGTAATATAGTTTTTCCTAGCATTCTATACCAAACAAAAAATTCCTATTTTAATCGTAAATATTTAAATTGCATTTCATTGTTGGTTATATGTACATATCTCTGGAGTTTGAGTTTAAAGAATGAAGCAAATATCTGTTTTATCTTTTGTACTATATACTTATGTACGCCGAGGTGCATCGTTCAGTTTTTTGGGTTTTTTAAAAAAATTTTCTACACTTAAAACGCTCGCAAAATTCTCTATAGTTCATACGACATCGTATCATATTGTTCACGTATACCTGAAGTTCTAAGTTCTAAGGATCGAAAAGTTTCTGTATTCTGTTACCATATGCTTCCTGTTTCATATTCATAAAAGTATAATAGTTTTTACCGAGTGTTTCTAATTTAAAATTAATAGTAGAATTATTTAGTAAAAAATTGTATCCCCTTTTCTTTGGTGCAATAGTTAGGTTAACTTCCCATTCTACAGCACCTCCTTCAGGCCTATTTCTGTTAGGAATTTTAGTATCCGGAGTGAGTTAAGAGATTGTATCTCACTTGGAGAAAAGCAGTACGCCCCCAGATGTCTCCTTCGCCTACGGAGTAGTGCCTCACAATCGGAGAGAATATGCATTGGGATTTCTTCGTCTTCCTCGCAGAATCTATAGGTGCTATTTCTTTAAAGTCCTAGTTCTTTAAGGTGTGCTTTGATTTTACAGTGTCCTGTTTAGTATTCCTGTCAGTACTCTTATATTCTTCTTATTATTGCTGATAAAGGCTTCGAATCTCTGGGGGTTGTCTTTAATTAGTTTTCTATTAAATTAATTCATGATGATGATGATTACAAATTTGATTGATTTTGACCAGATTTCATATCACTTATATCTTATATCTTAATAAATTATCTGAATGAGCTCTTTTGGCTCATATAAAACCAAATAATTTTATAATAAAAAATTATATAAAATTGTCGAAATTGGCGAAATTTTTTGTAATTTGATCTTTATTAGAAAAATACGAAGTTTTGATTTTAAAATTCCGATTAAAAATATCACTTAAGGAAGAAAAATAAATTTCCCTCTTCCAATTAGTCGACTTTATATTTACATTGGAAACATTCTGTATAGTTTATCATATTACTGTTTAAAAAGTGAAAAAGTTGGTGGTATATCGTTTTTCTGGAGTAAATTTTTGTAATTAAAATTACTCCATTGTGATGAAGCATTTAGCTTTAGTCAAAAAGTACTTAGTTTACGGATTCAAAAGGGATTTTATAAGCATTTAAAGTGGAATTAAAATTTTCAAAATAAAATGGCGTATAAGGTTTCACATATGTAATAGAATTTAAAATATAAAATTATATACCTGGATAAAAGGAATCTTTTTCACATTAAATTGAATTGATTCATAATAAGTTTAAAATTTACAAAAAATCAAAAAAACTACTTAATTGTTTATATAACTTTACGGAAACTTTCCTTATTTTTGTAACAAAACAAAAAGCTTTCCACATATAAAAACGATTGAAAATTTCCATAAATATAACATTTGAACTAATTCGAGTTTATATTCAAAATGAAAATATAAATTCTATTTGCGGGCTTAGAAAATACAAAGACAAAAGTCTTCCTTTCGATATCGATTAGTCATATTGTAGAGATTTGAACAAACCTTTTGGGAATATACCAAAAAGGAAAATTCAAGCCGATGTATTTGAACACACCTGTTCCATTGCATCAATTATGCATTGACAGTCTACCAGGTTTTTTCTACACCAAATTTTTCATTGCACCAAATGCATAAATGGCAGAACCATATAAAGGTAGAGAGACATCCTAAAGATATATACTTCTAAAGCATTGAGAACAAAATAAATAAAGGAAAACTTTTTTAACACTAACGACTGCTGGCTTGGAGAAAATCAATAAGAGTCCCTGGATAATAGAATTCCGTTCCACTTTTGCACTTTCAAATTTTTTGTTGGAATATGTAGTTTAATTTTATGTGTCTTGTCTTGATTGTACAAAATGTTCTTTTGTTTTTCTTTTTTTTGGAAATTTTTGCATTTTACAAGAAAAGAAATTGGAAAATTTATATCTCGAGGGAAAAATCAACTCTATGGAAATATTATTATAGGATTTATGATTTAGTAGTTTAGCTAGTTCGCCCGATTTTTACATGCACTAGTATCTACTTATGTATATAAAAACTATTCACAATGCTTAATGCCAAATATTTTATGATAATTATTTTTTTTTACAAAAGAAAAAAACATATATAAAGAAATTAAATTTGTATAAAATTAAAAACTTAATATAAAAACTATTTAATTAATTAAATGGAAAAAAGAAACATCGAATTTTTGAAGCAAATAGAGCTTCTTTGAAATCAAATTTCTATGAAAACTGAAATAAATTAATAATCTTTTATTTATTTTATACAAAAAAAAAGAGAAGATGCAAATTGAAAATGTATTTTATAACATTGAAACATATATTTCAACTTTCTGTATACCATGGTATAGAATAGTATATTAGTATTTCAAATATTGAATTGGTAGCAGTTTACGGAATTCATTGAGAACAATTTTTGAATTTGATTCGAAATGTAAAAGGTAATAAACTTCGAAATAATAAGAATTAACAAAATTTATACCCCACTAAATAAGGGCTAAAAAATGTGTCCTGTACAATTTTCCGAGTTATATGTTAGAATGAGCAGAATAAATACAGTCTACCCAAAACTTTCTGTTTCTAAACTTAGTGCAGAAATTTGAGAATATGCTAAGAACTTTGCTCGTTGGTTATTTCGTCTTACTGAAATACTTGTACAAGTAGAAAACTTTTATTCGGTTGAGGTTTTTAAACGTTTGGAATTTTCACCACATGCTACGGAGTTAAGTTACATGAAATCTTATATAATAAATCTGTAACTATGTTCGTTTGTTTGTTGGTTCGTCTGTTTGTTTGTCCCTTATAGACTCGAAAACTACTGAGCTGATTTTTATAAAACTTGGTTCATGTGCAGATGTCTTTTCAACTTATAGTATAGGCTAATTGAATTTTCTATGGCGGTTGCAGGCGTGGAGGAGGAATAGAAAAACATCGCTAATTGGATCAATAATTGGCAGATTTTTATGAAACTTGAAATGTACATTCCAGCTAGGTCAACTGAAAAGATAGGATATGTCTCAATTCGATGGGGGTTCTGCCCAAAATAGAAAAACGTCAATAATTCTATAATACATAAGTATAAAGAAAGTAACGCTTATAATCATGTTTATTTCAGATAATAATTTTGTCATTTTACAATCTTTTAACATAAAAGATTCTCACAAAACTTTACTCTGAAGAATTCATATTTCTTACATTTTCATTATGTAAAACCAAATTTTGTTGGTTTTATCGTGCTTTTATCTTGGTTAAAAAAAAAGTGCTTGCGTGGAAACTTTATTCCTTTTAAGTTAGCATAGAAGAGGCAACAAATTGTATAAAAGGCATCGTAAACATTTGTTTTCATTGTCCTTTTAAGGAGTTCTTATATAATGTACTTTTTCTTTTAGGTTAGAGTAAAAATATACATATGTAAATGAACAAATATTATAAAATGAAAAAACCATTTAAAAAGAGTAAAAAGAAAATAAAGAATATTATATTTCTTTCTTTTTTTTCTACAAACAAAAAATAAATCAGAACATTTTACAACCACCTTGTGAATTCTAACATATTATTATTATAGGAGTTTAGCTTCACATTTTCAGTTCTCAAGAGAGATTCTATAAGGTTTACAGAACTTCTTAGGGAAAATGTGTATATGGAAAACTTTCTGATGTCATCTTGTTACAATTTATTCAAACAGATTTTTTCATCTTTTGTTGTTTTTAATGCAAAACTATGTACAAGTTTTTATTTTTAGTTTATATCCATACTGTTTCAACTAAGTGAAGAACAAGTTGTTATCATTGCAGACGGATGACATCCTATTTTGTTTTAAAATAAAAACTTTGATGTTACAAAAGTTTTCTTTTCATATATTTTTACATGTATACAAAAAAAAAACAACAACACTGTGACTGCGGTTTTCTCATTCAAAGAGATATGTTTGGCGTCCTGAAAACAATCCATTCTTATATAGTTGCCATTTTAATCGTAATTTTTATACAGAAACTTTCGGTGTAAAACTTTCAAAGAATTTTTTATCCCTAATGTTGTTTACCATAAACTATAGGACAAAATATCTGTCTTTCTTTAAGAATTTGGTGTTGTTTTTTTTTTTAATTTTACCTAAACAAGATGTATTTTATTAAAAATACCTTCAAGGAGGATTAATTTGACGGATTAGCGGAAAACACGAGAAAATTAATTCTTGAATATTATACAGATATCAGGGACGACAGGTTCATGTATTTAAGAGAATGAGTTCTTCCATAGAAAAATTTAACTAGAAAGGTTAAAATTCAATATTATTAGTTTGAGTAATCAAAATAATGAAAACTTCCTTCTCAATCTGTGCCTATATCCAAAATAAGAAATTCTATGTTTTATACATTTTGCAAAGAATGAATTTGTTCTCGGCATTATAAGGCATAGCTATATTAGAACTCATTATTTTTTGTATAGAATCGCCGTTAAAAAAAGAACTTTTAGTAAAAGTTATACTGATTTTGTATACGACGACAAATGAGTTTAAGGTGTGCATTGCGGGCAATATATTATAAATTGAGAATATTAAAGAGGAGAATCCAAATGCTTCATTTCACAGAAATGCAGATAATGAACTAATTTCATATTGAAGAATAACTCACATGAATATTTAAGGTCCAAGCAGAATGATGGATCTACGACGGATTCACGACTCATCAAAATTTTAAATATATACGTTTTCAATAAGACTACACAGAACACGACGGACTGTTTTTAATACAATCTGAAAACCTAAAATCGTGGATCCGTCATTCTGTTTGCCGCAAGACAATTTCTTGATGTTTTCTATTCAAATGAACTCTGTGCAGTAATGAGTGAAAAGAAATCATTATCTTGACTGATATGAGCAAAAATAATTTTAATACGCCTAATAATATGCAATTTTTAGCAAATTTACAGAAATACAAGAATATCTGAATGTTCTTTGGTCTGTCTCAGATCCTAGGAAATTTTATAAATATTTCGTCTCTAATATTATTGATCGATTTTCTTATTTTCTTATTTTCCCATCCGTCCTATCACTGGATATATTACCAGTCTTGATTACGGGAAAACTTTTGGCTAGGATTATAAAGATCCTAGCCAAAAGTTTTCCCGTAATCAAGACCACACGCTTCGTCACTGACATGTATGTAAAACAGATACAACACAACACTAATGAGTAAAAAAACGGATACAGTATACTATAACTGTGATAGTTTTTGCGCTAATTAAAAATGTTTGATGAAAAGTTGGGGCGATGTGTAAAACAATTAAAAAGGGTACACTCTTCCTTTCTTCTTTTTTAAATTTGAAATAATGATGATGTTTTTATTTTTTGCAGAATTCAATTAATTTTAATCAGTTTAATAAATTTTGAAAAGCCTTTGCTTTCGGCTAATATTTAATTGGTTCTCATTGCCTTTTACCTCAATCATGTCAAAATTAATTAATATCACATTAACATAAAATATGTGCCTGTGCCTACACACGAAACTATAAGTATTGTCGTTAATTTAAAATTAATATCATTTAATATACAATTATATATAATTTTCTTTTTTTTACCACACACATAGTGTCGATCGATTATATATTATTGTTTATTACCAATATAATTTGACTTAAGACAATAACATAACAAATCTTTATTAATTTCTTCGAATTAATATTTATTGGGTCGAAGATTTGTAATCATTTCTACTTTCACTATACATATATTTTGCTTTGTATTAGAAAGTTTTAGTACATAAGTAGATCCTGTAGTTGGAAGGATATTTCCCTTTTTTTTAAGTTTGGTGAAAGCTCGTAAATAAATGACAAAGAAAAATAAAATAAAAAAGTATATTAATTGAGATTGGTACTCGAAAATACGCTTCAATCAAAAAAGTTTTAAGAAATATATAAATTTTCATCAAGAAATTAAAAATGGGACAGACATTCAGACGTTCATATCAAGTTGATATGTACATAGGTATAGAGAAAGTCTACTATAGCTATGATCACATTACTGAAATGAATTTTTTCCTTTATTTACTGATCATTTTCAAGTAATTTTCATCGTTTTTCAGTTAATAATCAGTTGATTTTTTTTTTGTTTTGTTTTCAATTTTATTTTTATGCCTCGTTAAATTGATTTGACACCATATAGTATTAAAAGATGAGTTGATAGGTCACGCCCAATTTTATTTATGATACAACTATCCAGCTGCTTTATACACTCGAAAATACAACATAAATTAAAATAATGATGCTAAGAAGTTGGAGAATTTGTTGGAGCCAAATAAAATGAAAAGAAAAAAAGCAAAACAAATTTTCTGCCATATCTCTTAAAGATATTTTCTTAAGAATTTCTCGTCTAACTCATTTAAAAAGCATTGAAAATTTTTCAATTTAAAAAAATTAAAACAAAAAAACATATATTGTAGTATCTGAAAATCGGCATATAGCCGATTTTCTGATCCCCTGAGGTAGAACTGAGACTCATAGATAACAAATCTGTAGTTCAATGAATTATCTCTGAGATAAAACAACCAAAACTAATTTTATTTAAAGGTTTTTTCTGCCTAACTTTGTTTCTTCTTTCTCACATATGCTCTCAATTTCAGGTAGTCTCAACCCTAATAGCATAAATCTGTTCTACAAATTTTACTCAAATCGGTATATTAGTTTTGAAAATACATCAAAAAAACTTTATGAACAGACTCATTTTCCACTACGACTTTTCTTTCTTCACAATGCTTGGACCCAGTTTACTGAAATTTAACACAATATGTAATCAACGTATGTAAATAATTTTAAAAAAAATGTTTTACAAATTTCCGAATTAAATCAGAAAAGTCATAAAAAAAAACGACAAACTAACCCGCTTATTCTAGCATTGTGACAGTTTTGCTGTCATAAATATTTATGATAATAATATTCTGACTGAGATTATGACTGCTGCGAAAATTCGTATTCTAGCGAACAGGTCATAATTATGTCCAAATTATGAATTTATAACAGTTTAAACTATTATGTTATGTTAGTTATGACGTGGTCAGAATACCAAATAGTCCTTAAAAAAAAATTATGACAATGTCGTCATGTTATGACTGCGCTCAGAATAGAAGGGTTAGTCACCCGGTTTTTTTCTTTATAACTATGCTCCTCCTCAGCCGATTTTCAGAAACGCAATACCAAATCGAGTTAAGAAATCAGCAACTGACATTGTGAATTTCATCAAAATCGGTTAACGTGTTTTTAAATTATCTTATGCACGGACGGACGGGCGGACATGCATAAATCGACATAACTTTGGATTCTCTACACATGTCTATACCATTGAAATCTTTCTCCGATGATTTTTTCTATGGGTTACAAATATAGTATGAAGTGACAAAACCAATATGCCCTCTGGTAGTACCTACTACCATAGGGCATAAAATCTTTGAGATAAGTAAAACAAATCAAATAATATGGATGTGATGATGATTGAGATGATTTCTAGCTTTACTAGCAAAGTTATTCTTATAATATTTGATTGTATACAATACCGGGTCATTCAACTATATTCAAGTTCATGCAATTGATTACCATTTTTTTTCCTCTATTTTCTTTTTCGAATATGTTACAATATAATGAATGGAAATTCTAAACAAGATACGAGCATATTAATTTTAGAATAATTGAAGATTTAAAAGTCAATTTAATTTCAATTCAGAAAAAAAAAAATTAAATGTTCATCTATTTGTTTTTGTTCGTATTTAATTATTATGTGACTGGAATGCGAAATGGAATGATATACATATAGTCAGGCAAGCCCCCAGCAACATTATCATCATTAAGTATTATTTATGAAAATCTCTGTACATAAAATATCATTTATATGCGTGTTGCATATCAATCAATTAAAAAAAATGCACTTTAATAAATGCATATCGTACTAAGCGGCATTAGCTTTATATCTTTTTTGATGTACGTATGTGACAAACAGAAGAACGCGGAATTAATTACTTAATTATGAGGCATTGCGGATTATTAATGAGACACAAAAAAAGAATAACAAAAATTGTATATATTCGTGCATCTCTTATTTCATTAATCGATTGAGGAAGTTTTTAATCATGAAACGCTCTTTGACTGAATAAATAAAATTAATTTATTTTTCATTAAAATAAATAACATCATTAAGATTTTTGTAAACAAATTAATTCAGGTGAAATTGCGGTATTTAATATCCGGAATAGATATCATGGAAGACGGACATGGATTCGTATACTTAAATTTGTTTAATTAACATAAATTTTGTTTATTTAGGTTTTTGTGGTGATATAAAGGTTGAAATGACTTTAGTGTACACGAATACTACATATTCGATACGAAAATAAGATATATTTCTATTTCACTGGAACTCGAATTGACGTACTTACTATTGATACTAATTACATAATGTGCAATTGTTGAGGGTGCCAAATGATAAAACCTAAAAACAACTAAGTTTAAATATCCAGTGATCCGAATTGATAGAAAGTCAACGGTTTCAGTAATAATAAAATATAAAAGCTGCTCCAGACAAAAGCAAAATTTTACCTTGAATACAACAACAAAATACACCATCGTTTACTTGGACCAAAAAATTCCTGTTCCAATTTTTTTTGGTCAGTAGATCGCTCTGTTTTGAGTTTTTGATAGTTGAATGTTGTCCTTTTGATGATTATGACAGTTTTTATTTAAACATATGAAAAGTATAAATTGAAAAACCTTTGAAATCGATTCATATTTTTTATAAATTTCCATTTTCTTAAATTGCTTTTTCTACCTTTAATTATTTTCTACACAATTTATTTAGAAATTGTGATTTCCTTCTGTTCAACATTTCAATGTGGTTTGAATATATGATATCAATATCTAAGTTTTTTGTTGCTCTAGGTCCTTGTTCGTTTTTCAAACTCTGATTTGATTCGAAGTAGGAGCCTACACACGTTCAATGTTACTTGATAAGTATTATTCATGAAAATTTTCGTCAAGTACTATTGATGGAAATTGCCTCCGCACATTGCATTGAAGAGCATCAAAACGATCAATGTTAGTTGAAGCATGAGTCATTCAAGTAACATTGGCAAGTAATATTGAACGTGTATAGGCTCCTGATCAATATTAAAAAAACGCACCATGATCGCCTATCTTTATATCCGTAGCGTGATAAATGGTTCCCCTTCTACTTAGGCCAGAATTAATGATTTCGGCTATTCGAGGATCGCCATCGTTCTTAGACCATTTTATGATAACTTATGAAAATTGTAAACTATTAGAAATGTTTTTCCACATTTTTAAGTGCAGATCAGGATCTGATACCAAAGATCAAAACCAGAACGTTTTTCCATTTTCTTTCTAGTAAAATTTTTCAATTTTGACACAATTCGATTCGTTGTATTGCAATATCAAAATTATACTATTGTATAGACAAAAATAGATCCTCTTCTCCTTCTCTATGGCTATTGTCAACTCAGTTTCCAGTGTCAACTTTGTATATTAGGTTAGTTAAACTTGGTTTCTTTTTCTAATTTGTCCAATCAATACAAAATGTAAGATGATGATCGAAGTTAAAGTATCAGCTAGATTCCACTAAGGTTAATTATATAACCTTTAAACGAACTAAATAAAACTAAATTAAATTGTCGTCTAGGTTCGAAACTGACTAATTATTTATTTAAAAATAAATCTTAAACATCTTGTACAATTTGTTTGAACAATGAAACATAAATTATTGAATTCAGGACAAATTCTCTTTTAAATACTAAATAAATCACTTTACCGCAATGAAAAAAAAACGAGCAAGTAAAAGTTGACAGGTCGTTGTGGTTACCGTTCAATCAAATCAATCAATATACATTATTCATCAATAAAGAAATTGCATTACACATTTGCAACATTTGCAAAAAAATAAATTTATTTATTTTTTTTCAAATAACACGCGCGATGCACTTTTATTACACGATCTGAATATGAAATTGATTAAAGTATATTATTTTGGAATTTCCATGAAAATTAAAAGTAAAATATATGAGCATTTATTTATCAGAAAAATAATAGTTTTGGGTGGTAAATTTCAATTGCTGCAAAAAATGCTTATAAAAGAATTGTAAATGAAGTCTTCATTTTTAATTCATGTCATATATTTTATGCAGCACAAAAAAAAGAGTTAAAAATGTCTGTTTTGCACATAAATAAATTAAAACTTAAAGTTATTTGTGATTTTTTTTCTCTTAAAATTCCATAAACTAAAAATTCCTTTGATATTATTCATCTTTTTCGATTTAATTTTGTGTTAGTTTATGAATTTTAATTCAAGAATTTTCAATGAACAAACTCAGTCTAGAAAATCATGTCATCACCCGGTTTTTCTTTTATATATCTAATGATATGCAATTATTGGAAGGTCTAAAAGTAATTGAACTCAATAAAAGAAAAAATTCGTTAAATCACATTAAAGAAATCAAATAACATCCATTACTTTGATCTAAATGTTTATTCTATTTTTTTTTTATGTGCGCCTGAAAATAGGCAATTTACGATTTCTTGATGAAGAATACTTTTTGTCTGAAGCATGATTCTGAGTCACAGCATTAATCAATATATTTTAACAGGATCGGATAGTCTGCTACTAAAATACAATTTTCAACTACCTTTTAGCTCATCCTATATGAATTAATTAAATTTTAAAATGAAAATTGTTTTGAATTAGAAATACTTATATAATATAATAATATCAACAAAATTGAAACTTTCATTTTATATAAATATTAGTACATATATATATATATAATAATAATGTTGTATAGAATATTAAGAATATTAAGATAGAAAACTGCATCACGAGTAGTAGTATGTACATATACGAACAGTGCTATATTATAATGAACCATAAACAAAGTTAAGATAAGTTACCAATAAGAAACATAGTTTCAGTGTAATTTATATAGTTCACAAGCAATTTATATGTGCATAATATACCCTTTGGGGGTCCTCAAAGTTTATAATACCATTTTCGAAAATTTGAAACGTGAAATTGTTATGAAATTTTTGGAATTAGATAAAATTTATTAGAAATATTTTTTAATGTATATAACATATATACAAGTTATTTACATAAATTTATATGAATTCTATCAAAAATTTAATTTTCTAGTTCTTTTTTTTTAGTTTCACAAAATTTTTAATTAAATATAAATAAATTATTATTCGAGGTAATTATGTTAATAATTAAATTTATGAATGTCTTTATTCTATTTTTACTTTAATATATTTAAACATTTATTAAAGTATAACTTAAAATAAAGTACATAACAAAATAATATACCAATATCATCGACTTACTTAAAGAAACAAAAACATATTACGAAAAATTCAGTTTGAAAATTTTATGGCAGGAAAAGTAAGAAAAATTACGCCCATAATAAGAAATCTCAGTTTATATATATATACCCACCCACCCACATATATTCCAGTATATACTTTCCATGTCTTACATGAATATATATGTTTAGCTATTTTCAGTGTATGTTTTCTTTAGATGAGCATCGTCCTTTTTTTTCAGTGCTTTTAAGGAAAACTTCAAAAACCCAATATTATATATTTAAAGTCTTATTTTTTATATCTAAAGTTGCCTTCTTTAATACTCTGTCAGGCTACTAAAACAAAGTTAGTCGCATTCTCCATAATATATGAAAAAAAAAGGGCTTGGAAAATTGTTAACTGGAATTTATGAAATGAAATAGAGAAGCAAAAAAAAAGAAACCATCCAATTTTTCTTTCATTTTAGAGAACATTACTTTGTCCGACCTCTTCGTTTAAAAGATTTTCTTATTTTACGTTTTTTTGGTCCACTCCATAAAGACGCGAACCCTAAAACACAATACTATATATACCGTCTTATAAAATGAAGAAAGCTTGGACAAGATTTATGTTTCACTATCTATTCAAGAAGTACTACTATCTTCTGTATAAATATATATGTAATATCCATGGTTAGTTATGTTACGATTCCAGGATCTTCTGTGTAATTTACTTTTATTACCTTTTGAAGATAGATTATATTTAACTGCACTGGAAATGAAGTTGTTGCAGAAAACAGCAAAATATATTAAAAATTGACAACATTGTAATGTCGTAATAGAATAAATGATCATCCATCCGAAAAGGTATTGCATTTTTTTGTGTGAAACTTTTTTCTTTTATTTAAGAAATATTATACTTAAGGAGTCCATGCTATAAAAATCTTCAAATTAATTTAACTACCCAAAAATTAAATAGTGGCGCATCTAATCTTTTGTGTAACTACAAAAATATTATAAACGATAATTTAAGAAAAAAAAAAATTATCAAATATTATTGTGTTAGATGCCCACTCCTAGCCAATTCAGGTCAAACAAGGTAAAAGACCGTGAGTCATTATTGAATGCGAAATTTTTAGCGATTTTAATTGAATACACCAAAAAAAAAATCATCATCTCGATTATGGACAAAAAATGCAGATGACATCAGGTTTCTTTGGGAACAGGTTAGCAACGTAAATATACAATAACCAAGATACAAGTTTTTTGCGCTTTCTTCCCATTCAAAAATTTCAACATTCAAAATTTGTCCAACCACTTTTTTTTTGTCTTCCGCAACAATTTGGCAATTTAATTCAATTTTTTATCGAATTCAAGTTCAAAGAGATGGGTTTTATATAATAAATCGCCCGGACGACAAATTTCTTAAACAAATTCGTTAAATTTCTAATGATTGCCTTGCAAAACCGTTAATATTTAAAAATAATATTCTGCAGTATACAGACTTCGTGCCTAAATGTGTGAACTTGTTTAACGACAAATTTGTATATTATACATTTTCTTTTTAAAACTCAATAAAGACTAAAGACATCTTAAAATTAAAATACTAAAATTTAATGTTGGATTATGGTGCAAAATAACGATTTCAAAACAAAACTTTACATTCTTTTAAATTAAAAAATAAAAACCAATCAGTTTTTGTTTAATTTAAAAAACTCAGAGTGAACATTAAAAACCGCGAAATTTTTATACAGAAATAATAAATAATAATAAAAAGTTTACGATCCCAAAAGAATTACGGGAATCATGCTAAAATGTGAGAAAACCTTCCTGCTAAGGGCTTAGTCGTGTTTTATTATTGCTGCTTAAACTACCTGAAGAAAATAAAATTTTTGAAATATAAGACGACCTCGAATCCATTGAAAATTCTTCTGAAATATATCATTACTCCAGTCTCAAATGGTGGCCTTTAAACCTTTCATTGGGCTCGATGACAGGATAAAATCGTGAGCGCATGACATTGAAATTCGTTTCGCTGAGTATTATTTTATATTTTTTTTTAATGCGCATTTATATAAAAATCATAACTTTTCAAGCCGGAGACACAATTAACCTCAGACATCGTGTGGTCATCATTCGTTCTGTTCTGAAGAGTAATTTAAAAACATTTCCATTTTCATCTTATTTTGACTACAAAATTAATGATTTTGCATTCTTAAGTTTCTTTTAAAACGCATAATCTTCTGAAAAAAAATAAATAAATTTTATGATGCAACAAAAATTTCGAAATTAAAGTCATTATTTCGGTTTACGATAAATTTAGTTGACTTTGCCTCAATCGAACGTCATTTGAAAGCTATATAATATATAATCTTATTTTAAATATCTTCATTCAGTTGCACTTATGCTCGCTTTGGAGACATGTACTTTCTAATTCCATTTTAAAACACTTACAGTAGACATGTTATTATCGGGACTACTATTATCCGGATTGGCAAAAGATTAGGATCAAATAACACAGTAGAAAATCATACGAATTATTTTATAGTAAAATTCGGTTAGCTGAAGTTACCGATATCCAAACCTCCCACATACCCAACTATTTCAGATAATAGAATTTTTACCATAGATTAAAGCCATCTAGTTTAACGTATGGTAAAACCAGAGTCTACTTAATGAATTATCCATTTCCGATTTTTATCACCCACAACAGTTAAATCCAAAATTAATAAAATTAAAGCTCTACGTTCAATTAAAATACTCGTATATCGCCACCTCCAAAATAAGCTTCTCAAAGAGCTTAAGTAAAATCTAATCAACCAGAACGTCATTTATTTCGATCGACAAAAAACTTGTAAAAATATTTTTTTGAAAAACATTTCAACGTATTTATTTTGCTATTTTGCAATAATTTATGTGACAACGACCTTTTAATTCGCATTGGAATGTTTTATGTTTTGTTTTCACAGATCCAGAGCCAGTACGCCACAGTTTCATGATTACAAATTCTTAAATAAGTTGACATCCTTCAAAGAATGCCAAATTATTAAAAAAAAGTAGTCGCGAAACTTAGGTTTCTATTTCTTAAACGTTGTTTTTTTGTCTTCTACATATTTCTTGTTTCTGCTAACTTTGGAACAACTTGTTTGGATGCTGTGTGCGGGGGAGTCTCATTCAAAATAGATTAAAATGTCACAACTTGTTGTGTAGATCGAAAGCGTGTCTAAATCGAATTTTTTGACTGACATCTCACAAGTCAACAAATCACTAGAATTATTATAAAATAGCGAAGAAAAAAACGACGAGATGTGATGGCCTCTTTTTTTTGCTGCTGAAAATTTAAATCATTAAATTTTTAACACTTTAACAAGTTTATTTGGTTTTTTTAATCGGATGACAACTAGACTAGAATTACTCAGATTACAAGAGTTTCAGAATGTTTATATTAAAGTTTGTTTATAAAAAGCTTTTTTATATCTGCGAATTAAAGAATTTAATAAAATTGACCCTTTAAAAAGAAATGGAGCAATAATGGTAGATATGAGAAAGATGTTGGATATAAAGTAGCAATATTCTATAAAAATATTTTTAAAGAAAATTTTAGAATTAAAGACTGTTGACCCTATTTTTTCAGAAATTTAAACTTCAAACCGCATTAAAAATACACGAAGAATTAAATTTAAACTGAAAAAATGAATTAATTATGTACCAAAAGGATTACAAATCGTAAGTAGCAGGACACAAAGTAAAATTTAATTTTAATGCCTTGGTTTATATTATGATGATAGTGATGTGGCGGGTTTTCCTTCGTTTATATTCAGATTAGAGACGTGAAAGACCTTTCAGTTTATGAAGGTTGAAAGCGGAAAATTCTTTTTTCTTTCAAATTTTTAAATAAAATTTAATATTATTCGTAACTTAGTTACTTTTCTAGATGATAATTGTAGGCAAAGGAAAATAAATACATGAAGAACCGAGACCTGGATTTGAACCAGAACTTCATCAGCTTCTAGAAACGAAGTCTTAACCAACTTGACCAATCAATACTATTTATTAATCTGTTCGATTTGCCTTTTCTAAACGTTATTCAAACATTACACAATACATAGTCTTTAATGGACGCAAAGAAAATTCTTCCTCATATTACTGATTGCAATTATCATTGTCTGTCCATAAAAATATTTCTATTAAAAATGTGGATATGTCGTTTAATCTTCTCGTTTATTAGTTATTTCCTTTTTCTACACACATGTACCATATTTAAGACGTTATAATCATCTCTATATGTTGACCTGATTAAATTGATTCAACCTGAACACACTTATATTCAATTTGCTGAGAAAATTTAATTTTGTAAGAAGGTAAGAAATCATATCTTATACACGTTTTCTTTTCAAATTTTTAAACTTTTTAATTGAATCCTATTTTCTTAATGTATTACATTAAATTCAGATAACAACAAAAAAACCATTTTTTTTTTAGGAAATATCCTAAGGTATAACATATAAATTCTAGGAAATTTTCATTGCACAATTTTTCGTTGCCATCGTTTCGTGTATATTAATTGAAAATGTCTTTAGGCTTATGAAAAATTATTACATAAAATAAAATATAATTTTTTCCACAGACTTAAATTACTTATTTTCTTAGATTATTCCATTTTTCCTTAATTTATTTTTATGTAATGTTTTTTTTATATATGAGAAAAACATTTTTAGTATCTAATCTATGCGATTAGTTTCAATATTATGATAAAAGTTTTGTATTCCATTATCGACCCGGTTTGGTCGTGGAAATATAATACTCCTATAAGAAGAGAGATGAAGAAGCATAAGAAAAAAAATAACCATATATCTAAAGCCAAAAACTTAGTTAGAGAACTGGCTCAAAGGAAAAAGATTAACCTTAATTACTCCTGACATTACCTAACAGTTAAGTAATAATAATTCCTTGAAGATATGATAAATGTTCCACTAATGGATGTTATGCTCATTGGTATCCCTGTTGAGCTTATTTTTTCCACTTTTCTTTTTCTTCTTTTTTTTTTGTGTGTAATATAAACATAAAGTTTTCTTTTGGCTATACCAAAGATGACATCATATAAATTTTGAAAAGAGAATATTTTCCAATGGTTTAAATGGGAAAAAATGATCCTAAAAGAAAGAAAATAGGAAGAAAATTATGTTCACAAATGAATTACTTAATTTTTTTTGTTGTTTTTTCGTTAATTTTATTTTCTAGATATTTAATATTAACAAGAAAAAAAATAAAATTCTATACAAATATCTTTTGGGTAAAAATAAAAGTTTATTACAAATATGCTTCGGGTCAACCATCTAGATATTAAGTTCATTTATCCAAGCTGGTCTCATAAAGACTTTGATTGATTGGCATATCTAAAATGAAAGAAGGAATTGCGAGAGGAAGAAAAAAAAAAACTGCCAGTATTTATAGTATCCAACCCGAAATGATCGGTTTTAATATTGGGTGTCGGTCATTTGATGGCTCTAAAAATGTTATTAGATGGTACACAAAACAAAATATGATTAATGTTTGTCTAACTTTTATATTATATGTATTTAGTTTTTCATATAATACTCGTCTATATATAAACATAAATATATATAAATTCTTTTTTCCATAATAAATTGATTAGCATAATTTTTGTCCGAAGCACTTTTTTCTTTTCTCTTAACATTTTTATACTTTTAGTACAATTTCTTTGTAATTTTTTGACATCTTAATAGGATCCATTATCCACCTAGTCCTTTTGTTCGCTTCCACATAAATACATAATATTGACCAAACAATTCACTTTTAGAATCATAACTTTCTATTTGAAGTAACCCCGCAGGGAGAACACAGTTGATCTAACATTCAAGGCTTTTACTCTAACCTTTCTTTACTTTTTTCGTTTTTTTTCTGCTTGTTATACTGTTGACTGCCTTTCTTTTATATCACATCAAAAATGTTTCTTGATTCTTCATGTTTTTTCTTCACTTTCATGACCTTTTGTTAACACACAAAAATAAATATAGGACAGTGTCCTTTTAATAATTCATTACACGGAGCGCACCATCCGTTCTACTTTTTTTTTCTTCCAAGTTGAACAACGCAAAATCCCAGGATGAAGAAAAAAAATAGAGAAAAAAATATATAAGTAACAAGAACAATATTTTCAGGGAATACACCAAGTTAACAGGAATCAAGGCAAATAAAAAAAAACTTTTCCCTTATAGGAAATAATCATACTGTAAATGGTTTGGGGTTTTCTTCGTTTGATATGTTATGTGACAAATATTAAAAAGGACTTCTTGGGAACATGGAAAAAAAAGAATAAAATGTCTGATAATCTCATAAAAATTTATAAAGGAAATCTGCGAGACGGCATCCGACAAGTAAATGTGAAATAGGATTTCTTTAAAAGTACTACACCAAAATTGTTTGTTCCATATACATAAGTAATATATATATATAGTATCCATATGTGGAAATCCAGTCAATGAGGACTAATATTTATATAAATGGAATAATATCGGTTAGAAACATTTTTGAGACGATTTCAGTTCATGATTTTATGAAATAGGATTTTGAATTAAGACGAATTCGTAAACATCGATTAAGATTCTCAGGATTGATAAATTCTTACCGATATATAAAAGTTAAAGAGCCAATGTTAAATACGTAATTGAAAGGGATCAGAACTTCGAAATCCGGTTTCAGATAGATACAGTAAATTCCTAGAAATGTCTTGACAGTATCGAGTACTTCTTCAATTACATATTTATCATAATTTACAATACTCTTTTATTTCCTTGTGATGTAATTGAGTAAGGGCAAAAATATGATTGCTGTAAGGATGAATTATGCGATGATTGAAAAAGAGAATTGAACAAATCCTCGGCTGGGAGGTTCGAACTCAATATACTTGATTACTCTCCAACTACTCTATCGATTCCGTTTATTCACGAAATTCAGATTCGTCAACTTACAACCTAATAATATTTAATAATATTACTTTTGTTAACTTTTTCCAGTCGTTTTATACAATTTAAAAATAAATATAGGTGCAACAATGTAAATATATGTTTAGGACATATAAATTTCAGGGCAACTATTAAAACATTTATGACAACACTAATATTTCGTACAATAATTACCATTGGGCTACTATTAGGAAAAACAAATTGTACTTCCAATGGTCATAAAATAGTTGCCAATCCAATAGTCTATCATAATTTTTCTCTAAGTGAATAAGTCATTGTAAAACAAGTCATATACCTAAAAAATATTTCTACGAAAATATGAAATTATGATCGTTTATGTTTTTATATTCACTTTACTTAATTTTATGCTAAATAACAAAGCCAATAAGCTACTTAGTAATAAAAAAAACCTCATAAAGCATATTTTTTCCAGATCTTGATGTTTATAAATATTAAAAAAAAATTAATAAAATTATATTGGTAGTGCTTTTGTATCACTAGAGAGAACACACTGGACACGTTGATACAGCCCGAATTCAGTTATAGTTCCTGTTTTGTTATTCAAATTAAAAACGAGGAATACACTTCCTATTATAATACAATATAAAGAACGGATATAATTATTTCCACTCGTACACTATGTTATCATTTTTTCATATTTAATTTATTATTCGGGAAGAAAACTGAAAATAATTCGCCACTATGACTACATGTCTGCATTTCCCTATTTTTTTTTTATGGAACATTATTTTATAAAATATCAGATTGTATATTCGAAAACCAGAATACTAGGAAAATATGGCGATAAAAATGTACAGCAAACGGATTTAATATATAGGGTGTTTTTTTAGCATAATGGAGTTTAAATTCAAAAAAATAACACCAAAAGTTACCTTTCAATCAAAAATCTTATTTTATTCGAAAGAGCTATTCATTGACTTTGGACATATGGCCACCGTGACTGTCCTTGGCGAAGCTGATACTATTAGTCCAATTCTGGGTTGTATTTTCCAGCAATGGCGGCCGTATGTCACGAATAACACGAACAATGTTGGCCAATTGTTGCTGGTTTATCAGACCAAACCAATAACCACACGTAAACCCATAGAAAATGTTCGAGAGATGTCAGATCACACCACTTTGGAGGCCAATTTACAGGGATATTTCTCAAAATCACATTATCGCTAAATCGTGATTTCAATAAATCGATAGTTTCTGTCGCTGTATGACACGTTTGAACCACATATCAGCACGATCAATGTCATCCATATTTTCGAACAAATATTCATTCATCATGGCCCGGTAATACTCTGATTGATTTTAACAAGAGTTCTCGCCTCCAGAAGCGACAATTTTGAATTGAGCGAAAAATGAACCTCGACACTGAAAACAATTTAGGGATAAAATAACCGATTTTCAAAGCAAATGTGGATAAACCTTGATTGTTCCTTAACCGCGAGTTTATTCATGGTGAAATGGCAAACCAAACTGAGCCCAAATTATCTATTGGCTACCAAATTGTCTACTGCTGGAAAAAGTCTTGCCAATTCGAAAAATAAACCTTTAAAAAAAATCACCCTTTATTATATACTCAACAATATATGTATATTATATTTTGGTGCAAAATAAAAACCACCGATGGGCATCTCGCTACCAAAAAGTCGACCAGATAGTATTATAGAACAATAATTTCCGACTATTCCATTTTTCAAATATACTTTCATATAAATATGTATGCTTTCGTATTCATTTATTTCTTCGAAATATCTGAAGAAAATGGTTTTCTGAAGAAGTATCTTTATGCGGAACTAAATATAAGAAGAAAAAAAAAATCCAAATTTAGTAGATAGAAATAGAAGAAAATTCATATCGCGATGAAACATAATAAATTCACCTTGGGGAGTTTCTTTCATATTTTTATGATAAAGCAAGAGATGGGTATTCAAAAACTAGTGGCTTTGGGATAGAAAATCAAAAGAAAAAAATCCTCGAAAAATGATGTAGAATGAAAGATTCTTTATGGATGACCACAGATCAAAAATGTATATTTTTCTGGTTGTACAGAAACAGTGGCGATACAATTACTACCAAATCTTCAATAGAACCAATGAGTTCCATTTGAGATATGTTAATTTAATACCATAGTAACAGAAGATAAGATATACTTATTAGTGGACAACACTCGAGGTCAATCTTCCCGGAAAGCACAGTAACGTAACCTTATCCGAACCCAAAGAAATTAAATTTATGTGAATAAAGATAGAGTTTCCATTATTTGGACATTTAATTCAAAGCTAAATTTTATATTTAAAACCTGAAACCAGAATCGAACTTTTCCACATATGTTAAACTGGGTTTTTAAAATTAGTATAATTAATTATGCAGCAAGTTGATTTCATTGTTTATGGTTATCACATGCAGCAAGATCATCGGAATTCATTTTGACATATAAAAGATTGCTTCAGATGTTTTGGGGTTTCTCACGGATATACGATGTTGAATATACATCGAACATGGATAGTATGGATAACAGATTGGTCGATGAAAAAAATTGTGAGTGAAATCCGTGGTTGTTCATCGAACCACGAAAGTCTGGAGCCAAATTGATCTATAAAGTTTCCGCTATCATGAGATGTTTCGAAACTGATAATTTTAAAAGAAAAAAATTTGAAAAAAATTATGTTTTTAAGCACTTTAAAAAAGGATACGACGAATAGTTCCGCTACTGCAATAAAGTCGACGGGATTCGGTACACTAAGATTTCAATAATTTATCTTAAATAAATTGTAGGAAATAATCGATAATAATAAATCTCAAAATAAACGATATTTCTTTGAAAGTTCTAAAATCAATTACTACCATCAATTGAAATAATATAAAAATTTTAAAATCAATTTTCATGATACAAAATCTCACTTTACTTGTAAATTGGAAAATGTTTTTCTCACATTTTCCTAACATAACTGATGAGGTTATTAAAAAAATGTTGCAACATTGATGGGAAAACTAAATATCTGAGACTAGAAAGTAAACAGAAAAAAAAATCCATTAAACCCACAAAATTGCACCCCCAAACTATTCATTTAATATTTTTTGGGGGTGGTAATTTCTGTTTTGTAAAGTTTATAACATGAAAGACGACACCATATGACCATAATGTGCACAGATTTCCGTTTTTCGTTACACCATAACCCATTCTGAAATTGTAGAAACCAAATGATATTAGATGATGTTAGTAATAAGGCGGTGATAGCGGTATAGTGGTATAGTATTATTATGGAAGCGGTTTTTCTATGTCCAAATGGATGTGGTGTGGATAAAGTTTTTCGTGGTAAAAAATTGTTGTTTCTTTTTTTTTTTTTTATTCATTTCTTCAAATACTATAAAACTTCCTCGGTTTAGTGGTTGTAATTTTATGAGAGCTTAAAGAGTAGGACTTCTTGTGTTGGCTTAATGTGGTTTTCTTACTGTTTTAATCTCAACGGACTGCCATCGTTTTGTATAAAAACTTTTTGAAAACTTTAACTCTTTTCCTGTTGTGATTCTTTTTGCCGGTTTTTTTTTATTCATTTTTGTTTTAAAAAAGTTATAGCAATCTCATTTGACTTTAAAGTTAGATGAGTTTCATTTTTTCTCTGATGTTTTTCCGGAGACACAATGGAAAACTAAATTTTTGGTGTAAAAGATTTGTGACATTAATAAAATTGAATTAGAAAGAAGATGTAATATATACTTGTATGTATGTATATTCTTTATTTTATACAAGAAAGAAAGAACGTCGGATAATTGAAAATTTTTAAGGAAAAACAAGAAAACTTAAGCAGTTATAAAGAGCTATATTATGGTAAAAATAAAAGGAAATACTAAATTTGTTGACTTATTGGATATGGGAATTAAAATTCATCGTTTTTCATGTTAGAAAATCCGTCTTTTTCATATTCTGTCCGTTTTTTTGCAATGCTCGCTTCAAATTGATTAATTGTTGTCGGTAGCGATCAGTGTTAACTGTTTCACCAGGTTTCAGCTGCTCATAGTACACCAAACCTGACCACAGTTGAGCAGGGCGTCGTGTGTCTTTCAGGTGGTCAAAATTATTATCCCTGAATCGTCCAAACCAGCGATTGTCAAAGCAGGTACCACTTTGTAGGTAGTTTATGGTATATTTTTGACTTGAAAATGTTCCAAACAAAAATTTAGAAAAGAGAAAATAGCACTCAAATTCAATATGATTAAAGACAAGTTAAAGGCAAGTAAAAATGTTATAATTTGTACAACAAGAGAAATGTTTTGAGCTTTTACTCAGAATTAGAAATGCTAATCCAGACAGATCGTTTGTTTATTCGCCTAACTTTTTTTGCATACCTGCATATTAAATACTACATATTTTTTTGATTTTTACATAATTTGAAGTACCACCTAAGAATATTCTATGTACTATTACAGACCAATCCAATTCCACATAGAGCATTTTCACCACAAGCAAACGATGACCCCAGTTTTCTCTAGATTGAAGCAAAAAAGTAATGTTTCCTGTAAATGCTGGTTTTCTTTTGGTGGGGTACAAAAGTCAACATATTCAATTCAATAAAAACTTGTTGTTGTTTATTCTTCTCATAAATGTCATATACTAATTATTAAAGTTTATTGATAGTACTTCAAATTAAATGTGTTTCCATTTTAACTAACATCCGAGAAGTACTACTTACGACGTCTATTAGACAATAACTTTAAATTCCCATACCTAATAATTAAATAAAGTCTATTTTTCCAAATAGAAAACTATATAGGATTTAAATCATGCTGGTAAAGCTTGTCATAAAAGTAAATCTATCATTTCTTGACTGTATACCATATTTATATATAATAATTTCCCAATCAAAATCTTCATATATATACACATATAATATCCATACATACATCATATTACAGCTAGGAAGTTTTGTTTTGTTTTAATATAAGAAGTATCATCAGTAAAGTTAATAGATAAACTTTTCCTCAATTTTTCCATCATATCATCGTCACCATAATGATTATCATATCCATTGCTTTTATATACTATATATAACATGGCTTATGAGAATGTTTTGATGTAAACAGGTCGTTTAAGGAGCCTTTTGAGTGTCATGTTATTTTTCTATGAGAACGTTTCAACTTCTAAAATATGCTTGCAGGGATGTTTGTATTTGTATTATGGCTTGGGGTATGGCAAAAGTGAACAGGAAAAAAGAAAAATATTATATTTTCAAGGGGGATCCTTTTTTTTACGCGAATTTAATATGTTCCTTACGGGTGAATAATGACAAACAAACTAGGATATATAAACAGAAGGTAGGGAATACAATTCCTCTTCTAGATATGTATATAAGCATAACAAAAACATTTTCTCTGAATAATTCAAAAAATGGCATAAGAATAGAATGGAAATTCAAATGGATTTATGTGCATGTAAGTAGATATTAATATTTTGTGATGATATGAAAAAAAAAAATATATATATATATGTATTTTCTACAATTCCACATATACGAACACCATATGAGTACATATTTTATCATATATGGAAATTTTTCCCAACTAAATACCAGTAAATACAAAATATTATTAAATTCAGGAATATATGTTTGGAATTTTTTATGAAAATTATTTCATTATAGAATTTTTTTGAAAAGTAAGAGAAGGACATTTTGCGTGTTTTGATAGCATTTTTGCCTGGTTTTTTTTTGCACGCATAAATTTTCTAAATACAGTCGTTTAATTAGATTTGAACTAAATTTTCATTTTTTAATTAAAAACTTACGTACATAATAAAATGCAAATATGAAAATAAGTTTTACAAGAAAAAAACTCAATCGATAAAGATGTACAAAAAATGATGTCCACGTGAAAATTCACTAAAATGTTTGAATCTGGAACGCAAATTTCGCTATGAACGATGAACGTTCTCAAATGTTCGAAGCAAATTTGAAAATCTGAAAAAATTTCTTACACAGAATTTCCAAAAAATATTTCCTTAACGATTTTATTCAGGCATCTGACTTGAAAATGAAAATTTGTGACAGTTACGAATCCCTCCTGTCCATGCTAGAAGTTCTTAGATCTGAAAACAGGGTATTGTAGAACTATGTCCGGTGCACTTTATAGGTCTGTTTTATTTGCCGTACCCTACCCTGGAGCAGGATAAGTGGCAAATAAAACGGGCAGGAGTAGGAGAAAGCTTTAATTCAAATATTTGTAGCGCTGCTTAGCAACCATATTGTAATGTAATGAGAAACGTTTAGCTAATACACTATGGCGGATTTGTGGGATTTGGTCTTTTGTTGTTTTTGTTTTCGATGTAAAAATTTGCTCTACCCCAGAACAAGTGGTAAATAAAACAGACCTTATATGCGTATCACAGTTCTACATTAAACACTATTAGAATTGTTATTAACTAGGACTAACTAGCCCGTGGCACCCGTACAAACAATAAGATTCGAAAGTCATCTGTGAATGGTCAAAGGAGACTACTCTCCACTTTATATCCACCCCGTTATTACCAGAGGTGAGATCCTGGCCATATGTATGAGAAGGGATTTTATCTTATGTCATATAACCGAACAGGATCTTTTCGTTCTATAGTATTCTATAATATATAATAAAATATATATATAATAAATAATAATATAATATATAATAAAATATATTGGATGAATCTTCATTGCATTTCGAATGAAATTCAGATTGAGTGATACAGTTTAATTTTAGGAGGGAGGCGACCCTTGTTATAAGTAGTAATATCTCATTTTTTTATGTAAACAAATATTGTTACTATAATTTTAATATGTAAATACGTGAAAGCATAATCTTCCTGTCTAAATCAAAATCAAAATAATATATTAAAAAGAAAAAATCTAACAAATAAGCGAAATATAGAAAATAAATTGTATAACAAATGATATGATCAATGTGTGATCATAAAATATGTAAAAAAAATATATATAAAGGAGTCCATTACAGTATAATACCCATAATACGTACACATGTCTGATATTATGGATCATATAACATGAACAGATCTAGCATAAATCATTTCTTTTCTTTTAAAAAGAATAACAAAAAAAAGGACTCGAGGCATTTACATTCAAAACAAGCTTTTTTCGATATAATCATTTATTTTAACATAGCCTCATTTATTTTGGATATTCTAGTTTGAAACTAAGGCTTAGGAATACGAATGAAGTATGTTGATAGACAGGGTATTTCAATGTTTCTACTTGTTTATGAATTTCTGAATTTAATCATTTCCCTAGCGAAGTAATTCCCAGTAGCTTTCATATGATAAAGTTATGGAACTCGAATTGAGGTTTTTTTTAAGCTTAGTTAATTTACACAGGTTTTTTATGACTTTCTTACTCGTTTCTAGATTTGGATACATTAATGATATTCTCTTTTCGTTGGAAATCGAGGTATATCGTTGTATTAGATACATTACGTTATAGTAACACACCAAATGCAATGATTTACAACAAAAAGTCAATAGTCTTATAATCTTTTCAACTATAGTATACCGAACCTTAGTGGTAAAGGATTGTACGTCAATTTCTATAAATTTCGAGAAAACAAGCTTTGTTGATTAAAATGGGGAAAATATATTTCTATCTAAGCGTTGTGTCTAACTACGTATAATTACCTTAAACCCATTTTATATTATATAACTAAGGTAATGATATCTGAGAAATGGAGTTAACTAGATTTTTACAAAAATCCGATATACGATCCTTTCACCACTAACTTCTGGATATTTTATTGAAGAAAAATTTTCCAAAATTTATAATTATAATACCCTGTACACTTCCTATCATACATACCACAAATACTAGAAAATAAAAGAATGTATCTATATGTTGTATCCAAGATTCATAATTTTATTTAAGTGGCATACAAAAAACCGAAAAAGGAAAACGAGAACTTCTTAAAATTCGATCATAAATTATCGATTCCCTTTCAAGATAAAGATAATAATGCGTAAAAAAATCCATATCCGATATGGTGCTGATAGTGAACCCTCTTACAGGCAGGATATCCCCGATAATTTGTACCTTTTAATACATTATAATAAATGTTAGTGAAGATATTGAAATGGAAATGGTAAGAATCTAAACAAAAATTATAACCATAATATTTTATATAGAAAAGAAAATTTGAAAAAGAAAATCTCTTTACATTTAGGGAAAAAATTCTTGAAACCACTAAACTGGCTTATAACTAAAATATTTCATTTCTTTTTACACACCGCACCCACAAAGATAAGGCAAGAGTTTTACAAGAGTTTCCCATTTATTCCAATATTTTCAATAATATTGTTCTTTGTATGACTAGCTGTAATATTGAGTTTTCGAGTCTAAAATCTAGGAAGCTCGTTGCAGGGACATTGGTTTATGATTTTCTCACAATAAATGGTGGGATTCACACAGAACTTGTTATCGAAATACATAGATAGCTAGATTCAGAATTTTAGAGTCATATGCATATACCTTTCTATAACAGGCTCCTACACCTCAACAGGTATAAAACTGGACTATATGATAATGCCGTTAATTAGTAACTTAAATTAAAATACAATTTCAGAATAATTCAGTAAATTCATATTTATATCAGCACACTTTATCCTATTAGAATACTGCTTGTACGCCGGAATCTAATAATCCATAACTTTGATATTCGGTCAAAATTTAGTGCCTTTAATATATTGGATAGGCCAGAAAGACGTTGTTTCGTTCATGACGAAAAAATAAAGATGTTGATCGAATCTAATGACACAAGAGATTGCTCAAAATTTTAAAATGTCGAAATCGATCATTGAAAACCATCAAAGAGAAGTATCCGGAATTGGTTTTGTTTCATCATAAGGCTAGACTACATACAAGTTTTTAGTCAGTCGCTAAAACTTGAGAGGGCGTTGCTAGAACTTTTTGCTGCATTTACCATATAGTCTTGACCATGTACCACTCGACCTCCAATTGTTTTGGTCTCTGCAGTACTTCTTTAATAGTCACAATTTGAGTTCAAAAAAGGAATATTACAACGTCTCTGCCAGGAAGAAGTCATCGACCAAAATGAACATATTGAACAAAGTGTTTGTTTCCTGTGGAATATTCGCCTTTCATTTACAAGGACTTTTCGGACCATCCAATAAACAAGTCGAAATATTATTTTCTATTCTTGGAATATTATCGCTTTTAAGGCTAGAAAACTGCCAAAAAAGATTGTAATAGATGAAAGGACTTCATTCGATTATTCCGATATACTTTCATAGTGACTGGAAAAACAAACATTTTATGTCCTTTCGTTGAAAGGACAAGAATTTCGAAAAACCATTTAAAGGTAAATATTCGCATTATATACAATACCAAATGGGATAATATTCGTTTCCTTTTTATCTGGGGTTTTGGTAAAATGTCGAATTAATGTCCTTTCATGAAAATTTTGTCATTTATTCGTGGATTATTGATGTTAAAAAAAGTTTTTAATGTCCTATTTAGTCATTTGATAATGTTTAATGTTGGTTTTTTTTCTCTGCTGTGCCAGCAAATTGAGAGGAAACTTTGATAAAAGAAAAACAAATGACACAAAAAAAAAGAAAAATAATGACCGAATTATTAAACATTTAAAGTTGGTAATTAAGTGAATTTAATTTTGTGTTAAATTATAATGATTTTGTTAATGAAATATGAATTTTAAGAGATCCAAGAATAAAAATATGTTCATGCCAAAATAATTACGTTTAAGGAACAAAAAAAAAACACTGTCTGACTTAATTAAGAAATATTTCCTATTTAGATGGAATCTATGAAAAAATTAATTACAATTATAATTGATTGTTATTTTGAGAAATAAAGACTAAAATATCTGCGAGTAGTATAATTCAAAGGCATTCAAGGATTACAAATTGATATTTTGAACATTTTCCGAAAAATGTAATATATTTTTTGGAAATTACTAAAAATGAAAACAGATCCCTTTTAGTATCTTTTCATTTATTATTAAAAATTTTCTTTCATTTTTCATATTCATTCATATTCATTTTGGATTCTTCTAAATGGAAGGGAACTCAACAAACCAGGTGGTTAGCAATCTTTTTGATTGAAGTGCAAATAATAAGTATATTGTTTCATTGGACTCCTGGATCCTTATTGAGTATGTGTATCAGCATTTTTAAGAGGATCTATCATAGAACCAAATCATAGAAAAGTCTTTCAAGGCTAAAATAAATGCATACCCATTTAAAATGGTTTTTCTATTTTTATAAAAAAAGGAAATGAAAAGAAAACTCTTCGATATGATGATGACTTTACAATGCCAGAAGGATACCAATTTATGGGATTCATTTCTTTATTATTCAAAATATCTAAAAGGCATTTTGTTGTTTTTGTCTCATTTAGTTAAAGAAATGCTTTCAAAGGATTCTAGAACTTCATTTTAAGTGTGTATTTTCTTTTTCACATAGATTCATTTCTGTAACAAAACAAAAAGCTTTAGGCTTTTTTTCCATTTACGGCTTTGATTCTAGAAATCATTTTGCGTTCTGGTTTTTTTTATATATTTTCTTTTCTTATTTATTATATGTTTTTTTTTTCATTTTCCTTCATTTTTTTTAGTACAAATCTATTCACTTACGCTTCATGAATTCAAAACAATTTTCTTTATTGTTATTTTGTCCCCAAAGACAAAATAAATATTTAAAAGGACATCCACTTCGTTGTCTCTAAAATCCGGAAACGGGATGATGGGAAATTTTTAAACGTTCATATATTGTAGCAATATGAAATGGAATAACGATGACTATATATTTATTTTATATAAAGAAGAGGCTTATAAACATTTTAACGAAACAACAAGAAAAAATTGTCCCTCCTGGTTTTTTTTGTTTATTTTTATTTGTAATACATTTTCTTTTCTTGTGAAAATTTGCCAAAAAAAAAAAATTAACATATTTTGTATATGATTTTAAAGATGATTTTCTTCATTTTTTCTGCTTTAAACATTTAGTGAAATTTTCTTTATTGATTTACTGAATAATTTCAAATTGATGACAACACAGTAGAACTGAAGAAAATTAGCATAAAC
The DNA here is from genome assembly GCA_963422695.1 of Xylophagus ater. Taxonomy (NCBI): domain Eukaryota; kingdom Metazoa; phylum Arthropoda; class Insecta; order Diptera; family Xylophagidae; genus Xylophagus; species Xylophagus ater. Next base: position 5,395,998 of record OY730481.1, read on the forward strand.
TCTCAGTTTTTGTATCATTAGCAGATAACTCAGAAATCAATCAATTTTCCCTAGATTCCTAGACTCCGTTCCGAGTAAAGCGTATAATTAAATAGAGAGTTTTTGTGGGTTTTAAATAGTATGTGTCATGGAGTTATACAGCTTTAACATAGACTAGACAGCGTGATGTTGAGTACTATTGTTGTAGGTAAAATTAAAGAAGAAAGCATCAAAAAAAAATAGTTTATTGACAAAGAGAGAGATGAATATTAGTACACAAAAAGGGTCAGTCTATGGAACTAATTTTTTGATAGTGCTAAGGCCCTTAATCTTCTCTAGGTATCCTATTTCAATTCCCAACTATAATCATGGATTACATGGATTACCAATCTTGGAACATTTATAAAGAAATGTATTCACTGATTGCATTTTATTCATGTTTTTCATCACTGATAGAATAAATTATTAATGTGCCTTCAAAAGAGGCATAAACTTTGTCATATGTAGTTGTACCTAAGTGTTTCCTGTGATTTCACTTGAAGGCAAAGAAAAATAAATACATGAAGAACTGAGACCTGGATTTGAAGCCGAGTCTCATCAGTTTCTAGAAACGAGGTTTCAACCAACTCGACCATTCAACACTGTAGTTATTAATCTGTTCATTTACCTTTTTTTTAAATTCTAAATATTATATTATTCAAATGATACAACAGTTATTCTATAAAACCTTTCAACTCTCAATTTATTTGTACTCTAGTTTGAACTCTACACACTCTTCTGGACATTTTTGATAAAAGTTATACGAAGACATATGACAAAACTGACTGCCTCAAGGCACCTTTAAGTACATACTATTTAATGTTTCTTTTGAATTAAAGCTGACAGAAGTTGATATCGTTTCCACGACTTAATGATTCGAACATCATTTCATTGCTGAAAGTCCAAGATGTATATTTTATCATTAAAGACGCTTGAACATTGAACAGGACTTTATCATTTATATTGTATTATTATTTTCCTATAATTGGATATAATAAATGATATCGTCTCCTTCACCTCCATTTAACACCCTTCTTGTATGGAAATACCAAAAACAAAACTAGGCGATATAATACTATTCGGGAACTTTCCAATTAAATGAATCTAATGAAGACTTTAATTAAACACATTTCATTAAAATCAGATAAATACAGTTGGAAATTGCGTGGGATATAATTGTATATACAGTTTTCCTAAAATAAACATTTGAAATTGAAAGGAAAATTCTTTAAATATACATAATTTTTGGTTGAACCTCCAAGGATCCTCTCACAAGAAATACTAAAATAATATATTTCGTTTTCTTCTTTTTTCTTCAGTTGTCTGAAATATAATATTAGCAAAAAAAAAATGAACATCATGGCAAATATAATAATTCATAAAAGGTCAATTACCTATGAAGGAAGAAAACATTTTGTTTAGAAACTGCCATGATTTTTCTTTTTACTTTTTTTTTTATGTAGTTATGTTGTTAACATTCATATCCTTAGGCTCACGTTAAGTTAATCTTAGATATTTTTATGTGTACTGAATTCAGTACAGTATTCTTCAAATATAATCCACCCATGCAGGCCTTTTGTTTAAGTTCTGGGTTTCTTGCTTATATTTTCTTGGCAACAAATTTTTTTTTCTTGATCCATTCTGTTCATGCAATGCAGTAGATTTCAGCGATTTTTTAAGAGTTTTCTTTCTTTTTTTCAACAAAATAAACAAACTAATGATACGAAAATGAGATTTTGATGTGAATAAGACGAGCACCAAGAAAAAGAAAAGAACATGTTCATTTTTTTTTCCTATTTTGTATAAATACAAAATATTTTGTTCGTTCCATGTTCATCCCGATGGCGCTTTTTTTTTCTGCAAGTCTACATTTTTGATATACCAATTTTTCTACTGAAATTTTCTAACCAAAAAAAAATAAAGAATAAGGAGCCAAGAGTTCCATTGCCTCACGCTTTTCCAGAATCATATATCTTCAGAATTGATGGGGCCCATAATCGATGTTTGATGATGACGAAAAATCACAAGATGATGATGTTTGAAATGAAATGTTTATTCTTAAAAAGGATGAATTCTATTTTAAGAGTTTTCTTTATGTTTTTTTTTCTTAGGTTTGGAAGTGGAGTTCTTATAGGTATATAATGTAGTGGGAGTATTTGAGGTGAAGTTCGATGAATCTCTTTGAATTACCCAAAAGTAAAATTGAGGCAAAGATTATAAAAACAGTAGTTCGAGAAAAATTTGCTTAACATAGATATAAACTTGGCGAACAAGTAAAATTACCAAAGCTTATTTTAAAAATATCTAATGTGCGTCTGTTGTCACATACCGGGGTTAAGTTACCCACTACAACAAGCTTGTAAAACTTAAAGTCACCTATTCAAAAATTTCTAAATATTTTAATCATTTTCCAACAAGTTTGTGAGATTATGTCCGACAAACTGGCCCATAGACGTTCCAACTAGCAACTAGCAAAATTTAGCATATTTTTTTTCCGATCGAAAATATTGTTAACAGCGAAAAAAATAAGAACAATCCAAAGCCCCGACTGTAGTAAATGTAGACGCTTCTGCTTTAGGGCAGCTCACCGTCGAGGTAGGATACACTTGGTGATCAGGTAACACAGAAACTGGTTAGTTGAGTATATTCTTTGCGCTTGCGAGTCAGTCGTTTGGCAATCGTCGAATGGTATAGTCGCACGCAATGAGGTATAAAAACTGTTCCAGCAAGTATGTTAGGCTCGAGAAAGACTGGGTACGATTCTACATGGGGCCCGGCGCTGAGTTGGCCGCCAACCATATAGAAGAAGTTAAGTAGTTACATTAGAGTAGATAAAGACATGGAAACAGTGATGTTAACATACGGATGGTAACAATATCAAATACAATGACAATTCTATCTTGATAGTATTAGAGGCTTCAAAAGGTCTTTCTATAAACTGATCACGGAAACTTGTTCCAGTATTTTAACCTAATATGAGTGAAAGATTTATTTTGCGTAAATTACTGTATGCGTATATTTCGGGTATTCTGGATCCTACATACATATATGACTCATACCTCATTCGACGGAGGATTCAATAACGAATTAAATGCAGAAACTTTCGACTGGGATTTTGCGGAATTTCTGTTTTATCGACAGAAGTCACTCGAAATAGAGACAACTTCAAAAAATAATGTAGTTCCTTTGCAAAATAGATTTCACTAAGACCTAAAAACTAAATTTATAAAAATATAAGACCTAGGACAAAAATTCTGACTTAGCAAATAGTCTTCAAAATTGTAGGGTCTAGGCTGGCTGGGAATAATATTTTAAAAACTATGTTATTTGAGAGTGAATAGTTTATCTTATCTACAAATTATCATAAACAAAATAAACGATACTTTAGCAAAATTGAGAGAACATTCTACAACCAAACTGTTATTATATTTTGATACGAAAGGATGGCCTAACAGAAGTATTTCAAATTCATTAATATTAAATTTTGCGTTAGTAAATATTTAAATTTTCTAATAAAATGAAAAAGGTAAATAAACACATTTAGAATAATTACACGAATAAAACACCTCCAATGTTTTTCAAAAAATAAACAAAATTTGTTCGCGGATGTAAAAGAAAAACGAGAAAATTCAGCGCAAGAAAAAAAATGTAATATGTATTTTCTTTTTTTTTTATAAAAGGTAAAAAAAGCTCCTTCATTCTCTTCCTTTGCTTTCTTTTAAATTATGTAAAGTACTTTTTGTGTACTAACTGAATAGAAATACGAGCACACTTTTCAAACCAATTTATTCCGGATAAGGTTTCATATTTTTTGATCTAAACATAACAAAAATTAAGGCTGCCTTCGAAATGTTAAACCTTAAAACCTTAAACCTAATATTCAGCATGTATATTAAGTCACTATACCTAAATTTCTAATTTATTCAAATATAACCATAATTCTTTGGGATTTGACACATTCATAAGGTTGGTTAAATTCTATGTGGTGCTATCCGCCTCTAAATTTAATCCTAAATATTTAGTAGGATTTTAGGTAGGGTTCTTTAATATGCATAACTTAACCCATTAAGATCTACTGTCCCAAATACAGTACAATTTAAGTCTTTAAAAATTTCATGAAGTCTCAAGTTTTATGTTATCGACTTAGATTGGCTTAAAGTGTTATGGAATTCATTGGAGAATAAACACGATCCTTAATTACATGTATCGATCTCTACGAAAAATTTCGTATTCAGATGAGAACAATTCATTGTTATAGAAACTGCAATTAAGCCAAGTCTCTGTTAAAGCAATTAGGTCATGCGCTGAGGAATAGCTAGCGTGTTGCAACTGACGCGTCTTGGTACGAAGCCCCCTTATATTTTGATAGTAAAAGGACACACAATTCAGTTTTTTGGTTTCTTGCTAAGTGACATACGTTTTTTTGGACATTTGCGCTGAAATTCTTTAACAAATGCTTCAGGAGGCCAAAACTTTGAGCATACTAGTCCTTTAAATAATGATGGAAGAACGATAATCTTGAAAGGGGAAACTACGCTGGAAGATTTACAGTACAGATGGAAAATAGCTGTATAAAATTAGTTAGTAAAAAGAAATATGTTAATATAATAAATATGTTAATAAATACATATTTAAGTATTTTGGAAACAGACGTCTTGTATTACAAGTCTTTCTAATTCCCTTTCATTTTTATCGTCACTGTCGTCTGGACTTAGTTTTTATTTATTTTCGAAAACACTGAATCTACCAAAGTTAATCACATCAAATTAGTTAAATATTGTAGATGCAGAAAAATCATAAAGCTCTTGGCCAGTCCTGATAACTGAATTTTAGTTTTGTCAGAACTGAAGAAAACTCAATTGTGAGAACTAAAATCCAGTTGTCACAACTAGCCAAAAGCTTTATGATTTTTCCACTCAATTCCAAATTCCAAATTCAAAAATCAAAATCATTCCCACATACATTTTCGGAAACAGCCTAAATTTATGTTTATTATGATATCATGAAGAAAATTTTTGTTATCCTTGGATTGGTGAATCATTTAAATCCAATTTAAAATGAAATTTTTGTATAAAATGTGATCCTCACATAAGGATATATATGATAGAGGTAAAATTGGTTATGAATTAACTGTGATATACGATTATATCGTATCGAATAAGAACTAACAAAAGGAAAACACCCAGGAAAACCAAAAATGAAAAATATTTCATTCTAGAAAATATTAATATAGTTTTCTCCCAGAATTGGGATCGATATAAAGAAGAAAATAAACTTTAATATTCACTAAAATTAGATGATTGTGTTTAAACACTTTCATTTTATGTGTTTACTTACTTATAAGTATAGAGTTGGTAAACTCTACTACTACTCTAATATATGTTAGAGTTTTTTTCAGACCTTAAACGGTTTTTGTTTAGTTTTGTCATTATCGGCTAATATTAGAGTACGTTTAATGTGCATACATGTACTCGCATATGCTATCGTCCTGGCAAATAATGATAGTGTAATGAGATTTTTAACTTCTATACCCATTATAAGTTTCATTATTCGATTAAATTGTCAGTCGATTTGGATATCATAGGATTGTAGCCCTGCTATAGTATTTTAGGCCAGCACAATGTTAATGTAGCGATCTAAATGCTTGCTAAAAGGTACTTAGGGCTACTGAAATTGACTGAAATTAATTTATATATTTATAAAGTTGAAAAAATTGGTTCCACATGTCTAGAAATTCGAATAGTGATTTTGCAAAGTATAGCTTGTTTTCTTGGTATTTTAAACACTATTACAGAACACTATTAATTGTACAGGGTGTTTCGTAAAATATTCTTTTAGATAATGCTGATTTTTCGGAAAAAAATCATCTTTAGCGATGATTTTCATCTTGATGGCTTGGTTAATCAACCAAACTCTCTCATTTGGGGTTCAGAATATCCACGAGTGATTGTTAAGAAACAAATGCATCCACAACGTGTCACTGTTTGTATTACACGCCCAGATCATGCGATTTAATGCCGTTGGATTTTTTTTCTTTGGGGTTTCTTGAAGTCTAATTTTTATGCCAACAAGTACACGACCACCCATGCGTTGAAGAAGGAAATTGAGCGATGTATCAACCAAATTCAGCCACATTTATGCAAAACGGTCACGGAAAATATCAACAAGAGAGTGCGTATGTACCAGCAAAGCTGTGTAGGCAATTTATACCCGATATGTTATTCCAAACATAACCCTGTATACTGTATACTTTATGAATCAATAAAAAATTTACAATTTTTAATTATAAACCTGTGTTTTCTATCAAAATAACATCTTGCATGAATTTTGGGACACCCTTTATTATTCAAAATGTGTACATTATGTATACAGTCCACATATTAGGTCTGTTTTATTTGCCATACCCTACCCCGGAGCAGGGTAAGTGGCAAATAAAACGAGCAGGAGTAGGAGAAAGCTTTAATTCAAATGTTTGTAGCGCTGCTTAGCAACCATATTGTAATTAAATGAGAAACTTTTAGCTAATACACTTTTTATGGTAGAAAACTGAACTAATTCGGGTGCAATAGTTACAGCTGCTCTGAAAGTAGTTTAGGATTGGCTCTTTTGTTGTTTTTGCTTTCAATGTAAAAATTTGCTCTACCCCAGATCAAGTGGCAAATAAAACAGACCTATATTGAACCTAGTCTAGGTAAGAAGACCGTTAAACCGATTTAGGAAATTATGAAAAAGTCTGCAATTGTCGCAGCAATTCACTTGGGATTTGAATTTCAAGCTTGATAAAACAAGCTAACTTAATTTTGTGGCAATGGTACAGATATAATAACTTGATAAATAGATAGATAGATAGCTGGATATGTATGTAGTTCCATTCAAATTAAATTAATCATCTTAAAATGGAACAATTTTACGAAACACTCTGTTGAAGCTCATGTGTGCCAATATCAGTTTATTGAATTTTATATAGCACCAAGTACATATGTTATTGCTTCGTATAAGAACGAAAAAAGTCCTTTTATATAAATTATTTTATACATATGCGAACTATAAACAAATTCGAATTTTCTGGAAATATATTTGAAGTAAAAAGAGCCATGAATGTCTTCCAAACAATTGACATTAAGAATTGCATCGAATAAATTATTATCATTAAAATAATTCAGCTTGAATAGAACTCGAATAAAATCCAACTCGAAATGTAAAAATTCATAAAGTTTGTGCTAAAAAAATTTCCACAAAAATAAATGAATTTAATAAAAATTTGATTTGACTTTTTCCAGTTTTTGAATTACATGTTTAATTAAGTTTGAAAAAGTTTTGCGGAACTTTTTTATCTAATTTTATAAAATTTAAATAAAATTTTGGAAAAAAAAGCAATTTACAAATTTTTAGATATAAAAAGTTTTCGGAACTTTTTCGACACAACTAACAAAAATTTCCAATAAAAACTAAATAAAAATCGAAAACTGAATTACTTTTTTTTTTATTCAAAGTTCGATTTTCTTAAATAAATCATTTGTAATTTTTAAAAGTAAAAATATAGTAACTGAAAATCAGGCTATAATCGATTTTTTGATACCCTATGGTAGAGAAATGGGACAGAAAAACTGTCGAAACTAACAACTAGGTTTTTTCTTCATAACTTTGTTTCCTCTTTAAAAAATTTCTTCTAATTTGCTGATAACCTAGACCCTGATAGCATAAGTCTAATCTGAAAATTTTATTCAAATTGGTGTATTAGTTTTTAAATCACATAAAAAAAAACTATGTGAAGAAGGTTATTTTCTCCTAGGATTATTTCTTTCTCCACTATCCTTAAACCGATTTGACTGAAATTTAATATGGTATCGTCTATTTGTGTAGTTAACCTATATAATTAATTTAAATAAAATTGATTCACAAATGTTCCAATTAAATTCGAAAAACCATAAACAGTAAAAAAACGACGAAACTTTCTGGTCACCTGGGTTCTTCCTTTATAACTTTGCTCTCACTGGATCGATTTTACTGAAATGCAATACCAAATTAAGTTAAGGAATAAGCAACTCACATTTTAAATTTCATAAAAATCGGATAATGCGTTTTTGAGTTATCTTGTATACGGATGTAAGGACGGACATGCATAAACGATATAACTTTTGATTCCCTAGACAACCTTCCTACGACGATTATTTCGATGTGTTACAAATGGAGTAACAAAACTCATATACCCTTTGGTAGTACCGACCTTAGTGCATAAAAATATTTTCCATTCATTTCAAATTCGGAGGCAAAAATTCGAAACCAATTTTACTATGAAGGAGTAAAAAAAAATTTTCTGTTTTTCCTATTCAAATATTCTTTAAAAGTTTTTCAAACTTAATTTAAATAAGATTTTCCTTTCTTGTTTTCCTGTCTTTTTTTTTTGTTTGGTTGAAAGTATAATTCCTTTACTTTTTGATTGTCGGACATTTACCTCGGAGATTTTACCATTAAATTCAACCGTAAAGAAAAGGTCACTAAGTTAAATTTCTTGTTAATTTTGTTCTTTCTTTACCTCCGAACCGATTTAAAGTTTCGTCAGACATCTATTCAGTTATTTTACGTTTTTGTTTTAATAGAAATTAAATCTTCGCCAAAGAATTCTGAGGAAATATGAAAATGTTTAAAATGGGGAAAAAAAATAACCATAGAACACGGAAATGTATATAAATAAGTCATAACTAATTTTAGAGAAAAATCATGGAAGTCATCCTTGATGGTGACACCTTTTTTTAGATGGATAAATTGTTGTGACGATGAGATTTTGTTTCCCATATTTCCATCCCACGCTTGGCAGACAAACCCATGAAAAAACGAAAAGGAAAATTCCACCGTTTTAATTTTTAAATTTTCTGTGAATTGAGTAGATTTTTCCTTTCTTAGAAAATCTTGTATGATAAGAAAGGATTAAACTTTAAAATTTACATTATTAAATATTCATTGTAAAGCATTCCTTCCAAGGATATATTTTTTGAGGTTATATATTAATCATTTATTCCACAAATCATCCCAATAATGTGACTGTCCGCTCTTAAAAGTCGTGCCTATCCCAACCGAACCGAAACATTGGAGCATCTAAAAGCAGCATCCGCCAAGTTATTGCCGAGATATTGCTCGAAATTTACGAAAAGGATCGGCTGCTGCAGAACGTCCAGAAGCGGCAATTTAATTGATATCATTTTTTATAATTAGCAACATGAAATAAGTATATTTCGTTAAATTTGTGTGTTTTATTTTGTTTTAAAGTTCGGAAACTGAAGTTGGATCACCCTGTGGTAACTGAAAATCAAAATTTTCTCTAACTCGCAAGGAACCTCGACCGTAATAGTGTAAATCTATTCTCAAAATTTTATTCAAATTGGTATACTAGTTCATCGAAAAAACTTTATGAACAGGGTTATTTTCTCCTATGATTATTTCTTTCTCAACTATCCTTAGACCGATTTTATTGAAATTTAACATGGTATCGTCAAGTTGTATAGTTAACCTATGTAATTAATTTAAACAAAATTCCTTTTCCAATTTTCCAATTAAATCCAAAAACCATAAACAAAAAAACGACAAAACTTTCTGGTCTCCCTGGTTTTGCTTAATAACTTTGCTCTTCCTGGATCGATTTTGCTGAAATGCAATACGAAATTCAGTCAAGGAATAACATTGTCAATTTCATTAAAATCGGCTAAGGCATTTTTGAGTTATTTTGTACACGAATGGACACGGATGGACATGCAAAAATCGATATAACTTTTGATTCTTTACATAACCTCTGGTAGTATCTACCATAGGGAATAGTAAGATTATAATGTTTGCTGTATTTTATTGGGAATTCTATCGGCGCTTACCATACATTTTATAGGTTCTTAATTAGCGCCGTATAATATTGGTCGCTAAATTAGCGATGGATAGAAAACATGTACTAAGCCACATTTACCAGATGGTAGATGGCGCAAATCAAAGGTTTTTGTTTTTCATTGGAATGTTTAAAAATAACAGCAAATCAGTTTTTTTTCCATTATTTTTATTCCTTTTTGTTTTATTTAGTTAAAACAATACTTTAAATAGCCGTCTCGTGAAATATTTTTTATTTTAATTTCATTATTTGTCTAAAAAAAGAATATTTAATTTTTTTAACTTCAAAAAAAATAATCTAGTTGTTTACGCAACCAAAAAAAAATTCCTTCAAATGATTTCAGTGGTTCGAATATTCGAAATTAAGAACTTATTTAAGAGAAATCGTTCTTTTGAGAAAGTAAATTAGCGCTCGATAGAATTCCCAATAAAATACAGCAAATATTAACCTGGAAATAATTCTGAAGAAATTTTATTTCAACAATTTGACAAAAAAAAGAACAAAGAAATAGAATAAAAATCGTTGAACTTTTAAAAATGCCATCCGTAAATTATAAGTCCTTAATTTGATAACAAATGTATTCGCACACGTCTTTAGTCGAGATTAAAATCAAAAAAATTGTAACTAACTTCACATAGCCTACGAACATGGCCGATTAAAATTTCTTATTTCCGTTTCGCTATCTGTCATTTCTTTCCTTCGGTTGTTTTTAACAAAGTTGTTGATGTAAGTTTTATGTGTTTAAAAAATCTTTAATCATCGGGAAAATTTGAATGAAATTTTTTATTTAAATACGATTTATCGAATATTTAAGATTATTTTAATTGTGTGAATAAAAAATTTTCATCAATTTCTATTTGCGAAGTGTTTAATTATTGAAATTAAAAAAATCACTATTTATAACCTATAAAATTTTCATACAAAATTTTAATGTTTCTGTTTTCTTATATTTTCCAGAAAACACCGTAATATAAAAATAATAATTTCAAAATGAAATTCAATAAATTTGTAACATCATCGCGTAGAAAAAATCGCAAACGTCATTTTACCGCCCCATCACATATACGACGGCGTTTAATGTCAGCCCCATTATCAAAGGAGCTCCGACAAAAATACAATGTTCGTTCAATGCCAATCCGTAAAGATGATGAAGTTCAAGTAGTACGTGGTCATTTTAAGGGTAATCAAGTTGGTAAAGTTGTTCAAGTATATCGTAAGAAATTTGTCGTTTATATTGAGAAAATCCAACGTGAAAATGCCAACGGTACCAACGTTTATGTCGGTATTCATCCATCAAAATGTTTAATTGTTAAATTAAAATTGGATAAAGATCGTAAGAAGATCTTGGAAAGACGTGGCAAGGGACGTTTGGCTGCTCTTGGCAAAGACAAGGGCAAGTACACAGAGGAAACAGCACAAGCAGCTCAACCAATGGAAACAGCTTAAGAGGAAAACACAGTTGTTTTTTGTGTACTTTTAATAAGAATTTTACTAAACGAAAAAAATTAAATAAAAACAAAAAAAATGTTAAAAAAATTTGTGTTTTTGTGAAATATTTTTAGTGGATTGGCTTTGCCTTTGGATAATTTCTGTCATTTCTGAAGAAGAGCTGTCAATAAAGACTCCAATAGGGAAGATGAAAGTTGCAGGACTTATTTTTAAGACATGCAAATTAACACTTGTTGCGTTCATGTTTTAATTGGAAACTTTGGACATAGGTTTCATGCAGTGCCACTGAAATATATTATGAACGTTTCAAAATAGTGTTTAAAACAACAAAAAGGGAAGTCTTTGAACGTCAATCGATGGAAAATGATGATAGTCGCTCTTCTTGCTAAAGTTACAGAAGCCTATTAGTTGGGTCATCTTCTCTGTTTTCTTTATCTTGTTTTCTAAATCGTTTTCAAAAAAGGAAAACTGGTTTTCCGTATAGGAACTATGATATTTCTAAAGAAAGAAACAATAGGGTGTGTTCTTCCAGGAGTATTGTTGCTAAACTCCTTTGGTATTGAAGATTTCGGTGCTACAGAAAGAGACGTGTGAAATGCGTGTGTATTCTGGTCATGTCCAAATTGGTTTGACTGAATTTTCTGCCTTTTTCTCACTGTCACAGTATTAATTGCCTTAGGAAGAGATTTCGAGTCCGGTTTACATTTCCAGATCTGACAAATGTTCAAAGTAATGTACATTAAACTATTTTCAACAGCTACCCGCGGCTTTGCTCGCGTTTTCCCCAAAAAACGATTGACAAACCCATGTCTTTAAAAAAAAAAACTATCTAAGTGAGTTAAGGACGATTTTCTGCTTTTCGACGACCGCGACTAGATGTATGTCAGCTTTGTTTGTTAGCCCTTACTTAAGAATTTATTGTACTGACTGGTGATTATCTTAATTGTAAGCTGTTGGACCTGAAATCTCTATATCATGTGTGTTCTCGGCGTATCAATCCTCTGTGTCCATAAATACGAATCCAAATCTCGACTTTTCCAAGTTTACGTAGCAAATATTGAATTAAGAGTTGTTTAAACTAGTCTGTCTCTTTTTAAAAGTCCGTAAATTAATAAGGACCCATGTTGTACAAGGAAATCACCTTTTATATAAGACAGAATGAGTGCAGCAACAGAAGTACTGTGAACCAAAAAGCATACAATATTGGAGGTGGAATCGTTTAACTCGATTTAAATCAATGGAATCGTATCGGAAAAGAATACCAGCGACTTTTTTAGGTCTTATTTTTAGTCTCAAACGAATTATACTCTGCGAACCAAGTGTTTTCTGCACGTAAATTCTTCAAGATCCCATCTTATTAGGAATTAGAGGCTTTTTCCATTTGCTGGCAATGGAATTCTTTAAGGACTAACGATATTCGCCTTTTAAACATTTCGCAAAGCGATTTGTTGCCTCCTTTTGATGTCAAATCTTTGGAAAATGGGTAAAGTAATAATTACGATTGTCTTACAGGAATTCAACGGTGATTTTTTCCTACAAAGAATTTCAAAATTTGCTGGAATTTTAACTTAAACTTAAAAAAACGGTTAAAGTTTCAGTAAATTTTATAACATTTAAAAAGAAATCAATCAGACAACTTTAAATTAATGAAAATGCATATAAAAATTTATTAAACAAAATAAAGAATTAAATATAAGAATCCCAAAAGAAACTAAGTTTCCGTTTGACGAACTTTTGGTTTGAAATTTTTGTGCACAAAATCATTAAAACCTTCTCGATTTCTTGCGATTTCGATGGCTAAAAATTGTACACGAACAACAAATACTGAATTATCAGGTGAGAATTCTTTTTTAGCATCCGACCTAAGCAATGTACCAAATGAGAAATCATCTAATTTATCAAATTTCTCAATAAATGTACGCCATTTGATTTTCTCTTCCGGTGTTTTTAAATCATCATCAACTAAAAGTTCAATTTTTAAATCTGGAAAATCTTGACGAAATGTTGTATAAATTTGATCATCAAATGGTGTTAATTTCAGTGATTTTGGATCTACTGAACAAATTAGCTAAAACAAAATAGAATATAGATAATTATTGAAATTTGTTTCAAAAATAAATTCACATTAAAATAAATGTCGGCATGTTCAAATGCTTTCATTGCCCATTTTTGTTCTAACTGTTCATCGTTACCAAATTCATCAGCTGGACGTGATAAAATATCCTATAAACAAAAAACAGGATTATTGAAAAGAATATTCTTGAATTATTAAAAGTTAATACCATTTTTTTTTTCAAAATTAACTTCTTTCTTTTCTTTAAATAAATTCAATTCAAATGTCACAAATGTCTGTTTGACATTTCGCGCCATGTGTAAAATTTCGTGCAATTTTTCGGTGGTTTGAATATGGGATAAATTTAAAAAAGAAATTTAATTAATTTATTTTAGAATAAATTTAAATAATTCATTTTTTTAAAAATATAAATCAGTGCAAAATAATAATTAATTAACAATTTAAAGAAAAAGAAAGAAATGAATAAATAAATTAGAAATAAATAAAATTAATTTTTTTCCCGTCTCATAATTTAGTAACAATGTCAAAAAGTTTTCTAGATTCGAAGTGAACCCGGTAGATTTGATTACAGTTCAGTGGATAAACAGGCAATGACAAGCAAAATTAACAAAAATGGTGCTCGAGAGTACGATGATTTGGTAAATAATTTTGAAAAAACTTTAATATAATCATATTTAATTAAATTTTAATTGTGGATAATCTTTTCTTATATTCATTATTTATAAATATAAATTAAAATTTATTAAAAATACTTCCCACTATATGAGAAATTTGATTTAGAAATTTAACAAAGACATAATAATTTTCTTTCGAACAAAATTTTTCATAATTTCTAATTTTCATTTCAGTTTTGATAACAGTGATTACCAACGAAATGGTGATTACTTTCCAACACGTTTAAATGTTCAAAAAGATGGAATTAATTTAGTTTGTTTAACAAAGGTTCGATCAAATCCGGAGAACAATGTCGGACTTTTAACACTTGCCAAGTATGTTGAGAGAAAAACTATTTTCATATTCAAATTTGCTTAAAAAATTTATGATTATTTTCAAATTTCAGTACTGTTGAAGTATTGGCAACTTTAACTAGTGATGTGGGTAGAATTTTATCGAAAATGCATCTTGTTCAACCGAAAGGAAACATTAATCTTTTAACTGGCATAAGAATTGCTCATGTATTGAAATTTTAAATTCTAATTTTCCTTTTGTATAATTTTCCATTTGTAATTTCCAGTTGGTTCTTAAACATCGTCAGGGAAAAAATCATAAAATGCGTATTGTTGTATTTGTTGGTTCACCAGTTGGTAATGAAGAGGTGGATCTTGTTAAATTAGCAAAACGTTTAAAAAAAGAGAAAGTCAACGTTGATATCGTTAGTTTTGGTGATCATTCGGTTAATAATGAATTATTAACATCATTTGTAAATGCTTTGAATGGTAAAGATGGTACTGGTTCACATTTAATAAGTGTTCCACGTGGATCAGCATTATCTGAAGCACTTTTATCATCACCAATAATTCAAGGTGAAGATGGTTTAGGCGGTGCAGGTCTTGGTGGTGCTGGTTTTGAATTTGGTGTTGATCCAAATGAAGATCCAGAATTGGCTTTAGTAAGAATTATGAAAATTTTGTTCATTTCCTATTATTATTTTGTATGATTATTTTTTCTTAGGCACTTCGTGTTTCTATGGAAGAACAACGTCAACGTCAAGAGGAAGAACAACGACGTGCTGTAGCTGAATCTAATACAGGTGAAGCTGTACCAGAAACTACTGGAACTGGAGCTGGAACTGAAACTACAGCGGCACCATCTGCAGTTGCTGAACCAAATACTGAGGAAGCTATGTTACAACGTGCATTAGCATTATCAACTGAAACTCCAGTAAGTGAATATTTAAAAGATTTAAAAGGACTTTCGAAACTATTGATTTTGTTTTTTTTTTTAGGCTGAAGAGAATATGCCAGATTTTGCAAATATGACGGAAGAGGAACAAATTGCTTTCGCAATGCAAATGTCCATGCAAGATGCTCGTAATTATTTTTATTTGAATTTTGAATTGGATATGATTTGATAATTTCTTTTTTTTCGTAGAGGACACTGTTACACAACAAGCTAAACGTCCTAAAACTGAAGATATAACACCAATGGAAGTTGATGAAGATTATAATGAAGTTATTAGTGATCCGGAATTTTTACAAGTAAATTAATCAATATTAAATATTTTGAAAGTTTTTATTAACAAATATTTTTCATTTAAAAAAAGAGTGTTTTAGAGAACTTACCGGGTGTAGATCCTCAATCGGATACAATTCGTGATGCTGTTGGATCTTTAAATAAAGATAAAGATAAGAAATCTGGCGATGATAAGGAAAAAAGAGGAAAATAAATTAAAAAATATAATTTAGAATTGATTTTTCTTATTAAATATTTAAAAATCGCTTGGGAAAAAAATTAATCCAATGGAGATAAATTAAAACGTTTCTTTTTCATTTATAATAATTTTTTTTTTTTTGTATCAAATATTTCTGCAAAAGGAATGTATTAAATGACATTTTTGCCAATAATAAATGAAGAGTATATTTAGTTTTGTACATATTTTTTGTTAAGGAAGTCGAAACTTGCCCCACGACTCCATTGGACTTATTTCAAGACATATTTACAATCAGACTGACAAAAAAGTCCAAATTTTTGAGTCTCCATTAGACTTTTTTTCAGTCTGACTGAAAATATGTCTTGAAATAAGTCCAATAGAGTCGTGTGGTTAGTAAGAATTGGGTAATTATTTGGTATTTTGTGTGTACATTGAATGAAGGAAAGGCACCACTTCCTCCGTATATCATTTTATACCATTTTCGAGTTATACCTTTAAAAAAAACTACCAAATTTCCGTTTTCTTGTCATCGGGAAGTATGTGAATGTATCTGCCAGCATCTCACTGTTCAGGAAGTGACAATAATTACCTATATGATATCCTTTAATCAATCTGTGGACAAGTTTTTGAGTTGAAAAGAAAAATTCTGCTTTCCAATTAAATACAGAAACATAGAAACTTAAAGTCGGCTTCTGGATGAAAAACATAGAAAAACTAATTAGTAAAAGGTCCCAACTAGAAGAAAGTATCAAACGCAATGTTAAAATTTGAGCATTCTCATTTTGGATGTAGAGTAAAGTAAACAAACCAAAAAATGGTGCACTAACCTTTTGAGAAAGAAGCTCCTTTAATAAGAAGGATGCGATTGTAATTAATATAAATGAATTTAACCTATTTAAAACATTCTTTTGATGTTGATCATACGTTGGTGATTCTATTTCCTTTCCTCAATGACGCTGAATATGGTCTTCTCTTAAGTCTCTTCAAAGGAAAAACGGAAATCTGGAGGTCTAAGAAAACAAAAAATTGACCGAATAAAAAAATTTAAATGAAAACAAATCAAAAGATTAATTCCTTAACTCAATTTGGTTTTATGTTTTTAAGCAAAATCGGTCGAGAAGTTGCAAAGTTTTCTAAAGCAAGGATCGGTTTGTGCCTTTTTGCATTTCATTGGAAATTTTGTGTAGCAATTTTGTTTTAATTAATTTTATACATTGGTAACATAAATATACGATACTATGTTAAATTTCGGTAAAATTGATCTAAGGATAGTGGAGAAATAAAGGCTGTTGCACATTCCCGGATTCGGACAAAATTATTGTCATATATTTGAAACCAGTGAGTATAAATTCTTAAGTGGGACTAGCGTACGGAGCGTAGCGCAGCGAGCATGTATTAACTCACTAGAAATAACATAAAAGTAAAAAAAAAATGATAAATGTTGTTGGGTCCGGGAATCTACACCAGACCCGAAATAAATATTTCTGGAAAAAACTAAGCCTGTCCATAAAGATTTTTCGTTTTTCTTTTTGTTCACTTTTTGAAATGATTTCAATAAAATTTGAAGAATAGTTTTTCGCTATTAGTCCTCAGTTTACCTCTAAGTAAATTTTGCTTTATAACTATTTCAAAATGGGTGCTGAAAAGTCCTCCCAGAGAAAATGGTGTCTGTTTTTTCAAAAATTAAAAATGATCGTACTTTTCGATGATCCAGCGTTAGAGGACTGAACAAATCTCTAATCTTCAACTGTAATGAATCTGATTTAAATGTAATTTTCTACGTAGATCATTGACTGTCCATTAAATATTGATCCATGGTGGCATTCTGGCGAAAATGTAAGTATGTCTAAAACATTTATTTTCATTTTAAATATCTAATAAAAAACTAAAAAGGAATTACGAATATACAACATATATCTATATATGCTAATTGCTAATATAAAATAGTATACAGAAATCTTATGTTAATAACCAGGTGTGGTGGATTACTTATTTTCCATAAAACACAACGTGTGCAACATTATGATCAAAGGATTAATGTTATTAGACTACTACCTTGTACGTTTTTCTATGGGTATATCGGTGGTATGTGGTTATAGACCAACTTTTTATGAAAAACCATCATTCTTATATATTTCTTGTTCATTCACTTCAAAGCTATCAATGTTCCACCTTACCTTTTATCCTATTTTATCATATTGTTCATATTATAAATATCATGGATAAAACTTTTGAAGCTGTCTGGTACAATCTGGTTTTAAGTGTTTTCATTTATTAGTGTATGTGCTGTATAAACTTTTAAGTTGTTAAATGAGAACTTTCGAATTTTTTTCTCATACACTAACATTTTCTAGACATTTTACAAGTTAATCCTTTAAGAAAAAACGAACAGAATCTTCATTTTTACCAACCCAAACTCTAAATATGATGATCATCATCATTATTGTTTGTTATCATTGTATATAAACGAAAATATATCGTGTATAAAGGATTTTCTATTCGTTACCGTTTTTAATGAAAACAAAGTTTAACTATAGATGTTAGATTTTCATGTTTTTCAACCAAAAATAGTCAAAAAAAATAGAACGAATATTGTTGTAGTTGAGAAGAAGGACCAACAAAATGGTTATTATATGTGTCACAAAGTGTACTTGGTAAGGTCGTGTCTTATTTACACAAAAATCTATATCCGAAAAGTTTACTCTTTTTTCTTTTATCCTTTGTGGATAAAAATATGGTTAGTGTGGTTTTTTGGCATTCTGACAAGAAAATTTAATCGATGTGAAGTTATGCAGTAGCCGCCAACATTTCATTAAATTTCAAATTGTCCGGAATTAAGAAATTGTGTAAAACTATAGTAACTACAACCTATGTAATGAGATAAGTTTTAAGAAGTGACAACACATTGATATTGATACCTAATGTTCCAAGATTCACAGATCTGCACCCTCTTGGGGAGGGATAGGCTGAGTCTATTTCGACATAAATTGAACAGACATTTGATTCGATTAAAATTCAATCAAAATTATACGATTTGAGTCATGGTCGTTGGTTGTTAAGGACTTACGTAGAATATACTTAAAGAAATTATAGATTGGAGATTGCGGATTTAGGAAAATATGTGGAAAATTACGTCTATGACAGCTGTTCCACCAAATCTCCACAAGCCGGATTATAATCTCAGTCATATTATAATATCTTTCCTTGTTTTCAGTCTATCAGCTTTAGCTTATCCTAAATTTAAGATGTACTGAATTATATTATATTTTAGGTACTACCAGAGAGTATATTAGTTTTGACACTACATTCGTAACACATTGAAATGATAATCGTAGAAAGGTTTCAAGGGAATGGTTGTGTAGAGAATCAAAAGTTATATCAATTTCTGAATGTCCGTCCGTCCGTCCGTATACAAGATAACTCAAAAACACGTTATCTGATTTTGATGAAATTTAGAATGTGAGTTGGTTGTTCCTTAGCTTTGTTTGGTATAGCGTTTTAACAAAATCAGCTCAAGGGCAGCAAAGTTATAAAGAAAAAACCAGTATGACAAGGAAGTTTTGTGGTTTTTCTGTTTATGTTTTTTCGGATTTAATTTGAAAATTTGTAGAGGAATTTTGTTTAAATTATTTCCATGAGTTGACTATATAAATAGACAATACCATGATAAATTTCAGTCAAATCGGTCCAAGGATAATGCAGAAAGAAATAGTCGTAGGGGAAAATAAGTCTGTTCATAAAGTTTTTCGGATATATTTTAAAAACTAATAAACCGATTACAATAAAATTTACAAAAGGTATTTATGCTATTAGGCCCCTATCTGTGAATTAGAGCAAATTTGAAGAAGATGAAGCCAAGTTATGGAGGAAAATCCTTGAAATATTAGTAGTTTTGGTGCTTCTTTGTCAGAGTTAATTCATTGAACTATAGACTTGTTAACTATGAATCCCATTTCTACTATAGGGCATAAGGCTACAGGCCTATTTTACAACACTATATATTGCTTAAATCAATATAAAGCAAGTCCAGAAAATCATATCCTTGTAATTACGTTCGCATACATCGGTTTGTGAACTTCTGTCATAAAGGAAAGAGGTACATCGAAAATGTTGTTGTTGCTCAATTTTGAAGAAAGTTGTTTCACTCGTCTCATACTTTTTTTGATATTCAAGAAAATTCAAACTACCCATTTAGTTTATATCCAGATAGAGTTTTCCATTCTTAACTATGTACATATATAAAATTCATCGAAGGTGTTACATTGTTACTGTTTTAGACGTAATATACCTAAATAGAAATTTTCTTAGACTTCATCTTACCTTTTTGTGTTAGAAGTTTTGTGGTAAAACGAAAATCTTGGTTTTGACACTCTTCACTTCACTATGAAAATAATCTAACAGAAAATATTTCGATATTATTTTAATGGAAAATAAAAGAAAACGAAAACTGTGATGTTAGATACTTTACTTGTATGTTTTTCTATTTCAAGATTATTGTAACAACAATGTTCTTATTTTCATGTTTTTCTTGAATCTAAATAAAATGAATAAAAAACCAATAAGTTTCTATGTTTTTGAATAGTTTTACAAGAAATCTTATAGTATTTAAATAAACTACTATTTTTAGTTAGAAAACAATAGATTAATATCTTAGAATTTCTTAAAATAATTACATTAGTATTTTCCATTTTGTATTACTGTATTTTCACCAAAGATATCAAACCTGGAATGAGATTTAGGAAAATAATTATGTCAAATCCTTGGTTGTACTTGATTACCTCTAAAAGTTTGTCAAAAACTTGTTGGTCCAAAATGTAGGTAAAATAAAATAAATAATTGTGAAGAACCCAGGTCAGGATTTGAACCAGAGCTTCATCAGGAGTGGAATCATGTAATTCGATTGATAGTAAATCGAATCGAAAATACATTGCAATTCCCATGCTTTTTTGATACGATTTGATCGAAATCAAGTTTCACGATTTCACGCCAGTTTTGTTTAATACGACTTTTTCTATAAATTTTGATATTATTCAAAATCGACGACAGTTATTTAAAATAACTCTAAACCTTTCATTTTCTAAGGCAATTTTTTCTATGAACTATTAAACCAAACGCTTATAACTCTTACAAAAATGCTTTGTCCTCTTTCCCAAAAGCCTTGTGATTTAGCCCTATTCGTATGTCTCAATTCTAATAAATATTATAGTTGACTGGCTCGCCAGTAGGGTTGGGAATACCGGACTAAATTATAAATATCGGTATTTCGGTATTGTATTTAATAATACCATTCCTTCTAGTTAAAATAGCTGGTAACGAATCATCCATTGTATCAGTTTTTAAAAAGTTCATTATAGGAGACTTTGTTTTCTGTACAAATTCCGAAGAATCTAACATAGTAGTGGCATTTACATCTCTTTTCAACAAGTTGATTCCATGAATTGTTTTTAGATGGGTATGAAGCCCGCTTGTTGAACCTCCATGTGTTTTTATTATTTTCTTACACAATTTCCATTTCCCAATATCGGGATCCCGGTCTTCCCAACTCTACTCGCAACAATAATTCAAATGCTGATTGTGTCTAAATTTGTACATGAAACTAAAGAATTGTTGTTATTAAAGTATGAATCGAATAACAAACCTAATTAGCAGGTGGTTAGTCCATTGCAACATATTGGCAATTCCTCAGGTTACCGCATATACTCCAATTTTGGGTATTATATAAGTACCTAATCAAAATAGTTTTATCGAAGATTTATTATCTGTACTTGTTGTCCCTAATTCAATTTAATATTCATTCACTTTACTATTTTATTTCCAAATTCATTTTACGACAAAAATAAATTACAATACATGATCTTTATAAAATGTATAAAACTAAAGATTTTTTAAAAAATGGAAAATGTTTTCATGATATTGAAATGAAAACCCTTTTTCTCGTATCTAACTTTAAAGTAAATGGCTAATACTTCATTTTAATGGTATCTCATAAATCTACTTCAGGTGCAAGTTCTCATGCACTTACGTACCCTTTACTGGATTTTATAAAAATCATCATCCACATAAGTACAACCCATATTTGTAGAGAAAAGTATATAGTACACCTCTTTTATATGAGGTTTAGTATTTTTGTTCTAAATTTCACTTGTTCATATCAATGACCCTCATTTTTTTTTGCTATTTATGGTACAATGTGGGGTCCTATTTCTTGCCCTCATATTACTAGTTCATTTTCCGAAACTCATATATATATATACATAAATAATATAACTTTCCGGTAAACATAAGACTGTACTTAAAACCAAAAATACAAGCTTCTTTAGAAGCTTTTCTGGAATTTCCTGTGTGAGATTTTTCTTTAAAGTTCTTTGAAAATGGCTTTTTGTCTTTTCTAAATTGAACATTTTCATGTAAAATATTATCAGTCAGTTATATACGAGTATGTTATGTTTTTTTTGGTTTCCTTTAGAGTAGGTGGCCAAATAACAAGAAAACATTTCATATATCCTTCTTTCAAATACTAGTTTTCGTTAAAGAAATTCTTTTTCTATTTTCCATTTTCTTTAAGCGAACAAAAATATTAGGATAAAATATAGTTTCGTATATATATATAAATTATCGTCTTCCCATTTTCCAAATTTTCTTTCAGAATGAATATAATGTATTTTATGTGGTTTTCATCGTAAAGGCCAAAGTTGACTTTGTTGTAATTTGGTTAACTAAAATCCAACGGAATCTTTGACACTTTTACTCCTGGAAGGTGGTAAAGTTATATATCGTCTTGCTATTTCCTTTTCCTATATAGATATATAACTGTTTTTTTTTGTCTTATTGAACAAACAACAAAACGACGAAATAAGAAGGAATATTCTATTGTTTTTTTTTATTCTCTTCCTTACATATTTTGTTCGAAAAACCGATTTGATCCTGTATTACATCATAGGAACAGTTTTCCTTAGGATGATGTTGAAGAAAGGAAAAGAATAAAGGTTTTTGTTTCGGTATGTTTAAGGTTGTGGCTGAAAACGTGTATATATCTAGAGATAAATGTGCGGATTGTTGGGTGAACTGAAATTGGGAACTTGGATAGATATGGAAGACCGAAAGTTCAAATAGAAATTTACGAGGTTACAATGAGGTTTCATGGGATTGATTGACTTGTCGAAAACAGATGATGTTTTCTTCTTTGAGTTATTATTGTTTTTTTGGTTCAATTATTATAGTGTCGTTTGTTGTACTTTATTTTATTTCATTTTATGGTCTTTTTTTTATATAAAATAAAATAATAAATTCAGTAACATATACAATTTCGTTTTTATTTCGATGACGATTTAAAAAAATTTATAAAAGCTTTTGTTTTTGGAATAAGATCAATGATCAGAAAATGATTAAGATCATCAAACTATTTAGAAATCATTAAAATATGGAACAAGGCTAATTTTGTGATAAACCTAATAGTAGTTGGAAAGAATTCCTAACAAAACACATATTATATATATAAACATTAAGGAACAGCTTCAAAAATGTGGTCTAAATATTTAATTTTGTACTTTTATGGTCAAATTTGATATAATCCTTAAAAATTATGATTACTAAACACAAATAACGCCTGATTTTTATTCATTACTGTAGAACTAACGTGAATTTTGGAAAATGTTAAGTCCGTGTTTTTCTAGTAAAGCTTGCAGTTTCACGTGTTTGTCAGCTTTTTGCGATTAATCTTTTATTGGATAGGCTATAAAAAAGGATAATAATCTTGCATTTGTACACATTTTCTTCTTAGACACATTGTATTTTGTAGTTTTTATTTACCTTAGAAAATTAAACTCATTTGTATAAGTCTTGATTCATTTTTAATTCCAAAGAACGACTTTCTATAGGAACAAAAAAACAATCAGCTTTTCTATTTCCTTAAGTACGTATATGGTATTTACCATTTAAAAAGGAAATCAATAAATATACGTAATTTAACCCGAAAATTTAGTTTCATGAAATTTCAAATTAACTCGGTTTTAATGAAACAAAAATTTTCGATTAAAAAAGTTCATCGAAGAGCCTTTATTTTTCCGGTTAAATAAAATTCGAAAAAATAATATTAAAACAAAAACTTATTTAATTAAAATTGATTCGATTTTTAGTGAACCGTCAAATCAAATGGATTTTTCATAATTTCCTTTTTTGTAAATTTGAATTTAATTTAGTAAAATTTTGATTTCGAAAGTTTCACTGAACCAGAGAGAAAATTTGTAAAAGAATTTTTTTGTTTTTAACTAAATTCCTTCACCTGTACCATTTTAGACCGAATGCATTCAATTAATTCAATCAAACCTTTACTTTATTTAATTTTTTTTCCACCCTATCATAATTTGAACTCAAAAAGCGTACCTGAACCAAAAACAAACGTAATGCCTCATCCATACTATGAATTTTATTCAACATATACAATTATATCTGGCCTCCTAGGCCAGACAGCCTAACAGTTTTATTGATCTTTTTCAAAATTTTCGTAGGATATCGATGAATAATTTATACCAGAAGAATGCAAAAGGGGGCCGTTCGACGATTTTATGACTGCATTTTAAAAATGTATATAATTTCAAAGTGTAAAAAGGCACTACGAACTAGGATGATAGATTATTAGATTATTTTAATTAAATTGACAAATCTAAGAGAGCGCGAGTCGACATTGAGATGCATCTTTTCTAAAAGAAACGTAGCGTCTATGATTCCATTAATCGTTTGGCGAACAAAAACTACGTCAGCTACCTACTGCCTTCTTTCCAGTGAATAAAGCCTAATGAGTTTAAGTCTGTTCTCGTAAAAGGGCAATATGAAGACGTCTTCCAAGGAAGGTTTTTAAAGCAAATCGTACGACTCTATGTCGAAAGCAATTAAGATCTTGTAATAGGGAGACCACACTTGGTTACCATACTACAGTAACGATCTAACTAGCGTAATAAATCGATCATTAATATATCAGCTACAATTTGGTACATTTATCCTACGTCTAGAAATATTTAAAATTTAATGAAACATGGAATTTGATAAGTTTTCAATGACTGGTTCCAGCTGGTACACTCTGTATGCATGTGTAAATTAGTTCCCTTATCGTCCATACGCCATAATGCATCACTTCTACTCGTATTACAACATTATCCGTTTAAACATTTCAAATTAAATTAACTTCCTACTTTGATGAATTTCATCCTGTCTAAAAAGGGGTTTTTGGTGTTTTTGGTTTTTCCTTTTTTTTTTTTAAATAACATTTTTGCATTCATTTGTGTAATGGTCATTTTCATTTTGGTTATTTTCTTTTATTTCAAATTTTAATTTTTCAAAGAATATTCATTTTTATTTTGTTTTGCCCGGAAACTAGTTAGCGCATCCTTAACCCTTTTACTTGTCAATATAGACAAAAAAAAGAAAGAAAAAAGCTCAAGAGAAAACATTCGAGTTTGGTATGAATGAGTTTTGTTTAAAAATGTTGGCTTATTTTCCTTGTTGTCGTTGTTGTTGTTATTTCCTTTCAATGGTTACAGGAAAAAACCGGGATGAAAAAAAAGAATTCTTCATTATAACAGGAAAAAAAAAGCTTCTACACATGACATGGGAATATTACAAGACCGAAATGAATGATATCCTGTAGACTTTGAATGTAAGGTATATAATACGATGAATTTTCCATATATATTGGGTTGCCCGAAAACTTTGTGCTGACTTATAGCAGATGTCGTTAGAAGATATGTCAGTACATTTAGGTTGTTGAAAATATTCGATTTATATAGCTTTTAAAGGATCTTTAAGAAGATGGAAGACAACAAAATGCATTTTAGATACTTGATGCTTTGCTAAGTATTACCGGACAAGAAAAAATGCCTCATAAGAAAGAAAAGAAATGCTTTTTCACCTAACATTGCACCTTCAGATTATCACTTATTCAGGTCTTTATACGATTTCCTTAACGGTAAGAACTTCAACTCTTTGTTGCTGAGAAATCTGAAAAATTCTGGAGGAACAATTCTTAAAAAATTGAGAATTTTTGTGCCAGAATATTGACTATATAGAGGTGCTCTTGAATTCGCCCTAAAAACTGGTATGAAGTTTCTGGGCAACCTAATGCATAGTGTTGTAGATGGATTCTGAATGAAAAATATATATAACCTTCCACTTTAAAATGTTTGAGGGTTCAAAAGGGCTAAAGATTTTTCTTCCATAGTTTTCCAGTCAGTGAAATTAATTTCAAGTATATATTTTTCAACTCTTTATGTTACTTCGCTCACTTCGGTTTTTATCCTGTGTGTATGTTAAGAGATTTTTTTGTTTTGTTTTTGTATTCCTTGGAAAATTCATTAAAAATTTTCATTTCAGACATAAAACGAATTACGCTTTTTTTTGCATTTATATATTTTTGAGCTTTTGAAAAATTCTTGTTTTTGTGGATTTCTGATAATGGTGTGCACCTCATGCAAACGTTTTAATTAACATTTTTTTTAATGCTATTTCTCTTCGTTTTTAATTGAAGATTTTTTATTTTTAATATTATGAATATATATATATATAAATATAAAATATATAAAAAAGTAGTGTAAGCAGAAACTAACACCGTACAGTGTTGTAGTTGTAAGGTAAACCTACTTCAATTAAGTTTTGTTTGGGAAATTGCAGAAGAATAGACGCGTTTTTAATGTACATTTTTTTGTCGGTTTATATATTATTTTTTTTTTATATAAAAGCATATAATATTTTAGTATTTAATATTTTCTTTTTTTTACTGAAAATGATCTCCTTTTTTTTAATATTTTGAGTGAATTTTGTATGTGTTTTTATGATTTTTTTTGTTCGGTTCGCTTGAAATTTTTTTTACACTAATTAGTTTTTTAATGAATATACAGAGTCTATCACAATTACATCTTAAATTTGATAAATACGTTCATTTTGCCAAGATTTTATTTAAATCATACCAATTAAAAAACACGCCATAGTCTCTAGAACACATTCAGTGCAGTTAAATGCTGTCAATTCTTGAATATACTTGCTGTATTTTATTGGGAATTCTATCGGGCGCTAATTTACTTTCTCAAAAGAATGATTTTTTTAATCAATGTTCTTATAACACTTAATTTCGGATGTTAGTACTACTGATATTATTTGACGGAACAAAACATCAAAAGAACAATCAAAGTTTTGATTTGCACCATCTATCATCTAGCAGATGTCGCTTAGTACATGTTTTCTATCGAGCGCTAATTTTGCGCTCGATATTATACGGCGCTAAATAAGAACCTATAAAATGTATGGTAAGCGCCGATAGAATTCTCAATAAAATACAGCAACTATATTCATTTGACAAACAGGATATATTAAATCTGATTGTGCAATACAAAAATATTCAGGCAACTGATTCAAAATGAAGGATTGCTTCAGATGAGTTCATGTTGTAGTAGCAATCATGGTTCCAACTATTTATCATCAGGATATTTCATAAACCACGCAAAATATTACTACTACATTTTTCTCAGAATCCAATTGTAAGTATAGAAGTACCGAAATTACCCAGGAAGTGAAACATTAACAATATCTACAAGAACTTATCAAATCTCGTGAAGAATCTTTATAACTTGCAGTAAGTAGTGATGTCAATTGGGCTGCCGGAATATGAATCGATAAACGAATTGATTCATTGTTTCGCGATACTCCATTAAGTTTTTCTGAAAATTGAAATATTTTTAATTATTACTACAAATTTTCGTACACCTTGTATAAAAAATATTATAGAAACGAAATGAAAATATTATGAAAATTTAATGTATAGTTTATTTGGAGCATATTTTCATTATGATTCCTTAAAATAAGTAATGTTCTTCATGCACGCAAGAATTCGCATATAACTAAATGATTTTTGAATGGTTTAATGGTTGGCGAAACATTATTTTGTAATTTCTAGAAAAAATTATGAACAAGAAAAACGTGAATTCTTCAAAAATTTGTGTATCCAAAGAAAATGCATGCTGATTTCGATGAATTCAGATTTCAAAAAGTTCTATAAAATATAAACGAAACTTAAAAAATTCCATAAATTTTATTTGATTCAAAAACTAGAAAAGCAAAGAAGAAATTATTGAGTATTCACTAAAGTTATTTTCAAGTATGGAAAATAAAACTGTAACTTTTCAACTGTGAAAAAGCTTCTTTTCTATATTTTTCCCGTTTTTTTTTTCAAAATGATCGTTCATCTTTACATCTTCTTCTACAATCTTTTGTTGAAATTCAGAACTGTTAAATTTCAGAGTAATGTGCAACTATCTAACTTACCTTTAGACAAAAATCAAAAAAAAAAACGAATACAAGAAATCCGATATTTCGCGAGATTACAAAAGGAAAAGAAGAAGAAAACTTTTCTAAGTTCGAATGCCGCTATAAATTTTCAAAAACAAGTGGAAAACTTGAAAAGTATAGAAAACCAGCACACCGGGTATCAAAGAACAAGTTCTCGAGAGCCAGAAAAAAAAAACACATATCGAAAGAAATTGTAGAAGAAAAACTTGAAAATCGATGCAACCAAACAGAAAAAAAGAAAATCTTTTTTCCTGTTTCATTGGGAAAATAAACTTTTTCGTATATCTTTTTATATGAATTCTATATGTATATGTATATTTCATTTTCAGACTCACAAATCTCATATGTAACGTTGTAATTCCTAGGAAATCCAATAACGCCGCAATAAATTAAACCACTGCGAACCCAGATGGGATTTGAATTTGATTATCATTGCCTTTTGAGCATGCCCAAAAAAAAAAGAAAAAGAAAATTTTTTTGGAAGATGGGAATAGGAGTAGGATAATACGTGTATATATTTTCTAAACTCAAATCATATATCAAAGTATGCTATATAGATAAAATGCTGATATATAAAAGGAAATGGATATTATGAATGTTCCTGAAAAGGTATATAGGTATATATGTACCTATATAGAAGTGATACCAATTTTCTATGAGTTTTACGTTGAATTGAATATATAGATGTATATATTTATGAATTTTACGGAATCCTGGGAATTGATTAGAAGCTGGTAATATTTCTATCGTCTCTAAAATATCAAATCAAAATTGTCACCCGCTATGTTTATGGTGTAAGGTAAATGCATTATATGCAACTATAATCCTGAATATTGATGGTGGCTGCTGAAAATTTTCTATCAACGTCTACGGCCACCACCTGGGGATATACGTTATTTTATATTTTCTATAATGATCATCATCATCGTCATGTAATTTATTGCATTCATCATGCTAAAGACATTTATTATGATGCAAGGTATAGTATTTAATGAAATTATATTATTTCGTTTAAACGATAATTTGTAATAATCTACATTAGTATATAGTTGAGGAGATGTTATTCAAATTTTTGGGAAATTGAATTGACATAACTTTTGTGGTTATTTAACAGGTAAATTGAAAATTATCGAAATTTTGAATTCAAATTATGTCAAGAATTGGACAAAGCACACCTACCTAAACAGTTGAAAAGGTTGTAATTATTCAAAAATAAAGATCGATTTAGAAAAAGTGATATCGCCAGTGACCTCTCAATTCTACTCACTTCATTTAGTGAAAATTTAGAAATTATCTATCGAGCAGTAGAAGACATACTATACTTATATATAAGTTAGTATCAGCGATGCCAGCGAAGCTCATTCGCGTAGTTGAGGCCTGAACTACGAGGGCGAGTTCAGTTCGTGTCCCTCATGACCAGGCGACGTAGTTTTGAAGCTTCGCTGACGAGTGCCTTGATATTATGGATAATGACCGCTTTTATCACATTGTCCATAACATATACTACTATGGAAAAAATGTAATGAGACTGTATGTGTATATTTATTTGATGGATTGGTATGACTGTTGTGAACAGTTGATAGAAATCTCATGATGTTTGCTTTGTTAGTTAAAAAATTTCAGCGTCTTTTGTAATTGTGAAAAATTTGTTGCGGCTCTTTTTTAATATGGATAAATTTATTGAATAAAGAATTAACTTTAAATCTCATTACTTTCTGTCCATAGTAATAAACGTAAAATTTGTAATATTAGTACTCTTTTGAATTGTCTGTTTCAATTCAATAAACGATAAAAAGACCATATAACTACGTCTGTATATTTTTGGAATCATTTGCTTACAATAAATATGATAAATTGTTAATCTTTGGTCAGGTTTATCTCATTCGTATGGCATAACATTCCATAAAGAGAACTGATTTATTCGAGTTATATGCGACAATTCATACCTTAAATTTCTTATGAATTATGCTACATGAATGGTAACAATTTTGTAATGATTTCATTGTTGTTTTTTTATAATTCTTTAAGCTAACAGTGAGAATAGAATTTAATCAGAGATTATGATGATCAGTAGAATCTCAAAATTGTCAACTATTTCTGACAAATTGTCACATTGTCAAAGAAAAAATAATTTTAAATATGTACTATTACAGAATCTAGGAAAATATAAGTAACATTTCCATGCCTTTAGATTTTGTTACCATGATAGGATATTTAAATGTAGAAATTTTTTGCAATTTAAGTTTTCTTTAGGAAATTCTTAAAATTTCAAAAACTTTTCTAATCGAAATTTTTCCCAAGATTGAATTTATGGATACTAAAGTACCATAGTTTATGGCTTTTAATAAATTTAAATTAGAAATCTCTTCGTACACAAATTATCTGAATTTTCCTTCCTTGTTTTTTTCTTCGCGTTAATAACTTTTTCGTTAGTTCATTACTAACAAGTTTTTCCTTTTTTTTCCTTTTTTTTTGGCCCATTTATTTCGTTTTCCATATGTGTGAAATGAAAACAAGGAACCCCATTAATTTTGAAGTTTATTAATTGAAAACACTTAACCCAAAAGTAATACGAATAAAATGTTTCATGTTAACTAAAAAAAAAATGGGGGAGGAAGAGGTTGAGCACAAATAAAAAACCAATTTCATTTTACTATATGAAAGTTTATAATTTATGATGAAAGTTTAACAGGTTTAAAACGATTTTTATTTTACTGTTTATTCATACTCTAGACAGGTAAAATCGCAGATATATATCTTTACACTTTAAATAAAAGAAGGACCTTTGAATACAGTATAATACTCGAATGGTGTTTTTTTTAAACATAAAGTTTTCTTCTTTTATCAATGAAAAGAATACCAATACTTTTGGGGAGTGGAAAAACGAATAAAAATACACCATACACAGAAGATTTTCTCATGACGAATGTGTTCTTTATTGGAAAACTTTCTTGCAGAATCATCCAAAATGTATTTATATAATATGCAAAAATGTTCTGAAATCGCGGTCCTAAGGACCACATTTTATAGAATTTCTTTTATAATACTCTTTATAAAGGTTTGAAACAGTCGAAATAAACTTTCGCCAAATACCAGAAATATGTAAAGCAGGTGTTTAATTTCACGTGAAAAGGTAAAACTTGCCACGTTCTTTATTTTATTTCAGTATTTTTTTTCCTCAGTAAAGGCTTAACTCTTAGAAAAGTTGTTTCTTATTTTCATTTCCATAGAGTTTTAATATTGCAGTTTTATTCTAAAAGGTTGGAGACTGAATATATCACGGTATATAGGGTAAAGTAGGAAATGATGGCATACCTTTAAAAAAATTCTAACTTCTAACTATTAATGTAGGAAAAAACGATAATTACTCTGTGAAAAAAAAATACTTTGTTAATTTTATATTTTTTTAACTCTTTTTATTTCTTCTTTCTTAGTCCTCGTTTTAATCGCGGTGGTCTCTCGGCTGCCGCATAAAACATCCATCTTCGTTCTTTCATTTATCATGCAAACTTCTTATTTGCATGATTATTATTCGCCCTAGTCCTAGTTCAAATTTCTCTATCGTCGTATAGGTGTCTTTTCTCCAGGACTTATATTTGACTTGGATCTTTTCTTAGTCTTATGTTAAGTCATCATCCGCTTAATATAAGACCATCATGTAGACATCTTATCTACATGGCTCATTTTTACATAGGACTCATTTCGAATTTCATCATGCAACTGACTCTATATGTTACATCTTATCTACATGAATCACGGCCATCCTACATGAATTTAAATGAATTTTGATGATTAATACTTAATTAAAAAAATAAAAATTGTCACATAAAATTTGCAGTCACTCCGGAAGAGAAGTTTCTGCTAGTAATAACACACGTTCATGCAATGAAACTTTTATGAACAACATGTTTATGTCCTAATGTCTACCTATATAAAAAGATTTAAAAATTTTAGTTTTTAATTGAAGTTCACCACCTCCCCAAATGTGCCATTACACCGACTTTACCCTAAAAAAATGTTCAAAACCCGGTAGAAAAAGGCGGTTATTTTGTGCATTTTAGTTTAAAATTGGTTTTTGTTTTAAAAATTCTAAAACTTTTTCATGTCCTGAAAATAAGGAATAAGTATGTTTAAATAATTTTTTTAGTTCAGTAGTTCAGAAACCTGAGGACAAGCTTAACTTAAAAAGAAAATAAATATAAAGTGGTTTATGTAATATTTATTAAGTGGATGTCACCTTTCATTTCTTGGGTTAGATTCGTTTTGGTAATGTTTTATTTTGAAGTTCTTTGATGCATATCATGTGAATTGAATAGAAGTTTTGTTTCCTTAGAATACCAAGATCGTCATATTACTGTTTCCATTACCTGATACAATATTACCTAATCAATATGTTATATTTTCTTTGATTGACGTTGTCTTGAAGGAACGTACTCTCTTGATTTATGATTTGTGACTTAGTGGTTACAATTTGCCAGAATTTAATAAAGGTACAAAGTTTTATTTCACAAAAACTCTCGCTTTAAAAAGTGTTTATTCATTTCTAATTGTAAAAATTTCGAGTTTTCCCATTTTAATAATGTTTAAATAACTTTTTAATATAATTTTATGATTTTAACAACCCTTTATCAACCCTTTTAAATAGTCTCCTGATACTAGTTTTTTTTTATTATAGATATTTAAATTCTTTTTTACGTTTTTCAAAAAGTTAACACATAGAATTAATTAATTGATTAATTAAACATTCTACTTAAATTATTAAAATTATAAAAATATGTTTTTTTGTGTTAATGAAAAATTTATAAATATGACTAACAAAACGTAATGTATTATTGGGAAGACAATTTTTTTAGTTTTGAGTGAAAATCATAATCCGAAAAGGATTCAAAATTTTTCATTTTACATTAATACTTGTCAGGAAAATTATTTTGCCTCTAATTTGTTTTTTAAACTATAAGATATCTCTAAATTAGTTACCTATATAAAAAAAACTAGAAGCAAGACAATATCCAAGATATTTTAAATATTCCTTATTTTAACACTTTATTCTGAGACAATTTATAAAAGGAAAAAAAATTGAGACAAGCTAAACGACCTCATTAAATGTTTCATTTTATCCTTATTATAAAGATTCAAAGTAATATGATGAAAAAGTATTGTGTTATACATAAGTATAGATATAACTAGCATCAGCATGTATACCTTACTCAATTCCATATCTCATTCTTATATATCAAACGAAAGTAACCATGGTTCACCCAACCATCCAACAATGATGTAGTCTTTTTGGTAAATTACAGTACAACAAGAAATGCTGCAATCAATTTCTTGGGGAATTTCAAAAAGAGACAATCTTGCTGTCTTCTTGAGGGTATTTAATGTCTTGTTTTTACGAATTCTTAAGATTTTCATTCTCTTACATCAACAGGAAAATATGTTAGGGTATATATTATTGTTATATCTATAATGGAAAGCTATTTACCAAAGGCGTC
This sequence comes from Xylophagus ater, assembly GCA_963422695.1. NCBI lineage: Eukaryota > Metazoa > Arthropoda > Insecta > Diptera > Xylophagidae > Xylophagus > Xylophagus ater. Next base: position 5,429,606 of record OY730481.1, read on the forward strand.
TGCAGAAGATTGATTTAAAATTAGATAAAAAAATACAACGAAAAAAAGGATTATATTTGTATATCTTTAGTTTATAGCTTAAATTGATTTCGATAGATAACATATCAGAGTATATGAAATTACTAGAATAATAATAACTTATCATATTATATAAGTACTTATTATAAATTTATATGTGATAATACTTTCACCCTGACTAACTAATATCTCAAATTAAAGAATCATTTCCTTGCAAATTATTTCATTACAAATTTAATAGGTTGTTCTACCTTTAAATCTTTTCTAGGCAAATAAATTCTGTTTTTTATCTCTAATTACGAGAATGTAGTTTTATATAATTATTGTATGTTCATTTCGATTGCATCAAAAGAAGAAAGAAAATGTCCTCAAGGAAAATTCTTATGTTTTCTTATGAAAATCCATTGTTAACTGAGATGTTTTTGTTTATTAACTTAGAAGTTATATCCATAATTATAGTACAGCATGTTTCGGAAACATATTTTAGTTGATTATATCGCTAATATTCATACTAAAAATATAACTAAGATAAAACACTGTCTCCGATAACACTCTGTAGAATAAGATATGTTTTGTATATAATTTTTAGTTACAGTTTATTAAAAGAGTAGTATTTGTTAAAGGTTTTCTATCCTTAAAAAGAAACAAAAGAATAAAAGAATAAATGAACAGTTCTTTTTGTGCTATAATAAAGACCTAAGGCACTTTTCTGTTCACAGTTATAATCACTGTGGGACTACTTAAGTGGAAATAATTAAACAAAGTTAATTTCTCTGATATTTCTCCCACGAGATAATGTTTTAGTTTATATTTATATAAAATATAAGACAATATAAGATAAAAATATTTTTTTTTTTATATAGCGATGACCCTTAAGTTGAAATAACAACAAAGATTAATTACAAAAGTCGTAAACAAGATATGAATATAGGTCCTTATTAAGATGAATTTGAAATAAAAAAACTATTCTTTTTTAGTTGGTAACTTAGAATGAATTATTAGGGATATTATTATAATATAAAATGAATGATTTCTTTGTCAGATTTTAGTTAAAAAAAAATATTATTTTGGAATAATGTCCATTTTGATAATCTCGATTTTGAAGGAGATCTAGGTTGAAACTTCTTTTTAGTTTTAATTATATTATTATAAGATAATATTTTATCATAAATCTTTTGTGAGTCTTCTAAGATTAGTTTGTTTTTGCAAGTTTTGTTGATAAGGTTGTTTTTGTTTCATAATTTGATATGGATGTAATATTTGCATGAACATCCAAAGTTAAAAAGTAACAAATTGTACCTAATGATGAACTACACTCCTTAAATTTTTTTGTAATGATTAAACAAGATTTAACTCATCTAAATCAAATGTCACCTACAGGCCCAGTTTTCTGGAGGCGAAAAATTCGTATCTCGCCTACGAATGGAAAAAGTCATGAAATGGGCCTTCATATCAACCTTTATAAACAAAGTTTTTAGTTATTGTTCGACTTTCTTTAAAAGCTATTAGGTACAATTTTGTTTCATATATGATAATAGATTTTATATTGTTGGTTGCTGTAAATTTTATTCATTTGAAATTTGGCGCTAGTATAATATTTTCACAATCCTTTTATAATTTTAGAAGTTTGTCAGGAAATCTTGCGATTGTTTGTATGTTTGTTTCAAATAATCCAAACTCAATCGTTTAGGCCTGAAATTCAAAATCTTACTTGATCGATAACTATCAATGAAGTCTATTCGATTCTACACGGCCCCTAAGCTTTCTATTTGTCTTTCTCTTAATTAAATTTTTGGCCAGGTAAATATCTGGCTGTTCTTTTATTGAGTAGGCTCCGAAGTAATATAAAAGGACAAAAATAAAAATTAAAAAATTAATTTTATTAAACGCCTAAAACTATACTATATAATATAAAGAAGCCACACTGAAATTGTTGAAGGACTGAAAAAGAGTTATAAATTTTCCTCAATTTTCTTATGCGTTAGGTTGGACAAGCTTTACGTTAACCATTATTAAAGATTTCTCTTAATAACAATTTTATAATTAATTAATTATTTTCTTTTTACATAATCGAAAATTTCATCAATATTTTATTCATGTTAAAAAGCTTTCATCCAATATCCTTGTTAACATACTTTATTCTTTACAAAACTAAATCCGAAACTATTATAATTCTCGAAAATTTGATTTTCATGTTCTATTAAAACAAAAAGAAAAGGACTAAAAGGACTAAAAGGAGTAACACAGAAAAAAAGTAAGGATATCATCTATATTTTTCCCATGGGGTCGGGTTATTTCCTATGTACAATGATAAAACATATATATATATAAACGTATTTATTTATATACATTTTTTTCTATATGAAAATCTCCTTCAGGTGTGAATTCCCATGAACTTAATTTACTTTTAATGTCTCTTCCCTTATATAATCTTCGCGTTTTGAATTAAGTTTTATTGCAACTAAGAGATCCTTCATATAATGGAATTTCGAGATTGTATACATGATGTATATAAAAACAAAACAGCAAGACGAAGATTTAAAGTACGTTCTATTCTTTCGTTTTTATTTTATTTATTTATTTTTGTGTTTGTTTAAAAGAGCAAAATTTGCATGCAACTCTTACGTTTATGCTATATTTTATCATTTTACCATATATACTATATATACGTACTTATAATAAACTAGATATAAATGTATATATGGATATTTGGCTGTCTGTCCGTCTGTCTTTTAGATAACTGGAATTTATAGCTTTTCAGGAGATGGAGAAGGAATCATTCTATTTTTCTTTTTACTCTATTTTCTAGAAATTCTATATAAAATACATATAACAACAATTTCTCTATTTTAGGGGTGTGATATTTTTTATTTTAGCATATAGTAAATGTCTAGCCTTATGAATTTGTTGTTTATGGAGATCTATCCTTGTTTTGGTTAAACAAAATGTTCATCCTCAAATGTTATCCTTTATTTTACGGTTAAATCATAACGACTTGAGTGCTCGTAACGTTTTTTTTTCTTCCTTTTTTTGTATACAATCTTATCATATTTACATGTTTTATGCTTTCATTTTTTTTTTTGTTTTTAGTTTAACTTAATTTTACTACTTTTAGTTTAATGTGAGAAAAAATGGTATTATAGTTTTTCATTATAAGGATCTTAAATATATTTTAAATACATGAATGTATTTTATTTTACATTTTTATTAAGAATCAAAGATATAATAAAAGGTTATAAAATGTTGTACAGCAAAGAATTATTCTGGTTATGTTCTAATAATTACCGAAATTCGATCGATTCACATCAATTTGTGGATTTCAGGTACATAGAGTGATTATGAAATCCGAATTTATAACAAAATTTCACGAAATCAATTTTAAGATAAAATCCAATCATATATAGATCATAGGCTACGTTTACACCGAGACTTAAAAAGAGACCTAATTGCTTAGGTCGACCTAAATATAACGCTGAAAACGCGTCCTAAGTAACTTAGGTTAGGTAACCTACCTAAAATTTAAATCGAGCTAAGAACTGTTTGACAGCTGATTAGATAGCACTGCAGTAGTCATTATTGTTTAGGTTAACCTCAAACAAAGTTCCAAGTTCCATAAATGCTCACATATGGTGTTGTTTTAGACTTAGGTCTAGTACAGTGCAAACATGTGTGACGAAACCTAACTTTTAGTTAGGTGACCTAAAAATTTGCCGGTGTAAACCTAACCATAGTTGGTTCTTTCCAAAAACTGAGCATATTTTATCAAAGCTCATAAGCTGGGTTAGATGAACTCAATCAGTAGCAAGAACGTATGTCCAATAGAAATATTTGTGAATTTCAATTCGTAGTATTATTAAATTTTGGATTATAGTTCAATCCTTTTCCGATACTAGTTAAAGGGTAGTTCCTTCATTCTTCATGGATGTCTACATCTTCCAAATTGAAAATTTTGTTTGTCCAACATGTGAATCAATAAATATACATAGTTAAATTAAAAATTCATCATGAATGATATTATATAAAACTATTTTGAATATGTTGTATGTTAAACTTGTTTATTATACTATATGTATTTTGCCATATACAAATTACTTTAAATAATATTATTACTAAAACAACATTAAGAAATCATTTATATAATCTTTTGATTCTCTGAAAATCCTTTTACATTGATTAAAATATTATATTTTATGGGGAAATATTTTAAATGAACAAAGTAATACCCATTTATTATGAAACTATTTTTGAAATGAATTCAATATTATAATGGATATTAAATTTCTCATACTTTTAGAAATCAATTTTGAAATTTAATTTTGAAATTTAACAGAATTTCTTTATGTTACACAAAAATACAATCAATTTCTGCAATTTGCTTTGTTATCTAAGAGGATATGTATTCAAGCATTTATTGGAATACAATATCCAATAGAATGAGATCATTTAAAAATTGAATTGGAAGTAAACTCTTGTTCTCAATTGTTATCAATTCTCCAAAAATATCCTATTTATTATACACAATAGTAGAAAGGAATGGAATTGCTTTTTTTTTTTTGGAGGTATTCTTCCGAAAACACAAGATATTAAATGCATTTTGAAATGTACATTTGGAAATATCTACGATTATAGGATAACTATAGAATTGACCTAAATAATTTATTATTTTGTTAACGTTATTATATCAACGTTTTCTCTGGGTATATTTGTTCATTTTTGAAAATCAAAATAATTCATATTTCATGTTGCAATTGTTGTTGTTCTTCCCTAGCTTCCTAGTTTCATAACTTCTATATAACTATATTTTATTGAAATATCACTACGAATTGAATGTAAATGTTCCGACCAGAAAATTATACTCATAAACCGGAAATTACTGTAGTTAGTTCCTGGTTATTCAAATTATATTTAGTAGACAGGTATGTTTGTATATTTTATAATAATTAAAGAAAAGAATGAATTATATTGGTTTAGTTGGTCTCATATTGTTTCAGGTTGTTAAAGAGTTTTCATTTCATCTTTATAACAAAAGCTCATAAGCTCATGACATTATTCTAGCTGCTGATTTTTATCCAAAATGTTGAAGATGAAGTTGTTGAAAAGGAAATGGAATGTTTCAATATGAAATATATTCATCGTGTTAAGTGCATATCAAACCGTAATTTTAAACTTTTATTTGATTTAATTTCACTTTTTTAAATATAATAAATAACGCTTAAACGAAAACATTTGATTAATTTACCTATATAAACACTAATAATAATAATTTAAATTCTTGGAAACTTTTATGTCGCTGCAACTGGCAATTTTCTTTCATTCAACTGATTTAACTAACCTTATTAGTCAAAACAGCCGATCGAGAAAATATCTGTTTTTCAGTTTTCTAAAAATATATACGTTGACGTTGTGTATTTTAATATAAGTAATATAATGGCGGGTTTTTTTTCTCCCATAAAAAAAATGATCTAAATAAATGCATCATTTTTCGAACTAGAATCGAACGAAAAAAATTCAAATCTCTTTCTTTTACTCGTGTTTGTAATTCAGGAAAATTTCTGACTTTTCTTTAAAATAAATACATATATTTTTGAGAGAAGTGAAAACGCAATAAGGAAATGTAAAATTAAAAATTTTCTAGTTTTCACTGCCTATGTTCAGTTGTCCCTTCTTATTGGATACACGTTTCAAGAGATAAGGCTAAGTGAATTCCTATTTTAAAATTTAATAATAATTTAACAAAGAAACGCAATAAACAAATATGTAAACAACTGATTCTTGTGCACAGATAGTATCCTTTACCAGAGCAGAAGAAAAGAAATGAAATAACAAAATGGGAAGATTGTCTGTGTGGATAATAAAGTAAATTTTTATTCTTGACTACACTCTTCTGGATGCAACATTTTATTTTAAAACTACTTAGTTTTATATAAATGCATATATTCTGTACTCACAATTTGTTCTATTCATTTGATTACGTTCAAAAGCAACATTAACTGAAACATTATGCTTTTTGGATGAATGCCAACTGAATTTTTCCCAACACGTTATCATTAATTGTTTCACATTTGAGTTGTGTTTCTCTTCTTTTATTTTTTTTTGTCATTTTGGCATATTTAAGGACACAACACGTAAACAATAAATAGGAGACTTTGTTCACGGCCTGGCACTGTATCACGTCTATCCACAGGATATAGTACATATGTGTTTATAAAATGCTTCCAAAATAAATTGAACTGACCTAGTATACATAAAAGTTCGTATACTAAATTTTTGGTACATTGTATAAAATTGTGTACATAACACGAATGTAGAGTAAGTAAATGGCTAAGGGAGAAGAAGGATAAACTTTTTATTGAGAATGTGCTAACAATTGTAGTTCATTAGGTTACTGGTTCATTTGGATTTTTGAGGACACTACCAATGCAGGATAATTATTAAAAAGGGAAAATTAAAATTATATAGTATATATTTTTTAATAAGAAATATAGTAGGTGTGTACATTTTTTGTTGCAAATCGAAGTAATTGCTATATAAAAATACACATAATACTACAATATATCCTAATGAATTCCATAAGTTTCAATTTTTAATCATCGAAATGGGTGCATTTTTTAAATTCATGAGAATTATCTTTAATCTCAAGTAAAAATCATATCTACATATTTTTCTTGCAAAATTTATGAGAAAAGTGGACGGTAATAATTAGAGATACCACAATGTACTGTGGTTAGCATGCAAACTGCAGTTGAAATGACACAATATTTAAGCGGTTTTAAAATTTCCTATCTATTTCGAGATAAGTATCTCAATAATTTAATTGATTGATTCAGCTATATCTTTTATATTTTCATTCTAAAGTTTGTAATGGAAACGTGGTCTATTCATTTAGACTTGATATCACAAAATTTGTTTCTCTTTCTCATATTATCGAGCCAAATAAATTAGTTTTTCCGATAGCACTGAACCATTAAAGTCTGTCTATTATGGATTAGATTTGAAAGGATTTCAATGATATGTCATTAGTGTATTCTATTTTATTGAAGATAATTATTTATAAACTATTATATATTAAATGGTCAATAGAAAAGCTTTTAATAAAAATTCCTTTTTATTTTCCTATTTAGGAAATCATTTGAAAGATAATTTCCGGACTTTAATGTTCTTATTATTTGTTCATAGATAAATATTTAAGAAATATATTTAAATGATTTCCATTTTTCTGCATTTAAGTGGTAATAAGTCATTCAGTCCTCCTTGGTCACTGTCTGCATTATATAATTCTCTCATCATTCTATAATATATAAATTGTTGTATTTCATCTTTAGAATTTTATTTTTGCTTTTTTCTATTAAAAAAAAAAAAAAAAACATTGAAATTCTATAGGATAAAAGTTCAAACCAGAAAAATGACGTTGAAATACTGAATACCAAATTGATTCTGGATGTTGGATATTCACATTCTATGTACATATGTTATTAAGCAATTCAAGTAAAGTATTATATGCATTTGATGAAAAGCCATCCAACTAGGTTAAGTGTTTTGTAAAGTTCTGATAATATAATGTGAATGGAAATTATTGACTTGATCTAGTTTTATGCCTTTCAAAATCATACGTTTTTCGTTTGCTCATTTCTGAGGCCTTCACTTTAAGACCTAACCACAGATTTGTGTGAAAAACTGTCATCCGGTTGAGTATTTGTATATATCTTTGGAAATATGGATCATTAAAAAATAGTGGAAAATATAATATCTTGAATATATTATAATTTGACTTCATATTAAATGGGAAAATTTCTGAAAATGGTTTTTATAGAAGTTTTTCTATTGGAAAAAATTTGAATTGATTTAGCAAGAAAATCACAAAAAAAAATCCGTTTTTAAGGAAAGAAAGTGAAAAATGGATAGTGAGAAATAAATTGCATATGGTTAAGGCGGTTTTTTTTTTAAAGTGACAAATTGTAAACAATTTAATCACATGTTGTATATAAATGTTATTTTTGGTTAATTTTATGGAATATTTCCAACAATTTACTAGGAATTCCGATTTTCCTTTTTCAAAGATTGTTAAGTACATTTTAACAATTGCTATAATATGTAAATTTCATATTGTTTATAAATCTTGAAAAACAATATTCAAATTTTATAGTAGACATTTTCATGTAAAAAAAAATAGCTTGGAAAATTCAAAATGAAAATACCGCATAGTCATACAAATACAATTACAATTTTAAATAACCATCACAATGAATAAATTTTTGTTGCAGTAACCACTTAATAGTTTCCCAAAATATACATGAAGCGACTTTTTGTCGTCGTTTCAATTTACAATGGACAAATATACAAATATACGAAATGCAAATAACTTGATGATGGTTAGAAATGGGTCTGTTATATTTGTTGTTTTGTGGTAGAAATAGCGAAGTTTGGGATTCAATTGAGAATATTGTAGAAAGTGTAGAAAAAGTGGTGTTTTTATAAATGTGAATGGATTGTTCCTATATACGTGTATATAGATATGTAGAAAGCTTTTTTTTTTTTTTCTATAATATCTATGGGATAGAGATGGTTTACCATCATCTAAACAAGTATACGACCCACTGAATGCAAATTTTGATTTCTTTTTTTTTTCGCAATTAAATATTATATGGGATAAGAAGTAAAGAACCTCGGAGTTTTATGTCGTTCGAAGCTAAATCCTATTGCTTTTGCAATGCGGTTGCAATGGAATTGAAAATTCAATTAGTCGCTTTGTTTTAATATTTTCATTATTTTTTATTTTTTGTTCTTCAATTTGAATAAGTGTGTATTTTGGAAATTCTGTGTTTATTTTGGTCATTAGGGGTGAACATTTTTTTATTTGTTCGAGCTATTGTACGAACAAACTTTTGAAATTTACTGATTTGTCTTAACGAAGTTTAAGTCAACTGGATTATTTGCAATTTAGTTATTTTTATTTAGTTTTTCGCCGTATTTTCTTTTTTTTTATTTATATTTATTGTTTTGTAAAATTTAATTCATTTGAAAAACGTCTCGAGAAAAGTCTAAGAAATTTACAATTTGTAAGAAAATTAAGTAGAGTGCAGTTTTGTTGTTTAGAAGGAATAATGACATTTTAAATTTCGTGGAATGATTTTGTAGTTGAGTGAAGATTTCTTTATAACCATTTTGAATTGAACTTAAAATTTTCTTAAGAAATTCATTAGCAAAATTCTAAATGTTGAGATACTCGTGAATAGGATTTTTCTTATAATCTAATTTTTTCATTTTCATATATCAAAAACATTGGAATAAGAAAACTTTCTGTAGGTAAATAAACTAAATATTTAACAATTCAGTTCAGGTTTAAAGTGCACACTTTACTATTAAACTTACTTCAGTTCCAAAACTATTTCCATTTGCAAAAAATAGTAAGTTTTTTATTTTAATTTACTTTTTTTGAAAGATCAAAAATTAATTGCATTTAAAAAATAAACTTTTCCAGTTAAATTAGGATTATAAAAAATGGTGAGTAGTAAAACAATTTTTTTTTTTTAATATTCAACAATAGTATAGTATACTGTGTTCATGCATTTTGGTTGCAACATCTTAAGTCATGCGGCTGCATGATGAGCTGACTTTTTGAACAATTTGTGTGTAGAAAAACAAAGTTTTTGGTCAGGCACTTTTCTTCTTAATTTGAAAAAGTTAACAAACTATTAAAGTTAAGAAGGAAAACAAAGTTCATTTTTTTTGTTATATAAATTTCACTATGTATAAAAAAATGATAATGTTTTTCTGTTTATTACGAAGGGTTTTTCTTTTGGAAAGAAAACTATTTTTAACCATACAAAGTGTTCAAAGTGAATATTTTTAATTTATTTATATTCATGTTATTTTTTACTTTTATAGTTTTAGAGTTTGATATGGATTTTATAGGAATATAGATAATATAGTGTAAATGCACCAACATGCAGAAAGTCTTTCTAAGAGCCATGATATATTATTAACAGTTTTAAAATCTTGTTTGATGATATGACGATTTGTAAAGAAATCTCCAATTCTAATGACTCTCGATGCCTCCAGGAGGAATTAAATACTTTGGCTGTGATAAATGTGAGGTTGCACATATTCCATAACTGACTTGCTCCTCCGAAGAGTGAGTAATTTAATTAATTGACCCATAGACCCAATTCTACACTATGCGTCATTAAACGTTGGTGCAAGGAATTTTCGGACCCCCACAGCACTAAAGCCCTTTTTTACTACGCTAATCAGACCGACATTTGGATATGCCAGTCAGTTATGGTGTGTTCAACGTAGATTCGCACGATTTTCCTTAAGAAACTTTCCGTGGATTGATCCGTTTCTATTACCACCATATCTTGACAGATTAAAATGTATGGGTTTACAGTCCTTATAAAAGCGGGGCCTAATAACGAATGTGGTTTTCGTGAGCCAAACTCTGAATAGGGCATGACCTCCCCTTCTTGCTGGACAAAATGCAGCTTAACATTAACACATGGTCCTTGAGGTCTGTGGAAATATTCAAAATTATGTATTATAAAACTGAGTACGGTAGAAACGAACCGGTTTGTCCAATGCTGAGGTGGGGTAATGCTAATGCCAAGATCTTTGATTTTCGTTTGTGAAAATGACATCTAAAAAATCTCCTATACAATGACTCTTGCTGGCATTAGGCACAAATAATTAATTCCTCAATCCCCTGAAATAGGATTTTTCCTTTCATCCTTACTATTACAGTGACTTTTGGATAGAGTGGCTGCAGTTTGGTACATTTGCCCTAATTAGAAATTGTTCAAAAACTTTTTTAAAACCATCGTAGAACTCTACAATTTACATTTTCTAATTAAAAACAAACATAGATTTTAGTTACTATATGAACATATTCTTTCGAATATATAACATTTAATTCTGAGCTAGTAAAACAGAAAATAGAAACAATGAAATTCTACTTTTTCGTTAATTCGAAAACTTGAAAAGAAATTTCCCAAGAGATAAAAACGCTTATGTAGTTTTTGTTGAATTTCAAAAAAAAGCTTAAATATTATAAAAAGGTTACATATTATAAAAAGGATTAGAGTTGTAATTTTTTTCAATCTTGTGGTAACTAAGGTACTTGGTAATATTTTGTTTTTAATTTTGCATATTTTTTCTTTTTGCAGAGTTATGTAAAGTTTCATATTTCGTTTTTAGGCTTCTTTTTAATTAAAGTTTTGTTTTAACAACTTATACCAGCTTTTTCACAAAACTATGTTTAATAATTAGGTCGATTATGTATGAGTTTTAGGGATTCTATGGATATAGCTATCTCTGGATGATTCAAAACTACAATTAGCAATGTTTGATTAAGTTAAAGTTGAAGAAATGAAAGATAAATGACAAGGGAACTCATGCTCATGCTAATTACTAGAACTGGGAAGGTTCTGATAAAATTCCTGACCTCGGCGATTTCACGTTTTCCAGTTCAGCGTGTAATTTATTTCTGCTAAAGCAATGTAACTTATGCATATATCAATTGAGAAAATGGAAATCCTGAATATTGTACTTTTAAAAATTCTATTCCTTTGGTACACATTTTTGATTGTTTTCTTTGAAATTTGAATATATAACGTTTTCAATTCAAAATCATATTCATTCATGGCAATTTTACAATTCATTCCTTTTTTAAATGACTATATGAAAACCCTCCATAGAAAATTTTCGTCTGTTTTAGAAAACAAAAAGAAAATTTTAACACAAAAATCAATTTATATATTTTAAAAAATAGTTATTTACACTTTTTCTTGAAAAATTTTACTTAAATGATTTCTAACTATATATATTTCACCTATTTTCAGATTACATGAAAAATGAAAATCAAATGGAGAAAACTTCAAAGTTTTGAAAATTGAAAGAGAAAAGAAAATCATCAAGTTTGACTTGAACAAAAAAAAAGGACTAGCTGGAAAAAGATCAATGAAGTGATGGAATAAAAGAAATTGGGAAATACAATTTCCTTGTTGTGACAAAACACTTTTTTATTCGGTGTATCGACATATAAGAGAAAAAAGGTCATTTGTTACATAATGAAACTGTCAATAAAATATATTTTCTCATTTAAACAAAAGGAAATTCAATCAGAAAATTGTATTAGAAATAAAAAAAACTAAATAAATGGAATTTAGAAAAAGTTAAAGGGCACAAGATACTTTACCTTATATACTAAAATTTATTAAAAGGACATTTTGTTTAGTATAGGAAAGAATATTTTCAAGCATTTTTTTTGTTTTGTTAAGCTTTATTTTTAAGTGATCATCAATGATACTGCACTGTACTCTCAGGAAATATTCCACGACTTTTCTTGATAAAAGAAGTCTGGAATTTTCCTGCAAAAACACTACACAAATTCACTATTATTAAACACCATACAACTTTTAGAAATGTCAAGAATAAGCTTCTTGTCAAATAATGGAAAACACGTTTACATGTAGGAAATTTCTCGGGTTTAGAACAATGAGTATGTAAGAAAGAACAACGTTCAAACGAGAAGTTTCTAGTAGGTGCAGGATGAGCCATTTTTACTATAAATACGGAAGAAAAATGGTGCAATCAAATCAGTCTTAATCAGACAGTTGAAGTCTAAACTTCGTCCGAGATTTGAAACGTGATTATTTGTGGGAAGCGATTAGGAGAGTGATTTTGAATACAAAAGTGAAATTGTGATCAATTATTGAAATAGTGATTGTGTATTTTTATAAACTGTAATAAATAATTTGTAATAATTAAATTATTGATAGACAAATATTTTTAAGACTAATTGTTAAGCAGAAATAATTATAAATAAAGCTTATACACTAAATTCACATAAATAAGAAGTGTTATCATTTGCATAACATCGGACCAAACGTGTAGCACGTCACAATACTATATCATTTTCTATGAAAATATTATGAACCTATGCTAGGGCAAAGCATGTAGTGCGAAAACATTGCAAATACTCTTATAAAACGGGTCCAAATCGTATCTTTCTATTAAAGACGATAGAGCTAAGATCTATTTTGTTAATAATATATTACAGTAGTCATTCTTTTTAGTAAACGGATACCATATCATATTCCAAGATAATATGAAGAACCAATGCTAAGCAAAAAAAAAAATACGGGTTCAGGCCGTATCTTTCTACTAAACACGATGGAGATAAGATCTTTCTCGTAGAGTAGTCATTAAGATACGTTAGATGGTCACAAGAGTACATACTTTCAGCAAAGTTTTCTAACAATATAGAATTTGAAAGCTTCAAAAGCACACAATATATATTTTTTTTGATTTTAATTACAAATCCTATTGAATTGTTATAAATAATTAAAATGTAAATTTATGAAATAATTAACGCACATCTTGTTCACTTCCATTTTAATTAAAATAACAATTTGTTTAACATTTTTTAATTGATTTATTTTCTAAACCATGTCAGTATGAATAATGAGTGAAAATTATATTATTTTTTTAAAATAACACGAGGCATGTGCTTCATGTAATATATTTTTCGCTATACGTGATTCAACGCACTTTCATATTATTATTTTCTTTTTTCTGGTATATTTTTAAAGAGTTTTGTATTTATTTTCATCTTTAAAATAAAAAAAAAATCAATATTATATAAAGAATATACGGTCATAGTTATACAAGACTATAGCATCTCGCAGTACGTAACTACAATATATATAGAAAAAAGGAACCATATATATGTAGTATAAAAAATTCGAAGAAATTTTCTCCAACACCAAATGTGAATGTAAATTTATCATGAAAATGAAGAAAAGAAAAATTTACACATGAATTCGCTATCAGGTATTTAGCCTTTGGTGTCATGTTCAATAGATACATCATTGCTTCACATTAAACACGTCACGTTTACTTAATTCTGCTTTATTGGATGTCAGCTGTCATGTTCAATTCGTCAAGCAGGTCGTAAACATACACCATATTATTATATATGGTTCTATATCTACTTTATCTTAACGAAATTATATCCATTTGAAAATATATGCATTACACTCCAACACTACAGGTGGTTATGGGTAAGTATAAAATTTCGTATCATCTATTCTACGAAAATGTATCGAAAGGAGTATGAATAAAGTGGTTTAAATACATCTCCTATTATCCGTTTTAACCTTATTCATATTTATTAAATATGGATTAGAGATAAACTGATGCCAATATGGTAATTACATGTCAAGAGTGTATACACTGAACGAAAAAAATTTCCAAAATTTACTATGAACTCAATTGTTGATATGACTATGAAAAATTGTTAAACTCTTTGTAAATTATTTGTGAATGTTTGAAATCATTGGCAATTTTAGAGCTGCTATGATTTTGCCATAGTTTTAGTTGCATTTTGGCAAGCGCAATGATAGTCAAATCATTATCTAAAACACAGTTAATTTGCTATATGAAAATGAGCCTGAATACCAATGGCTTTACTATGAATACCAATGAATTTTCAATGTATTCCAATGATTTTATCACGGGAATTTTCTGTTAAATCAAAAACATTTTATTTTGTTTTATTGCTCCAACTTTTTTTTTGGCTTCGTAGCTGAATTATACGTGTGTGATCTTTTTAGAATTCGTTCATTTTTGGCATCAAATCTATTGATCCAACTATGAACGACAATGATTTTACTATCTACTCCAATAATTTACTATAACTCTTTCGATTTGACAATTGTGTAAGTAAAGTCATTAAAAAGTCCTAACAGATTGACTACGTGCGTTGTTAAAATATTTTTGGTAACTATAGAAGTTACTAGGAGCACCCATAGATTTGACAATGTGAAAATTTACTATGCTGAGAACATTGTTTTTACTATTTCCTTATTGAATGAAAATGATTGGCAATAGTTGATTCAAATCTAAAAATGGTGCACAATCACAATTTTACTTTTTTTTTAGTGTAGTAGTTAGTAGTTTTCATGTAAGATATATGATCATCCTTATGGTTTTCTAGGACATACCAATACTTAACTAGTTAAATTGAATAATGAAATAAATATTAATGCACAGATAAGAACGGTTCATTGGTAATTATTGAGTATATAAATTCTAATCTTCATTTAGTTCAATATAAAATTTAAAATACGATTTGTAATAAATTCATATAAATTAATATTCTAATGTTAATTAACAAAATACTTTATTATTATCTTAGTTCATTAATTTTAATCTTTTACTGTCAACTAGAAAATCTAGACTGAATCCCTTATCCTATAATTTTTTAGTTTTATAACTATACATTTCTATGTCTCCCCTTTAGTCTGGCAAACCAAAAGGTAGAAAAGAAAATATCCTGAAAATAATACAGGAAGAAAATTTCTTCATTGTGAATTCCTTTTCTTATATTTTCATATAGAGATATTATGTATATGGGAACTTTTGAATATGTATCTCAACTTAAGTGCTTACATACCTGTTTAACTATAGATCGTTTGCTGCGCCTTTAATGTTCTATTATAAATCATTTTAAGGAGATGTTTGCATAGTAAAGTGCAATAAAAACACCTGCGCTGACAACATTAATGGATTAAGGAAGGCAACAATCGTCGTTTAATGTGAAACATTGTTGGAAATTTCTTTGATTTATCTTTTTACATAAAGCTTATGAAATCGGTGTTCCTATTTTTTTTCCTGGTGAATATTTTCTATATAAATATAAATAAATATTAAGAAAATTCTGGGCAAATGAATAGAATGTGTTGAATAGAACTGGAAAATCATAAAAATTTTTATTACATTTTTGAATTTAATGGTTTGAAAGCAAAAAAAAAAGAAAAGAATGAAAATATTGCCCAAAAATAAATATATTTAATTTTATTTTTACGACATTATTATTAATAATATTTCTTGTTTACTAGTACTAGAATGTCCGTCAAAAATTATTTTTAATAAATTATCTTCTAAAAATATATTTTCTAGGAATTACCGAAAATATTTTTATTGTATATTATTTAGTAAAGTTCTGAAAGCGTGTTTTATTTCCCACAAAGTGCAAACTTTTACCAGGGTATAAGTAAAAGGGTATATATAATTTTGTCCTGAAAAAAAGCACCGGATAGCTATGTTAAAAATAATGGCAAACCAAACCTAATATGTCCAAAAATTCGACATCTGATTTTCAGCAGAAATAGATGTTTTAGGTTTCCCGAAATCCGAATTAATTATTTTCACGGTTTGAACAAAATTTGATAGACACATATGCGGGACTAGAAAGAACAATTGACTAGATTTGCACCGGTGAAAACCGAAAGTGATTAATTTTGTGCAAAAATATGGCTGTATCCTAACCAGACTAGATTATAATGCAATTTAATATAACCGAATGGTACTGCAGAAATAATTAGATTAACTTTCAGCGGCAATACAAAACCGAAAGTGGATTATTTGAAATCACATAACTGAAAGTATGATGTTTTCAAAAATTAGTCGAAAAGTCACGTTTTTTGGTAAAAGGCGGAACAAAATATAATTTTAAGATATCTTATGATGAGCTAAATATGCCAACATTCTTAATACTTAATATATATTAAGTGTTTCAGTAGATTTTAAATGAAATGAATTCGTTTCGATATCGCTTAAATTCGGATTTGTTTTTAAATAAGTTTTTTCATTGAATCTAACTCAAAAATCGTATGACTCTAATAGCTTTCAAATTAATAATTTACTCTGAATCCAGTCTATATAAATCTTAACGTCTAAGCAAAATGACAGATCCATGAAGGGTTCACGACGCATTAAAATTAGACTACATATAATGCGACGGATTCACGACGGACTATTTTAAATGCAATCTAAAAACCGAAAACCATGAATTCTTCATGGATCTGTCTTCTGTTTTCCGGATTAGGGATTTCTTAAGGGCTTAAGGTCTTATGGTCTCGTGGTTTTGACTGATAGATTCAGATTTACAATGCAACTAAATTCCTTACAGTAAAAATCAAACTAATTTCTTTTACTACTTCATTTTCATCATGCTATTCATATTCAGCTATTAACCCGGCATAGAAGATATTTATTCCCAGCAATATTTTATGTCGTGTTTGAAATCATATTCATGTAAATAATTTATAAATTAATTCCATAAAAGTGCATTATCATTTTCTAAAAATAAAATTTATAATATTTTGTGAACAGCTTACTCGACCACATTCATTCGATAATAAAGTCGTGTCAAACATCTCCACTTTGAATTTCCTTAATTATATTAAACACCTTTTATATGCGATTCCTTTTTTTTACATACTATTATGTATTTATTATTTATATTTTTAAAATTTCCCTATTTTTTTAGTACTTCTATTATGAATTGATGGAATTGCAGTTTGCATGCATTTTTTCCTTCGTAAAAAAAAACTAATAATTTCATGTTTATAAACTATAAAATTGATTGAAAGTTTAGAGTGCAATTATATATCGTGTGGCGACGCGACTATGCTGTAGAATTTGCTGCTCCAATTTTTCATATTTTTTTTTTAGATTAAAAGTCATCAAAGCTTTCATATAATATTCACCTATTTTGTAGATTTAACAGCACACAAGACGATTATTACAAAAAAATATAAAAAATAACTCCCACCCCCATATATGCGTGACATTTGTAAGCTCAATTCAAATTCAGTTCGGGATTCTTTTCAATGTATTTTAAGCTTTTAATGTTTTTTATATTTAAAAGGGGTGGAATGAATATAAAGATGAATGCGCTAATAGGCGCATATGATTTGAATGTCTATGTTTAGTGGTTTTGGTTTTATAACTTTAGAGTAAGTTTATGTCCTTTTTGTTGTTGTTTAGACAATTTAAATCAACATTTTTATCGTCAACATTACCCTTGTGACCATTATTGCGTACATCCACTTAAGTATGCCGGCTGAACAAGAAACGAAGTCTATATTTCTAAATTTACTTGGAGCTTTTTCAATTCAAAATTTTATGCTGTATATATATTTTTTTTGTTGCTCCTAGTACACATTACGAAAGGCGCAACCATCTCAATTTATGAGTTTCATGTCATGACCGGGCATTATTTATGACTTTATTAAATTTTTATGTAAAAGACTAGACGACTTTCATGAATTGACTCATGGAATTGAGTTAATTCTAGCAGTTTTTTTTTCTTCTTCTAAATCTTGACTTTAAAATGGAGCCATTCTCTTAGGGATATTTATAATCGAGATTGTTTTTTTATGATATTTATTTTGTCCTTTTATAGGTATTTAGAAATTCCTGTGCTTTTTTTTATGGTATGTAACATTTTTTTTTTTATTTTACTTCTTTGGTTTTAATTTAATTTGAAACAAGATTCCCTACACTCATAATAACATTTATATGCAAAGTAGGGTTAATGTCATAAAAAAAATTAGGGTTATATATAGTCTGTATTTGAAATAGCATAGGATTCCGGTATGGTTCGTTTTTTTTTTGGAAAATAGTATATGACAAATTACTCATGGAATTTTCAGGAAAAATGTTTTTATAAGGGTTATTCAAAATGGAAAAAAAAACGAGGGGGAAAAATTAAGTTAGATGAGATAATTCACATTAATGTGCCTAAAGTTATAACAAATTTTCTAACCTTCGAATAGATGGTTTAATAGGATATCAGAATATTTAGTTAGGGTCAATGTTTGAATTTAGAATTTATATTATTTATACATTTTTAACTATATATATAAAATGTTTAGAGGATTGTCAACAGTTGAGAGAAAAAAACGTAGTCTGTTTATTTCTTAATTTTATAATACAATTAATTGTATTAAATCATTTATAATGGTTTATTAATTGAGAAGAACTAAATTAAGCTCCAATTTTTATGATGTAATAAAAAATATTTCCATATTAAAAATAATTTATTAAATATTAGGACATTTTTTCTTTTATATTATTGTATAGTATGTCTTTGCTCAAAAGTTGTGTATTATTCTAGTTTGTTCAGAAATGGAGGCGGTATAAAGCAATAATTAAAGGATATATGCTAATCCACGAAAATGTCTGTCCAAGTACAAGTATTGCTTTAAAGAATATTGTCATTCATGATTCAGTTAAAGCGAAAAACTATAGTTTCAAAATATGAAATTATAAATTGCCTATTTTTAGGCGTTCATGAAAATGGATCTGATAGACAGACGTTCAGACCAAGTAAATGATATCATTTGGTTTTTTATATGTGTTTTAAAATTCTGGGGGCAACAAAAATTTGTTACAGAAAATTTTCTGCTACCATATTTTCAAACCAATTAGAGTCTATCAATCATAGCATTTTCAATTTGATCAGGAAGTTAAATTTATAGAATTTTTTGGAAAGTTTCAATGTTTTATTATTATATATTTGTCACTTATATGAATAAACTTTCATAGTATAAAAAATTATTATATACATTGAATTTCATTCGGATATTAATTAATATTTGTTTCCTTAGTTTTTTTTTTTATTTCTGGTCATTTTTCTAGAACATTTTTTTTGTAAAATATGGGAAAATGTTTCTTTTATGCTATGAACTTTTCATGTTGGTTCTATATTTCAAGGCTTCAATATAAAATATAGTAAAATGACAAAAAAAAAAAAATTTGTCTATTCAATTCCATTTAGTTCATGATGCCATTATGTAAGTTTTTTCTAATTAAAAGAGTTTTCAATCGAATATAGTTTTCCGTCTGTGGATTTTTCATGTTAGATCCGGACAAAACTATTTCCTTTTTTTTACTATTGAAACATTTTTTCAAAGTTCAATAATGAAATTATCTGAAAAATGAAGTACCAACATTAAAACATTGAATGGGTTTCGTTATTATATTAGAAAATGAAATTTTTTTTGTGTTGATAGGGTGTGGAAAATTTAATACATATTGAAATCGAATATAATTATAACATATTGAAAATTTAATAATTATCAATATTTGATTTGAAATGAAAAATTTTTCTTCAGTTCGAATGTTATAATTGCATCAAAAATTTTCAGCATATTAAATTAAATTGAAATATGTACATAAAATTTTTAGAACTATCAAAACGAATGATTTTAATTGAAAGTTATTATAATAAAATAAATATTTAATCTAGGGAAAAGTTTGTTACACTTCTGCTTGTAACCAAAAAATCAGAAATATGATAAGTTATTTTAATGCAATTAAGTATTTTATGGTCATTGTTCTTCCTAATAATAGGTCCATGATAACATATTTTATTCCACCAACATTTTAATACAGAAAATTATCCATATAGGCGACTTTTTTAAAGGTGATCGTCTATAGCAAGACGACTTATTTTTTATAACCCAAATTTTGATGATAATTAATTCAGGTTCGGTCACTTATAAAAAAATTTTGTGTAGTTATTCTCAAATTTTTTTGTGTTTAAATCATGTATTTGACTTATGTTACGTATATCCATTATGAAATTGTAAAATATAGCGGAGAATCTGAATTGCATGAATAAGTGGAATCAATGGCTAAGCTAGAAGCTTAGTAACCAAATATTCTGAGTTAGAGCTCCAGTGACTTTGCCAGATGTTAAAAAATACTTATTTTCTTTGCAATTCAAACACAGTTTTTTTTTTTTTTTAAAGAAATATGTTTATTGCATATAATATTGCAATTATGATTTATACTTATAGCAATCATGCTTTTTCTCTCTGGGTATGGATATCATAAGCCATATGTACAAATTTTGAATCTTATGATCGAACACCGAACTAACCTTCAAAACTTATCACATGAATATGAAAGTTCATCATTCCTGGCCACATTTCATTACGCGGAATCTATCTTGAGTTAATATTATAGAAAATTTATTAAATATTCAAGAATTTTAATTACTAGAAAATATTGTATGCAAGCTATTTTAAACAAAGTTTTATTTATTTTATATTTATGTTACTTACGGAATTTCTTGATGTCACATTCTTAAAGAAAGAGATAAGCTTAGTGTGAAACTTTAATTAATCGAAAATATTCGAGGATAAATGTTTGTCAACGCCTAAAGGGTTCCCATATGACATTCTTTTTCCATATATTTTACATAATTTAATTATATCTTCTAGACAGACTATATCCTTTCTGGTAATGCATTGGAATGGGCTTTTATCCATAGTCAAATTAAAAAATACTTTATCATACTTAACATAACATAACATTGAAAAAGAAGCTTCTGAAATATTTCGTTAATTTTTTGAAGAACATTTTTGTATGTTAAAATTTTTTTTGTCAGCACGATATTTTTAAAAATATATATATATATAATTGTGATACGCTCGGAAATTACAAAATTCAAAAGAACATAAATTCAAAATTTGTAAAACAGTGAAAGGTAAAATATGAACCTTGTTAATATATAATAAGAAATTACTAAATTCCTTTCCATTTGAAAGTATTAAACTCACGTTGATATAACTGAAATATTAATAGGGATCTTCAATCGTAAATGTACGAAGGAAGAGAAAAATTTACAACAATTATTGCTGGTTTTCTAAAAAGTTAATAAATTTCATAATCAACCGTCTGTAGGATACAAAAATAGCCAAAGTCAATATTTTATATTAGAAAATAACTTCTCAAGAACTATTAATTTTGGTACCAGCCAACATGTAGAAAAGACTATCACTTTTATTTTGGTTTCTATTGAACCTCATGACTATGGAGCTTCCAGTCCGTATTCTAAAACAATTTGAAAGCTAATTAAGTCTATATATAAAGAAATATATTACTTTTAATAATAACATAAGCCTAAATCAAGCCTAAATCAAGAAATTCATATATAAAATCCTGAATTGTTCAAATCAAAATTTTTATGTATAATCATCACATAAATTTCGACCAAATTGTCTAATATTCAAATTATCATATAATACAGAAGGACTATCAGAATTTGACAAATTGTTTACGAAAATCCTATAAAAATTTTATCATATAATTCGAAAGAAAACGCTTTTAGGACAATTTTCCTTTTATATCTATTATAAAGAAAACAACATTTTCTTTCAATTTTTCATTGAGAGTTTTCCCAAAATTCTTTTTTTCTCTTTTTCTTACTATACAATATTTTCTTTTATTTTCGGGTATATTTCCTATAATACATAATAATATCAAAACGCGGCAAATATTTTATCATTTTGACGGTTTGAATTCTATAAATTCAAGTCACGTTTTCTACACATTCGATAAGAATAATATTTCAATAGAAATAGGATAGAAAAACGGTCATAGTATTCTAAAAAAAAAGAAGGAAAATGAAAGAAAAACCAAGAAAATAAAGAAAATATATTACATATTCAAGAATAATATAAGAAGTGTGGTTTTTATTTCCAAGAAACTGAATTCAATTTGTTGAATATACTGAAAATAGAAATAAGAAGAACTTAAATCCCGGAAGATGAGTTTGTCTTTGAAAATGATAAGCTTTTGATAAAATAGAAAGAAAAAAAGGAAAACACAATTTATATGATCAATAAAAATGTGAAAAGGAAATTTCAAAATCGAACAAAATTTATTTATTTTCAAGCATAAAATCAATTGCTTCAGGGTTTTGATTTTCGTAACTGAATTTGACACCATATTTATATTATTTTCCTAGAAACTTATCCCACCCAGTTGATCGTGGAAGTTATTCTAATATTAAGAATTATTAAACAAATAAGAATTAATATTTTTTTGTTGTTTGTTGAAAGTTTGACTTGATAGAATTAGAAAATTCAAAAAAAATTTTCAGGTTGGACTGTTTTTTTTAGACTTGCTACCAATATTCAAATTATTAACATAATTAATAATCTTAATTATAAAAGGTTTGACTATAAATTATAGAGAAAAAATATTAAATTAAAATTTCTGGTTTGTTTTAAATTTGATATAAATATGGATATAAGACTGTATTTAAATCACGTCATAAGCCTTGACATATGACATTATAACATTCAAATCGAAACATAGTCCAATAGACTTTTAAATTCGATTCCAAATTGTCTATAAAATACCGCGATTTGAACAGAATTAATTCAAATCAGTTTTTCACTTTGCTTAAGTAAGGTGATTTCGTATTTTGTTTGTTAAAATTTAATAAAGTGGTTTAATTTGAAAAAAAAAGAATTGAATATGGCTGGAACATTTGTAATATTATTGGCTTGTGTTGTGATTTGTGCTAAAGGAGGTCCAATCGAAAATGAAGACAGACTAGCAAACGTTGTACGTGAATATCTAAATGAAACCGATTTATTTTGGAAAGATTACTCACTAGAAGACATTAAACTAAAACAATCGAAAATTATGCAGGAATACCTTAGTTCATCTGTAAAACCCTGTGATGACTATTTTGAATATGCCTGTGGAAATGCTTTAAAATATAATACCTTTGCAATACAAGATACAGATAGTGGATCTCGTCTTACACGAAATGCTAAATTCATGTTTAATGTAGCAAGATCAATAAAGTTATTAAATGAACAATATAAAGATATTAAGGATGAAAATTCTGCCGAAGGTAAATTAAAAGCATTTTATTCATCTTGTATCAATGAAAATAAAAAGGATGATTCCGAAACTCCCCTTACTGATATTGATAATGCAATCTATAAATATGTTCCCGAAATTAATGATAATAAATGTTTCGGAGTTGTACAAGCACATTGGTATCCTCTTCTAGGAGCATTCTTCATTAAAAATTATTATAATAAAAAAAATGATGAAACAATTAAACGGGTATCAACAGATTTAAAGAAAACTTTGTTAGCTGATTTCATTAAGGTTGATTGGATCGAAAGCGATAAGAAAAAAGATGGTGAAAACTATTTGAATGAAGTAGAACTTGAATCTGGATTTAAACTATTTTCCGATGAGAAATTAAATGAACTTTATGCTGATTTAAAAATTACTCCGGATGATTATAAAACCAATTTACTCAACATAAAAGAATTCAACTTGAAAAATAAACTCGGAGAATATAATTATAATGAAGGTTTTGCATACTACTATCGTGGTAAGACCGAAAAAAAATTAATAAATCTTCCAATATCCGATTTGGAAGCACCAAAGTTCCATTCCGATTTTCCAAATGCAATTCTTTATGGTGGTGTTGGTACCGGAATTCTAGAAAATTATATCGGACAACTTTCGGAACTTGATATATTGGGTAAAATTAAAGATGATTTGACGACTTGTCTGGAAACTCAAATTGTCTCATTTGGTGAAAGTTCTATTTTTTCTGTGGAAAATTTTGCAGGAGCTATACATGTCCCTGATATATTATTCGTTGAACATTCTTCAATTGAGAAATCATTTAAAGCTTATGAGAAATTGTTAGAAAATTCGAAAATCTCTGAAAACGAAAAATTACCAGGATTTGATATAAGTCCTAAACAATTATTCTTCTTAAGTTACGCTCAAAATCGTTGTCAATGGAAAAATAAAAAACTGATCAAAAACGAAAATGCACTCTTAGCGAATTTTGAAAAATTCTCAGAAGTTTATTCGTGCCCAGCTGGAAGTAAAATGAATCCGGAGAAGAAATGTAAATTAGAATTTTAATTATATATTGTGATTTATAATCTGTAATTTTTATGAATAAAATTTGCATTTTTAATTTTGATTGTTTTTCTTATCACTTACTTCCTAATATAGAAATTGGAGATTCGACTCATGTTTTTAGAGAAGAATATTTTCTGGACGCCTTTCTTTAGTTTGGTCAAATTGTATATCTAAATAACTACTTCCATTCTTTTAGGTGCATGCTAGAAGCTAATTCAAGTAGCGATAACTAGTTGGTTTGGAAGCTTTTTCTTTCAGCCAAGATTGTAGAAATTCATTTGAATTTTTTGTTCTAGAAGATATTTACGCTGATTATTGTAGAGCCTTAATACAATTGACTAAATTCTTTTTAAAAATAATTTTGTCTGTCGTCTATTGTGAAAATCTGCAATATTTGAGCTTCAACGTTGTATATGGATAGGTTCAGACAACTTGTACAAAAATGTTAGTTTAGCTTGAGCGTGGATGGCCATATGAAGGAATATTTCGGATGACCAAAATTCAAGTGACGCGATATAAACTCTGAGGGAATAGCTTTAAAGATCAAACTCTGTAAGAAAGCCTACAAAAAAAGAAAAATAAAACAGTAACAAGAAATGAGGAGCAACCAGGGGTAAATTAGCAATAAACAAATTAATAGACTAAATACAATATTTTAAAACAAATAAGTTGCTTCTGAAACCTTTTAATTTTTTAAAAACAATTTTTTGTTTATATTTACCAAATTATATTTTATTATTCTGACTTATTGACTTATTGACTTTTTTAATTAGGCTTTGTAATCCAAATTCAGTTCTTATTAAATCAATTGCTTCAGTATTTTGATTTTCGTAACTGAATTTGACAATTTTCCTAAAAACTTCTCAGAGTTGATCGTGAAAGTATAATATTGAGAAATAATGAACAATTAAGAATTAATATTTTTTTTTTCTGAAAGTTTGAGTTGATAGAATTAGAAAATTCGTCAAATTTTCTGGTTAGACTTTATTTTAAAGACTTGCTACCCATATCCAAATGTTACCATAATATATAATATTAATTACATAAGGTTTGACTATAAATCATAAACAAAAAAAAATTTAATTACAATAAAATATCTGGTTTGTCTTGAAGTCGATATAAATGTGGATATAAGACTGCATTTCAATCACGTCATAAGCTTTGGTATATGACATTATAACATTGAAATAGAAATATAATCCGTCCAAAAGACCTTTAAATTCGATTCCAAAATGTTTATAAAATACTGCGATCTGAACAGAATTAATTTAATTCAGTTTATCACTTTGCTTAAGTAAGGTGTTCCTTTTGGTTGTTAAAATTTAAAGTGATTTAATTAAAAAAAAAAGAATTGAATATGGCTGGAACATTTGTAATATTATTGGCTTGTGTTGTGATTTGTGCTAAAGGAGGTCCAATCGAAAGTGATTCACGTGAAGAGAGACTAGCAAATGTTTTACGTGAATATTTAAATGAAACCGATTTATTTTGGAAAGATTACTCACTGGAGGACATTAAATTAAAGCAATCAAAACTCATGCAAGAATACCTAAGTTCATCTGCAAAACCCTGTGATGACTATTTTGAATATGCCTGTGGAAATGCTTTAAAATACAATACCTTTAGTATAGAAGATACAGATAGTGGATCTCGTCTTACACGAAATGCTAAATTAATGTTCAACGCAGCAAGATCAATAAAGTTATTAAATGAACAATATAAAGATATTAAGGATGAAAATTCTGCTGAAGGCAAATTGAAAGCATTTTATTCATCTTGTATCAATGAAAACAAAAAGGATGATTCCGAAACTCCCCTTATTGATCTTAACAATGCAATTTATAAATATGTTCCCGAAATTTATGATAATAAATGTTTCGCTGTCGTACAGGCACATTGGTATCCTCTTCTAGGAGCATTCTTCATTAAAAATTATTATAATAAAAAAAATGATGAAGCAATTAAACGGGTATCAACAGATTTAAAGAAAACTTTGTTAGCTGATTTCATTAAGGTTGAATGGATCGAAAGTGATAAGAAAAAAGATGGTGAAAACTATTTGAATGAAGTAGAACTTGAATCTGGATTTAAACTATTTTCCGATGAAAAATTAAATGAACTTTATGCTGATCTAAAAATTACTCCGGATGATTATAAAACAAATTTACTGAACATAAAAGAATTCAACTCGAAAAAGTCATTCAAAGAATATAATTATAATGAGGGTTTAGCATACTACTATCGTGGTAAAAACGAAAAAAAATTAATAAATCTTCCAATATTCGATTTACAACCACCAAATTTCCATTCCGATTTTCCAAATGCAATTCTTTATGGTGGTGTAGGTATTGAAATTCTAGAAAATTATATCGGACAACTTTCGGAACTTGATATATTGGGTAAAACTAAAGCTGATTTGACGACTTGTATGGAAAGTCAAATTGACTCCTTTGGAAAACGTTCTAGTTTTTCTCTGGGAAATTTTGCAGGATCTGTAAATGTCCCAGACAAATTATTCGTTGAACATTCTTCAATTGAGAAATCATTTAAAGCTTATGAGAAATTGTTAGAAAATTCGAATATCTCTCAAAACGAAAAATTACCAGGATTTGATGTAAATGCTAAACAATTATTCTTTTTAAGTTACGCTCAAAATCGTTGCCAATGGAAAAATAAAGAACTGATCAAATACGAAAATACATTCTTAGCGAATTTTGAAAAATTCTCAGAAGTTTATTCTTGCCCAGCTGGAAGTAAAATGAATCCAGAGAAGAAATGTAAATTAGAATTTTAATTATATATTGTGATTTATAATCTATAATTTTTATGAATAAAATTTGAATTTTTAATTTTTAATGTTTTTCTTAACGCTTATATTGTAATATAGAACTTTTTGTCATTTAAAAAGAAATTCTAATATCTAATAGAAGTTGGAGATTTGACTCCTATTTTTAGACAACAATATTTTGTGGACGCCTTTCCTTAGTTTGATCAAATTGTATATCTAAATATAAATAACAACTTCCATTCTTTTGGCTACTATACTAACTCTTAATAAAATTATTTAATCCTATCTAATTTTTAATTTATGAGTGCCAGAAGCTAATTCTAGTGGCGACAACTGGTTTGGAAGAGCTTTATCTTTCAGCCACAATTGTAGAAATTATTCAGAATTTTTTGTTCTAGAAGAGATTTACGTTGATTATTGTGAAGCCTCAATACCATAGATTAAATCATTTTTGCAAACAATTTTTTCTGTCATGTACTTTGAAAATCTGCAACGTTTGAACTTCAACGTTATATATTGATAGGACCAGACAGCTTGTGCCGAAATGTTTAGCTTGAGCGTGGATGGCCATATGAAGGAATATTTCAGATTGCCAAAATTCAAGTGACGCGATATCAACTGTATAGGAAAAGGAGTAGTTTTCAAGAACAAACTCTGTAAGAAAACCTACAAAAAAAGAAAAAGAAGACAGTAACAACAAATGAAGAGCAACCAGGGGTAAATAAGCAGTAAACAAATTAATAAACTTTAAAAAAAGAATAAGTTGCTTCTTAAATCTTTTAATTTGTTAAAAACAATTTTTTGTTTATATTTACCAAATTATATTTTATTATTATTTTATTATTCTGATTTATTGTCTGTTTTTTAAAATTAAGCTTTGTGATCCAAATCCAGTTTTTATATTATTTTATGAACGAAAAACAAGTTTATTCAGTTCGGATGCGCCAGAATATATGAATATCTAATATTGTAAAACTTTCTTATACATAATTATTCCAAAAAAATCTTATAAATAAAAACAGATTTTTTAAATGTTAATAGCAAAGAAAATCTCAACGAAAAAGTGGAAATTTACCGCATTTTAGGCTAAAAGCAACGACTTTCGTTCCATATTCCCAATTATTAGCTATTTTCCAATTTTGTTTTCTAGCCCAAGCAAAAATTTGTTTTATAGAAAGGCATAAGTTTCTGTGGCGTTATTGAGATTTTTACTGGTAAAATTAACTTTAATTTTGCTTGGGATTTTAGTATAAGAAAGTTAAAATGCCGGTACAACTCTTTAGTTGACTTTGGTTTTTTTCCTTTCCTTTACGTTTATTGTATTTTTGTTATTAAACAATAATACCCGGCTTCAAAGTCAACTTCGTCATCGACTGTGAATTTTGTCAATTTAAACTTTGTTGTCTAAAACTCATTTTTCACTGATAAAGAATTTTGAATTGTTTTTCATCGAAAAAATCCTGCTTTGTTCTTCAATCCTTTAATCTAAATTACCTATTGGTAATCAATCAGATATATGGAAATAATAGAAGAAAAAACTATTAATTAATTCACTTATTTTAAAGTGATTCAAGGCATTCGACTATTCAAATAGCATATTACTTTTTTCTAATAGGAAATTCAAATATTTATCTTTTTTTATTGGAATCCACTTAAAAGAAATTTTATAATTTAAAAGAAGTTCAATTCAAAATTTATAAAAGAAATTTTGATTTGAATGTCCATGAATAGATTATTTTCAGATCAAATCCTTCATATGAATTCAACTTGATGCTCGTATCCCATTCGATTTCTTATCACAAGTAAACATATTACTTCTATAGGTGGCAGTGTGATAAATGTCAAGAATTGGGACGTGTGCAATCCATATTGAAAAGGACAATTTTATTTTTAGAATCACTTTTATACCCTATGGTATAATATTCCAATAGGATATATTAGTACATTTGTAACGTAGAGAAAATAATCATCGGAAAACGGTGTGTTGAGAATATAAAATTATTTTCAATTTTCGTTCTACGGGTGGTGCCTAAAGAAATAGATATCTCTACTCAAAGCCTAGTTTTGGCTACAAAGTTTACAAGTAATTTTTCAAATCCATTTTAATTCCAATTAAGTCAATTTGAAAAGAAAAAAAGATATCATTAAAATATTACTTTTTTTTTCTTTAGCCTTGATTCATTGGACTATATATTTATGTAGACAAAGAAAAATAAATTCATGAAGAACCGAGACCTGGATTTGAACCAGAGCCTCATCAGCTTCTAGAAACAAGCACTCAATTTTTTTTCAATTAATCTGTTCATTTGCCTTTTTTTCGTAAATTTTAAATATTATATTATTCAAACAATACAACAATCATTAAAATATAAAATCTTTCAACTCTCAATGCCAATTTATTTGCACTCTAATTTTGATTCTACATTTTTTTACTAAGAGCTCCATTTCCCTCACTATAATTCCGGTTATCGACCAATTTTAATTTTTTATATATAGTCCATATTCTAAATATATGTCAAATATTATTTTAGATATAAATATTGAAATCAAATCTCATATTTTCCTTGGTTTCAACATCTGTCTTATTTTTACACCTGCCTGAAATTAGGCAATTTAGAAATTCTTTATTAAAATTTTGTATATTTCAAATAGCTTTTTTTCTATTTTGGATTTTTTCTTATTTTCTTAATTAATATTATTTTATTATAAAAAAAATGATTTAAGAAATTACTCTGGATATTTATTTTTCGCCATCAATATAGACATACAAGTATTACAAAATTTTAAATTTGAAAGTTCATTCGTTAGAATTGTTCATATATAGTGAAATGAATAATTAAATTGATATTAAACTATTAAATTCTAAATATAATCTCTCTAACATAAGTAAGTTCTAATCTAACATGAATTTCAATAGATTCCTTAATTTAATATTATTAAAGTTACCGGATTAGAAAGGCTCTAACGTCATATTCAATATCATAAACTTATGTACTTTATATATTAAATTATTATTATAATTAAATATAACGATTTATCTAACCATCTAGTTTAATATTATTATATAATGAAGATGAAATTAATTTTCAAAATGTCATATTCGAAAAAAAAACGGAATATAATTTATTGAAAATTTGATTAAAATCAAAATTTTGAATGCGGGAAAATTATTAAAATATTGCGGTATTTTCTATTAGAAAAGTGAATTATAAATTTATAAATTCTTATGTATATAAATTTATGATGTCAGATACATATTTTATGTTGCATTAAACATAATAGTGTAAATATGCGTGTAATAAAATTATTTTGTAAAATCATATTTCAATTATTTAACTTGCATTTTATAACCGCAAAATGAACAATTATGATCGAAAATTTTATATAATCAAATATTGTGGACGAAAATTTTCAATTTATTTTCTTTTTTCCTTGTTTTGGGGAATATTAGTTTTTAGAATTTCTATAAAAATGACAAAAAAAGACATTTTAATTTGTTGGTTGCCTAAAAGTCAAAAATTATATGTAATGTGGTTTTTTGTATTGTTTTTGTATGTTCAAAAAATTTGTGATATGATTGATAATCATACTTTTGGTTGATAATACTTTAAACAATGACAAGATTTATTAAAAAGTATATATCTAATTATCTATATTTGGTCAACCAATTATAGGAATTTTAATGCTTTCTAGTCTGTAGACGAACATTGAGGGATTCAGCAACTTTATTCGAGTTAATTTGGGTGTCAAAAATGTCTTACATATTAAAATTAGTTCGTATTAAAATTCTTTCTACAGTAGTAATGTTTAACATACTCATATAAGTTTTGATTGGAAAACCAAATTTCTGATGGGATTTGACTAAACTATGATTCAAAGATTTTTGTCATTTTTGGAACATTATGTCCTTTATATACATCCTAGTGTAACAACATTTTCAAATTGTTCCTAGTTATGGTTGAATTGTGGTCAATTTGATTTGATCTAAAAAAAAATATACATGACAGACATTTATTTGAAAGATATTCATGGAAATCGCGCAATCCCTAGTTTCCAATTTAAAATTGGCCTGATTGACAAACCTATGCAGACGTATTCTTTAAATATATTTAATAAAAGTTTTTGTATGTCAATCAAAATATATGATTTTCCTTAAAAAACTATTAAAAAAAGACATTTTCTTCAGGAAATTAAAACAGTAGAAATAACTCAATTATTAATATTTCCTATGCTATAATTTTTATTTCATAGCTTCACATAAAATTCGAAATAATAATATCCACCAAAAACGAACAAAAAAGAGAAGAAAATCTCAGGTGGAAAAAGAAAATCTTAGATAAATACAAATAAAATTCTTCGTTACAGATGGAATGTTTACTTGTTCATTGGATTTTCCTCATCAACACCTGCTCTAAGACAATTTTGAATATACCTGAAATATATAAGATTTATATATATATATTTCCCTATTAAAACAACAAGAAAGAAAAAAAAGGAAAATTTAATTACGAAGTAGCAGATTTACCATCAAACGGAAGAAAAAAGAAAAACGACTAATAACAACATGAGCCTTTATGAAATGACATCTCCTTAAAAACGTCTTTTCCATAGCATCGACTATTATTATAGGTGATAGTAGTATACTGAATTGTCATTTTGATGTTTTCTTACGTTCCTTTTTTTTTCTGTTACTTTCTTCTTCTCTATAGCTTATCTTCAACAACTTCTATGGGTCTTATTTTTTAGGTGCTCGTTAAATTTCACTGCCACACTATCAAGTTAATGTCCTGGAAGCCTTTTCTGTGTAGCTTTTTATTTTCTCATAAATTATTTTTATGTTAGCAATCTGGTTTTAGTCCTAAACAAGCATCAAAATGTGTACAAAAGTAAGGCACACAAACAACAAATTGAACAATATTCGTTGTAATTCGATAGATAAAAAAGTCTGAATTTGATGTTTTCAATTCCGTATATAATCGGGACACATACAAATACATATGCTTATATTTTTGATTCGAAAGTTAAGTAATTGCTATTTGATTGCTAATTAACAGGAAGAAACAATAATAAAACTAAATGAAAAAAAGAAAAATAAACCTAATAATAATAGAGAAGAGTTTTTAACTTCTTGTAAAATACAAATTCATTTGTTGAGTTTAATTTTTGTTAGCTATTAAATGAAAAATAAGAACCCTATAATATCGGAATTTGATAGAATTTAAATACAAGCATTTAATTTTTATAGGAAATTGGAATTTTTTCGGTGTTAATTAATTTTAATGATGAAATAAATTCTTTTATATTCTTAATAAGCTGAAAAACATTGCTTTTATTTTAAATCGGCAAATACACGATAAGAATATTAAATTATTTGTTAGGTTTTCAAAAAGGATTCTTCTAACTTTGAATTAAATAGGATAACACCTATTCAAGAAATTAATTTTTTTTTGAAGGAAAGTGAAGTGAGTTAGCTTCCTTATTCCAAATATATTACCATTTCCAAAACTCCTAACCGCTGACTAAATCTAATTCTCAGGAGTTAGAATTTTTTGAAATTAACCTTTGCAAATATAAAGGACGAAAATTAATGTCATAAGTATATTTAAGGAAAATGCTAAATTTAACATCTCGTTTTATTCTTTACACAAACCACTTTTGAGCACAAACAGGGTGTACTACACTTTAGTCGCTTTTCGCGGAAGAAAATCTTCTAATTTGAAATTTGGATTCGTGCTAACATCAACAACTATTCTCACTTTCATTATTACTCCGAGAAAATGACACTTTCAAAAACCCATAAGGGTACATCCTATTGTATGTGCACAATTGGTAAGTTTTTCTAATTAGTTGCTCCAGACCAGACCAATTTTAACATTGAAAACAACAACCTAGAGGAAGAAGTTGATTATCTATTTTGTTGTTTTCAATGTTAAAATACTACTCTGCTCTGGAGCAACTAGTGAAAAAACGGGCCTAATATGAAGATAATATTAATTCTGTGCCGATTTGGTAATCAATAGTTCTTCAAAACTGTTCACCTACATTTGTCTGTTCACGTAAAATTCTTTGACTAGTTTTGCTACGCTTGCACATAGTTTTGTAGTGCCATAAATCCAATAGATATAAATTAGTGTAGGATAGGTTAAGTTATGCTAACAAAAACCAATAGAGTTATATAGTGGTTTTCGTTCGGAAACCATTTAACTCTTTAGGAGTTTCGAGGACACATTTAAAACGCGAATATTTGCTTACATACACAATATTATAATCGAAATCCGTGAAATCCAAAGTACTTGTAATCCTGGTAGTCTGTTAAAAATTTCTTTTATTTAATTTAGAAAATGAAATGAAATTCATTACATTCAAATATTTCATATTTAATTTATATTTTATAAATTCAAAATTTAATCAAATTCGAATACCAAAAAAAAAGAAAAAAAAAGGATGAAAAATTGAATTATGATTATTTTCCTTTACAAGGAAAATTTCATTCATTTCGTAATCTTGTTTTTCCATTTATTTATTATATGATTTTTCAAAACAAAAATAAAACTTTAAAAGTAGAATTATATATATATATTATATTATTATATTGTTTGAAAGTAATAAAATGAACAATATAAGAAGTAAGAAAACTTTAGAAATATTAGAAAATGAGTTTTCTTCTAAACCACAAATGTTGACATACACATTTCAGTAGCTAATCTAACCAATTCAGAGTAACTAATCTACTATACCATTTGGTTGAAAAAAAAGAAACAAATACGAAACCCTTAGAACAAAAGGCCCAAGATCTACAAGATGAAATTTCCATTCAAAAATAACCAATTTAAAGTACATGGAAACAAGGATATACGACTATATTCCGTACACAAACATAATAATAATGTATATTTTAGTAATTTTAAAAAGTGCCCGAAAGCAATTTTCGTTTTGAAATTAAAAAGTTTTATTAATCTAGTGCAATAAATTCCAATTTAAATATTCGAAAGTGGGTTGGAAATATTTCATAATACACAAGACTGAATTTAATTCAAGTTTAAATTTAAAACAATGTTGACAAGTTAATTTGATAAACAAAAACAAAAACTGATACAAAAAAAAAAGAAAATCGTTTTGTTTTTCTTTCGTTAGATATTTGAAATCAAGTATTTTTCGGAAAATCGTACAAAAAAATACCTAAGGAAATTGGTTCATTTTCAAAAGCGGTTATATATAGTGTAGAAAACTGTAGTATTTGTGGTCGGTAAAGGAGGTTTTCTAATTTTATATAATTGATTTATAACGATTAATTATTTAAACTCTATGGAAATTGTATTTTGTGGTCAAAGTGTATTATGGTAATTGAAATGACCTCAAACGACATCACCTGCTGTGTTCTACTCACTTTATATTGACATCTACACGAAGTATATCCATCTTATTATTTCCTTAATAAATTTCAACATTTTGTGTAAATAATTCCATAATTATTTATTACTAGTTGTGTATTATTAATTGAAAAATATACTTAAAATGTGTGATTTTTTAATTTACAATAGGAATTGGAAAATTAATCGGACAGACGAAGTTAGAGCGGTTTCCCAAGAGTGTATTATTGCTAGAATTAAAAATGAAAATAAATCCTATAACAACTGGAACGGAATTGAACGTAAAACTAGTGGCTATTTGAAAACTAGTAAAATTTGTTATCTGGAAGGATATTTTTTCCTTTTATTGGAATGATTTGATATATTTTATGTGAAGGTTCAGAGATTTAGATGAACAATTTATCAATCTAAAATTTATTTAAAGTCTTGAAAATGTTTTACTCTTATGAACGAATTTTACTATACGTACTTTGAAGTTCTTTATTTCTTTAAATAAAATATTTGAAATTGTAAATCATTTGATTTTCTTATACATAATCTCTTGAGATTAAGTTTTTTCTCAAAATATTAAAAATATATACATATTATTATAAAATACCAAAAATTGTAGCACCAAAATGGTTCGTTTTCAGTTTGTCCATACCAGAATAAAACACAATGAAAACTAAATCGAATCCGTTTGGTATGAATCAAACTGTGACTTTTAAAGAATAGATACAGATTGTTACTGTTCTTTAAAAAGAACGGTGTTTTCTATTTGTTCTTTTTCACAGACTCAATTTTTTTTTGTATATTTAGAACAAAGTCGCGCCCTATTCTATTAGTAACTTTTCCTATACATGTGGATAAAATCAGATATCTTAATTTGTGGCACTAATAAACAATATTGTTACAACATTCATTGATTTGTGTTCTTTCAAGCTGAAACTGAACATAGATTTTTCATGATTATAATACTTACATATTTATACTCGCAATAAAGTATAAGAAAGTATAGAAACCGACCAGAAGAAAGTCTATTGATAACGTTAATCGTCAACCGCATAATGGTAAAATCGTTCAATCTTCATTTTGTACATAAATATATATGGACAAGAATTCGCTTGAATTAACATGAAAGAGAAAATTTTCTTTGAAATACCTTCAAAGGAGGATTTATGTGTGGATGCGTCCTTCTAAGCTTGACAGAGCGTTAAGATGTGCAAAATCGTATTGAAAGAATTTTTATATTTTAAAGATGATGCAGTTTTTTTTTCGTTTCTTTACTAATATTTCTGACAAAAGGAAAAATGGAAGAATAATGATTATTATAGGAAAAGAAATCAATTGAAAACTGGACGAAGGATTTTATTTTTAAAGAGAACATTTTATAGGGAAGAAAAATTTTGTGACATATAAATCTAAAGTACATATATTTCTTCATATTTCTTCTTATAGTATACTGAAGCATGTTGTAAAGTAAAATCTGTAGAGACCAATAAAGTTTTCCAAGACTCAGTTTTGAATACTATGCATTTATTTGAATCCAAGTGGATTATACTAGTTTTTTAAGTTTTGTTTTAAATATAATAAGACTGTACTTAATTAAAACTACTTTGAATTAACATTTATAATATATTTAATTGGAAGTTACATGAATTCTATTTTGGAGTTACGTAATTTTATTCTTTGTCAATAAATAAAAACAAATTAAAGACTCTTGTCGAGTATATAAGCAAAATGGCATATGCACATAAGCCCTTTTAATGTGACGTAACATAATTATGCATTTTAATTAAATAAAATATGCACAAGATAAAGGAGTACCTTTCGAGAGTACAACAAAATTATATAATCTTTCGATTTTAGCAGAAATTAGTTGAAATAGCGAAGTAGCAAGAACATCGTAAAATCGAAGTTAGAAATACTGTTTTAACTATTCCAATTTGAATCCTTTCCAATGCTTTTTTTTTGATAAAAAAATGTATATATAAAATCCGAATAAAATAGAATTTTAATTGAGGAATAAACTTTTGTTTAATATAAATTATTCCATAATATCATTGAATATTTTATATAACTACCCCACTAAAATCTAGGCGTAATGAAAACCAGCCTGAATTATATAAAAATAGTCAACTAATAACATAAAAACTATTACAATAGAACCAACTAATAGCCTTCAATTTTTTGTCCTTAAAACAAATAACCAACAAATATTAATTATGCGTAAATGGTATCCCAAAATACGAAATTTTCCTTTACCTTTTTTTCTTTTTTTGCATATATTTTTTGAAAACCTTAATAAAGGTATCGAAAGTCAAAATGGTTTTCCGGTTTTTCCTCTTATTGGGGGAAAAAACAAATTATTGAAAATGATTGTAAAATTTCTAACAGAAAGAAAATGAAATTAAAATTATTTTCAAAAAAGAAAAAAATGTTCAAGTGGATTTTCTATTCTGTTTTCCCTGTGATAACACTTTTTGGACAAACACAAATGGTTTGTAATTTGAATAACAAATGTTTTTATGTGGCCTAAGAAAATCCTATTGAAACCATTCTATTTCCTGTATTACATATTTTGTGGATATTCAAAACAGCCTTCAGTTTTTCAGGAAATTCTGAAAATTTTAGGGATAAAAAGAAAACTTTTTAGAAATACAATTTTGACAAGAAATCCTTTCGCAAATCCCACATGGATTTGTAATTTGAAAATCATTACATAAAATAAATTAAAATAAATTTTTAGGTGAAAAAGGATTCAACTTTTGGATGAGTTTTCTGTTGGGTATTCTATAAATTGGGCAAAAAAGAGTTTTAAAGATCAACAATTAAAGTAATTTCCCGGTAAATTGTAAGTGATATAAAACGGTTGTCTAAATTGATTTCCTACGAATTGTTTACTATAGTATATAACTAAATATTGGATTTAGGGTTGCAATTGAGTTGGTAAATGTTGGAAAAGTGTCGAAATTAGATAGAAACTAATGAAAATTTTATTTGAAAAGTTTATTTACGAATGTAATAAAGGAATTCTGATGCTAATGCATGCATTACATTCGGTCAGATGACTTTTAATTACATTTCAGGAAATAACGGTCGCGCATGTACTGGATAAGTACGTCGACGAAATTGATGAGGTATCTTCTGATCACATCAATAAAGACACTGAATTAACTTTTAACTATTAATTTTAAAACTAAAAACATATAGTAACTTAAAATCGGCCTATAGCCGATTTTTTGATGCCCTATGGTAGAAATAGGACAGAAAAACAGTCAAATCTAACAGTATTTCAAGGTTTTTTCTTCATAACTTTGTTTCCTCTTTCCAAAATTTCCTCTAATTCACAGGATAAATCCAATCCGGAAATCAGTATGTTAGTTTTTAAAGTACATCAAAAAAACTTTATGGACAAACTTATTTTCTCCTAGGATTATTTCTTTCTCCACTATCCTTGGACTGATTTTGCTCAAATTCAACATGGTATCGTCTATTTACGTATTTAACCAATATAATTAATTTAAACAAAATTGATTCACAAATTTTCCAGTTAAATCCGAAAAACCATATAAAAAAACGACAAAACTTTCTGGTCACCCTCGGTTTTGCTTAATAACTTCGCTCCCCTTCGGTCGATTTTGCTGAAATGCAATACCAAATCCACTATAGCAAAAACCAAGTAGCATTCTAAATTTCATCAAAATTCGATAACACGTTTTTGAGTTATTTCGTCCACGGACGGACGGCAGTACCTTACATGGAGCATTAATATAGGGAATGTTTTTCAGAATTTTGGCTCATTTTCCAAACCCAATTACCCCAATTAGTTCTGCCTGAATTTCACAATTTTTTTCCTAAATATTTTATAAAATATCGCCTTTTAAGCGCGCTTTAATATAACTTGATAGGATTAGAACTACTAAAGTTATACGATTCTAAAGCCATCTATTGGAAAAAAACGCCACGAACTTTCTACTTAACTGAATATTTTGAGGTTTTTCTCTCCATAACTTCATTTCTTCATTCTCAAATTTGCCCAAATTCACAGGTAGGCTAGAATCTAATAGCATAAACACGTTTCGTAAATTTGATTCAAATCGGTATATAAATTTTCAAAATACATTAAAAAACTTTATGAACAGGCTTATTTTAGGCTAGAACTATTTCTTTCTCCACTATCCTTGGACCGATGTGACTGAAATTTAATATAGTATCGTCTATTTATGTATTTAATCTGTATAATTAATTTAAACAAAATCGATTGACAAATTTTCCAATTACATCCGAAAAACCATAACCAAAAAAACGACAAAACTTTCTGGTCACTCTGGCTTTTCCTTTATAACTTTGCCCCCCGCGGATCGATTTTGCTCAAATACAATACCAAACGCAGTTAAGGAATAACCAACTTACATTCTAAATTTGAACAAAATCGGATAACGCGTTTTTGAGTTATCTTGTCCACAGACGGACGGACGGACGGACGGACGGACGGACATGCATAAATCGATACAAACACTGAATTTTTAAATAAAATAAATTTTAAAAAAATTAGGTTTTCAAAAATATTTATTTATATTGGAATAATATATTCATTATATTCAAAATAATTATCACAATTTTACAATCCGAAAATGTAAAAAAAATGTTATTGCAAATAAAATAAATTGAACAAAATTATATTGTGTTTTTTATTTACCTTATTTTAAAATACAAAATTTATATTTGCAAGAAATTCAAAAAATTGAATAATTCCCGTTATATTGTTTTTCGCTTCGTGACAAAAAAGTCAATCATTTCTGGCAGTATTGTGTGTTCGGCGCGAGAAAGAGAAGTCCGAAAATGTGCCATTCGCTTCTGAAGGAATTTATTGCTTCGAGTAATCTAGTAATATATACAGTGAGCCGAAAAAGTGAGTGCACACCTCGAAAATTATTTTTTCGCTAAGAGTAAAACAAAAACTATGAATTAAAAAATCATTTTGATAACATAATAGGTCTGTTTTATTTGCCATACCCTACACCGGAGCAGGGTAAGTGGCAAATAAAACGAGCAGGAGTAGGAAAAAGCCTTAATTCAAAAGTTTGTAGCGCTGCTTAGCAACCATATTGTAATTAAATGGGAAATTTTTAGCTAATACACTTTTTATGGTAGAAAACTGAACTAATTTCGGTGTGAGAGCTACCCCTGGTCTGAAAGTAGTGTAGGATTTGCACTTTTGTTGTTTTTGTTTTCAATGTAAAAATTTGCTCTACCCCAGACCAAGTGGCAAATAAAACAGACCTAATGTCAATTTATTATTTGTCGAAAACAAAACATAAGAATTTCGGGTCAATATCTTTATAAACAAAAAACTTTGCGGAACAAAAACATAAAAAAGTCACTTAAATTCGCCGAAAAAGTGAGTGAACACTTTAAAAACTCATAGTAGTTATATTAGAAAAATTGATTTTAAAATATAATTTAGTATTTTGTTTGGCCTCCGTTTGCTTTGATAACATGCCCTAACCTCCTATTCTACAATCTTTTTTGTATAATCTTCCGGTATTTTTTCCCATTCTTCCTTCAAAGCTTTTTTTTAAAGTTTGCTGACTAGTAATTGTCCGTCGTCGAATTTTTTAGTCCAAGTAATTCCATAGATTTTCTATGGGGTTAAGGTCTGGTGATTGGGGTGGATGATCTAATTGTTTTGGAGTTCTTAAGAGTAACCATTCTTTTGCCAGATATGAGGTATGCTTGGGGTCATTATCCTGCTGGAATGTCCAGACCCTCGGTAATCCTAATTTTTTGTTCCACAAAGTTTTTTGTTTGTAAAGATATTGACCCGAAATTGTCATGTTTTGTTTTTGACAAATAATAAATTGACATTATGTTATCAAAATGATTTTTTAATTCATAGTTTTTGTTTTACTCTTAGCGAAAAAATAATTTTCGAGGTGTGCACTCACTTTTTCGGCTCATTGTATATCTATGGGATATGCATATTGTATTCATTCGTCAGAAAGCCTTCAACAGAAGCAGTTCATATTAGATTTCATTCTACAAGAGACATTCAACAGAAGCAGACGACAGCGCATTTGGGTTATAAATACATCTGTTTTCAATCGATAAAGATATACAGAGTAGTCATTAAGTGTTCTTTATCCCAATTCAAATTCCTAATTGTTTTCCTCCAACAATTATTGGTGCCTCCTGTGGGGAATTAGTGAACTTACGAAATATTGGTGGTTTTTAGTGAATTTTGGACATTTCTATTCTGGATTTTTTTTCGTGTTATTGGCCTCTCAAGTAGCTCAGCGCTTACCATGGCGCTCCCTTGTTGGAGTTTTGTGCAAATGAATTAGTGAAATATTGGTGGTTTTTCATCATTTTTCGTGTGAATTCTTGGAATTTCGATTCTTGGTCTTTTTTGTATGTGTTATTGGCCTTTAAGCAGTTTAGCGCTTTCCATAGCGCTCTATTGTTGGATTTTCCTTTATTGGAGTTTTTTTTTCAAATAACTTAGTGATTTTTCATGGCATTTTTCGTGTTATTGGTCCTTTAAGCAGTTTAGCGCTTCCCAAAGCGCTCCATTGTTGGAATTTTCCTTTATTGGAGTTTTTTTTCACATAACTTAGTGATTTTTCATGGCATTTTTCGTGTTATTGGTCCTTTAAGCTGTTTAGCGCTTCCCAAAGGGCTCCATTGTTGTCATTTTCCTTACTGAAGTTTTTTTTTCAAATAACATAGTGATTTCTGAGCATTTTTTCGCGTTGGTGGCTGTTTAGGCAGTTTAGCGCTTCCCAAAGCGCTCCATTGTTGGCAATTTCCTTTGTTGGAGGTTTTTCAAACAACTCAGTTATTTCTTGGCATCATTCGTGTTGATGGCCCTTTAAGCAGTTTAGCGCTT
Source organism: Xylophagus ater (assembly GCA_963422695.1). Lineage (NCBI taxonomy): Eukaryota > Metazoa > Arthropoda > Insecta > Diptera > Xylophagidae > Xylophagus > Xylophagus ater. The sequence continues at coordinate 5,471,199 of OY730481.1, forward strand.
CCTGAAGCGCTCCATTGTTGGCATTTTCCCTTGTTGGAGTTTTTTAAATAACTTATTGATTTTCATGGCATTTATTGTGTTATTGGCACTTTAAGCAGTTTAGTGCTTCCCAAAGCGCTCCATTGTTGGCATTTTCCTTTGTTGGAGTTTTTTTTTCACACAACATAGTGATTCCTGAGCATTTTTTCGCGTTGGTGGCTGTTTAGGCTGTTTAGTGCTTCCCAAAGCGCTTCATTGTTGGCACTTTCCCTTGTTGGAGTTTTTTGCAAACACCTTAGTGAGTTTTTGGGCATTTTTTCGTGTTGGTGGCGTTTTAAGTGGTTTAGTGCTTTCCATATCAGTTTTTATTGGCAATTTTCTTGTTTGCATCCTTTGGGATTTTCTTTGGTTATTGTTCATTCAAGTAGCACAGCGCTTCCTTGCTTGAATTTCCCTTGGTGGCACCCTTCTCGTATTTGTTTTTTTTTAAACAAGTTGGTGCTCAAATATTTAAGTTTGATCACATTGGGCGTTCAAAACGCATTGTCACTCAACGAGCTTCTTGAAACATATCGCCAAGCATTCACATTATTCGTGAACTTTCGGGAGATCACAAGGATCATCTTTGACCATTTAACTACACCAGAACAACGTGGACCCATGCGGCTGGCACAACTATCACTTCAAAAAGAAAAAAAAGAAGAAATCGCAAAATGATTGCGACCGCTGGAGATTTGGACATTCATCGGAGAAACACACAATTGGATTACATTCAAAACCATGGTTGAAAGCATGATGCATAATTCAGATTACAAATTACAGCACTGGGGCATCCTCATCGATGCCTTCTGAGTTTGGCGGAAGATAGCAAGGATTTAAATCACGCATCACGCAATGGGTTTGGGTTGAAATGGAATTCAAGCAAACTATTTGAGCAACATCGCAAAGCTTCATAGCCCAACTAACATGTTGGCACCTTTAATCATCATTGGGAAAATATTAATGCAAGCACCACTGACTGGGATACTGTTATACCAGAACAAGGAATGCAAAATCGAAAACGCACAGGCCCTGATTAGGTCAGCTAATGATATTTCAAGTACTAAGTTCTGTATTCTGTACATGCAGGGTGGCACGGTAACTTCCCATGTATCCTCCGATGCCTCAACGAGCGCATACGCGGCAGTTTTTTTTTTTTTTACATAAGTAAAATCAGTTCGAATGGTGCAATCACAGCAAAATAATCGCTATCAAACAATTGGGGTTCATGGCGGATCGAATTTCAAACATTCAAAATCTAGCACCAACAGAGCTAAAGCATCATGTATCCACGGAATACAATCCAGTAGATTGTGCAAAACGGGGCATTATGCCAAACGAACTGGCAGAATATACACTTTGCGAAATGGCCGTGATTCAAAAACTCCGACCCACTGACACTCTGACTCGGCTTGGCGATCAGTTCATTGACATATTTGAAGGATTTTGCAGTTTACAGACAATAAATCGAGTGGTGGCACATGTTATAAGATTTGGAATCATCTATGAGGAAAGATAACCCCTTTCCCCAAACATTGGTGTTGGATACAGCCGAACCACAATCGGCAAAATGGAACCATTAGTCAACAGCATTTAAGGCACAATTTTAAACTAGAGTTAGTAGTATGTATCAACAACAAACGGATCTCAGCGGAAAGTAGAACAATTGGATTAGCACCATACATAGACAACCAGGTATCTTAAGGATTGGTGGATGCAAGGAAAAGGCACATTGGGCATCCGTCAGAACGATAACACATTTAGCGCTCACAAGGGCGATAGCACGTTGGCATTCTTCGGAACGATTACACATTAGCGTTCATCAGAACAATTTCTGATTGGCGTTCATCAGAACGATTACACATTTGTCGCCCATCAAAACGATTACACATTTTGCGTTCATCAGAATGATTATTCATTTGACGTTCAAAAAAAATTAAAAGTTTTTTCAATATTTGAATTTTTTCAGTAAATCTGATTCAAAAATCATGTTTTGAAATTTGGACGCAAAGCACCGAGAATTAAAGACTTATGCCTCTGTAATCATATCAAGAAAGAATATCTTATTGAGTTTAGCTACAAAATTACAATTTAGTTTCATATTAGTTAGTTCATAGTTACCTTTTGAAAAATAAACAAAATTATGAATTTGGGGCAAGAAATCAAATAAATTTAAAATAATTTGTTTAATTCTATACGAAATTTGAATTCATTTTATTTTATCGACTTTTCTTTAATATCCAAATTGGAAAGGTACTAATTTTAAAATAAATAATATAATACCTTTCATTGAAGAAGGTAAAAACGAGTTAAGCTTTGGTTTATTACAAAATATTTCGTTTGATAAAGAAGTTTTCTTAATTTGTAATATCATTAAAATGAAAAGATATATTGAATATTTGCAATCATTTCAAATAACTAATCAGGAAAAAAAATTCCTTTTTATATTTAATTCAAGTATTTTAAAATATCCTCTTACAAAAATACATATACTATCAAATTGTATTAGAGTTACTAAAGTACTATAAAATCGCCATATGAATAGTTTACTTATGTAAAAACTTATGTATGAAAAAACTTACGTTTTTGGACAGAAGAGACTATTCTCGTTGAATGTGTATACCCTCCGTATGCCACCTGTAATCGTAATAAAAATAAAAATTAATTTTTTTCTATTTTTTTAAAGTAATATAGGCACTTACTAAATTTGTTTTCGTTATTAAATTTGGCGTCTGTATCCGTTAGAGTACTTCAATTTATGGCCTCAAAACTATTGAAATACAATAAAAAGTCAATTAATATATTGAAATTGAAATTGAAATTGGGTAATGGCGATGAATATACTGTTGTTGAAAAGGTAAATATTTAGATTGTTCTACTAAATTTGATTCTACTAATTCTACTAATTCTACTTACGTAAGGTCTTCGGCACACTTTTAAAACTTTTATATTCTTAAATATTATTATATTTATTATCCACTAAAAGATTCACTTTAACACTTTAGATAACGAACCATCACTGTCCACAACTCTTTTGATAATAAATTTTGTGCAATATATATTTAACATTATTTTTTTTTGTTTTAATTTCACGTCAACAAACTGTACTCTGTATTGTATTTCGGCATCGCAATTTTTTTGTGAAAAAAATATTTATTGTATTGAAAATTAACAGTAAAATGTATTAATTTCAATAATACCCGGCTTAAAATACAAGGGAAGAGTTTAAACAATTTGGTTATTATTATTATAATATTTCGGGATACTTATAGAAAAAAAATAATAATTACAGTTAAGTACAATTATATTGATACAATATTATCGATATGAATAAGAACAAAAAATTCTTTCTTTGGATTATACACAAAAAACGAGAGAAACAAAAGAATTCAAAAAGAATTCCTTTTTCAGTCTTGTGTGTAAACAATCAAGGGAACTCTTATTCTTCGTAAAAAACAGAGATATTTAATATAACTAGGAAACTTTCTTTCTTTCCCCGAAACTGTTGTGCAGTATTTTCTATATTTGCATCATCAATAACTTCATGGTGCAATTTCCTTAATAACAAAAACGAAGTAGTGTAAGTTAGTGTAAATAAGAATTTTCTTATATACGAAATTCTGATGCTAAAATTTAAGATTATTTGAAGCGTTTAAGCTGCAGTTGTTTCTTCATGACTGGTGGACGAGAATATCTTACAAAGGTTTCCATTACTTATGTTATTTCAAGAATGTTGTTGTGTTTGAACATATCTGTTAAGCAATATCACCCGAAGTACAAGCATAGGTTGAAGCAATTCTTTCATTACGCCATTGTATGTTCACTCCAATTATGATGTGAATTAAACAGTTCCAATATATGCAGGTGCAAAAATACCTTTCCTCATTAATGCCTGATTTTCGATAATACATGCATTACATTCGGTCTGGTGACCGAACGAAGGGGACGCTAGACACAACATCAACATAAGGCCCGCTTTGGGGCCTCATGTATCCGCCAAGTCTAGCTGGCAGCACTTGTTTTCAAGTTTGCCCCCCTTATTTATTCAAAAAGCTGCGCATTTGTTGATAAGATCTGGAACCCTTGCCTGCCGGAGCAACCTTGGATCCCTTGGCTGCCGCAGCAACCTTGGAACCCTTGGCTGCCGGGTCAACCTTGGATCCCTTGGCTGCCGCAGCAACCTTGGATCTCTTGGCTGCTGCGGCAACCTTGGATCCTTTGGCACGCGCGGCAACCTGGGAAGGCTCGCTTCCCGAAGCAAGCCCTGAAGGCTCGCTGAGCGGCGGTATGGTTTTAATCCCCCCGCATTCCTCACATTTGGCTTTTAATAGCACTTGGAAAATTTTTTCTTTGTTTCGCGCCCTTTCTTTGCGGCGGGCACGTTTCGCTTTTTTCTGCTCAACACTTGGCTTCCTTATTCTCTTTGCCCTTTTGGGCGCCAAGTTTTCACACTCCATTCTAATAAATGTATAATATATAAAAATATATTATATTTATATATATATAAAATTTGTATTTACAATTATTTTACAATAATTTGAATTTGATATTTTTAATTTTTAAATTTTGTCTTCATTTTCATTTAATTTAGTTTTTAAATCTGTAAAAAAGAAAAATAATAATTTTCCATGTCAACAAAAACTAAAAACAATTTCTTACCAATGGTAATGTATTTTCAGGATTTTTATTTTGTTATTATTACATTTTTCACGACGTTGTAAAAAATCAACCGGAAGTAATTCATTTATTTGCGGGGGCAACCTTGGAACCCTTGGCAACCTTGTAACCCTTGGCTGCCGGGCCAACCTTGGATCCCTTGGCTGCCGCAGCAACCTTGGAACCCTTGGCTGCCGGGGCAACCTTGGATCCCTTGGCTGCCGCAGCAACCTTGGAACCCTTGGCTGCCGCAGCAACCTTGGATCTCTTGGCTGCCGCGGCAACCTGGGAAGGCTCGCTTCCCGAAGCAAGCCCTGGAGGCTCGCTGGTCGGCGGTATGGTTTTAATCCCCCCGCATTCCTCACATTTGGCTTTTAATAACACTTGAAAAATTTTTTCCTTGTTTCGCGCCCTTTCTTTGCGGCGGGCACGTTTCGCTCTTTTCTGCTCAACACTTGGCTTCCTTATTCTCTTTGCCCTTTTGGGCGCCAAGTTTTCACACTCCATTCTAGTAAATGTATAATATATAAATATATATTATAAAATTTGTATTTATATATATAATAAATGTTAAACAATTTGTTTTTAATTAACATATAAAAGAAATTCGAATATATAAAGGAAATATATGATAATGACTCCCTTCTCTTCTTTCAAATCATGTTTTTCTTACTTGTATGTTGCAGAAATTTCTTATAAGATCAAAGAATAGAACTATTATGCCAGAATATTAAAAGCATCTCATAAATTTTTTGACGAAACTTACGCGTGTGGTTTGTTAATAAAAGCCTAAAAAAACAGCTACAACATAAAATTAAATTGCGCCAAATTACCGGCGGCTTCTTTTTTATCGTGTATGCGGTTCTCAGCTCTTGTTTAGCTTAGTTTTATGTACTTTAATAGTATTTTTATTATTATTATTATTATTATTATTCTTGTTTTTGTTTTATTTAAGTTTACTTATTTTTTTTTTGCATTTTCGATTTTTGGCTTCTTATATTGATTTGCCTTAGAGAATCTCTATAATTGCTAAGTGATCTATGGTTTCGGCATTGCGTGCTCCTTGAACATTACCTTGACCCAACAAAAGATTCTTGCTAATAAAAGGAAACTTCCTCCCAAAACGCGGTCTCTTATGAGACGTCCTGGTGTGGGAAAGCTTCCATTTTTTTTAAGCATTAACTACCATTTTATTTTGATATTCAAACAATTTTGATTTTCGAAAAACAAATTCTAGTTGTCACTTTAATTCCGAAATTTTAAATAGTATAAAATTACTTTCCTATTGTGAATAACCGTTTGCTTATTGATTTTTAACAACAAACATTCTGATATGTAATGTTTTAGATATTATTGTTGGTGATTTAATTCCACCTGATGATAAGATATATAAATTCTAAGTTCCTTTGACGAACATGTTTTAAATAAGCTGGAAAATCTTAGTTTTAAGTATAACAAGCTTTATATAAAATTATTTAAAAGCAAACTGAAGCCCAAATATCATTTTCTTGTTCATTACCCAAATATTATAAGAAAATGCGGCCCAATTAAATTTCTTTGGTGTGTTCGGCTGGAATCTGAGCATCAAATCCATAAATTATTATTACTTTTCGTTTAGATGTCACAGTAATCAAATCAATTAATGCGAAACATAATAAAAACAATATACAAAAATGTCTTTTTCAAGAAGTTCGAACAAAGATCCTATAATACTATTATAGGATCTTTGGTTCGAACATCGGTTACAAAACAAACAACCTCCAAAGAAAGCACTTTAAAACAGCCAGAAAACTAAAAAGTTGCAAAAGAATATTTTTCACAAGAACCGAAACTAACTGTGTCCTCCTAGTCCGAGGTGAAAGCACCTAATATAATTGCCGAAGGGTGCCTAAAAGTATTTTGAGGCAACAGATATAAGCCAAATTCAAAATAACAGCTATTTTGTAAACATTAGGATTAATTACATAATTATTAAGATTGAAAAGAATGTACTTCAATGTCTGATCCACCTCCAAAAGTATTGATGCAGAGGACAATGTAATCCGCGAATTTTCAGAGGAACTAAAGCAATAGCAGAACGATTGAGTGAACCAATTTTACTAGTTGCATGTCTGGATGACTTATTCGATAGCCCTTGGTTCACGCAGGGCTTCCAGTTTGCCAAAACTGGAGCAAGGCGTGGACCGGGGACGCTGAAATAAGTGCGTAAAATAGTAAGTACAATTACTTTAATATCAATCTCTTTCTAGGCCCAGCAAACAGCAACTAAATGTACAACAAATTCATCAAATGGTGGCTCCAGATCTAGTCAACAAATACGCAGCTTTTTAAATAAATAAGGGGGGCAAACTTGAAAACAAGTGCTGCCAGTTAGACTTGGCGGACACATGAGGCCCCAAAGCGGGCCTTATGTTGATGTTGGGTCTAGCGACCCCTTGTTCGGTCTGATGTTCGTCGAACTGAAGACCGAACGTAATGTAATGTTATACATACATATTTCAAATATTTATTTTATTATATTAACTTTCATTTAAAATCATTCGTTTTGTTAGTTCTAAAATTTTTAGATACATATTTAAATTTAATTTAATATGCCGAAAATTTCTGATGCAATTATAACATTCGAATTGAAGAAAAATTTTTCATTTCAAATCAAATATTGATAATTATTAAATTTTCAATATATTATAATTGTTCTGTATTTAGTGTGATTTGTTGTTGTTGTTACAAAATCAGAACAATTTAAATATTGTAAAAACTATTTTATTTTCAGGAACGCGTCTATCTTTGTCGACGTTCAATATAAAAGAGAACTTAAAACTACAATACAAAATATTATTATAATATAATTTACTTGTTTTCTGGAGAAGGGAATAACGGGTCTCTTTATCTCTTTATCCCGATCTAGCCGAGGATAAAAAGATATCACATCAAATTAAGAGAGACTGCGATGTGGTGAATTTAATATGATCGCCACATTACTCCCCCTCGAGAAAAAGAAAAGAAATTTTTCTTTACATTTTAAATGTGACTTTTGATGTTTCTGACCTGGTTTGCATATTGGAATTGAAATCTGTGATTGGAATGAAAGCAGGCTTTATTCTATCGATCGAGATTAGCTCATCCTTATCATTTATCTTTATCGTAAAACATTTTTCATTCCTTGCGATGACTTTATATGGACCCATAATATCCATGTGTATGTGTTCAAATCTCATGGTTGGAGAATTAAACTTTTGAAAAGGTGAAATCGTATGCCGATTGACTTTCGCTTTTTGGCAAGGTATGCACGTTTGCGACCATTTATTTATATTCGCATTCATTTTAGGCCAGAAATATTTGCAAGTAATGAGTTTTCTGGTGGATCTTATTCCGGGATGTGCTAAATTGTGAATAGAGTTGAAAACTTCACGTCGTAATGTGGCGGGTATGAATGGCCTGTTTTTACCTGTCGATGTTTCGCACCATATGCTTACATCTTCCAAAGGAATTAAAACTTTTTGGAGGATAACGTTTGATTTGTTTCTATTCGTTAAAATGTCTTTTAGCTCAGGATCGTTTTCCTGTTCCATGAATAATGAATGAAAATCGAATTTTATTTTCATGTCAACTGTATCTATATAACATCTTGATAATGTATCAGCTACAGTGTTTAAAGATTCTTTAATATACCTGATGTCATTTGTGAATTGTGAAATGTATCCTAAATGATTTGTTTGACGCGGCGATTTTTCCGACTTGGAGAAAAGAACATGCGTCAGAGGTTTGTGGTCCGTATATACTGTGAACTGTTTGCCTTCGACAAAGTATCTAAATTTTTTTATTGATAAGTGAACAGCTAGCAGTTCTCTGTCGAATGTAGAATACTTTTGTTCGGTTGGTTGAAGCCTTTTTGAGAAGAAACTAATGGGTTCCCACTGATTTTGATTCAGTTGTTGTAAGACACCACCGACCGCATCTGTCGAAGCGTCCGTACAAATGCTAATTCTAGCATCAGAGATTGGATGAGATAGAAGTGTGCATTTTTCTAACTGTGATTTGAGAGATTGAAACGCTATTTCATGAACATCGTTCCATTGAAATTCAAACTTATCTTTTTTCTTTGGATACTTTTTTATAAGTTCGTAAAGAGGTGAAGCTAAAGAAGATATTTTTGGGATAAAGTGATGATAGAAATTTATCATTCCCAAGAATCTTTGTAACTTTTTTAAGGTATTAGGTGATGGAAAATTTTGTATTGCTGATATTCGATTTTTTGATGGTCGAATACCTTTTTCCGAAATGTTGTGGCCTAAGAATTCTATTTCTTGTAGGCCAAAATCGCATTTGTTAGGATTAACAGTAATGCCATTTTGTTGTAGCTTCTTAAAAACAAGATGAAGATGTTTTGAATGGTCTTCAGCTGATTTGCTAAATACCAAAATGTCGTCTATATAAACGAAAATGAAATCAAGTTAGTGAAGAATTTCATTTATAAAAGGTTGAAAACTTTGGCTACCATTTTTTAGTCCAAAAGGAAGACGAGTGAATTCGTATAATCCAAACGGAGTGGTAACAGCTGTTTTGTAAATACCTTGCTGGGCAATCGGAATTTGATGATATGCCCTAAAAAGATCTATTTTTGAAAATATTTTTGACCCATGTAAATTCATGTTAAAGTCATTAATATTAAGTAGTGGATACGTGTCGAATATTGTTAATGCATTCAATGCACGGTAATCTCCACATGGGCGCCAAGAAGAGGATTTGTTTTTCGGTACCATGTGCAAGGGTGAAGCGACTGATGACGATGAAAGTCGACATATGCCCATTGATACCATGGTATCGAATTCTTCTTTTGCTATTTTGTATTTATCTGCATTCAGTCTTTGTGGACGTGCTGACGGCATTGCTCCACTTACGTGAATGCGATTTACAGTTGTATGATTGACAGACATATTGAAATTAGGTGGTGCTTTTAAGGAAGGATATTCGTCAAGAATCCGTCCGAAGCGATCTTCAAAAGAGTGAAGTCTCGGAGACCTTAATGCAACTACCTTTTCTTTGCAGTTGGTATGAAAAGCTGTGGCTTACTATACCAAAATGGAGGTAGTTTCAGAGTTGAAATATGTGAATTTAGTAATTCTTGCAATTGAGAAGAATTTCCTGCCGTAGGGTTGATTATTGACGAGGTTGTCTGACTACTTGTATTTGTGTTGTCACCCGTCATTTTTAATCAGATATTGATTTTGAAACTAGTGTTGAAGGAATAAGAAAAAGATTTTTTTACTTCCAGTTTAAGTTCATCAATATCCGTATCTTAGTGCCACGCAATCAACTAACCAAACTTTAAAACGACCACGTGCCCTTCTTTCAATTCACTCACTTTGTTCAACGTGATACAGAAAAAAAAATTTTTTTTAATTTTTTATACATTTACAAAAAAAAATAATTGTCTTAAAATATTGCAAACCTAAAAATATAATACTAATATGTAATACTAAAATATTTTTTGATTTAATTGGGGAAAAAAAAAAAAATGAAAATTGAAAATGAAATTATAAAAAATTATCTTTTTTGATGATGAAACTTTATGATGTTACTGCAATTTTCTTTGTTAAAGTTGAAAAACCGCTATGATGATACGTTTTTATAGTTGTAAAATGAATTCCTTTGTTGAATAAATTTTTTGTGAATCCGATGCAGTTTTTACAGTTGAATTAATAAAGTTGATATCAATATGTTGTCGTTGAAGGAAAATTATAATTATTATTATAATTTGCTGCGCTCTTTTATAAATGTAAATGCCGATATATGATGATTAAAATACAATCGTTGACTCGATCTATGTTGAATCAGAATATAGATGTGTTAAGATGTGTGTGATAGACACTCGATGAAAAAAATTATAAAAAATCAGCAACCTTTCCTCATTAATAAAACGATTATTTCATATTTTTAATAAATTTTCGCCTAAAGGTATGCAATTATTTTCCACTTATGTAGCAAAATTTCAAAGTTAGTTTAAAAAATCAATATAATGAATATGATTTTCATTGAATTTTCCAAATGAAATATTTTCTTATATTTCCTTATTGATTTATTAATAATTTGATTATATATTTTATTTCAATTTTCCTAATTTGAAGGTGTAAAATGAACAACAGCCAAAGAATTTATTAATAATATTCAATTTTCCAAAAAAATTGGTGTGAAAATACAAAATTTGCCATTCAAGTGAAAAATCACAAAACATTTTTGTATTTTGTCTTCTGTAAATGTTGGATTTAATTATCTAAATCGATGAATTCAAGAATGAAAAATATTTCATTGAAGTGTAAAAATGGATGAACAAACCTTCAGATGTTCTTATATAGTTGAATAAGAAAAAGACGTGAATAAAAGGAATTCTGTTATTATACGGTGTTTGATTTGAAGATGTTCATATTGGATGGATATTTTTCTTCTTTTTTTTTCTTCTGACACTACTTTATTATATATCCCAAATAGAGAAGAATTTTGAGAATAAAAATTTTCTTCAATTTTTACCTTTTATTACGACAAAAAATGTCAACAAAACAATCGTGTTAGAATTGTATATTTCGTAGATTTTTATACGATTCGATCAACAGAAATAAATTTAATTATTCTATTTTTTCTGAAATGGTCGAAAAAAAGAAAATTTTTTTGTTGTTGTCGACATTTTTCCTCTTCAATCTATCACAATTTATTGCTGGAATTTTAACAATACTAGAAGAAGAACAATTTTTTGATAAAATAGAAATAAAATTTAGTGAGAAAAAAGAAATTCCCAGACATTTATATGTGTATATGTTTTCTAGAGATTAACAACAATAATAATGTTCAATTTGTATTTTGTAAAAACCTTTCAAAAAAATAGCTCCTTTACTTCAAAGTAATTTGGTTTATTTAGGAAAAAAATCTATCATCAAATGTATTTGTAAACATCAGATAATATTCTGGGAAAATAGTAATACAAAGTGTCGCTAGTAACGTCAACATTTTGAATCTGAAGAGAATCACTTTTTCAACGAAGTAAAATTTATGCAAATGCAATGCACGTACTTGGAAAACTTTTGACTTTTGACAATTGTCTTTCGGATTTTTTCTTCACTTTGATGCACACAAAATTCTTTCCACATCACAAAAGAAAAACCAAAATTCTGTTAAGATAAAATGATCTAATTTTATTTATATTTCCAATTTTCATATAATCAAATTTTTATCTCAAACTATTTATATATTAAAATTTCAAAGAAAAGTCGTAGCCCAGTCAATAGAGCATAAAAAATGGCTCCAGCTTGCGAAAGGTAAAGGAAACTTTATATTTGGTACGATTGTTCAACTAGGTAAGTTATTTAAAATTCCAAGTTTTCGACCTTGGGGGGTACCGTTCGCACCGCCATACTGGCTTAAAGGGGTGGAAAATCGCTTTTTCGCGATTATCTCGTTACCTGTACGAGATACGTTGATTGAGGTCCATACAAAAAATATAGAGTGTACGATTCTCCATCATTTTTACTTAAAACTTTTTTTTTCTAAAGATTATAGTTTTGATGCTACAGCGCGTAGAAAGTGAGCACTTTCATCAATCTCTCGCTGTTTAGTTTTCCGAAGGTTTCACTTCTACCGGGTGTGCACAGCACACATGATTTTTTTTTTTAAAGTACATCAAAAAAACTTTATGAACGGGCTTATTTTCTTCTAGGATTATTTTTTTGACCGATTTTACTGAAATTTAACATAGTGTCGTCTATTTATGCAGACCAACCAATATAATTAATTAAAACAAAATTGATTCACAAATTTTCAAAATAAATCCGAAAACCCATATAAAAAAAGCGACAAAACATTTTGATCATCCCGGTTTTTGCTTAATATTTTACTAAAATGCAATACCAACCCAAGTTAAGGAATAAGCAACTCACATTGTAAATTTCATCAAAATCGGATAAAGCGTTCTTGAGTTATCTTGTATAAGAACGGACGGACGGACATGCATAAATCGATATAACTTTTGATTCCATACAACCATACCCTTGATTATTTCGATGTATTACACTCTTAGGGACAAAATTAATATACCCTCTACTAGTACCTACAATAGGGCATAAAAAACAGATGCTATTTTGTAGGAGTATCTTCGAAATTTAGTGTTCAGAACTTGCCTTTAAGTTGTGTTTAGTCGAGAATGAGTGCCAAACCTATATTGTAAGTTTCATTAAAAGTGGACAGCGCATTTTTAAGTTATCTTGTAAACGAAGGAACGAACAGGCATGCAAAAATCCATATAATAACTTTTGATTTTCTACACATCTAGTGCCTTGAGACTAGCGCATCTTACCCAATTTTGGAGGACTACTAAATAATCATTACTACCCAATGGATTTCTATGAAGAAATAGAACTTAGTTTAAAGCAAATTATGTCAAGATTTACATCAATTTTTAGTTTTCTACCATTTTTCAGTATGAAGATCATCAGTTTGATAAAAAAAAATGGTATCTATCCCTCCTCATAAAGCTTTAGAGACATTTACCAGACCCGAAACCTCTGGGTAGCTAAAACAAATAATATAGAATAGAAACGCGTCTCTAATTCAGTCAATAGTGAGCGAATTTTCATAAGAATTGGAATGCATATTTTGGAGAGGCCAACTGAAAAGATACGATATGTCTCCATTCAGTGGGTGTGATTGTGACTAGTGTATCTACTCTCGAGTAGCTAATACACAGGTATTCGGAAATTTTATTGATTTTTCGATTACTCGATTACCCGGGTAATAGCATAATTACTTGATTACATTTGAATTGTTTTGTAACATAACAAATTGATTTCATAAGGCTAGGTCAAAAGAAAATTTCGCCGGTAGTGTGGAATCATTTTAAAAGGAATGAAACCTGTAAAAAAACGTTTGGCAAATACTGTTCTGCAAGTATTGGATACAAAAGATCTTCAAGAAGTGGAGTAATACGCCATATTTACTCAGTTCATCTAGAAAAGGCTAATAAAAAGAAGGTAATGTAAAACATATCGACTCCCGGGATTGAAAAAACTTTGGAGATTAAGATTTACGTTTTGGGATCATTCTCCGATGATTATTTATTTGAATCAGAAATGCAGTGGCAAAACTAATATACCCTGTGAGAAGTTGCTGCCATAATTGCAGTTTAGTTTGAACAGAAACATCATTACTCTATTAAAATCTGTACCAAGAAATGTAATACCAAGATCAGAAGCAGTTACTTACCTAAATGGAAATCTTTAGTTATTTTCCGTAGGTGGAAAACAAATTAAATATTTTTCAATATTTTCAACCATTTTTAATTCTTTATACCTGATCGATGATAGCCTAGCAATCGCAATGCATTCACAATTCCACTCCAGAATTCTTTGTTTAAAAAAAAAAACTCATAAAAAACTCACTCAAAAAAATTATTTCGAATAAAGAAAAATTACTCAAAAATCACTCATAAAAAAACTCACGTAAAAAAAACTCCCTTAAAAAACGACACATCTACCCCCAACGATAGTTAACTTGCGACTAGTGTAAGGGTGAGATGTGTTCAATATTGTTTTCGAGATATTTTTTTAAAAATTTTTTTTTTTTTTTTCAAATAATTTTTCACAAAGAAATAAAAAAAAACCAAATTTTTTGAAAATAAAATTTGAAACCGAATCTTGATTATTTGCGTTCGTTTGAGTTTTTTCTATATTTTTCATATGGACCTCAATCAACTTATCTCGTACAGGTAACGAGATAATCGCGAAAAGGCGATTTTCCACCCCTTTAAGCCAGTATGGGAGTGCGATCGGCACCCCCAAGGTCGAAAGTTTGGAATTTTAAATACCTTACCTAGTTGAACAATCTTACCAAATGTAAAGTTTCCTATACCTTTTGCAAGGTAAAAGTACCCATTGACTAGGTTATAGTTTGATATTCTTTTATTAAATAGTTGAGTTAAAGTTTGAAGTGGGTTCTAATTTGGATGCTATATATTGAAGCTTCTTTGCTAAATGGCCAAGGCACAATAACCTTTTTTGCAGTAGCAGCGTATTCTGGCGGTCAAGGAGGTTACTTTTCACTCGACCTAGTAATACAATGATTTGTACCAGGTTGAAATACTTGTATTATGGTTGAATAGAAAAAGATTCGAATCAGACCAAACCAAAACACTCAAGAGCAGATTTGGTGGTACTATTGATAAGAGTAGGTGTGCTTGATGTCTTCGTGAAGCTAGAGTATTAAAGGAAAAGCTTGGAAGACGTTGGGCTAGATGATTTTACAAGTAAAAACTAATTATGAAAATTAGATAATGCGAAAAACAAGTCATATATTTCATTGATTCAAATTAAAGGACATTTTTTTTGTGGGAAAAAACAGAATAAGACGATATAAATGTAAATTTCAAACATTTTCTTTATTTTGGTAATGATAATAAAAACAAAATTAAAATAGGACAATCTTTCTAGATTAAAATGATATAAAAAGGATAAAGTAACTTCTTGAAAAGATATTATTATTGGATTATTTCAATATTTTATCGGATTTTCTTATAAAATCTGAAAGAATTTCGTAAGAGATTTCTTTCTTCAATGAAAAGTCATTAAAAGATAAATTTTGATTTATTACATTTTCGATATTCAATAAAAATTTTTGAAAGAAAAACCATTTTATACTTAAAATATTTTCATATTGAATTTGTTATTCATTGAAAAGTTGCTTCGGTCTGTAATTTAGATATTATTTTGAAATATTTAATTAGCCTTTATACAATTTAATGAAAATAATATTAAAAATATTTCAAATTTAATTGAAATTAATTAGAAAAATTTCTTTATAAATATAGTAGCTGACGAATTCAATTAGGATTGATAGTAATTTAAAAATTTACTTCAAAGTTAAAACTTTCTATAAGCAGCATAATCTGGATTATAAAAGATCTCGGATATTATTCTTCTAGACTACTCTAATTCCATTCAAATAGTTTATCATTTATCTTGAAGATAATCGATTTTGAAATAATACAATATTTAAAAAGAAAAAAAATGGGGAAAAAAACGAATTTCAAATCCAAGAATATTGAAGTACTCTTGGAGGTTATACGATGTCTAGACGCATTCTATTCAAATCAAACCGAAGAGTATAACCAGCAAGTGAACCATTCTTCAATTTTATAAACCAAATGAAAAGAAGAAAATAAATTATGTTAAAAATAGTAGTGAAGATAAAAAGAAGTATAGTAGAACATTAACATTCCAGCATCCAATATCCTGAAGTATTTTTTTTTTTTAGTATGCTATAGAGATGAATAAGCTCAACATCCCAGACTCTGTTATGACATTGTTGGATTTGTAATTTGAAATCCATCTCAATACATGGACTGAAATGAAAATTGAAATTTATCTAAGAGTTGTTGTGGAACTTCTGTTCGTTGGAAAAATTTGTACGTACATATTATCCTTTCGAAAATGTATATCCTTTTTTTTATATTTTTCATCAAACAAATTTTATATATTATAATAATGAGTTTTCTTGTTGTTTGTTTCGTAACACTTATTTTCAAATAGAAGAATAAGTTAGCAAATCGAAAGGATATTTATGAAGAACAAATTTTCTGTACATATATTGAGTCGTTGAATAGTAATTTATGGGTCGAAGAGGTGTCTTTGTTTTTGGATTGTACTTTTCCGCAGGATATTGTGCCATTTAGACTATGTGAGGCTGACTATACCATTCTCTACGCGTAGATAATTCTGCGTTTATAAATTACTAATTACTAAAATTAGTTTAAAACTATAATAACTCTGGTAAACCTCTTTTATATGTAAATTATTGGGTGACAATTGAGAAAAATTACACTTCAGCGTACTCTTTTCGCATTGTATGCTAAAAAAAAAAATATTTATTATTAATTTTGACTATTTCATGTTAGTTCTTCGAAACCAATATATTTTTTGGCTCTATTTGCATATTTTGAACTTGTTTTAAAAACAGAATTACTGACTATAATAATAAAGC
Source organism: Xylophagus ater (assembly GCA_963422695.1). Taxonomy (NCBI): domain Eukaryota; kingdom Metazoa; phylum Arthropoda; class Insecta; order Diptera; family Xylophagidae; genus Xylophagus; species Xylophagus ater. Next base: position 5,487,894 of record OY730481.1, read on the forward strand.
TCTCACTAAGCTGACACTGTAGACAATATAGTCGACATTATCTACATTGTCTACACGAATTATACGGTATTGTATACTCGAAAGTTTAGACAATTAAAGTCAACGCGTAGAGGAGCAACTATGATTTCCTATTATCATTCTAGGGGTCTGTTGGTTAATTTGATAAGGTGAAAAGGGAATTCAATGCCCTTAAGTATACAAGTATAATCGTATGTACAAGATCTCTCTTCCCCATAGATTTAATTTATAATCAAATCAATAGGTATTGTATATCTAGCATAGTTTCTTTAGCTTCTGTATAGTTAAATGCCCATTAACATCCTTTGGATATTAATTTAAAACACTAACACCAAAGACAAAAGTAATGTAAAATTAATAATACTGAGTTTTGAGTGGATAATGGATAGTGAAGGTGTAATGGCGGTTGAAAATGATATAAAAAGTAATCAGCAATATGGAATTAGAGTTTATGTTGTTTAGTTAAATAACCACACGACTCCATTGGACTTATATCAAGAATTATTTTCAGTCGGACTGAAAAAAAGTCTTGTGTAGACTCTAAAATTTAGACTTTTTCATAAGTCTGACTGATAATATGTCTTGAAATAAGTCCAATGGAGTCCTGGGGTAAGTTAAGATCAAATGAAAGAACTGAGTAAACATCTGTTCGTACCTCAGTTGGTTAGACCGTATTCGGGTCAGTGAAAAGTCTTGGTATGCAATTTCATTATTTTATCAATCATCTAAAAACGGTCATAAATATTTTGAAACAAACATCCATTGGTACACTCTGAGGGCAATCTATGTGTCTATATTTTGTTACTAAACTTTGTAAATTTTTCAGTCAAAGGAAAGTCTAATTTTTGTTTTTAAAATTCCCGATTGAAAGGCCTAAAAAAAATACTTTCATTTCAAAGAGCCAGAAAACTTGTTTTCAACGTGAATAAAATAAAATTTCGTATTTTACAGATCTTGTTGAAATTTTTATTAAAAATTTACATACATGTCCAAAAAGTTCTTGTAATCTTGTAATGTATAAAACGGAATTGAATTTATCCTTTGAATATATTCAGTTAAAACCGACAAATAGTTTGTAATCCAAAGTCAATAACAATTATATTTGGTACATGACAATTGTAATTAGTGAAACATGTCAATTGAAAGGTTTTCAAACTAAAATTAAGAGTTCTATTATTTTATATATTCTGTTCTGAACTGAATATTTTGTAATATCAAATGTGAATATAGATAATTTTATTGTTTGTATTTTTGTAAATGGAGTTTTTGTTTTTTAGCCGCTGGAAAACTAACTGGTAATTTATTTTTGACTTTAGTAAATAAACTCGCTCGATTAAAATTAGTTTCGATATAAATGAACATATTTTGGTTCATTTTGTTTGTATTTTGTTTCTGAAATAGAGTTTTGTATTGTTTTTCGTTTTGAATATCTGGTTTTTGTTTTTTTAATAATTTTAATAAAATAATATTGGACATAACATTATGCATCTAATAGAGCTATTGTTTTTGAACTATACAACTATACAATGGCAAAGGGGCTCAAACATACAGCAGTGAAATTATGCCTTGGGTAAGTTTTATAAAAAAATATAATTAAATACAATAAATTAAATAATTAATATAATAAGTTAACAAAACTTATATAATTATATTAAATTTAAAGTGATTTTGGATGGCTTAGAATGCAACTGCAAATTGTATTAATTTATTAGAAACAGCTTTAGCTATTGCTGAGAATAAGTAGAAACAGAATACCCTAGAATTTTCGCTGGCCTAATTGATAAAGGCTGTCGCTCGTAGTTGGAAAGATTCTTGAGTTCAAATCCGTATACCGATGAGTGGGAGTTTTTATTCAGTACCTTCTATTATTAATTCATCAAAAGTTTTCTTATAAACTAAGAGATTTTGTTCCCCTCCTTAATGCATTCAACTCTTTTATAAATAGAAATGAAAGAATCATAAGGATGAAACTTGATTTATAGTTAAATAACGATTTCATATCTATAAAATATTGTATAAGATTGATCAATTGAAAAATGGTCAATAAAAAAGCAGGAATTCTCAAACTCCAATTAAAAAGAGTTTTCTTTAGAAAAAGTAAAAAAAATACAAGAAAACTCAAGAATTATTAAATATTGAATACTAATTATCGTAGGACTATATTTCTTGACTTTTTATTGAAAATTTTCTTTTTATTCCTTTTTTTTCTTGTATTATATTTTATTGCCTACAAATCGTTCAATTACTTACAAAATAAAGAAGGAAATACTCTTGAATGGGTAAAATTTTCTAGTGTCATTCTTTCGGTACCATGGTTGAATTACAAGTTTGTCAATCAAATTATGGTTGAGTGAATAAAAGGACGAAATACTTCGTTTCTGTTCCTTCATCCATTGAAATATACTTGTTATTATTTTTAGTTAGCCTCTAATGATGTCTCTTATTTCAAGTTAGATATACCTGAAAGAAATAAAAAGGAAAAAAATAAAAACCGATATATATTTTTTTTTTGGTATAAATGGGTGAAGAAAAGTATTCTAGAAATTCTTGAATTGATTGAAGTGGTCTTTATTTGGGTACAAAAAAGTTTTTCGACATTTTATATAATCCATTTCCAATAGTTGAAAACTTAGGAAAAAAAGGAAATAATTGTTAAAATTAGAAATGGGTTAGAATGGCAAATTAGGAATATTGAATTAAGTTTAATTATTCGCGTATATTTGAATTGGGGACGTATATACAAGGATCCTAATTAAAAATGCATAATAATGAAATATAAATATTATTTATTTATCTAATTCCGTAAAAATAATCACAGATTTTAAGGATTTTTGAGATTTTAAAATAAGATATTAACAACGATTTATATTACGAGGACTAATTGGGTTTTCTGCAATAAAATCACTACACTATACTTTACATTACATAATACAATATTAAGAGATGCTTAGTTAGAGCATAGTGACCAATTTTTATATAACTATCTATATTTAAATTACCTTTGTTCTATCTGCCGAATATCATGTCCTTTAAGCATATTATTTCCTATTTCACATGCAATTGTTAAAGCATTTCCTAAACTTAATTTCCTGATTAAGGACGCGATGCCCAACGAATGTGTTATATCAAACAAATAACTTTCATTTTTCGAAATGTTCAAATTACTTACCTAGTCAAGGCTAATAATAATTAATAAAGCTTTCCACTGACTGTACATTAGGCTGATTCACCTTCTGTACTAATATGCCAACATATTATAGATTCGTATCTATCTTGCTCGTTGAAATTCTTTTGATGTTTCCTTCTGCTATTTTACTTATAACAGCAATACCGAAAATCGCGCTGTCAATATAGCTTAGATATCTAGGTATACTAGTCTATGCTATTACGATATATTTTTAGTAAAAAGGGATCCATAATTATATAGTGAAATATATTCAACAGAAGGATTTAGGTATATAAATTTCGAAATAGAAAAGTCCCGATAAATTTTGTAAACAAGTGAATCGCATCATAGTGAAAAGCCGATTCAGTTTTCCAGACAGTCAAGCAAATACTATAAATCGTAATGGGAACGTAAATCGAGCCTATATATGATATACCATACTGGCTATATAACGACAGACACCATTTCATATGCAATGAAAGTGATTTAAGCTAGAAGCTTTTGTGTGTTTCACTGATATTTGAAAGAGCCATAACGCCAGATTTTCCACTATGAAAATATTCATATGATAGTGTAGAATAGTGAACTGAAAATTTAGTTGAATTTAAATTCATTCTAATTTTCAAGTAAATACTTCAGTGGAAATTTTGAATATGAATAATATCGTGTATTTTCTGTTATTATTGAAAATTTCATTATATAGAAAATTATTTGAATTTAATTAAATTAATTTGTATTATTTATTTTTAATCTGATTGTGTTTATAATGGGAAATTCTTCTTTTTTTTTTGTCAAACAGGTTAAAACTAATTTCAGTCACATGTATTCCTGATAAAAAGCTTATTTTATTGTTTTATTTTGTATTCACAAAATCAATATTTATTAATTTTATATTTTATAATTTTGATTGATAACAAAGCATAGCTTGTGAATGTTTTCATAGACATAATTCCATACGCATATATAAATTAGGAATCGAAGTGAAATAATTGATAATATATCTAATTGGAGCTTATATTGATTTATAATTGTTAATTAAAACAGAGAATATAGTTCGTACGAACAAAAAATCAATCGATTAGATTTAACTAGAACTGTGCTGTATTTGCCAAATTTATTTCGTTGTTCCTACAGAATACGGGGACTATTCATATTTTATTAGGAAATATAAAAGTAGAACTCATTCGAAGATGAATGCTGTTCCAATGTATTGAAAAAAGGCTTTAAATACGGCTTTTCAAAAAGAAATCCGTTCAACTTCGGCTTTGAATTATGTTTTTGGGTCACATCACTTCAATAGACTATTGTGTGAGGTTTACCTTAACAAAAATTGTTTATGAGTTATTATGTATTCAAAATTATATTTCTTCTTAAATTTCCTGAAATGAAATATGAAAATTATTCATATCGATATTCGAAGTAGAAATCAATTACATATATTACTTCGATATTACAATAATAATTAAGATATCACATAAATGTTTCATAGTAATTAATCGATAATATGAAATAGTGCATGATATTCTTTCGATATTCTTCCTTTTTAGTATCCTTATCATAAAAATCTTTATAAATTGGTACAGTTGGCAGTCAGTAGTATATTAAGTGATTGCAAAAATTCGTGCTCGACTTGAAACCAAGTTAAATACAACACATTTTCATGAAAAATAGTATTTATTAATCAGTAATGTGCTTTCTATCATTTTTCTATAACTATCTCCTAACGTTTTATATGTTTTTGAATTCCTTCTTTGTATAAACTGCGTGGTTTCTCTTCAAAGGAAGTCGTAAGGTAGATTCTGACTTCTTCGATAGAATCAATTTTTTTTGTCATTCAAATTATTTTGCAGACAACGAAATAGATGACAATATGAAGCGGCAAGATCAGGAAAATATGACTTTAACCAAGTAAAGTTTGCTTTGTTAACAGACCAGGAGAGAAATAGCTGTAGGAAAATGGTTCAGTTTGTCCTGTTCTGTTCCGTTCTGCGGAACCCATATATTAAGTTTGAAAGTGTATCCAAGTTGTTTTACATGGCGAAGTGCAGTTTAATTGTCTAATCTCTTCAGTGTAAATTCATGGATTATTATTCAATAAACCACGTATAAAGTCATTACCAATGCTGGAAGGTTGCCGAGAGCGATGTTTATCGTTTAGATTGAAGTCACCATTTCGAAATCGACCAAACCACTTTTTAACTGTCTCAAGAGCAGGAGCAGGATGCAAATAAACATCTTTCGATGTAGTTCCAACACTCACTTCTTTTTTAAACTCATATGACATAACATCAACACAGTCAAAAGTACATGCTTCTGCCACCTATGAAAATCTGGCACGAACTTTTGCAACCACTTAATATAATTTTTATATAGATTTTTGTACAGCCAACATATTTCGTTCTAGATATTGTTCTACAACATAATGAAAAATATTGCAACATCCCTGGTTATTGTAGGGACTAGATACATTCATATAGATTCCCCAAGGGTAAAAAACAATATAGCAAATGTTTGATTACAAAAAAGTAAAAATTCCATTGCACTAATGAGCTACATATTAATGGTTTTCATTGATTCCAAGTAATTTTGTATAGAAAATATTTCTATACATTACATTATTAGGAATTTGAAATGAAAATGTTAATTTTAGTACCTGTTCTCGATATGTTAATTAGAAAATATTTTGATTCATTTATTCCTGATTAAAAATATTGACTAATAAATCGAATTCATATTTATTTACAATCATTCATAACACAAGAATATATATTAAATATTTTCATTTTATTTAATAATATACTTGTATCCTAAAATATTTCTTGTAAATATTTTTTCTTATCCATATAATATAAGATTGAGGAAGAACCTTCTGTCAATATCTTCCACCCTTTTTTTGCGATATGAAATATAAAGATATGAAATACTAAACCACATATCACTGTACTTCCATTCACTTATGGATATAATATTATATAATTTCAATAATATCGAATCAATCGTTTATGCACATGCAACCCTAAATATATCATATAAAAACAGTGATGGTAATCTCGTAATGGCCACTAAAATCTCCACTCATATCAATTGCGTCTCACAAAAAAAAACCAAGCGAAAAAGGAAGTAAAATTGATTCCAATAAATTTTGAGCCCCTTTTAGTTGATGGAGGATTTATCATATAGTCGTCTCCCCAAAAAACTTTTATATGGATATACCACAATTTCTCTTCTGGCATATTTCATACTTTCAAAAAACACATCAGGATGAGTTCTTTTGGTTGGGTTTTCGTTTGGAAGAATATATATATATATTTTTTTTCTGCTTTTTGCGGAGGCCACTTTATGCATAAGTATACTAAATTAGAATTTTTTTCTATCTCTTTTTTTTTACATACACATGAATCTCCATGGATGGATTGATTTGATATATGCGTTGTTTTTATAAATTGGTCATATCAATTTAGTATACGAAAAAATTTACATATTATGATTTTATTATGAAAAAAAAACGAAATATTTTAATGTGATAAATTTTTTTATTAAAATGAACATTTTAAAGTTACTTTTAGAACAAAGTCGAGAAAGTTAATACTTTTTCGTTCCTGTCGAAAGTATCAGCAATTTTTCATTTCACCTGAAAATAGGCAATTCTTTTATGAAACTATGTTAAAAACAGTGAAAAATGAAAATTACACACATTGTTTTTAATGTTTTTAATTTAAAATTAATATAAATGTACCGAAATGAATATTTTTTAAAAATTCGTAGAAGTTTTTTTATACCATTAGGAAGGATATTTTTGTTGCGGAACGATGATTTTCTGAAAAACAAGACGTTGTTAATGATTTAATAGAAAATGTTCCATAAGTATGTACCGACAAACGCTTATAGAGAGTGAGTAGATGACTGTTATCACTCGGTCCCAATCTTTGTATGAGTTTTCACATGCAAATGGTCTTTAGAAAAATCTTCCTTGTTTGGAGAAATTATATCGAATAATCCCTAATACAAGCTTTATCAACTTCCTTGAGATTATTCCACATAATTTCTCAAAATGTATTAAAATTCAATAAAACTTCGATCAGATTTTCTAAAGATTTAAATAAATTAAATCCTTTTATACAAAATAAACTACATGAATAAAATTTTAAATATAAAATAAATAAACAAGAAGCATGTTTAAAATATTTTCTCTAGAACATAATATTCATTTTTAAAGTATAAACAAATTATGATTAATGTAAAGTTTACTATATATTTTTTTTCGATAAATATTTTCAAATATAATCGAGAATTCATATACATATATGTGTTCTGGAATTTTACTCAGCCAATTCAATTTGTTCCTCATCAAGTGCTGAACAAATAATGCGAAATTTTAATTAACTAGAGCTATTTATTTAAATTTTAAGTGATTATGGTCAATACTCGGAACAGAAACTGTAAAAATAAAATATTTGTAAAATAATTGTGGATAAAAAAAACAATTATTGTAAAATTGTAAACAATATAACTAATTATGCAACTCTCTATATACTAGCTATATCTATTTGTAAACGTATTGGCTTTATTTATGTTTAAAAAATTTCAAGTTTTTTATGGTTTTCAATTTTCATTTAATTACGAAATAATTGATTTGAAATATATATATATTTTATAACCATTCACTGATTTGTTTCGAGTATTAAGTTCACCTCTATTACTTGTAATTGGACGCATATTCTATTAGTCCTATGCCCTAGACTTTCAGGTATCATAATAACAAAAAAGATTCAAATATTTTGGTAGAAGTAATAATACCGAATCTATGAATTCATCTAACCTTTAGACGATTTAATTTAGTAGGCTGGATCCTATAAAAGCAGCAACTAATCAGATTTCAATTGGAAACATGGACTTTCTTATATGATTTTACAACGATATTGTTTGAGACGAGGATAAAGTAAAAAAGCGTAGATAAAAATACTATAATAGCTAAGAACAGCAAAACACAATTAAACTATTAAGCTTCCACCTCATTTTAAATATTTAAATGAAACCATTTTAAGTATTTGTTAAGAGATTAGTATAATTTCTTTAGCTTTATAAAAATAATTACTATGAATGAAAAAAAATTCAACTAAGTATAGTTTCAGTTTTTTCTTTAGAATATCATCATTTCTATTCATTAATAAAAAAATTTCAACAATACTTTCAAATGTACAATATGAAATCTATCAACATGGACTGTTTAAACCTAAAAGGCATATTTACCCTTAAAAGACTAACATAAACAGAAACAGTCTTTGGTAAAACTTAAAATATTATTTGAGCAATTAATACCAAAGCTATTTGTCTGTCATTCTAAACGACAACTCAAATATTTGTACATAAGAGATTTACTCGAAGCATATACAATAAATGTACAATGGCTTGTAGATATATTTATATGAGTATTATTATATATTTTATATCATTTTATCATCAACAGAAATAACTACAAGAACCATATTTGAAAACGATGAAACAATATTATAATAAATTAGGAAATATTTTCTGTTAAAGGAAATCTTGTACTATAATTATCAAAATTGGCCTAAAGCTAGACAAAATCTATTTTCATAATTTTAGTTGTCTTCTTTTGTTTTAAATGTCATAATATGTTGTTAAAATGATAACACACTGAAAGTAATATGTTCCAGAAATAACATTTTGTAATTAAATTAATTACAAATGAAATAAAATTTTCTAAAAAGTTAACTTTATAGCCTTTAGTTCCTTACCGTTGTATGATTCGGCTAATTGTATAGGAAAATACAGAATCATACAATTATACAGTGATACACCACATTTTACAACGGTGGCGGAATGCCCATATGTTTTTTTTTTAAAGAATTGTACGTTTTTAAAGTTTGGGAATCCTTTCTGGGTTTTCTGGAGCTATTCCTTATATTTAAAATATTTCTACTTATTTTTTTGTGATTTTGAATAAAAAATGAAATTTCTATTTTCATGTTTTTAATATAAATGTATTTTTCTTTTACTATTTTAATCAAATCATCAAAAAAAATATAATATAGTATTTTCAAGTTTATTTATTTTATTACATTTCTAAAATTCGTTTATTTTCATTTTCAGCAATTTCACTTTTACAATAGTTAAACCTTTGAAAAAATATGCCTTTATATAATATATTTCGATGAAGGGAGTAAAAACTCAAAAAAGCAAAAGCATATTCTACTCACACAATTCTCATAAAAATGTATCCATAAAGTTAAATCCATTTTATTGCAGCCTCACTTAATGACAGGACTAAAGAGGGACCCTCATAGTTATGTGCTTCGCGAAACCCTTCATTCTAACTTACTGTTCCCATTTTTATGCCCTATGGTAGGTACTACCAGAGGGTATATATGTTTTGTCAGTAACTTTGTAATGTATAGAAATACTCATTGGAGAGCCCGTCCATCTCTGTACAAGATAACTCAAAAACGCGTTATCCGATTTTGATGAAATTTGTAATGTCAGTTTGTTATTCCTTAATTCGATTTGGGATTGCCTTCCAGCAAAATCAGCCGAAGGGTGGCGAAGTTATAAAGCAAAAGCCATGGTGACCAGAGAGTTTTGTCGTTTGTTTCAATGATTTTTCGGATTTAACTGAAAAGTTTGTAAATCAATTTTACTGAAATTTTTTCTATACGTTGACTACATAAAGAGGCGATATTGCACTAACTTTCAATAAAATCTGTATAAGTATAATGGAGAAAGAAATAGTCGTATGAGAAAAACACCTTTTCAAAAAGTTTTTTTGATGTACTTTAAAAATTAATACACCGATTTGAATGAAATTTTTAATATAGATTTATGATATTAGGACCCAGGCTACCTGCGAATTAGAGTAAATTTGAAAAAGGGAGAAAAAGTTATGCTAGAAAAAAGCTTGAAATATTATTAGTTTTTGCTGTTTTTCTGTTCCATTTCCGCCATAGGGCATCAAAAAATCGGCTATAGGCCGATTTTGAGTTACTATATATTTTTTTTTCGTTTTCTTTATTTTTTCGATATTCCTGTTTAGACGATGAAAATAGAAAATTTAACTGTGAGACGAAGTATGAAACCATTTTCATTCAAATCCTCGTCCTTTTTTTTCAAAGAGTTTAAAACATGAAAAGTTCGAAAAGCTTTTTACCGAATTCAATTTCCTTTTTTTTGGCCTTTTTCTCATTGTTTATAACAAGACAGAAAGTGAAATTTTAAGAGAGATTTAAAAGTTTCATGGTTTACACAGAATAGGGTTTGGGTCCTTCACCTTCACTACTCAGTGAAACAAAAAAAAAAAAAAAACGGACCAATTTTTATTTAAATGTAGACACAGAAAGGATAAAAAAAGGGTATAAAAACTGGAAGCGAAAAAACAACGTGGTGATTTTTTTTTATATATTTGTATCAGGCCTTAAAAATTTTCATAAAAAGATTTGTTTTTGAACTCTAGCGATTGACTATTAAAAGGTATTCAAGCGTGCCGTTGTTCATTTTCACGGTTTCACTATGTCTTCATCAATTTCGGGTGACATTTTCTATATATATATATAAGTTTTTATATTTTGATGTGATTTGTATTTACCACTTATATAACAAACAAATTAACAAAAAAAAAACGAACTTTTCAAAGCCCCCAAAAAAGTGTTCATATAACCTTCATGACTCTATTAAATTCTATTTTTGATCAATCTAGAAAATTCTAGGAGAGCAACAATAAAAGCCATAGAAAGCCAGCAAAACAAAAATCATTCAAGGGAAAAATGCTTTCATTAGTTCCCTTTGATGCGAAAGTAATGAACTTTCATTTCATTAGGGTTCAATATTATACTAAAGAGTAAAACTCCGCTATATAAGTATCCTATGTAAGTATAAAAGTGGTGGACGCGGAAATAACTGCTTAATTTTAAATAAGTATATACTCATATATTGGTAAATTATTGCAGAAAAAATTATAATAAAGAAGAATACAGGGCAGGCTATGCCCTGGTAAAATACTTCCATTCTTCTATTTAACTTAGAATAAATATTTCCCATGCTCCTTGTTATCCTTTTTGGATATAATTTTGTAGTAATATATAAATATATAATATAAATCTGGAGAATTGATTTCAGTTGAACTGTTCATTTCTTTGTCTTCATTCTGAGCTTCTTTGGCACTCTTTGAAATCCACGAATCCGAATCGATCAATTTGGTATGATGTATGTTGGTCTTATAAATATCAAATAGTATTTTACACTTTTATTTTAAGATAAATTCAAGAAATGCTCTTTTAGCATAAGCTAAACTTTTCTTGGAAAATAGAAATCCTATAGAATACTCCATTCTAATGTAGGAAGGAAAACAAGAAAATGGATGATGAATTTTCAAGTACTGTTTTCTTTTATCATATATTTTGAATTATTTTCATAATATTTATCTGACATCATTCTCAGATAATCGATTGCTTTTAGTTCATACCCAACGAGTTCAAGTACATACCAAGATTTCGAGTGCACTTATCCTATATGAAATTTGTCTAGACATTAATTTTCCATATACAAGAAGAAAATCATGAAAAATAAAATTTCAGAAAAATGCACTTTTCGTTCATATTTTAATAAAATCTTTTAGCTTTTATTTTTATTCAATATTTTTTTAAGAGTACTAAAATTTGTTCAGAAAACTTTCGGAAAATGTAAAATCTCCATATAGTAGTTGGTTTTGGTTAGTTTTATAAATGAAACAAAAATTTTCTAGAATATAGTTTTTTGTTAAATCCCAAATGAATATCGTTAAATCATTCATTTTGTATTCGAATATACTGAATAGTTTATAATAAAGTAATACCGAAATATACCATATACCGGAAGAGGGACCTGTACAAATGATTAAGGTTCATTTGAATATGGTTTCGAAAACTAAAACTTGAGTTGATCATCATCAAAAAATAGTAGTTTGCCATTACTTTTATACTATATGAAAAGAAAAGGATTCAAATGTAATTTGTAAAACTTTAAACAGACTTTTTAAAATTTTGTTTGAAATGCAAATTTAAATTCTATGCAATCCTTAAGAGTCGGTTAAATGTTAAACAGACCAATGGGAATAAATGTTTTCCATAATTTTTCTTTTTTTGGTTTGGTATTGTATAATATTTAAATTTTCAAATAGATGAGGTCTATTATGTTGTGTGGGACTTTTTCAAAAGGAATATATTTACTTCAGGAATTCATGAAAATTTTATAGAGTCTGGAATACAGTATGCCAACTTTGGATTTGTATTTTTAAGATTACCGAATAATTCCTTTAATATCTGGTTTCGTAAACTTGAATAGCATTGTTAAAAAACCGAGTAATAATGAGTATATGAAATGTTATAGTAAGTTTCCATTCGAATTTTCACGAGAAATTTCAAAAATTAGATTATAAGAAAATTGTGCAACGAAAAATAAGATAGTTTAATTTTTAAAGAAAGTAATTTTATTTAGGTTGTCACGGATTTAATGATAATATGTTTATCCTTGTATATAAACATATTATTTTTGTTTATTAAAATGTATAATAAATCGAAATTTCCTTAAAATCCATTTCTACCCTATTTTTTAGAATGTTTGTTATGTTTTAAAACCCTCTAAAATAACATTATCTAAAAGTCTATATATGGAAGAAAGGTAACCAACCATTTTCCCTTATTCTTAATATAAAACCATGGATAAAGATTTTCAGTAAAGAGCTTTAAGATTTGCACATATCGCATAATATAATAAGTCTATACACGTCTATATATGTATATTATATTTTATCACTTTTGTATTCTTATAAAATTGCTTTATTTCTAAACATATGTCTGTATATAATAATATATAAAATGTTTTATATTATATGAATTTGTGAGGTGGTAAAAACGAAAACCCACCATCATTACATACTTAAGTGGGATACACTTGATGTCAGTTTACAAAACACTCAATTTGTGAAACATGCTGTTTTTAGTAAAAAAAAAGAAAAAAGAAAAAAAGTACTCGTAAATCTTTATCTCATTGCTTAAACCTATAATTCGGTTGAGATAAATTGCTGAGAAGGGATCACGTCGAGACCAAAGTGGCATCCTATATTTAGAAACTTTGCCAATAGGTTACACGATAAAATGTTTAACATTTCTTGGTATATATAGATAAAGATTTTAAGTACTTACTATTATAGTATATTTAAAAGAAAAATGGGAAAAAAGTTCACTATATAGTTTTCATTATATTGGATAAATATGTTTTATTGATTATGCGACGAACAAAATGGGAATAATTGTGTTTTGTTGGATTGATATCGTTTTTGGCACATTATATTATCGCGATGCAAAATACATTCTAGCTAGCCAATCCTGGAAAAAAAAATGTACGTAAGTCCTTTGTACGAAAAGAGAGTCAAGGAGATTCTCGATGAGATTTCTATTGTTCTGATAGGACATTTTTTGGTTTTTTAATACATTTTTAACACTTATTTTCCTTTTTTTTTTTTAGGTTTTTAAGAAATTCACAAACTGTCATATAAATGTAAATATTTTATCTAAATTCCCAAGAGACTAAAAAAGCAGAAAACTTTTGTAAAAGGTTGTTGGAATCTTATAATCAGTCTTCATCAGTGGTTTAAATTGATTAATGAGCAAGTAAATTTATCCTTGCAATACCATCAATCACTTCATTAGATTCTTGCCAAAGTTTTATGAGCATAATGATTCGAAAACGAACAGGGCGGGATATTCAAATTGAATTGATAATTATACGAAACCTGAAATCTTGTCAAAACAACTGCATTAGATAATTAAATGGATTTTTGTTTCTTAAATAATTAAGAACATTAATTCATTTTGATTGGAATAAAATGTTTTTGACCTAAATTTAATTAAAATTTATGATTAATTGAGTTAATATATTTTATTTTTTTACAATATCAAATTTTCTTTCACGAAAATTTTAGATACTGGGCAAATAATTAACATTTGTATGGTTTAAATAGTTTGGTTTTTCAGAACTCTATTTGCTTGATTACTAAAAGAAAACAAGAAACAAAGTTCTAAAATATAAAGATTTTGTTTTATGAAATTGTCCTCAAAATGAAAACTGATATAAATAAAATATTGTATATTTAGGAATAAGATCAATTAAAAAATTAAATCTAATTAGAATTCAATTTGATGAAAACGTCTCAAAATCCTAAAATTTTAAATTTAAATTTAATTTTGGTCTATCAATTAAATTTCCCTTATGGATATTATATATATTTTGGATCCGTAATTTTAAAATAATAACGATTGAAACTTTTATGTCCCTTTTCTATAAATAAAAGCCCATTTTAAATGGATTTTGATTTAAAACTAAAAACTTTCCATTTAATTAAATACGTCGGGTTTTTGGGAAATATTCTTCGAAATACATATACGTGAAATGAATTTTCTATTAGATATATGTATAAACTTTCCCTTCGAAATGGGTTAACTCTTGTATTTTTTTATATTTAGAAAAAAAGCAACTTTTTTTTTTCATACTCAACGTGTGCGTAAGGAATTTAAATGTCGAAACTTAAAAGGTTCCAAAATTAGTTCCAACATATGTGTCATGTGTTAATTTGATACTTTTTTTTAAGGCTAATTTTGAACATATTTCAAATTAAATAAATAGCCAAATGGTTATGCGGAAATATTTATAGATTATTCAATTATATATCAAAGCTTTGGAAACAGGTCATATAGTTAAAATAAAATGTCAAAGGCTTTATGGGTAATTAAAAATACATATCTTTTTGACTGTAAGTGATAGAAATAAATTAACAGGTTTGTATAAAATTAGACGATTTAAATGAATATATTTATCTTTTAAGAAGTATGGTATACTGGCCATGATTTCATATATGTATATAGGAAAAAAGGATAATGGTAGGTAAAAACACTTTTATTTTGGTTAACAAAGCTTCATTTATATTTATCCTTTTTCAATGACGATCCAATCTAGACTGCCTTCTTTAAGATCGTTGTCTACATCCACTATCTTTCTTAACTCTGATCCATTATGCGATCATGACTAATGTTTACGTAGTACTTGTTTCGAATGTTTAAATGCAGCTGTATAAAAATGTTTACATTCTCTGTAGTCCATAAGTTACCAATGACCACGTCGGCATTTTCTCTATATGAATCACGTTTCTTGCATCTGATAGCCATCCTACATGTTTGTCGAATATTTACCGGAATTGTGTTGGAAAGATCTATAAAACCATTGAAGTATTCGTCTTAAAATTGGTTTATTAATTGTATCTTCAATTGTAAAATATACATCGTTGATATTTCTTTAAAAATTATAGATTCCTATCTCTAAAAGTAATATTTTCAGCTGGTTTTTTAAAAGATAGAAAGACACGCTTGAAACAATAGTAATATGTAATAATTTAACTTAAATCTTTTACATCTTGTACATATTGTACATTCTGTATTAATTTATTGTAGAATAAGTTTTCATTCTTCTAAATTCACGATAGACAACATAAATCTAAAATAAATATCCTAATATATTATATTTTCTAATATGATTTAAAAGTTCAATTTCGTAATATATTTCTAGTAAACTGTGCTTGTTCTTCCATTTTTAATTGATTGGAAAATATACTTTTTAGTTGTTTATGGTAAGTACACCCAGGTAGGGTTGATTGTTACCCCATAATTATTTTACTCGGTAATAATTACTTTCGCCATAAACAATAAAATTCTGAACCGAACCAATTTTCGATGGTAATTAATGTTAAATTTATAAACGCAAGCAAATATAAATATAATTTATAAACTGTTGTAACCTTTCTACTATATATAAATACAGTATATTAACTATATACTATATTTTAACAATAAATATCGATTATTTGTAAAGTTATGAATAATTATAATAATCACAATATAACAATACAGTGAATTTTTTATAATTGCAAGTACTTATAAGTACTTATATATATATAACAAAGGATAAAACTATTTATTCTTTTATTTAGTACATCCTGATAGATTTTTACCTTTCAATTGAAACATATATGGAAGCTACTACATATTTACATATGTGATACATGAAAGAATTTATTAAATGAGAAAATTTGTAATTGTAAAATTATATTATTCAGATTCAATGATTGGGGTATATTCATTGATTTTTGATATTAATGAACTGAATATATTCTCTGAAAAAAAATGGAAGACATCAATTGTTCTCTGAAAGGATTACGATTTTATTGAATTTAAATTGTTGACCTATTTTAAAACTCCAATCAAGCATTATATTTTAATATCTTCTTTATTTTTGTATATGAATGCAATTTTCTTTTTATAGAATATTTTCCATGTAAATAAGTCGTATTTGAATGGTGGCTTTCCATTGGGTTGTGGGTGATGAATTAAAATGTTATACTAACTGGTTTTGTTTAATTAGTATAATATACGTATATATAAAATTATTGAACATTCCATAAGAAGGAATATTCGTTTTTCATCGAAATGAAAAGGATTTTCTATATAAAGTTTATTAAACTGTAAATTTATTTTAATAGTTTTTCTGCATGCTAGAAATGATTGAATGGGGTAATTAGGATTCATGTAATAACATTTCACAATATTATTTGCATTGTAGAAGAAAAAAAGTTTCTCTATTCGATTATTATCTGTTTACTTTGAAGAAATAATTGGAAATGCAATGTTCGAAGAAAATCTATATTTTTCCCTCAATGAGGATAATAATGATAAACTGAAATAAAAAAACTAGAAGTCGATGTACAATAATTCAGAAAAGCTTCCATTAAATTTAGTTCTTTAAATGTAAGGTTTGGGACAGCAAGTTTTTTCTTTGAACGTAATTTTCTTCTTTTTTTTTAATTAAATTAATCACGAATTGTCGCTTTGTAGATGGTCATGTCAGTTAGGTGAAAAATAAGAAAATATATATTGTTTTTCAGTCTTGTACAAGTCAACATAAAATTATAAATTGCCTATTTTAAGGCGCACATGAAAATGTGACAGACACGTTCAGACCAATGAAATTCTATTTTTAAAACAAGAAATTAGAAATATCTTTTATTTTATCTTTATTTAGATCTTATAAAACGAAATAATTCTTTTATTATCTTTATAAAAAATATATAACCATGAATTTAATTTAATGAAAAATTTTTCTAGCAATTTCTTCTTCTAAAAATGTTGTTTTCTTGTTAATAAAATACAAAACTTTTTCAAAGAAAAAAATATGTTTTTTTAAAACTTTTTCTAAAAAAAAAAGAAAGAAAAAAATATTTGCGGATTGCCAATCTACAGGGCATTATCTGAAGATTTTATCAAATACCCTATCCTTTCTAGTTTTGTTTAAATTACATATGTATTGGAAGAAAAGAAAGAAACTTTTGTGTATAAAGACTAATATCTTCTATAAAAGAACATTGAAAATATAAAGGAAAGGAAAAAAAAACATAAAATGAGGACCCCATCAAGAAAACGTTATCAGAACTCATTAAGGGGTTCATGAAAGGATAACGAACGTATTTATATATATATATATATATATTTCTATATATTTAAGATGAACCGATCTTATCAAAGGGATTGATTGCGTTCTTATGTCGAACAGAGATTCAAGAATTCAGTACACATAACAAAGAATATAGAAATTAGAGGATTGGAATAGAAATAAAAATAGGGACTAAGAAAAAAGGATTAACTGGACGTATAAGAATATAAAAATCTCTAGGGGCTATAATTTGAAATCTTTATGATCAAATATAGCCAAAAGCTGTTTTCATTTTATAAATGAAATTAAAGAGAATTTTCCTTCGAAATTTTAGAAAGACTAATTTTAGAGACGAAAATTAAAAATTTCATCTCGTATATTACTTATAATTGGAAAATGAGATATTATGTTTTAATTAGTTGGAATACTATTAAAATTGGTTCACTCAATCGTTCTATTTTCGATTTAAATGAAAACAAAAATCTTCTATAACCCAGATTACCTTCTAATCGGACCACATTTTCTGAACTTTACCAGGTAATATTTATAGTAAATATAGAAGATATTAAATTAGATCTCCAGTGTAGATTCGTTTCGATTTATGAAACTTCTTTCTTCAGTTTTTCAAAGCTAGTGTAATTAATAGAAACTATCGAAACGAGAATTTTTGGTAACTTCTACTTTAATCATTCTTCTGATAGAGGATCATGTCATGTATAATGAGTAAAACTGAAAAGTACTATTACCAATAAGAGTTTTAAAAACAAATAAACTAAAATATAAAGAGAAGGAAATATCATGAACTGAAAGCATAAAAATGTTACAATTATTTTATTATGGATGAATAATTTCCTTTTGAATTTTCCTCAATGCATATAATCAGAAAGAAAGTTGCATGAATGAAAACTGAAGGGTTTTAATGAAGTGCATCAACTTCAACCATCTATCAAGTTTTGGAATGAGTTTGGTTCTTTTATCTTTATAGTTCTTTTAACCAAAAACAAAAACAAAGACTCTTTTATATTTTGTGCATATCTTTCCTTTTTACGAATGCAAACTTCAACAACAACATTTCATGTTTTTTGTTGGAAGGAAACATTTTCTACATTCAAAAAGGTAAACATCTCCTTAAGGTATGCGTTTTTTTTTTTACTATACTTTAAGTACTTTTCTCGAATCATAACTTTATATATAAAAATATTATATTTTATCTGGAAGTCTTTTTATATACGTTGCAAAATCATTTCCATCATTTCCATTTATGTTGATTTAAATGCAGTTGTAATGTTTTCCAGGTAAGTTTATAAAATTATGATAATGACAATATCATAGAAGAATATCATGAAAATTTTGAATAACTCTAACTAGTTTTTGTAATATACAATGCTTTATTTTCTTTTTTAGAAGTTTTGAGATGAATTTAAATAAATTACAATATACATAAATACAATTTCGTATAAATTTCCTTCTTAATGAAAAGGATTCCATTATATCGTTGAGTCTGAAATCATACTATAGGAAATTTTGTATGCTCTTGGGATTATTTACTTAATTAAATCTGACATTTAATTTCAAAGTGAAAATGATTATGTTTTTTGTTTGATAGAGCTTTTCAAGTTTTTCATTTCTAGAAGTTTATTGTCTTCACAATGATGTTTTTATTTTATTTCGGTTTTCATTATTTATTACCAAAGTTTCGGTTCATTTTGATTTTAATTTCTGTAAATTTTACTACTGTTTTTCAAAATTTCAAAAACTTATGGACATCAAGGATATTATTTAGTCAAAAGTTTGTTGGTTTTCGGTTGTAAAGAAAAACAAAAATAAATAAAATTCAAATATAATTGAAAAAGGTATGAAATTTTCATTACGGAAGAAATACCTAAAATATCATAGAAATAATTTTCTGATTTGAAAATGGAGTTTTTATTCTTTCAATGAACGTGTAATATTTATTTATGGAATAAAATACTTCACTTTCGTATAAAAAAATGATTACATAGAAAAATCGCAAATCGATATTCAGCGAACTAATGTCCAATATGGGACTAAGCCTACAGTATTCTTAGACAGACATTGGAAATTCAATGATATGGTTTGGTTTTTCCTGAAGATATTTTCATAATTTTTGATAATCTCAAAAACTTTTCAAACAATTTTTATCTTGTTACATTGTTGTAAAAGGATGGGCTCCAGAAACAGGATATGTTATGTACCATCACGATATCTCATCAGTGCACTGTGTTAGCGCGAGTTCAAACTAAATAACTGAAATTGTTTTTCGTGCTTCAGGAGACTTATAACATATATAAAGAAAAAAGGTTTATAAACCGCTTAATATATCATAAAGTTTTCCAGAACAATATGTTAAGATTAAAATACTTGAGGTTATGTGAAAAACATAAAAGCACAAAGTTGGCTATTTGAAATCTTTCAAAAAATATTCTTTCCATAAAATATTTTTATATACCAAAATATACACCTTAAATACCTAAATCTAGAATAGTGAATAATAAAAAAATATGAATATTGTATAAATAGAATGACATACAGGCATGGAATTATTTTCGTTATATTAGAATATTTATATATAATATTTCGTTGTAGAATATATAAACATAAAGATGTATCGTCTACTATTTTTCCGGAAGTATCCTTTATAATGGAGTTTTAAAGCATAGAAATTATACTATATATATAAACACATATATTTTATACCTAAAGGTTAACATTTAATCTCACATTATCCTTTTCTCTAACCATAAATACATCTCATATTTTCCTAGATACGCATTTATGCCTTCCTAAATGGTTTTTAACCCTCATCTCTTGAATAACTTTAAGTGGTGTGTTTTTGTAGATCGTATGATAGCACCTATAAACTCCTTTTTCTCATATATAATATATTATTATATATATATGTATTTCTTAAATAGTCTCCTATTCAATGTTTATAATCCATTTTAGAGTAATACTTGTATTTTCATTTTGGGAGAAAAAAAAGGTAGATAAATATATTTATAATGAATTTTTGACATGAATAGGAATTATTCTGTATTCTGACTGGAAATAATATTATTTAAATTTATTTGTTTTTAACAACTAAATATATTGGCGATAAGTGTTGTTAAACTGGATTTTTTTGTGTCGCATTTTATTCTATTTTTAAAAATCAGTACACTGTGGTTCGATAAGAACTATCTCGTGACCAAGATAGCAATTAGTAACCAAACATAATTTGCACTAGATGAAGGTCGGTCAATAATAACGGGGAAAAATATAATGAAAAATATATTTTTTAGGCCAGGTTTCCAACATTCAATTCAGACAAAAAGGCTTTGAGAAAAACATAAATCTTCATTAGGAAATCATTAATTGCTTATTTTTAGGCGCACATAAAAATAGGAAATATGTTCAGACCAAGAAAATAATGTTGCTCGATGATATGATATTTAAAATTGTATATCGAATAGAAATGTTTATATTCTTTGGTATTTATTTTTGGAACTACAATCTTCCACCGAAAGGCACCTATAATTTTATAAATGAATCCAAGCAGTGATTTTATTTTAATTTTCAAATAACCTTCTAAGCTTCTAAACTAAACAAGAAAGTTCTCTGAAAATTAATAACGAATTAATGAAAATTTTTATAAAAATTAAAATAGTTATCAAATTTTAAAATTCACTTAAGTCTGCTTTAAATAAGTATTAATTAATTAAATTCAAAAAGAATTGCTGATCTGAAATTTAAAAAAATGTGAAAAAAGCTAAAAAAAAGGATATTTTCAAATTGAATTAAAATAAACTGAAACGAGTTTTTAATTTGAATAATTTAAATATTCATTTTTCTTCGAGGATTAAAATATTGAATTTTCATTCGGATTTAGAATATGGAAATTGCTGTAATTAATGTAATTAAATTCGTCAAAGTTCTAAACTCTAAATTTCTTAAGTTTCGTTTGAAAATTCATATTCTGGTAATTTTTTCTTTTTGATCAAAAAATAAGATTCAAGAACACTTCAACATAAATCATGGTAAAACGAATAAATTATCAGAAAGAAAAGGAAATCTCATTTTACTAGCTTCTGATTTTATTTTTTAAATTATATAATACTAAAAAACTCAATTTAAGTGTATTATTCTATGTATAATATATTTCGATAGCTTTCACTATAGAACAACGACGAAGAACTTCTACTTTTCTTCTTGAAACTCTTACCAATTCTCTCTAAATTTCACCTGGTTTCCTTTTCTTTTTTTGTTATCATGGAACCAACCACTTTGGTATAATTCAAAATTTGGTTTTCAAATTGTAATCCTTTCGTGGATGATGGCGATTGTAAATTACGTTCTGTTTTTCATGTTGTCGGTGTTGTTGAAAAACTTTAAAGTTTTAAGCTGAGCTTGCTACTTTCCTGGTGAAAAAGATTAAAAAGTTTTTCCTTTTTTTTTTTTTTTTTTAAATTGGTTCAGGTGTGAATTGTCTATGTAACCGCAACATAACTCATTTTATAGGTGTAAAAAATAATAATAATAATAATAATGATAATAGAGTAATATGAGGGCACCATAGTATTGGTTGTAGAATTTTAAATCTTACATAAATATTCATTATAAATGTATTTTAGTTGTTAAAGATTTTCCCAAGAAAAAACAAGAAAACTTTATAAAGTTTTTCATAATCTGATTGGAAAAATCAATTTCTATCAAAAACATGAATTTCATTTTATCAATCAAAAACTTTTTGATCTGATGTAGTTTAATTATGAAGACAAGATAGAAAAATAAAACGTATTTATTTACATTTTAATTGATGATTAGTAAAGAAAAAAAGGCGTGGTATTGTATTTTTTAAATACAAACATATCTAATTGTAATGCAATTACTAAAGTCAAATCACATACTAACCAACAACAATCAATTTTATCACATCATCTCCATCTTAGCCATATCCCTTGAGAATAAACCCTTTTCGAAAGGGTTACCTCTATCATTATTTTCTTTATATACATACATATAGTGCTATATTATAAATTGGGGATGCATTGGAGTATTGTTCGAATATAATAGAATATTTTGTATATATATATATATATATAAATCTAGGATATTTGAAGCGAGTTTCATGAGTGGAAATGTGGTAAAATTGAAGAAGGATATCAAAAGGAAATAGCCTCGGTTTGATCAAAGTGGCTAAATTAAATCTCTTTAGCTTTATATCCAATCGAGAGAGCCCTTTTAAAATGATTCCAGTGAATGGAACTTCGATATACATGTACAATATATATATAAAACAAAAACCAAACCAAAATACCCATTCTTTTTGTTTTTTAAGAGTTTTTAAATATATATAGGAATTCTAGCTTAGAATTGTATTATGTACAAATTTTCCCAAAGACTCGACCAAAACCGTACATGATGATGGAAGCAATATTTTAGTTCTATATTTTAAACATGTCTAAAACTTTATCATATTACATTTATAGATACAGGATTTAGAAAACGAATGATTCTATATAAGTTTTATATATATAGATAGTGTTTAGTTATATGGATTTAAATTGGAAAAGTGGTATAGATGTAAATTTTTCAAGTAAATGGTTTTCACATTTATTTATTCTTTGTTTGTATATATATATTTGTTCATTTCAATGTATGCACGTTTCTGCTATTTAAAGTTATTCAACCCTTTCGTTTTTGTCTTGACGGGAGATGAAAATTTATGTTTCAACTGTAACCCTTGTAAATACATGTCTGTCTTCTTTATATCAAGTTAAGTTAAAATCTTCTATAAATACATTATAAAATGAATGTATCTAAATATTTACATATATATATGTCGCCGATATATGAATTTCATATACAGTCAAACCTGTTAATGGAGCCAGCCTTCGGTGCCCCTTTTATATAGGTGTTCTCTAAAGGGGTTAGGCAAGCTTGAGAAGTTTTTTTTTGGATTTTCGTAAAGTAAGGTATACTTACAGCCATCGTAAAATCCAAAATGTTATCAAAATTTCGGAAGTAATTGTATTTTAAATGCATTAAGACCAATCGCTGATCTGTTAAGATTTGGAATTTCTTTTGCGGTGTACCTAAACGCTAACTAATCGTTAAAATGAGCAGAAAATGTACGTGTGAAGATTTGTTATATGATTTTCCATTTTGTTATTGTATTATACTTAACCGCTTTGTTATATGAAATTTTGAATCTTCAATTTTGTCATCTTTCATTTGCACATTTTTCAAACAGCAAATTTTACTACTTAACATTCTAAATACCGGTATATCATTTTGTGTTCGAAGCCTAACTTAGGGGAAATCTTAACATAAACTTTATCTAATTGAATGTAAGTTCATTTTTTGATTCCAAATTTGGTTCAAATATATCACTGACATCGATTTTCATCGTAGAGCTTCATGAGAAAGCTTATAAGTCTGTCAGTTTACAATATTTTTCCATCAAATTTTAACCAGAATTACTTTACACTATGTAAGTATCTTAGAAATCGTTGATTTTTAGACTCTATTTCCATTAAGAGTTGTCCAAACGCACAGTTTTTTATTCAGTTTTGCCTGCGCAAATCTTATTTGCGCACAGTTTTTTATTCAGTTTCGCCTGCGCAAATCTGATTTGTGCATGCAAAACTGAGTAAAAAACTTTGCGTTTGGACGGCTCTTTAGATCCAATTTTTCAATTTGGCGTGGCCTAACCCATTATATTTTTTCCATTTATATTGAACAATTTTAGCTGGGCGATGAGATCAACAACTGTTTGATAGTTGATCCAGATATACTATACAGAATCTCAATTAACATGTCTTACTGTATATATTTGTATATCTTATTTTTTTAAATAGAAAACATGAAAATGACTACAAAAATTTGCTTTTGGATTTCGTTAATTAGTTAAAGAATAGAAGGAAGGGTTAAAAAAATGTTATTTTAAAGACTGTATATACTTCTTTGATATCGAAAATTTTCTTATAATAAACTTATGTACATACATGTATGTGGTGCTCTCCTTTGATATAAATTCTCTTTCATATGCCTATAAATATTGGAAACAAAATGATAATATGTTTAGTCAGTTTATGAAAACATTATAATAATTATTTGTGGGGGATGAAATATTGGGAAAATATAAAGGAATTCATTTTCTAATGAGTAAAAGAGTCAAAGACGTTTTTTTTTTGTTTTGTTGTATTTTCTATTTGTATTTGTAAGATTATATAAAATTCCCCAAAAATAAAAACAAGAATTAAGATTTATATGAAAATCTAAAAAGGGATGCTGTTTTTGAATGAGTTTAAAATTAAAAGATTATAATAAAATCCTTTTACTTATGCAAATTTAATTTGATTTTTGGCTTAATTCTATTTTTGAAGAATATGAAAATAATTTTTCTTTTCTATTCTCGTTTTTCTATACTTAAGGAAGATTTCATAATTTTAGTGTATTTCATTTTGTTTTTTGTTTTTATGATTTTCCGTTAATCAAGGTGTTTGATTTTAAGATGGTTTTAATTAAATTTATGAAAGAAAATTTTAATTAAATATTAATGCTTTTCTTTTTGACAAATTTAATCGTTTTACAATGTTATTCGAAACAGGAGAAAAGGTATATATTGTTGTTTAGAAAAGTTTTCGACTTTATGGAATGTGCTTTTCTTTATTGTATTACAACATTTATATTTCCTTCGGGAGTTTTGTCAATCTTTGAGTGTGTTTCTTATTTTTAAATTATTAATAAAATTATATAACAAAAATATAAACTTTTGAAACCGTAAAAATGTTTACATTTTGAAATATATATGATTGATTTCAGATTATGAGTTTATGAGATTATATATCTTGTTTAAGAATTTACCAATTGAATAGGTTAAAAAAAACTTAATTAAAATTAGACAAAATTACGTAGAATATATAATTTGTGAAAAGCCGAAATCAATCGTCGAACATGACTATCATCAGTTACCGGCAACGAGTTCAAAACAACTGTTTGTACCAAAACATTCAATTCCACATGTTACCCAATGAGTCTAGTATTAAAATACTTACTCCATGTATTTTATGTTTCATTTAAATTCTAGTAATGACTTACTTTCCGCCTTCAAGTTGCTCTAAGTTAGTTTAGTTAGTTACAAAAACAGCATAGTGTTATCAAAAAGGAAATTCTAAGCAATCGCTAACTTAAGCCGTTTAGTAAAATTCCAGCATAACATTATTTTGACAGCTTAAAAGAGCGTTGGTGGTTGCTGCTTACTCCAATAAACACTTTTTGTATAAGCAACTAAAATATAAATTCATATGTCAAATTTTGTACGAAATTTCAGTTAACGCAATTACTGTTAGGTTTTTAAAGAATGAAATGTTATGATTTATTATGAGGAGAAGGTACAAGAAGAAGAGTATTCATTTTCTAATTTAGTGATAAGTAATAATCCTCAAACAGAATTGATATGATGACTACGCTAAGTTGACTACACTAATTAGCCTCCTAAGGTTGCCGCCTATTCCTAAAATAGTTGAAAATAATTTACGATGAAAATCTTAAAGAAAGTTTTCGGTTATCTCATCAAAAATTGTACAGCACATATTATCTTCAAATCTCATATTTATAAATACATATGTGTTTGTTAAATTTAAATTCCTGGATTTCTAGCTTATATGAGATTATTTATTTTGAATAAATTAATACACAATCTTACTGAAATATAATTTACCATTTGAATTTCTCCTGGATCCGAAATAAATCGTGATCCCTCTTTTATATATTAATTATCTCTTAAATATATTATCATATAAAATCCTTAATTAATACATTATAATTCCTTATACAAGAAAATCGCAAAATTCTGATAAGAAAATTTTGTGATACTAAAAATCTTTACAAAAGTATAAAAAATCATATGTTCTTCAATTCTACCGTAAATAATTTAAAATATATCAAAATTTGTTCAAGAAACTTATCGACAATCAGGCATAAGCTAAAATAAGATTTTTGAAGAAAAGTGGTTCCAATATAAAAAAGGGGAAAATCATGAAGGAAGAAAATTTTCAACTAAAAACTAAATTTACACAGTATAAACTGCAAACTTAGCAAAAGTTTCGTTGATACAGGATTTTGGATGCAAGGAGCAAAAAAAAAAACAAGAAGAAAATGAGAAAAAGGGATCTTTGAAGCGATCTAAAACAATTACCCAAACACTTTATAACAAAATGTGTCTGCTTGTGTATATAAAAACAATTCAATTCTTGCGTTTTTTTTTCGTCGTAATATATAAAAATAAGGGTTGTTGGGTGTTATGAATTTTAGAGATGAGATTTTTGGAAAATGGTTGAAATGAGAAAGTTAAAGAGGAAGGAAAAAAAAACCGGGCCTAAGCACTCAATTCAACATCAGTTTAAAAACACTCAATTTGTGTGAAACACGTTTGGGGCTGTGGAGATAAAAAAACGAATCTTATCTTTTTCTTATCTGTCTAACCAAAGCAAATAATGTTCTAAAGGAAAATATATTATATTGAAAGTGTGCGTATCCTTGTGGGTGGGTTGTATTTAGTGTTTTTCTTTTCTTTTTTTTTCTTGATACAGCATTTCTTTGTTTGGTGGTGAATGAAAAGTGAATAGGCTAAAACCAAATAACAAGCCCATGAGATATGAATTTAGTTGATAGGCTCTGACTGAGAGAATTTTCATTTGGCTTTACTTTTTTTGGTTGTTTTGCATATACAGTACCTAGACGCCGTTTATTTAAACTGAAAAACGAAAAATTAAGGGAAGAAATATTCTCGTTACAAATATAAAATATATACACAAATTTTAGTAACCCCTTTTTTATGTTTTTGATTAAATTTATCTAATTATGTTTTTTTTTTTTGCTTATTTTGAAAAGTATATATAACATATTTTTATGTTCGTTCGTTTTTTTTTTTTTGTATGGATCAGAAAAATTATGTATATCATTATGAAGCTATTACAGGATAAAACCGGGAATTGAATGAAGTGTAAATCAAGGAGATTGCTTTTATATATATTTTTCCTGATTTTTTTTTTCTTTTTCGATATAATATTCAGGTTATTATGATTTTATCAAAGCAGTCGAGGAAATATGTTGATTTAGTAATTTTTCAATTATTATTCAAGTTTGATATTTTTATTTGCACATTGTTTTAGTTCAGTCACGGAGAAGTAATGTTGTGGTTTTTAAGAGCATCTAATTACGGGTTGAAGAACATATTTAATCATTCATTTATTTCATTTCGTTTATTTGAGGCTTCCAAATTTACAATAAAACAAATGATTTACGTATTTACTTAACGTAGTAGAAAAAATAAATTAAAAACAAATTCATGTAGCTGGCTTTTAGGAAATGCCTAGCTCTTTTTAATTATTGATTAAAACACAGAAAAGGACGAAACAAAGATATGAAACATAAAACCTAAAACTAAGAACTCAAAACTAAATAACAAACATACAGTAACTGAAAATCACAAATTTTCAAATTAAATCCTAAAAACCATAAACAATGGTAGTACCTACCATAGGGCATAATTAAAACATTATTTCCAAGAAACTGGAGAAAGATAATTTCAGGTCAGATTGAGTTTAGAATATATTCAATCAATATATAGCAAATTAAAATTTTTAAATTTCCTGGACCGCAATTTTGGGATCATTAGACTGGGATGGCTATATTTTCATTAAATAACCCTTATTTACTTTAATCCTGAAAAGGACATTTATGAAATTTTTCCATAACTTTTCCAACTTATAATTTATTTGTCTTCGTTTACTTCAAAATACGAGTGCAAGGCGATACGTACCCATGTTTGGCAAGTAAACAAAATTTCAAGCTATTTTTCGATTGCCAATGAAATGCTGTACCAAGATCAAGAGATGCCAATCGTGACTTCAATCAGCAATGAATCCAAGACAACCTGAATTGGTATCTTTCTAACATATTTGGTTACATATATTGTTACTTTATTAATAATGTAAATCATCGAATTCGGATAACTTAAAAAGAAATCACCAGAACTCCTACCCCAGTGGGCCAGTTGTACTGACACTGGGCATCTTGTAATTTCAAAATTTCATTTCTGGAAAATTAAAATATTATAATTTATGATGAAAATCTTCTGTTTTAATTAAAACGGTAATTTTTATATTTTTTCTTAGTTGGATGAATTGTACGAAACGAAATAAGTTCATTATACTAAAATCGATTCATGGTTATTTTAATATCGCAAAGTGTGGACAATAGGGTGGCCATAAATATTAAATGAACCGCATAATCAAGCAGAAAGTAACCGTGTAACATTTTATATAACGTTTTTTTACTTTTTTCGCGTACTAAATAAATGTTCATGGCATAC
The DNA here is from genome assembly GCA_963422695.1 of Xylophagus ater. Classification (NCBI taxonomy): domain Eukaryota; kingdom Metazoa; phylum Arthropoda; class Insecta; order Diptera; family Xylophagidae; genus Xylophagus; species Xylophagus ater. Next base: position 5,516,984 of record OY730481.1, read on the forward strand.
TTTTTAGTATTTGCTGGAAATTTATTAATTTTTTATATGAAATTTTATTTTTAAAATATTTTATCATTAAAAGTTTTCTCTAACTCCATTATTAATAACCAAAAAATATGAATATTTCAAAAACACTATAAAATTAAATTTCGAAGAAAATTATTTTGGCCATATTCTAAAATCAAACAATTATTTAAAAATAATTAATTTCTGATTGCAATAATTGCGTTAAATGGTTTTCAGTTGTTTCAACAATAAAATTTCAAAAATAAAAATCTTTTGATTATTATAATTTGGAAAAGAATAAAAGAAATTTATAAGTTATTTGATTGTGAAATGAACTGTAAAAGTTTTATGAAGAATTTGTATATTTTTGAGGTATTTCTCAAGGCGCAAATAAACTTTATTCATCTCAGTTAGCTTACGTACAGGATGTTCGAATGAAGTAGTCATAATTTCGATTTTAAATAACTACCAAATTAAGATTTCTCTAATTTTATCTTACGGATTGGATATTTCATCCTTGAAATCGTTTAAAGCACCTTTTCCATCACATTTTCACACTTCGACTTGTGTTATTTCTGTTGGCTCTGGTCAAATTGACTACGCTTCAGTTAAATTGTTGTGAGCTTAATTTTGTATAGATTTCCTTAAAATATCCCAACAGGAAGAAATCGGGAGTGGTCAAATCAGGGCGAAAATACTTAATTTTCTTAGAGTATTCAAATGTTATTAATAAAATTTTATCTGCCACTTTTCTCTTTATCTTAAACATAAAATTCTAAAACAACATAAATTTAAAACAATATACATATTTTATTAACTGGCTCTAAAATTTTGAGTAATTACTTGCAAATAATTTTTCAAACATAGACTTATAATAACGACTGTGCATTAAACTGACTCTTTTTGTACCATAATATCGCGACACACTATAGATTCTTCTCTTTCTTAATCCTATTTTCATCCATTCTTCTTTAAGTTCACCTACAACACCAATACTGAACATCACGCTGCTCATTTGGCTTGGAAATCGAAGTATACTAATCTACGGTTCAAGCTTATATTGTATCAGATATTTTTGCCTTTCTACTCTCAATTGGCAATTGGAAAAGCCTTAATTATTTCAACATATTTGACATGCTTTTCACTAATTGTTATCAAGTGCATTGTCGGAACAACTTGCTCGTCTTTGCTATTATTTTCAATTCCAAAATTTTACTCTACTGTGGAACAACTAGTAAAAAATTCACCGATTTTATGACGTTAAACTCTACCTGATATATTACTAGCAACTGAACTACATAAATATCCGAAAATAACGAACAAGTACACCACCAAGTAAAAAAATGGCACTCATACAAAATTACGATAACTTCGTTCGAATCCTGTATATTAAAAATTTCATTCAAATGATTGAAATGGCGAAAGACTCGTTAAATTTTGAATTTAAAACTATTTATTCAAATTGCAGTAATAACAAAATTTTTACAACTATCATAATATAAATGATATCACATGAATCTCTCTAGAGTGGTGATATACAGGTCATAAAAACCAAATAGTAGAAAACTATACCTTGGTATGGTATTCCAAGAACACGTCGCAAATCATATTATGTGATCGGAATTTTACAATGAATCCATCAAAAAAGAACCAACTGAATTACAATGATGCAATAAAAATAATATTTTTGATATGAAAATCAACATACTACATGATGTTATGTTTGTTCCGCTAGAAAATAGTTTCTACACGAGGAACACTAAAGCAATTTCTCATTATTTTTATCAAAATATTTTTCCGGATTGTTGTTTCTTTACCTTCATCCTGATCTAAACTTTTTTATTTAAACGAAACGAATAAAAAACCTGACGTCCATTCGTCGTCATGATTGTTGTTGTCACCATCACTGAAGGTTTCTTTTCTTCTTCATCTTATACAATATCTCAATATCTGTGTCTTCTAGAATAATGGTAAAATATATGGTGGAATAGATAAAGTTGCAACTTAACTCAAGGGAATTTATTGGAAAAGTCAACTATTCTATATTATAGTGGAGATATAATGTAAAATATCTGTTCTGAATTATTCATGAATGCATCAACTTGATATGCAGATTCCCTAGAAACGCTTGGGACCATTATTTTTGGTTCTTCTTACAAATATATTATAATAAAACAAGAAGCTCTGTACCAGTATAACTGGTATTTCACCCCTACTGAGACAGAATTGTGGATGTTTTTATAAGTTCATTAACAAAACCTTAGCACACTTCTTAGAGCTATATATTTCGGACAATTGTCTTAATTTTTTTTATGTTTAAGATGAACGAAATACAATATTTTCATATAATTCATATTGAGATTTTTATATATGCTTTTGAAGATTTTATACTCCTTCTGTTAGCCAAAAGGTTATATGATAAAAAGCTTTCTAAATATATATTTTTTTGTATTCGAACCCTAACTTAAGAGAAATCTTAGCATCAACTCTAATTTAATATAGATTTTGTTAAAAGACGGAAAGTTTTCCAATTTCGACCATTTCGCTTTAGGTGAGATATCCGCTATGAAAGAACGCAAATCTCCTGTGGACTTATGAAACCGATTCAATCCAAAGAACAGAAAAAAGAAAATGTTTAATTTATTACTTTTCGAATTTAAATGATATTTTTAAAGTTGTGTGAAGGACATAAAATATTCAATATTTCCTATTAATTTAAATTCTTCCATTTCTAAGGTAATATATGCTCTTCTAAATACCTTATTTTGCAGACCATGTAAATTTTATATATTCCATCTTCTTTTTAAATCTTGGAAACGTTCATACAAAAAGAAAATATCTTAAAAGTTTTATGAAACAATTTCATTTACATTTTACATCATATGAATTTCCATTCTTCTCTTCCAAATGTCAATCAACTTATTTTTATTATATATACAAACTCAGCTATTGATGTAAACAATTCCAATTTTCTATATAAACTACATACACGTAGATTTCAGCTACATCATAGAAGAGCTACTCCATACATTTACTTATACCCGGAATAATCATTTCAATCATACTATTCTTGCACCATCTTAGAATTGTATTAAAGTTTCCATACAAAATGGATTCCGTCATTCATGTTTTTCTCTCTATGTATTTCATTTTTTGAATAATTCTATTTTCTTTTCGGTCATCTACCTATATATGTATTTATATAACTGTCTTTTCCTATTCTCTAAATCTTATGCAATCATTGCCAATCCTGAAGATGCCGTCATATAAAAAGAATCCACCCAACAATTTAACTAAATATAACATCGGAAGAAAATATCACATATAACATTTTCCAAAAATCAATTCAAACTCCTTTTACTTATATATTGTTGAACTCAGGTGGTTTTTCCTTGAATGGTTTTGGTTGATAGAAAATTGGGAGACATACTATTCATATATTCGTTTTTTTTCTTGGGAATATATATATATATACTTTTTCTTTGTAATATAAGGAAAATGAAAAAAAAAAAACATCTTACCGTTGTGGTAAGTTATCGAAAGAGAATCGATTTTGTTGAAAGACATTCAAACGAACCGAAGAAAATTCAATTGAATTCAAATAAAGTCATCAGATTCGGGAAATGCAAATTTTCTTCAACTTGTTCGTTATCGAAAGAAAAGAAAAAGGCAACGATTTGAATATAGAATATTTTTGTTGGTTTGAGTACAAACAAAAGTACCATCGAAAAATTTTCTAAACATTCAATAAAAAGTATACTATATATGTAGTTATATGTGGGAAAAAAGGAAGAAGACGAGCATGAATGCCTCATTCAAAAAATAATCCTATAAATATTATATGTACATGAAGGTAACTTTTACAATGAGGAAGGCAAAAATGCGTTAGAAAATTTGCTTTTGTTGAGAAGAAAATAAGGAAAAAAAAGAGACTCCGCCAGAAAGATTTTCAATATATTTTTCATATTTCCAAAGGGGTTATCTAAAATTCTAAAGTACACTTATGAGATCATCTTCATAATCACTTATCTCTGATTACGCACTTGTGGTTATTCGAAAAGAGGCAACTGACAATTTTCAAGATTCTTTGTGTACCGCTAAACCAATCCCTCGCTAAATACAATATAAGGAAGAAAATATATTTTCAAGAAAATGGTTCTAATATGTTTCGAAACAAAACAAAAAAGTTAAAATTTAGAATCTTATAAATTTTTAAAAAATTTAAAACTTTTAGAAATCTGCTTTACGTTATTTCTGGAACCCTAATATTTCTGTTACACAATTCAAACCCACTTTTTCGTTAGTATTCAGTGGTGGTAACTTCTTTCGCAGGTTGTGTTTCGAACAAACTCACAACACACTTACAAACTTCATGTAATTGAAACAAGTTACACTGCCATTTTTGCGAAAAGTCGAAACACAAGATCTGAAACAAGTTACGTACTACCACTTCAGGCCATTGATATGAAATGTTCGGGTTTAATTCCGGACAAACATATAGCTAGACAGATAGATGAAAATTTAGAAAGTAGGTTTTTTGGTCTTAACTTCATGCTAAAGGATGTATACTTCACCAAAAAAAAAGTCATAAAACTTTCAATGTACAAAGCCGGCTTAGAATTTTATTTATGTGAGAAGTAAAAGATTTCAAGGCGTGTATTTTTTCTCTCAAAATTTAATCATCTTAGAAATTTATATCTTAACATTTATTTTGCTGTTAATTACTTGCACATCTATATCTTTTTTCTTTTATCTTTTTAGATTTTCTTTAGACTACTTTATAACGTTATAATACCACCTATTAAAAGTGAATTGCTATCGTATAATTCTGTATATACTTATCTCTATAAAATTCCTATAAAACTTGGATTGATTTTCTTCTCAGACAAATTGTATCTCATTTATTGAGTGAAGCTTTAGATATATCGTTTCAGAGAGTATATTTCAAGTAACCAAAAGTTCAAACCCAAACAATTTATTAACACAACACAATAGCTTGAAATGGAGGACGAGGACGAAAATGAACGTCAAAACCGTCGACTATATATATGAATATATATATAACATACACTGTAATATAAGCAATATAAGCGATAAACAGAAGAAGAAAACCTTTAATACGATACAAGAAAAAAAAATTTCTTTTAAAAAGATAAATCTCCTTCGGTTAAGTTTCAGCGATACCAGAATAAATGGGATTCAATTTTTATTCATCGCCAAATCGAGTGCACTTGAAAGCTTAATGTATAGCAAAAAAAAAAACAAGCTGAAGATAAGAGTGAAAGAGCTTTTTTCTTGCGAATAGTCCTTATGGTGATAGTGTACCAATGTGTAGATTTTTCTTTTTTTACGCTTTTTATTTTTTTTTGGTTTCCGAGACATATTTTCTGTAGTCGTTGATTCCTGGGAATGAATTGCAACGAATTTTTCATGAAATTTGTTTACATTAATTTTTCTAAAAGTTTTCATTTTCATGAAATGGTAACGAATTTTGTTTATTTGTTTGTTTTTACTTTTCCCAGGAAATGTTTCGTGAGAGAATTTATATTACAGTTGATAAATATGAGGAAATGTGATTTATTAATTAAGTATAAAGGAAAAATGGGAAAATCTAAAAAGAAATTCGAAGGGTATCTTAAATTTAGCTACCTTTAATATAAACTATATAAAGTACAAAATGCCTATATACAATATATGTATGCCGCCGGGCAACTTCAATACGGAGTTATGTTGAAAAAATTAATTAAAACTGCATTTGAAGTTTCCAACAAGTAGATTCAAATGTAGGCTTTTGAGTTAGAATTAGAAGGCTACTTCATCTGATAAAAATACCATATGGGTTTCTTCTGGTAATGCGGTCATAAAAGTTGCGAATTAAAATTTTTTTAAATTTAAAACACACTATAATGGCATACTGGCAAATATGATTTTAAACTTAAGTTGTAATAATAATAACGAATAACATTAAGACACTTAAAACAATACTATGTACTTAACTCCAAATCTTAAAATTTCAAGATAATTTCCGTATTGAACTAGCTCATCGATATATTTTCCGTTTCATACAAAAAATTCGAAATTTTATAAGGCTGTTTTGAATTTAATTGGTCCTGAGACATTTTTTTATTGATAAAATTCGTTAGATCAACATTTTTTTTAAATTGGTTCATATAAAAGGTTTAAGTAGTTTGTCATTTAAAAAGTTTTAAAAGCCAACTTTTGTTGGGCAACTATCCGAATTTTTAAGCCAATCCAACTCATCTTACATCATAGAATTCGTACTCGTACTTGTTTGGTAAGCAAACCTCTTCATATTACTTCATATATAGGAGTGTAGCAGCATTGTTTACACAGACATTGGGCATGAGAGTTATTAGAAACAACTTATATCCTTTAAAAAGGTGAAGATTTAGAATTTGTTTCATCATATTCTAGAAGATTAGATTAGATTATTATTATTCTTGTACTGCGACCTTAAGATTTATTGTACCTCCTTTTCTTTGGTGCAGTCGTTTGATTAGGCTCCAATTCTAAAGCACCTCCTCCAGACCTATTTCTCTTAGGAATTTTATTATCCGGAGTGGATCAAGAGATTGTATCTCATTTGGGGGGAGGTAGTATGCCCCCAAGTATTTCCTTCTTCTGCGGAATAATGCTTCGCCTTCAATATATATGTTTTAGAAATATCATTCATTAATTTCTGGTCCACCATAAAAACGAAAATAACTAATATATGAATTAAGCGATTCTTAAATTCTAATTTATGTTTCGTAGATGAAAATATATACCCAAAAATATTATTAATAAATTATTAAAAAATGGTAAATAATGTTCAAAATATTTTTCTTAAATTTTGCCCAAAAAGGAAAAAATCCTACAAAATAACGATTAAATATTCGAATTGAATTTAAGCCCTTTCAAAAGAAAAAAAAATATATAAAATATCGAAACTTTTCTCATTTTGAAAATTTAAAACTTTATATTACTTTATTATATAAGAAGCTTAAAATCAAAAGCTCCGTCTGGTACTTGAATAATAAAACCGTCAAAGTAAATAATTACTTAAAAATTTTCGCGACATTTAATACTCTTTAATGAGTAAACTTGAAAAACTTATGCTATTTTAAATTGTTCCCGTTTTTTTTTATACTTTATTGTTAAGTTTTGTATTGCTGCAAATTAAAATAAAACAAATATTTTTATAGTTCGGTGAGGTTGAACGAACTTAAAGTATAATACTTTCAATATTTTGTAAACTAATTAGACATTTTTTTATTTTCGACATCCTTGGACCTTGAAACCTTTTAAATATATAATCTTCCAATGACAAAGAAGGATTCTCTCATTACTGAAAAAAGGAACCAGAAAGTTATTATGAAGGATTAGAAAGTTTTTTTTTTTTGCTTCCATGGTATTAAAACTATATGAAAACACATTTTACGATGGTAAAAAATGTTAGTGTGATAGAGTTAAAAGCTTTAGAATACAATTTTCCTAGAGGTTAAGGGAGTAAGTTTTGTATAAATGAATGCTATATAATATTTAGTAAGTGGAAATCTAACGAATGGAAGTCTTGTTTTGTTGGTTTTCTTGTATTATTGTAGTAGGTTTGTTCCTCTTCTTTTTTTTTGTTTTTACAAAAATAATGAATTTTGTAGAATACTACTAAAGAAGGGATTTTGTGAATCCAATTTAATTTTATACTTTGGCAATAAGCTGACACTTGAAATGCAGTTAACCATCAAGTTAAAAAGGAAGGGATTGACAGTATATATTCTTGTTCTGGATTGTTTTTATTTTCTTTTAACAATTCATTTTACTGAAGTTAAATTGAATTTCTTAAGCTCGAAAGCTGCTCAAAAATATAATAAAAAAATAGGAAATATTACTTCTTTTTCAGGGGTTAGAATTTTTCATGATAAATTGTTTAAAAAATCTATACTATCACTTGAATTATTTGAATAGCTATTTTTCCTGTTTATAGTGATCTATATAAGGAAACTTTACTTGTGTTTCTTTGGTAATTTTTATTGGCCACTATTTCAATTTCTCAAAAAACGTTTTTTTAATCTATGTCCTTATAACTTTTAATTCCGAATATTGGTACTACTGATATTCTAATATTCTGATATTTACGGGTAGTCAACTTGGCCCTACCTTTCAAGGTGGGCAGTAGTGGTTTTCTCCGATGCTGAAGTTTATACTTTACATATAAATACATATTTTTACTAAACTTCCACTCAAAAATTACAAATATTTTGCATAGTTGCGCTAAATTAAGTTACTGCAGAACCGATGGGCGCTATGAAAATTTTACTGCCAACAAAGATCGAAACTTGGCGGTGGGTATGAAAAGGTTGACTACCCTTGCTCAATAATAACATGATTTAATCCTCGTATAAAATGTATGGTAAGCGTGCTTATTTTTCCTAAAAAACACAGCTTTTATCTTTGTATGATTAAATTGTTTGTAATCTGACGCGGATTTTATCATTCGAAACCCAATATCCAAAAAAAAGGTTTAGATCTTATGTATTTAAAATTTAGTAAGAATCTTTAAGCTTCAAATCAAATAATTATAATAAAATAGTGTTAGTGAAGATACTTTATAAGCTGTTATCACTTATAGAATATCTTTTACTACTTTATGATTATTTTTTAAATATTTTCTTTAAAGCTATGGACTTATGTCAACAATAACAACAAACAGAAATTCATATACTCTATGTACTTGGATAGAAGTTCTAGAATCACTTTGAACCTTATACCCTAGAGCAAATATTTGCATTTTGAAATGAGAAAATTTCTGATAGTGGCTTTTAAGATCGTTACCTTTGGAAATTGTCATCCAAAATGTAGTTCAGAAAATTTCTCCTCCTATATAATTCCAGTTTTTCTTCTTCTTTTTTTTGTAATTCCTGTTTTCTTCATTTTTTTCCCTGTTTTTTGAGTATTTTATTTCCCTGCTTTTTTGCAAGATGAAGACATGTTTAGGTATTAATCGTTAATAAACATCAAATCTTTAAAAATAAATAATAAATTCGTAAATTTTAATATAGTGCAATGGATTTTATTTGTACAATTTGTTTGTTTAGCAAAATTTTTAATGAAAATTTAAATTCTTTTCTAATTCTATCAAAAGTATAATGTTTGGAGATGACTTTTTAAACTAGAAAAATAAAAACTTAAAAGAATATTAATAATTAAAATTTTATTTAAATAAAAATATAATCAAAATTTTTTTTAATATCCTTTTTTTTGTTATTTTTATGGGAAAAACCAATTTTGTTCATCATATTAAATATTATTTCCTTTTCAAATAAAACAATTTGTTCCTGTTTTTTTTTCAGGTTTATTCTATCAAATTGCATTTTATATAATTCATTTAGACAAGAAAAATGATGTTCTATTAAATAAATATACGGGGAAGAAAAAAAACGAACTTCCTAGCAAATAGGGAAGGAAAATCCTTTCATTTCATCGCGTTTTCATTTTTTACAAGTAAATGTCATGTCTCGAGGCTTAGGAACCGTATTACATGAGAAATTCTAGGGACACATGTGTACAAGTTGTCGAAAAGAAAGAATGAATAGAAAAAAAAAAACAAAAACAAATGTAAACTCCGACACATACCATCCGAGAGACGTCCTTTATATACAGTATACTCTTCAACATTTATTCTCATTTGTCATTGTCATGCAATTTGTCTAAAACGGTGAACTCAGCTGCACGAAAAGTTGAAGAATAATTGGAAATCTGGGCGATGGTACTATATGTTTATGCCTTTTTTTTCTCCAACTATGTATATTCTATTCGGCAGACAAATCTCTTGTATAGTATGGTATATACATAGTATACGTTTAGAGATAAGGAGCCAGGGGTAATAAATATCGAATAAAATTGAAAGCTTTTGGTTAGGGAATGATGGGTCCACTTACAAAATACTCTGAGAAGTTTATCTTGTTAGGTGTTTCATCGATGAATAATGTTATAATGATAAGGCAAGTTTATAGAAGCTACATATGTACTTTATCTAATAGAATTGCATATGTGCAGTGCACTATCGTCGTTTGAATGACAATGTAAAGTTGGCTTCAAATGAACTGTTGTTTTTCCAATCAATTATGGAATAAATGCACTTCATTCGTAAAGATAATTCCATAATTTCTTTCATTTATTTAATCCTTTTTAAATCCTTGTCAAAATTTTTTAAATATGTGACACACTTTTTTTCTGATTATAAAAATGTTTTTAGTCTCATCTGTGTGAAAAACCAATTACAAGTTTCCCGTGTGCCTGACACGTTTCAGGGAGGATCTTTTTAATTTCAAAATACAAAACAAGGAAGAATTGAATTTTTACTCAGAAAAAAGGGATAATATTTTCTTTTTTTCTCTCAAGTTTCACCATTTAACTTGGGTACTCATCAAATATAAATTATACTATATATGTGCCTGCCACGTGTTCTAGGATATAATAATATGACTTCACTTTGCGGTATATCACAAAACCCAATGTAAATTATGCCAAAAGGGATTCAAAACTTTGAGATTAACACGTCAATACTATATTTTTTTTTTCTTCTTGTATTTCTTCATTTATTGCCATAATTTGAATTGTAGCACAGAAAACGTAATATACATTATTCCATATAATGCAGTATCATTATTTTAACTGAGATTGTTCATGGAAATCTCCAAAACTTCTACGTCTATCTATATGCACCGATATACAATTGCCATGAGTCTATAAAAGATGATTTCCTTTTTACATAAATATATATAAAAATATGTAGTATATGCAAATCTTTCCATGTAAAATAAGAGAGGTTTCTATTCTTTATATGCAAATTTCTCGAGATCTTTTTTGGTATACTATGTGAAATGAAGATTATTTTTTGGAATGGAAATTTCATTTGTTTTTCCTTTTGGATTTTCACTTAATTTTTTTTTGTTTTTTGCATACATCAAGGAAAACCTCGTGTTGTAAAGTTCAATTTTGCACTTTTGATGCATAAATTGTTATATTAGAATATTACTGATTCGTTTTGAATATGATGCAAGTCAAATTTTAAACTTTGTATAAAATCTTGAAATATTTAAATTAGTTCCTATTAGTTTCATATTTTCAAATGTAACAATTCTTTAGGATTTTTGTATTGTTTCCATAAAATAGAATATACGAAATCAAGTGAACATTTCTAAAGCGTTGTTCATTTTCAGATTATTTTATGTATTTGCTTTTGTATACCAATTAAATATTATCATTTAATCTTAAAAGCTTTTATTTTATTTTAACTATTATAAAATTAGTTTCAAATTTGATATTGAATTATAATACTATTGCAAATTGTATATATTTTGAGTAAATAATTAGTTTTAAATGGTTTATATAGAAAACAATCAGCAATTGTATGATTTTTAGTTAGCTAGGTAGGTAGGTAGAGTAGGGGTACTGCGTAAAACACCAGACACCTTATGGGCCCATTGTGATATCTACGAGACCAAGAGTTACCCGATTGGGAAACCTAATCCTCTTCAAAGCATTTGATTTTCCTGAAAAATTTCATTAAACTGCTCATGTCAGTCGATTGAAGCATCCCTAAATTCCCGAAGAAATGGTTACCCAAAAAGTTGTTACGAGCTCGAGAGAGAGCTGAGCATTCACATAAAATGTGTTTGATGTCTTCAGCCACTCCTATGTCTCTACAGTACCGACAGAGGTCTGTTTACATCAATCCAAGTCTTTTAGCGTGCTTTCTTAACAGACAATGTCCCGTTAATATCCCAATGATTATTCGTATTTGATTCCTATTCCAGTCTATTATAAGAATCGACTCCTTCTGATCCAGTTTCGACCATAAACTATAAACAAATAATTATGAAGAGCTGTGAACCTGGATCGAACCTGACTATCTTCAAATTCTAACAACGAGGCCCACTAAGTATTGTATTTGAGCTGTTCATTTGTTAGTTAGTTAGTTACTTGTGTACATCTAAAACCTGTATAAATGTTAGTTAGGATTAAAAATGTCAGAATTTGTGAAATCAAGAGTTCAAATACAGGCTTCGGTGATTTCCTGTTGCCTATAAAATATTACTTAAATTTATAATACGCATAAATATGTATTAATTCCCGAAAATAGGCAGAGAATTCAAACCGATTCAATTCGTTATAAAATTACCCTAATATTAATCCTCAAACTACAAATAAACTGGATTGAAATATATTTACAGTCCGTAATGAATATAACACCCAATTTTGGTTGGTAGTAATTTATTCATCAATCCTGTCGGTTTCGATGTTCAGCAACCTTATCAGTGCTAAATTAAATTGCAATGGATAAAGTTTTAAGCTATATACTATTATATGGGTCGTTCTTTATTTTTTTTGTTGGGCTTGATTGCTGATTAAATCCTTTTCGAATGGTATGCAATATGGTAAATTTATAGGCGTTCAATGTTAATATATATCTAATCACATTCTACACAAATATACGAACCAAATTCATTTTTAATTTTATCATTGATTACAACATTAATCAAATGAACGTGCGAGTGAACCTTTTTTGGTATAATTCCTTTTGATTTTGCCTCCCTATACATATGTGTTTGTAATGTTTTAATAAAATATCAATGGTATATGGATTTTCTCTCATATATTAACAAACTAATTCATTCTTATAACAATCATCTATAATCCCAACTTTATCCATTTCCTAATAATATAAAACCTTCAAACGTTCTTGCAGAAATACTTTCTACACCAAAGCTTCTATTCAATTCGATTTTTGAATCAATCTCAATCTCATATATGGAAAAGGTTCCACTATACAGTTAATGGATGATAATATGATATCGATTGATTTTTATATATACTGAGTGTATGCTTTTTTTGTTAAGTTCGATTTTACAATCAATGAGATCACAATTTCAATTCTAAAATTGTTGAGATTCCGGATTTTGTTTTTGGTCAGAAATCCTTCATATATTTGTAGAACAATATCAATATGTGTAATATGTAATATAGAATTGCTGGAATGCATAATAGTGATGATAGTAATTCAAATTTATCTATATATCTGTATCAATTACTTGCTATTTGTAATTATGTTGCTATTCCAATTAATATTTGCCATTGATTAGAGAAAAGTGTTCAATAATAAATTTACTTAGAAATTAAAGTTGAATTTATACAAATTAATTTTAAGGATACACTTAAAAAAAACATTTGGTTTACTACATTTTCATTCAGTATCATTTTTGCTCCGTTTAATTATTTAGAGGCAAAGAAAAATATATTTTAAAGAACTAAGATCTAGAAGAGTATCATCTAGAAATTAGGTCTAACCAGACTTGACCATTCCACACTTGCCTCTTCTATAAATCGATATTAATCCAACAATACAAGAGTTATTTCTAATAATTGTAAATCCTTTCAGAGCCTAAAAATATCTACAGTTATATTCTATAAAAATATGATGTGCTTTAACATACAAAAATTAGTGTGAATTTAGTTCTACAATTAGTTTTTTTAGTCCAAATATACCAAAAGATTAATACAAATGGCGGCTACTCAATTCAAAGTGACTAAGAATTACAGTTTAGTTTTAATTAATTAACAAAAACAGCCTTATTAGATACCGCCAAAACATATACCAACTATCATTTTCAGAATCGGCTCAGTAATAGGCACTTATTAACATATTGTCACTAGTGGCAGTAACGTGCCAGCTACCAAAAATGTTAGCTGGGATATGATATCATTATCACAGCACGAGTAGTTCGCCTTCATTTTTCCTAGACGGTTTTCAGATTTATTTTTATATATTTAAATTTTCTGGAAAACATAATATTCACATCTATCTTGTATACCAAATTTTTCTTCAGTGTACTCTTCTTATTGGTGTTTAATTTATTGATATTAAAAACATTTTCTTGTATGCGAAATTTCGAAAGTAAATTTCTGAAGTATATTTTCTGAATATAATTTTCCAATTTTCCAACAATATTGCAATTGAAACTATATGTTGTTGGTACTGTGAAAAAGTTTCCATTGAATATATCCCTTGAGAAATTTTTTATAGCGAAACTACTATGGAAAGCAATTAAATTGTAATGACATAGAAAATTTCAGGACATCGTAATAGTAGTATATACGAATATGTTCCTATAAAATATATTATAATATATTTAATATAAAATTTATATTCTTTTAAAAGCAAACATGGTCGATTTAAGTTTTCACATACCACTTAATTAAAATAAAACAAAATAATTTTCTAAGAATAGAAAATTAAATTTTTCTTGATAAAAGATATTTAGAAAACATAGAATTAAATACATTTTTTTTTTATTTGTGTTGAAGGAAATATCTCAAGAGATTTTGTCAATTAAAACCTAAAAGGATATGTTTTATCTTTAGTTCAACTTTAAAGAAGTTTATATATATCAAGTGTGTGTATGTGCTTTTCTCAAACAATACTAAAATATACGATGTTTTTTTTTTTAAAATATACTTAAAAGAAAAACTATTTTCTTTAAAACATGAAGATTTTCTTTGATATAAACAAAGTGTTATAAAGCCAATGTCGATTATCTTTTAAGCCCTCCCTAAAGGGATTTTAAAACTTACAAACTTCAAGTTCAATTAACTTATTTCACATACAAGAAATAAATATGATAAGAAAACGTATATACAACCGTATATAAGAAACATATAATAAGTATAGTACTAACATGAAAACGATGAAAATGAGATGTTATTCATTTACCCATTTCCTACTTTTTTATGTTACATTTATACTGGTTTTTTTTTTGTGTTTGTTGTACCCTTAATGACTCCATAAACACCTTAATTACTTTAGCCAGACATTCTTTATATCATTCTCAAGTATTACATAGAAAAAGAAGGTATATGGTATATATTTTTAGAGACCAAACAAAGAGGAGAACAAAATAGGAAACCATTCGGTATGATATCACCTTGTTATAGGTTTATTTCATTGTTAGTCGTATTATTTAAAGAGATTCCCACTTTTTATATGTTCCCAACTGAAATACAGTATTGCATTTTATTCTTTATCAAACCACCCCCGAAAAATATCAACTCGTTTTCATATAATATGAAGTACATAACAATTGCATATTGTATTAAGTGCTTTTTCACTACTTCTAATGTTAAATAATATGCGACGATGAAAGAATTTTCGTAAAATGCGATTTTGGTTGAAACATTTTACTACCCTCATCCCTTTGAAAAAAGCAAAAAGGAAGAAAAATATTCTCATATATATATATAAAGACTATCATTCTTTTCTTGTTGTTCCTGTTTTCTTGTTAGATTTTTCATATCCCTTGGGCATCGTATAACTTTTTTATGGGTTCTCTTCCCTATTTTATATGAGACATATACATATGGGATATACATATGTACATAAAAGGTAAGAACCTGTATAAGTAGAAAGGAAGAAATGAATACGTTTTTTGTTTTGGGAGTTTAGTTTTTACTTGTATATTTATCAAGCACGTACTTTTAATACTATATAGTACATACTATACATGTATGTATTAAGATCTAAATGGGAAAAAGAAGAAATAGTTTTACGTACTTTGTTGCTCTATATTCCTTGATAAAGTTGAATGGCAACATTTCTTTATAAACACACTATCAAATAAAGGCATAAGGTATATATGATATGGTACTATATGTGGACTTTCTCTTTTGTTGCTGCAGGTGATTGCATCTTGAACATATACTATATTCTGGTACACGCACGGTATATAGTTACCGCACTTAACATTGTAGTGTTTTATGACTTTTATCCACTGTCTTTATGGTCTGTTTACGTTATTTATTTAAACTGAGGGAGAATATTTTATTTCTTTGTACTTTAGAAATAAGAATAGGTGGATGTTGTTTATAAATATGTTACCAAAACTATATATGTTATAATATAGAAAATGTGACATTGTTTTTTTTGTTTTTTTTAACCAAAATCTATACTTTAGACAGTATTTCCTTCGGATTCCTTTTTTCTTCTCTTTTTTTGATGACATTTGAGTTTTTCCAGAATTTGTATGAAAATCCCTGCGTTTGTTTATTTTTATGGAAAAATCAAATTGCAATTTGGAATTGAAAGAAAAATTTGGGGCGACTAGGAAATGATATGTGTATTTTATGATGTTTGTTTTGTTGAAGGATTTGAATTTGCAAATGGATTAAATTTATAAGAATGGTAAATAATAGTACTATAAAAAAGTTAGTAGATACTCAATGAATGTTGTGCTATATAGAGAGATTTTTATATTATATAAATTTTTCTATTCGATGTGATTTTATTTGCAAAACACTTTTTTTCGGAAGCACTTTAACATTTTCTCATAAGATTCTACATTGAAGCATGTTGAAGTGAAATACTTATTTCAGGAATTTATAACGTGTAGTATCATCGAAAGGTGACTGCACTAAAGCTTAAATTAGGTTGCAACGTAATCAAACCTTTATGGTAGTGTTGTTGAGTTTCATCAAATTAGTCTTTCCCGTGAAAACAGCCCTTCTTATTTTTACTATACATGCCTTCAAGAAAGTATAATAGTATCAAGATCTATAAAAAATAATAAGTTGAGTTTCTTCAGTATATGACCAGTGTTGGAAGGATTCATAAAATGAAAGAAATGTTGCACGGTCAAAATTTTCAATGAGATCGTGGGCTTTTCCAAGAGAAATTCTTATAAATATAGTTGAATTTGACATATTTCACAAAGAAATGCTTATTTTCTCTTACTTTATTTACGATCTCACCGCAAATATCCAACTTTACCAGAAAAGTTATTATTACTAGAACTTTGTGTGATTTGATTTAAATTTTAATCAAAAGATTAAAAGATTGTAAATAAATTTAAAATATTAAAATTTTATCTTTGATTTAATCACTTTCATAATAATTTCGAAAGCTTTAAAATTAAAGACGAATTTGAGATCTTTTTTTTTACTATATTTAACTTTCATCATTTACTAGACTCGTAATTCTGACAGACGTTATTTTTCGGTTAACTTTCCATTCCAGTTTTTAACCCAAAACCAGAAAAAAAAAAATGAAAGCAAAATGTAATTTCAACTTTAATCCTCAATTAAAAAAGGATTTAGTTATGGCCAACGTTTGCTTTTCTATCCGTACAAGAGACGAGCTAAAAAAAAGAAAAAGAAGAAAAGTAAATTTATATCAGAAAATCCAGTTTTTCATCATTTTCCAATACATACTTGAATTCGGATATAATCTGTACTTTTAAGGAGATTAGATTCTGGCTAAAGTCGATTTTTCTTTTCTTATTATTATTATTTTTTTCTCATATATTTACGAATATTTTATATTTAATATGCTTTTATTGCATAAAACTTTATTTTCCCTTTTTTTTATATACATAATAGGAGTAAACTATATTTTGGTCTGGAGAATTATCCAAAGTACAATAACTTAGAAAATATTTAAGCAAAAAAGAAGAAAACGTCCAAAGATATAAACTATTTTTATGGTAGGAAAAAGATAAACAGTTTTGATTCATTGTTAATCATGATTCTGTAATAAAATTTTTGTATCTTAATATTAACCCAAAGAATATCCAGGGAAGAAGATATTCAAAAATTATCTTCCAGTTTATGAAGAGATATGATATTTTCATAGAAATCATTTATCATGATGAAATTGTAGACGAAATTCGAAATATTTTTTATGCCTAGTTCAGAAATATTTAAATGTATTCACATTAATTATATAAAATTGTTGAATATTTTAACATTATGACACTTAGATAATTAATAAACTAAACGAAAATATAATAATTAATTTTATTTTAGTTATTATTTTTTAAATTGAAGTTTTAAAGTATAAGTCAACCTCAAAATTTAAAAGGAGCAAATTAATTTTTCATAAACTATGTCTTGAAGTAGCTGAAGAAGCCTAAAGAGTGATCCAAGAAAACTGTCTGATGATATATTAAGTCTATGAATGAGTTTTTACATTAGATGGCGTAAGTCATACTATATGTAATATGTGTGAACCGGCATTATATGCATTTAAAAGATCTTATGGCAAGCTTTAAAACGTACTACAAGTATATTTAAACAACATTTTTTCTTATTCGATTAAAAATGCAAGGTTACGTACCAAATAAACAGCATTTACAGAGAATTTTACTTTTCTTTTCTAATCAGGAGAAAAAAACTGCGGAAAGTTATCGTTAATTTCCAGAAACTTACGGTGAACATCCTTCAAGCCAAAGGAGTTATGAAAAGTGTTTTAAACAGTTTAGAGAAGGTATTTTTGTATTTTTGATGTTTAAGACGCAGCATGGGAGGGTGGACTGAAAAGGTTTTAAGATGAAGATTTGGATTTATTACTCGATGAAGATCCATGTTAATCTCAAGCAGAATTGGAATGTTATTAAATGTTGATCGATCAACTGTTGCAAAACGTCTCCCATCCAAGGGACTAATTCAAAAACAATGTAAATGGGTCCCATAAGAAGTAAAAGGAACATTGAAAAACCATTTGGTTCAAAGACAACAAATAAAGGGTTTTCTGCATCAAATTATTACTGGAGATGAAAAATGAATGTACTTCGAAAATCATAAACACAAATGAGCAAAAATTTAGTCTGCTCAACTAGTCCCCTCAACGCCAACATGAAACATTCATTAGGTTTCACTTCTGTTCATACTCCACTTTAAATTTTCAAATCAAGGATCGACTCAAGTCGAATTCAATTCGATCCAGGTTTATATGGTAAGCACGATTATTGGATCATGTAAATGCTGTAAACGACTTCCTTTTGACTTCGTCTCCTCTTTTCCAAACTTCTATTAGTTGAAATAAAGGCAAAATAAATGTTTAAATGTATCGAGAAATGAACAACTTTGGCGAAGAACTCTAAACAAAAAAAGTTATTAATTTGGAATAATAGAAATTGTATTCGGAATAGTCTAACTTGAGGTGTAAACCTATTTTCAATATTGCACTATATTAATTTAGTACCCAGCTTGCGTGATTCGAGAAAATTCTGTTTACATAGTGTCACCCTTTTCAGGAAATTGACCACTCAAGCTTTTTAAAATAAGCTCTTATTTCAAGCCAGGCTGAGGTATCTATTATGTATTCCGATTTATGTCCGTTCATAATGAGAAAATCAAAAATCTTGAGGAAAAATTATTCTACGTACGCTACTGATCAAATCCTTTTCTTCTGTTTTTCCAAAAAATAAATCTAATTCAAAATCCTGATTTTGATATACTATATTGTAGTTATATGAAAAGTTTGATCAAAACTGAGATTTTCATGATTAATTGTGGATTTACATCTAAAAAAAAAACCCCGAACCAAACCAATTTACATTGATTTGGATGCGGGTAATCGTTTTGTTAATCCCCAATGTAGATCTATTCTATCGTTTTGTTTCGTTTAGTAAATTTTTCCTGCATTTATTTTTATTTTTATATTTCATATATATATAGATAATCGTTCTATACAGGATTCTTTTACAATTTATATAAATATATAGAAAATATAGAAATATATATATAAAGACATTAAATATCTTCATTGCCAAATTTATCCTCATTGGTCCATTAATCATTTGGATGCCAAAAAGGTGATTTATGAGAATTATCTTTAGCATGATGTCAAACTAAATTCTCAGATGGTGCTCTCTTTTATTCAAATCGAGATTCACATTTATCATTTACGCGCCTCTCTCTAGACGATTTACTATAAAATATTATAATAGTACTTAAATTTGTAAGGACGATAGAGATTTTCTTTTTTTTTTTTTTCATTTTCTAGAAAACGCAATAATATCTGTATAACAACAAAAAGGATAAATGAGGAAAATAAACGTTCATGTTGATATTATAATTAATGTAAATGGATATTGGAGATTTTCTTTCTTATTTGTGATAAATTATTTGAAAAAAAATAAAATGGAATTGTTTCTATGAGGATATTTTTCAAAGATAAACTTTGAAAATTTCCATTTGAATTAATGTTATCAGTTGGAAAATATCTCTTTAAAATTTTTATCAAATTATTAGACATCCAGGTTAGATATTAGGCTTGTTCTCAATAACTGTTTAACAAAATTTTCAAACTTTAAATCACATCCTCCCACAAACAAAGTTTATTATATTTTCTATACATTTTCTTTTCAAAAGAGAAAAGAAAATTAAATTCAAAAAATTTCATCTTTAACATAAAATAAACTTTCATTTTGAATATTTCATTTCCATCAAATTTAAAGTCATATTGAATTCATTTTATTCAGAAAATTACTTCATTAAATTTCAATATGAATCTAATTAAATTTTTACCATCAAATTAATTTAATATCTTGACGATCTTTTCAAGAAAAAAAAAAGCTAAAAAATAAATTCATAATCCATTCTTGAAAAAAATCTAAAAAACGAAAAACATAGAAATTCTATGGTGAAAGTTATCTCATTCAGAAAAGTATCCCTTTTCTTTTTATCTAAGACGAAAGTCATGACATACCTTTTTAACCTTTTTATATACCATCATGGAAAGGAAGAAAAAACCTCATTTAGTATTCTATCTTCACACCTTTTTTCAAAAAATAATAAAAAAAAAGTATATCCTTCTAGAAAAAAAGCCAGAAAAAAAAATAAGAACCAGCAGAAAAATCTAAAAGCTAACGAGAAAAGATTGTGCGTTTTTCATTTGTTGTTTTTTCGTTTTTTTTTCTTACATTTTCTTGGGTAACTTTTAAGCTTTTTTAAGCTTAATGTCCCATTTTGTAGAAGTTTTTAACCCGTTTAACTTCATTTTCAAGAGAACTGAAAAACAAATGGAATGAAAGAAGATGGGAAAAAAATCCTGAATTAAGGAACTTTTCATTTCACTTGATGGAACTCATTTTAATTCAGTGCTAACATAGGAATCATGAATTCAAGAAAGTTTGTATGTGTTTCTTTCTTCATTCTTTTTTTTTCTTGAGATTTTTAACTTTTTAAAGAGGTGGCAGAGATATAAGATTAAAAAGCTTTCTTTATATTGTTTTTTTTTTTTGAAAAGATATATCCTGATTTGTGAATTTTAATGTTTGAATAGATTTGTTCTGGGAATTTAATTGTTACGTGATTTTTTTATTACACTGAAACAAATATGTGTAGTTTCGTTTAAATACGTTTTGATCTTCAAATGATTTTCTAAGTCTAATTTAATTCGGTTAACTAATTGGGATAGGGATTACACGTTGAAGAAGGAAACCATTTGGACATGTTAATAGAAGCTAAAAGGAAGCTAAATGGGTCTGAGCTCGAAGGGTTAAATCAGACATCAAGCATATTTCTAGAACTAAGAGTTCTGGCCAAAACAACAAAAATCCACTTAGCCTCTATCCTTTATTATTTTGTACCTTTTTCTTGTTATATATTTTGGATATCCTGGACAAATTCATGCCAAATTTTCCCTTTTGATAGACTCTCAGGTCTTAAGTACGTTGAAGAACACTTTTCGGGAAGAAACCTTTGATTTTCTTTGGTGTATAAAAATTGTTTTATAACATCACAACAATTTCTAGACATTTCTATGATTGTAACAGTATTTTCAGACGAAAATTTTTTTATGTTTTAACATGAAGTATGAAAAGGATCTATCTATGTATCAAAATGAGTCGCAACACACTCTCTATACAATGCTGCTTACAATAACGTTTGAAAAAATGTTCTTCAATATCCGAATAGGAGGAAGTAATTCGTTTGTAGATCAGTCGATAACAAGTTTTTTCTTTTTTCCTGTCGGACCTATTCTGGAATTAAATTTTATGATGAAAGTCAAGTTTACGTTATCCTTTGTTCGCCATTTTCCTTCGAACTTCCTATATAAGTATGAAGGTATGACTTCAATATCTTAATTAAACTTCTTTTCTAGAAATTCTTTAAAAAACATAGACATATTGTATTTCATAAATGAAACATTCTTTTTTTTGTCTATTTTCACTTTTAGCAATATTGGAAAAGGGTTTTTTTTTTTAAATATAGTTTTAAAAAAGGATGTTTACGTAGAGATTGATTGAAATGAAAAACGATGTCATTATCATTAATATTGAAGCTCTTTGGAAAATTGTTTAAAAATACTTTCATAACAAAAATTTTCTCTATTTTTTTTGCAATCATTTTTAGTTGCAGAAAAGAAAAGCTTTGATAAACATTTTCATCTATGATTTCCAATAATTCAGTTCGCATCCAAATATTTAGTAAAACTTTTAAAAGGAATTTTTTTTTTATGAAATGAATTTCTGCATTACAAATAGTTTTAGAATATTAATATTTACAAAAGAGGAGTCTAGATTCTTTTATGACATTCTAGTAACTATTTGTTTTCCTTCTGAAAAAACTCGAAGTTATGGTCGCTAATATTCCTCTGAAAGACTTGCTTTTACTACCCTTGGGACTAGGACTAGTCATATTTTTCTTTCAATAATAATGAGCTCAACTTTTCACTACCCTTGGGACTAGGACCTAGTCACATTTTTCTTTCAATGATAATTGGCTAAATCTTTCACTTCTATATTACACTAAAATGACGTTGTTTCTAGATATAAACATTTGTATTTCTTAGACATATCATGAAACTACAATTTTATCTCCATTTCCACAGAAAGAGGACATTGTCAACTTCAGTTCCCAGCCACCGAACACATAATTTTTGATAAGATGAAATATAATAAAACTAAGGCATTCTTGGAAACATTTTTTTTTCAAACGAAAAAACAAACATCCACATAACTCTTTCCTTCAAATCAGATTGAAGAAAATTTTTTTATCTATTAACTAATAGAAGAAAATTTCAAAAAACTTTAAACTTTTTAAAGTGGAACAAAAAGTTTTATCTTATTTTTCGCAATTTTTTTGTTTTTGTGGAAGTGAAACTTTTTGTAAATTATAAATGGACTGTCATGTGATAAATGATGCAAACCTGTCGAAGTTATATAATTCATGAAAAGTCTCCAAAAAAAATAAGTACTCTGTTTACTCCAAAAGTGAAAAAAAACAAAAAATTTGAAGTTTTCAACATGAAAAATCTTTATTAAATTTTTTCGAGATTTTTATGTATTTCTATTTCAAAGTATGAACAAAAACTTTACGTAGGTTTTTTTCTTTTTCAAAATGAAGAAAATTACTAACAGGAAAATTTTTGTGGTATTGACAAAAAACCAAATTTTGGCTTTAACATTTTCTCTGTCATTTTTCACTTTTCTTTATGTATTTTTTCCTTGAAAAAATTTCCCACAGACAATTGTACTTTTCTCATTTATTAATTATCACCATTTTCTATTCTACTCATTTGTTTGTTTTAAACTAGAATAAGAAGCTTTTCAAATTGGAGTTAATGATAGATGATGATAGTTGAAAGTGGGTAGGAAATGCAAACTGACAAACATGAAAACTTCATTTTAATTGTGTGTGGTTGAGGGAAGTAGAAAAAAATTTACAAATTGTAGAAAAGGACTTTTAGTATTATAGTACATGATTTTCAGAAAAGCAATGACTAGGAAAATTAAAGAAGACTTAAAGATATCCTTTTTTAGCTCCTTAAAAATTTATTATTTATAAAATTATTGATTCAGATATTTAATTTTTTAATAAAACTTAAGTCAATAATAAATTTGCCCTTATTTACCTTAAATAGGTTCATATTTGCAGTGTACTCACTTTAGTAAAATAATATAGATGGATGATTGAAAAAAATTGTTTCAGCGTTGGTTTATTAACTAATGGGAAGCTTCAGGTTTAAATTAATAATGTGTGTTTGTTCCTATTATGAATTGGTAAGAATTAACTGCAATATTTTATGGGGATATCTTACACAAGGACTTCAAGTCTTTTGAAAGTATATTTTTCATGTATACAAGGAACAACATTAAGCCCAATTATCCTATTTTAAACATCATTATTTAAGGAAACTATCCATCCACCAAACTTTTTTATAATTATTCTTTTTCTTTTACTATAAATTCACAAAATTAACTTCATTTGATTCTCTTCAATACTTTTCATATTAATTGTTTAACCTCCTGCCATTATTAACTTTGTAATCAAAATTATTACCAATGGTAAACCACGTTTTTATCATCATTTTCAAGTTAAAGGGTTCACTGCACACAAAATTTTAATATTATATGATTGCATACATTAGACAGCATAAAAAACGTACGAAATATTTGAATCATATATAATACTATGTAGAGTATGTAGTATGCTATTTACCTACCACCAAAATCATTTTATCTCATATCTTTAAATTCTGTAAATATATGGTTTATGTATAATCTATATATAATTCCATCTGCAGATATGTACAGAATGCAGCATAAACGGTTTTATGAATTGAGGTTGAACGCATACATTTTAAAACCATAGCGATAGAACCGAAATGTTTGAATAGTTCTTGTAATTCTGTTCACCAGTGCTTTTTTTTTGTTTGCTAACGAAGGAAAAAACTAGAAAACAATAAAAAATTTATTTCAAATTACCAGAATTTCTTCTCTTTTCGTGTTTCCTGTAGGATCCTGAAAATCATCATAAAATTTCGTAACGAATCTGAATAATATCTAAATGATTCTCTTACCATAGTTTTGAGGTTTCCACTATAAAGTCTTATATTCTTCCCAAAAAAAAAAATAAAACATGAAATATATAATGACCCATTTAGCTCATGGATATGTATGCAGAAGGATATATGTTTGGTTTACTTAACATTTATTTCTAATTTCCAGATAGAAATTTAAACACAAACTGCACCATACTAAAGTTAGTCAGTCAAATTTCAAATTTGAAATTCTCCCAACGGGAATTCATGTTCCCTAAAAATGAGTTAAAAGGATGATTATAAGCTTGAAAATTTCAGCTTTTGGCTTTTTAAAAACAACTTGAAAGAAGTCAGTAAACCTTAACGCTGATGTGGAGCGAAGGGAAGTTTTATCATCCTCTCCAAAATTAGCACTAGTATTGTGTGAACGTAAAATAAAGATGTTCATACAAAATTGACCTAAGCGAAAATTGTGGGATGAAGTTGTTGACCAGAATATTTGGCTAATTTGCCATACCAGATACTTTTTTGGAGGAATTAATTTAGGTTTAAAGTTTCAAAATTTGAAAATTTAGAGTTTTGAGAGATGCTTTTGTTTCGAAGAAAAAATGCAGCCGTGGAGAAAACTGTCGGTATTGCTTCTTTCCGCCGATATGGCAATGGAAAAATTATAAGTAGAAGGAAAGAAACTTCCATTACACAAAGCAGTTATTTTCCTCTGGGTAGTCTGTTTGTTCTGCATATATATGCTTCAAAGGATATTTTGATAACAGGTGGATAAGCAAAAAAGAAAGCCTTAGTATTATACTATATATATTACACAAAAATATATCTTCCAACAATCACTAAAATCTACTGGCCCAAACTTAAATATGTATTCATTAATTTAAATTTCATTCACATGTTAGAGTTTTAATGACTTTATATACTGTTGAAAGGTGTAAAAATAATGAAACGTATAAGTTTTACAAAGTCCTTTTTCGTTTTGTTTTTTCATATTTAATTTTTTTTTTTTTTTGTTAACCATAGAAAACTTTTCAAGCTTTTCATTCAATGTATCGTAAGTAAAGTTACTATACATTAATGTACTATATTACAGTACATATGTATAGTATATTCATGTATAGGGTGATTCTTTTTGTTAGAGTGATGGAGCTTTCGATTGGAAGCACTGTTTTTCGGTGGTTGGGAATGACGTTTGTGTTTAGTAAGGTTGGACAAATTAACATGGAAAGACTTATACAGCAACAACTTTTACCAATTGTGGAAATTTATTTCCAAAATCAATGTTCCGTTCGCCAAAGTCATAGAGCACTTCGATTTTTTGGAACTACTCATAGTGGACATATGCTGGAAGTTATTATTGTAAAAACTAAATTCCATAACTTAACATTTCAAAAAAGAAAAATTGGATTCAAACTTAACTAATATGTGCTTTATTTAAATTTAAAGTTATATCACTCTAAAAAGAAATCACCCTTTGCATATGCCGACAGCACTCGAAAAGTTACCCAAAATTGGGCTGATAGAATGGGCTGCATCAAGTAGCCGTGACCATGTGGCCCAAAAGTCATTTTCAACTATGTTTTAATTAATGTCATGAATTAGTCTTGGTCGAATAAAATAGGGATTTTTGATCAAAAGATAACTTTTTGTCTTATTTTGTCAAGTTTAAATTTCTATCGGGGATAAAAAACACCCTATATATATATATATATATTGAATGAGTACAATATTTGTCGAAGGTGATCATGTTATATGAGATTAAAAAGGAAATTTTATGTTCGTTATGTTCACTCATAAAACTGTTTTTCATCTTTTCATAATACTTGAACTGTTAACATTAAAATCCATTAAACGCATTTATTAAAAAAAAGAAAGAACTTATAAAAGTAGTATATAAACAAAGGATCTCCTACTCGTTCCTTATGGAGAACTGAAATCCATTATATTTTAAAGGAAGTTTTGCAGTCGTAAGATCTTTTAATAGCTATAAGATTCCCAGATACGCCTAGTTTATAAGACAGCTTATATACAAAATATATTATTACTGTGGAAAATTTTGAATTCTCCACAAGTTGCTGGCAAGAGAATTCTTCTAATAAATTCTTCTGCTAGATACAAGTAATTTCAGTTAAGGAAATTCTAAGGTAAGCTTTAAGTTAACTAGAAACTGTCGTTAGAGGTTTTTCAGTTTTCCGTTTAGACCTATTTTAAAACAAAATATATTTCAATTGAAAAGTTTTGTCTTAGAGCTAGTCAAAAATTTCAAATATTATAAATCTCTAATCAAACTTTCAAGCTAAATTTTAATATTTTAATATCTCTTATTTATTCTAAGAAACTATAAAATACTTAAAAATATTACATAACGAATTCACTTTGGATGTGTATGCACATTATCCCAAAAGAAACTTCGAAAAATTACTAAATTTATTCTAAAAGCCTTTAGAAAACTTCTCAAATATTCAATTTAATCATACAAGAAACTTGTCACATATGCAATTTGCATATTATTTAACATAAGTACATACGGTGATATTATTTTATATTTATATGACACACCTTCAAGAACGTGTTATCATCTATTTATGTTTCAATTTGAAAACATGAAAAGGGATGTTTGATAGAGCATACCAGCCGACTTATATAATTTCTGTTCATATCAAAAATTTCCCAAAGATCATTGTTCCGCCCTCAATATATGATTCTATATATTATTTTACAATGGTTAACGCCGTTTTGTATATACCATATCGTCATTGTCATTATTAATGTTTATTGTTCTTATTGTTGTGCAATGGAAAAATGGGATAAATTTGTAGTGTACAATAAAATGGGTGTCGACACCACAACTTCGTGAGACATCAGGTGCAACTCTTATATTAATTAGAAATTTAACGGAAAAACATCACCACCCTTTGAGTGGAATATCTTTATTTCGTATATGTTCCAGCAACCATCGTAACAAATGTATTTTGAAATATTCACGAGAATTTAATGGATAAAAAGTTGAAAATAATATACTATATGTATGTGAAGCACAAAAACCTTATTCAATTCATTCAATTTCAAAACACCCCCACACAAAAATTACACTACCCTCTTCTTTTTATATAGAAACTATATAGTTTTTCCAGTAAGTCTATGCAATATTAATTTATTGTAGGAAAATTCAAAATGATGAGAAAAACCCATATATAAAATGGATATAGGATACCCAGTTTTTGATGGGAACGCGCACCGTTGAACGTGACAAATCAATTCACTTTACATTAGCGAAATTAAATTTAATGCATAATTCATGTATTGAGAATGTGTTGGTGTATTTGATATTACATAAAAAAACATAAATATATAAAATAGTATGCTTTTACGTTGATGCAATGTTGTGTGGTTACTGGGATTATTTTTTGGAAACTAGATAGTTTACATGTGTACCATATACTGTATGTACGTACTCATAGTTATGTAATTTTTCTTTTTTTGGTGGAAAGCCAAATCTAATTAATTTCTTTTTTAGGTCAAATTTGTGTTTATTGAAATTTCTAAAAGATTTTCTAAAATTTCGACATGATTATCCGAATCTACTGGACTCAAACTGGATATACATGAAAGTATATAATGTACTAATTAGCTACGAAAATATTTGTTTCATACATTTTGTGTATAATCAAGAATTCCTTACGCTATGGATTTTAATGTAATACAATTTATATCGTTGCTAATCTTTTTGTTAACATCTTAAACAGTTCATTAATTTTAACAACATCCAGTTTTTAAATGGAGTCATACTCCTTAACAGAGTCATTATTATTCTCATTTTTCCGATTAAAAATGAAATGGGGTTAGTTTTTTTTTTCATTTCTTTGATTTGATTTAGGCAAAAATTCATTTCCTTTCTTAGCTATTATATTTCCTGCGTTCTAATACTTATATTTTATATCTTGATCTTACGTGACATTTTCAAAAGTTACGATCAATTCGAAACAACTTAAAATGCGTACACATGGAATTCGAGAAAAAAAAAACTCATTACAAGTGTAAGAAGACATGCACTCCACGATATACTTTACCAAGTTGTTATTTCGAAAAAAAGTGCGTGCCAAAATGATGGGACTTTTTTAAATTTCAAATATACTATATTCTTATCAAATAAAATAAATCTTCCCTCGAATTTGCTTCACTTTTTATACGACATATAGTAGAAATTTTTATCATCAAATCATTGAAGTCATAGAATGAATAATTTACATTTTTCACGTAGAGAAGACTTAGGAGAGGACAGTTAATATTAAGGAAAATTTAAGGGATATGCGAAAAAAAAAGAAATTGACTTTCTTAAAAAACGTTTTTTTCTTTGATATTTAATACGTTTTGTATGAAATTTTTATTTAAAAGAGGGTCACACGTTCGACCTTTTCATCGAATTATATTTTTGATAAAAAATGAAAGAAAAATTGATGCAAATCATAGGAAAATCGATTCAAAATATATAAAAAATAAAATGAAATTTAGATAATATCGAAAACACTTTAAAATCGAATTTAAATAAATATTTAAATTAACCTTTCATCATGATCAGTGATTTATATTAGAGGGATTTGTATTCGAACTCCAGATTTGATTAGAAATATGTAGAAACAAGTGTTTCGTTTGAATGTAATGTAATGTATGTTTTGCTTAATTTAACAGACATGTAAATATTTAGTATTTGTTTAGTTTAAATGATATGCCATTAACATAATGATAAAATGAACAGAGAAAGTATACTGACTTAGTACCTCCACTCGAACGTCAAACAACTATATTCAGTAAACTTAAAAAATTGGCAAGTGCCTTTTATAGAACGAAAAGATCCTGTTCGGTTATATGACATAGGATAAAATCCCTTCTTATACATATATCTAGGAACGCAGGTGTGTTCTGCCTCTAACAGAAGAGGGGCAGCTAGCTCTGGTGATAACGGTGGACGAATATGTAATGGAGAGCAGTCTCATTTGAGCATTCGAAGATGACGTTCGAGCTTTATCGTTTGTAAGGGCGCCAGGGTTAGTTAGTTCAAGTTATTAACAATTCTAATAGTGTTTAATGCAGAACTGCGATACACATATAAAGTGTACCGGACGTAGTTGTATACTTTTAAAACTGAAAATGCTAAATTTTTTTTATCAAACACACACAAATAGAAAAACTTTACAATTGAAAAAGTTGTAATTATATGTTTAGTATGCGCTAACGACTTTTGCAAACATAAAGAAATACAGACTGCCCCAGATTTTCAAATTAGAGTTTAATGGCCCTAATATATAGTATTTGTATGTGCAATATAGTACATACTTCAAATTAGTTTATTTCAATGTACTTGTATACGTATTGCGAAGCTGCAAATCATGAAATTTGACTTAAAAAGTTCTTGTAATTTTGAAAATCTTGCGATTTAATTCTTATACAAAAATAAGTTTAAGGAAATCAAACTTTACAATTCTAGTGAAAAAGGACACACATATTTAGATTAAAATATATTCAAAATTTTTACTATTAGAATAAAGCTTGTCAGAGCTTTTTGATTTTTTTCCTGATCAACTTTTTTTCATATTATTTACATATTGCATACTCTTTAAGAAAATAAACTTTATATAAAACATGAAAATATAAAAAAAAAGTAATAAAAGAAAATTATAAATAAAGAAAATTTCTCAAAAATTACGAAAAATTAAGAATTCAAAAGAAAACAAGTAAAATAGTAAATAAAAAATATTTCACATTTTTTTCCTGTCTCTGCAACTCAATTTTAATGAAAATATATTTTATTTTCTTCAAAAAAAAAAAACATAGAAAAACGTGGAAAATTGTTTGTTTTGTCTGAAATTTTTTTTACTTTCTTTACCTTCTATACTGTTATTTGAATTAATAATATTCATTTAAATTCATCCTGTCTTCAACATTGCTTTCATTAAAACGGTATATTCTCACCCAGCTAAAGATGATCTTCTCTGTATCTTTTCATTATATAAGCGGATAAACGCGTTCCTCATTAACCACAAAAACCGAAAATCAAAAAAAAAACCTTATCAAATTGAAATATATGATATGTATATACAAGTTCTTTTCATGTTAGGTTAGAGGTCCATAAATTCTTAGAAGAAAGTCCGTTTTGATTTAATCCTGTACGTACTGTCTCTATGTACAATTTCTTTTCCCGAAAAATGGTAATCTTGAAATGCAAAGAATTTTTTATTTTGTCTTCTTTTCAAAAAATTTCATTTCATAAAAAGAAGTTTTACGAAATAATTTTTTTCTTCCCTTCAATTTACAATGTTTTTCCTTTATTTTCCGATAGGAATATATATACTTATATAAGTATAGTATATTCTATATATTACCAAAAAGAAAAAATTCCTGACGTTTGTCAAGCTAATTGAGTGTAAATATTTACGGAGAAGTTTAAATTCGTAGATATGGCTTTCACGCGTTTCTCGAAAAGAGAAACACATACCAAAATCAACCCGCAAGAAAAAGGAATCTTCTATCCAAGGTAAGATTATATATATATGTATATATGCGAATGAACCATCATTTTTCTTCTTGCTTTTTTCGTTTTTCTTTTTCAGGAGCCCAAATAAATTTTCAAGAAAAAATCAATGAACGACAGGTATATATAGAAGAGACCCAGTTTGTTCACCTTGTTCCCATCATCATCTAAAAATGTGTACAATTTAGAAGGATGTTAAATTTTCTGAAATGAGAATCTTTTTCTTTAAGGAATTTCAAATTGATTTCGAGAATATTTTTCCTTCATTTTTATTCCATTTTTTTTCTTGTGTATATAATTTTGATTTCGTTTGATAGAAATAATATGAAAAGATGAAGACGAGAAGAAAAAAAAAATATACCATTTCAAGCCTCATCATGTCAAAAAATTGTATCTTCTGACAGTTTTCATGAGATTTATGTCAATTATTGAGTACGATCTTGACATTTCAAAACAGTAAGAAAGTGATAAAAATTTAGACAAAAAAGAAAATTCAAAAAATCCTATAGGAAGAAAATTTGTGTCTATAAAATTCATATTTCAATTATTTATTAAATAAGAATTGGTCAAAGAAGATTGAATACAAAATTTTTTATTCCCCGATAAGTTATTGAAAATGTTATTTTCATGACACATATTACCTTTAAGCAGATTATTATTTACTTTTAACGTTTATCAATGATTGACGTAATATAAAAAAAAATGTATCAGTGGAATATTTTATATCGACGCCTTAAAGTAGGCAAGCAAAATTAAACTTATATTTCAAGAAAATTGATAGAATTCAAACTTTTTCTGATTGATTTTAAAACTACTGAAAATTGTTTATAAATGATAAATTTATAAAGAAAATTATTAAATTGATGATTTGTATATTTCGACAACAATTTTCATTATACTAGAATGAAATCAACAACTCTATAGAAAAAATAAAAAACATTCAACGATATAAATCACATCAATCAACATGTCATTCTTAATACATTTTAACGGACGGATATGGAAACAATTTGAAGTCCACATGCATGCATGACTTTCCATATATATGTTTCCGAAACAAACTTTTCATAATACAATATATTAAAATTATTATGAATAGTTATATGACAACCGTTTGTTATATGAAATACAGGAGTGTTCATAGTTTTCCAAATTACCCAATAGGACAGGCGCAATTCGCCAAGCAGTCTTTAATTGATTCATGTAAGCGATAGCTTCTACTTTAAACGGTAACTCGTTATGGCCTTAGGTAATTTATGTAGATCACTTATTTTAATTATTTAAAAAAATGTACAGAGCGATTCTCAAGCGGAATTCTGTACTCTAAGCTTAAGTTACGTGGAGGTTTTACATCTGGAATCGTTCCCTAATTAGGAGGAGAGCCAGGGCTATTATTAAAAATTATTTTACATCCAACTAATGTTTAGAATACTAAAAAATTTTGTAAATAAGAACAAATGTAAGAAACTGCGTTTTATTTAAAGTCAATTGGGTAATAATATTTCTTTTTGCAGATTCGACTCGGCCCAAATTAGGTGCTCTAGGCAGTTGTCTTGACTTTTAGCATTGAATATCGATTACTTTCTCATTTGCACTATAATTTCCTAGATTGAAGTCTATATAGACCAGTCTGTTTTGAGAGTATCACTGTTTTGTACATTATCTTCAAGTTACATTTCACATTCCTGTTTCATAGACTTTCATGCAAGAATTCATCACTGAAAAATTCATTGGTTGCGTAAAGTCCCACTGGGATGTAATTAAAATGTATTTTATATTATGTGTAAAAGTAAAATCAAATCATCATCGTGTTCGTTTGAATGATGATGATTTTTTTTTACAAATTGGAATTTCACATGCCTCGAAAAGTATTAAAAAAATATGTAATTTCTGTAATTACATTGTCATGGACATTTTTTTCAATTACGAACAACAATTGAGGAAATCATTTTAATGAGTTCCTTTTTTTCTCGTTTGATTTAATGATGTTATAATTTTTACAGATTTTTTTTGAATGAAATACGATGAAGCAAACGGCCCTCGAAATTGTCGGGATAAAATTCCGCTACTGTAGGAGATTTAGGCATCCAATAGAACTAATTGTCACCGCAAAGACTGAAGAAAGTGGTGGAGTTACGATGTCGACTTTGTCGGTTAAACCTGATACCTGGTATTCAAAGGTCTGTTGTTCAATTTCTGGTCTTACCGATTTTTCAATTTTTCTTTTACTACACTGTTCAAATAGAATTATTCCAAATCCTAATTTTCCAAGTATATCAATGAAATACAATGTCCCAATACTGACGGTACTTGCAAGGATTTGAAAGAATTTCTGAATTTTGTCGCTAAATAGTCTCCCAGGTGCTTTTCTTTTTTTCTTATAAAGACAAGTAACAATCGGATAGGAAAATAAATTGAAAATGCAAACTTGCTTGTTTTCAAGGAAATATTCTAGAAACTGATTTTGTTTATTGAAAAAGAAAACATTTTAACAGAATAAAAAAAAATTACATGATTTCTAAAAGCAAAAATAGTTTCAAGTCATCTTTAAATAAATTGAGGAAGTTTTCAAGAAAAACTTTAGTTGTTTTTTCCTTTTTGAAGCTTAAAAATAAGACAAAAAATATGATTTCAAAATAAATTTATAATTTTGTTTATCCGAATAATTTTTCTCTACCTTTTTCTTACAAAAGTTTTAAGTTTTCCACTATTCTAAAGAAAACAAGCAAAAAAAGATCATATAAAAAATAAATATTTATGATATTTTTGTATTTTACTAAAATATTTCTTAGAAAAAGTTCTTATTTGAAGTTCTTGTTTTGTGTTTTTCTTATATATTACATTTACCACTCTGGCCACCCAAAAAAAAGAAGAAATTCGAACATCAATTTTGTAATAAGAAATGTTTTGCTTATCAAAGAACAACTATAAATCACAAAACTTTAACACATTGGTGATATTAAAACATAACAAAAAAAAGGTATTACGTTGGAAGAACTTTGGAAGAAAATTCAAACCATCCAAAAGAAAATTGCAATGTAAAACCACAAAAATAGTACTAAGGGACTTATTGAAACTGATAACTATTATAGATATATATAGTTATATTTAGAGATCTATGGTTTTTCACAAAGTAAGCATAATATATAGCAAAATACTATATTTAGTAACAAAAAAATCATAATAATAATAATAATAACAACAAATTTTAAAGGAAAATTCGTTATCTTTGCAATAAGCAAAAAACAAACAGTAAGAAATGGGAAGTAAACAGGAAAAAAAAGGAGTTAATAAAATAAGAAAAATCAAAAAAAAAACTTTGATATTACACATCCAGTAGTATATTGTATATATTTCGGGTGAGATGTGATAAAAACAACAAGCATTTCCAGTTGGTTATATCTCTAAACCCAACAATGAGAAGGAACAACAGTTGTACTACTATGTTGTTATACAATATTATAGAAGTCTCAGAAATAGTCACTCAACTGTCCTATAAAGAAAGCATTGTTTGTTCCCATCAAGAAAATTTATCGTATTCCCTTATTATTTTGTTTTGTTACCGAATGATACTCTAGGAGTGAATTATGTACCTAATAAAACTTATATCTCTGACGAAAACTTTCTATAGTTATATAAAAGTTCAGTTTCCAGGATAATATTATTTATATATAGTTATGTAGTATTCATAGTAGTTGTAGAAACGATTATGTATTTTCTTTTCTTCTTTTTTTGATATATATAAACCAAAGTTACTAGTATATACATGTTCCTATAATATGAATGGGTTTTTCGGCATCCAAAGGTTATAAGTGTTCTAAGGGTTCCCCTATTATGACAACTTGTCTCCATTGAATCCCATCAAAAGTTTTGCTTTCAGTTATTATCATTTGATTTGCTTTTATGAAGTTTTTCCTGCAAGTAATTTGTTTTTCTTTTCTTATATATATATATATATATATATATATTTTCTTCTTCTGGTGAAAGGGTGAAATGTATATATTCTTATTACGCCTTTAGGTCTTAAATTTGGTATATGTAGAAAACTATCTATAGAGCAATTTTTGGTTTAATAAAATAATGTAAAGAATGATAGTATTGATGCCATAATGAATATACGATAAAGGAAATGTGATAAACTATATATGAATATATATGTAAATATAGCTGTTTTATGATAAATGATGAGTGAAAAAAAAATAAGGTTTACATAACAGATCAATATTTTCTAGGTTAGGATTTTTATATATTGTATTTTGAGGTAATAAAAGTAAATGTTATTATTATGAGGTTTTTGTTTTGAATATGGATTTGATTAGAAGACATGAAAGTGTTATCTTACTATTTAGTATTATATATAGAAGGATTTTTGGTATTTTGGACGTATTTCAATATGTTTAAATGGAAACGCTAAAGGCATCTTCGGACTATGAGTTTTGTCATATTTTATCTTATATATTTTCAGATTTGAACTTTTATTCTTTGATAGATTGGTTCACAATTATCTGATAAATCATTAATAAAATATGTAGAAACTTAAAATATGAGATATAGAAATGGGATTCGTGGAAAGAAATATAAAACCGAAACTATTTCAATGTTTTTTCTGCATAACTTTATTTCCTTGTCTACGAAATTTGATATAGAGAGATAATCTAGGTACTGAAAGTGTAAATTTGATGTACATCTAAAAAAACAAAAAACCAACAAAACTTTGTTATAATCTTTTGGATTATAACTTCGATCCGCCTCAGTCGGTTTTTCTTAATTACAAAACAAAATCGAGTTAAAGACTAGCATTTTAAATTTCACTGAAATCAGACAACCGATTTTTGAATTATAAGCGTACAATATAACATTTAGTGTCTTAAGATCATTCTCAAATGATTGTTTCTATACGTTACAAATGTAATGAAACAACTACAATTATACAACCTCTGGCTGGGTATAAAATAGAATCTCTTATTACTCTGTCAGTGTTTTCTATGACTGTTGCCTTTGAGTCCAAACTATGTGAGTTGACACTTTTGACAAAACATATGAGAAAACATAACACAAAACTGAAGTATTCTTTAATGCAGTTTAATTATTGTCTACATGTAGGAGTAAAAGAAGTAAGACACGAATCAGTTGCACAAAAGTAGTGAAAAATCTGAATTACTTGAAGAAGTGGAATCGTTGCCTTAGAGAGAAAGCCAATTTAGTAGTAAACCAAGGGCGCCTGAATTCATACTCAAGCCATAGCGATTTCACATTTTTCAGTTTCCCACATACATATATGTTTTACCTAAATATTTACTGAAACACGGGCAAAATTGAATGATTTTCATTTTCATATAAAACACGAATAATGAATATCGATAAAACTATATTTCTTAAAACTTCTGATAAAGGAGATAAATAATTTTGAAGATTCACTTTAAATCGAAGTCCAGATACCGAAACTTAATCATTAAAACTCTATAAAAGTCTTTATCATAATATTTTTTTTCGTACTTTTTTGTTCAATTGAATTTTGAAACATGAAATATACTTTAATCACTGTCTGTGTACATCATTTAATCGATTTAAAAGATATGAAAAACATCATTAAATCTCTTCTTTTTTTTCCTTTTTTCGGATCCTTCTGACAGAATTCTATTAGAAAGTATAATAAAAAAAAAATTTCTTCGTATCCAAAACTGAAAAGGAAAATTTTTTTATTATATAAAATTTCATACAATTCCTCATCATTTATCATAGAACTTTTTCGTTTTTACATTTATTTCAACATTTTTTTTTCTTCTTTAAATAAAAAAGTATATTTCAATCTTAAATTGGTCGAAAATTTAAGTAATAAATTGTTCAAATTTCTTAAAGATTTAAAATTTTATCGTTTTTGAGAACTTCATAAAAAAAATCCACGAATTTATTGGAAATGGATTTGTTATTATTGATGAGATATTAAAAATAGTACAGCTTAATTGTAGAGAAAAACAAACAAACAAAAAAATCATTAAATAAATGAAATAAATAAAAGTTTTCGTGTTTTTCAGTAAATAAGCTTTTTAATTGGAAACATATTAAATTTTGTATTGGTGGGATAAAAAGTCGTGTTGACTTTTTCGCTCATCCAAAAGTTTTTATACGTCTTATTAGCACCTTTTTATCGTATTTTGTTTGGGCTAATGATATGTAATCGCAATTAATGGCAATTAATTATTTAAAGACGATTTTAAATTTAAATTTTTATTAAAATGATTTTTTATTTTGTTTTTAACTAATTATTTTCCTTTTTTGCTTTTTTAACATTTTACATTTTACATTTTAATATTTTATTTTACATATTTTTTTCTATAAATTTAAGATATTTCAAAATTAATGAAATCAAAACAAATACACTTTTTTTCTTATAAATCTACACATTTTATTTTTTCTTCTTTTTCTCAGAAGGCGCAGGAGTTAAAGAATCAAGAAACGAACGGCACTGTTCTTTCACCCATTCTAATTGTAAATGTTCGCCTAACTTGTAAAGTTCAGGAGCATTAATTCCACTAATATTTAAGACTCCGGTGTACATGTAATCAAGAAGAATTTCTAACGCCTGCGGATTTATGTCTGGTTTCATTATAATTATTCCCTTTTGTTCGCCAGGATTTTCTCCGTCATCTGGAAAATATATTTTATATGAAACCAAAAAAAAAAACAAGATTATTTTGGA
Source organism: Xylophagus ater (assembly GCA_963422695.1). Taxonomy (NCBI): domain Eukaryota; kingdom Metazoa; phylum Arthropoda; class Insecta; order Diptera; family Xylophagidae; genus Xylophagus; species Xylophagus ater. Next base: position 5,554,817 of record OY730481.1, read on the forward strand.
AATTTTTACCAATTGTAACATTTTGAAAATACCCCGAAGACACTGATAAAATATTTCGATGTGCTGGAAATTCTAAATCGCCAACTTTCAAAATTACATCACTATGCTGAAAAACGAAAAAAATTTATTTGAAATTAATTGAAATATTTAATAATAAAAACGTTAGATTTTCCTTACTATATTTGCTTTTCGGTATTGGTTAAGTTTTTCTAAAATATCTACAAGATCCTCGGTATTTGTAAAACTTTTTTCGTCTCCCATTTTTATATTAAATAATTCTTCTGAAAACTTCGACGAGAATTTTGTTTTAATGTGACGAACAACTAGATTATATTTTATAAAAGGATAAGAATGCCGAGTTCTAATATAAATCAATGATCCAACTGTTGCTATTCTATTGATTTTGCAAAGACCATATTTGCCAGCCAGCTCTTAGCAAAGTTCTTTCGCAAATATTCGTAGGAAGAAAAGAGTCAACATCAATACCCAATAACGGATTGACCACCGTTTTAAAAAGAATAAAATTATTATTAGGTAATTGAAATAATTTTCGCTGTAACATATTTATTTAATAATAATGGTACATTATATTCCATCAAAGGTATTGTCAATGGAGCAATAAATGGATAAAAAAAATTCTCCTTGTTCTGAAGCGATCTATTCGTAAAGCTATTTTTTGATATCGTCATAAGTTTCAAAGTGCTGCTCAGAGCGGTCATGCTTCATCGATCGAAACAAGTGATAATGAGATGCTGAATATAATGGGTGAGATAGACCTTTCCACCGAAGCGCTTCCAAGGTTTCTTCAACAGATTTTGCAATGTGGGGCCAAGCTTTGTCACAATTAAATATCGCTTTATTTTTGCGTAATTTGATCATTTTTATTACAAATTTCGCTTCAATTTGGTTAATTGTTATCGGTAACGATCTCAGCAATTACAGGTTTCAGCAGATCAAGTTACACCAGACTTGTTCACTAACCATAAGTTTCCGTAAACAACTCATAACTTTCAATAGCACTTTTCTTCAAATTGAAGCAAAAAGTGGCGCTTCTTGAGAATGTTGTTTGTTGGACAAAAGCCGATATTTTCAATTCAATAAAAAAGTGTATAGGTTACACTTCACTTACGCGCTATATGCAAAATATTAAAAAAATACATTAGCTCTCATGATAAACCATATGAAAATGATATGGCTAACGCCATCCCCTAGAGTCTAGGGCATAGACAATAGCGAGAATTAATTCTATAACCCAATAATATTTTTAAAAACATGTTATTTTCAAAACGATTTCAGATACGAACAAATTTCGGGCTTTTTTCTTTCGTTTCCCTGTTTTTCGCATTTACAGGAATCAGATTAAAAATAATAGAATTTAGCCTAGCTATATATATATATAAACTCCTTGTTTTAAAAAGTTTGGGACAAAACCTCCAAAAAAAATTAGAACAAAATTAACAAATTGGTGACTAGAAAAGGGCGTTTTTCGAAATCATCGATTTTCATGAATGGAAAAAATCTATTGAGATTAGATTCATAAAGAAACTAATTAAAAATTTGAAGCTGATCGAAAGTTCAGTTTTTCAAAATTATGGTAAAATGAAGAGAAAATTAAATTTCATGGAAAAACTTGTTCGAAGTATAAACAAATTGTTAAGTATGTTACAATCAGTTACTATGGACATATGTATGCGATTTTGCGAAAGCGGAAGATTTTTACTGTCTATTTAGTCAATTCGAAAAATATCAAAATCTCACTAAACAACTGTATAAGTATATTTACAAAGAATTGATTTGGTCATTATCATCGAATTGATGAACAGTTTTAAAGATGAGGTTTATTAACTAACTTACTGGTATTTACGATTTCTCATTATATCATCGAATGCTCTCAAACTATTGTAGATACCATTTTTCCAACAAAATTCCGATTCAGTTAACCGCGTCTGGAGTTATTCTGGCGTATTTTGTCTACATTTTATATAATATTATATAAAAGGAATTGCGATACCATCATAACGACTTCCCTACTGCAATTCATCCCCATTTAAAATATCTTTCAAATTTATTCCATTTTTTATAAAATAATACAAATTTATTCCCACCTAAATTCTTTCACAAAAAAAAATCAATATGACAAAACAATCTTCCATGAAATTAATGGTCAAATTGAAAATTACATCCTTAAAGCTTTTTCTTTTCATATTTCATATTTTCCTTGAATTCATCAAAAAATCAAAAAACAATTTCTATTTTATATCAAAAAATCAATTTTATTTAAAAATATTTTTCATATTAAAGTTTTTTTTCATAGAAAGAAAAAAAAAAATTTAATAACACAAAATGTTATATTCCCTTCTGTCCAATTTAATTGCTTGAAAATTTCTTTTGATCCTTAGAATTTTCGTATATGCCGTCTTATCATTGACAGGAAAGATCTGAAATACCGAAGGACATGGGCTAAATAAATAGAACCAAGTTAGAAAGAAAAGAAAAAAAAAACAGAAAGAAACGAAAAGAAATTGTGTAGAAGAAAAGTTTTCCTGTTCGAAGAGATTCTCTTTTTCTCGTCTCCAACCCGCTTTACATATGCAGGTATTTTCTTTTTTTTTCATATCATTCTAAACTTTATTGAAATAGGGATTGAAACTTGTCCAAAGGACATAATAAAATCTTATAAGGAAAGTTTTGTTTAAGTTCAGATTTACCATGAACATAAAATTGTCTAGAAAAGAAGAAGAAGAAAACAAATATCGTTAAATGAGGGTGAAATATAATATTTACATAGAAAAAGTAAATTCAGGAAGAATTTTTATCTTTAATATCACTTTTGATTTTGGAATACAATTTTCTTTAACATTTCTATTATTCGAAAAATGAAAACAAAATTAACAGAATATTCTTTAATGATCACCGGTTAATCGATAATTTACTAGGAGTATATGGAGGACCTAAGGCTCGAGTAGAGAGTAGGTCGAAATTTTGATCCGCGTAACTATATTGATATAAAGAAGGATCTAGTTTAAATCTAGTTTGTTGTTTGAATAAATTCCTTCGACTATATAAAATGAATTGCTTATTTGTAGGCGCATACACTTATTATTCATATTGATATGGAGAAGTCAGACGCCGGTATATGATTTATATAATTGTATACCGATTTAAACTTATATAAATTCCTAAGTATGTCGCCCAAATTGACCTGATTTAGAATACAATAAATTGTATGTACAGTTTCTCTAACAATAAGATCTTCACTATTGGAAGAAAACAAAGGAGACTTCATAATAATATACATACCTATTACGCTTCCAACTTCGTTTTAGAAACAATTTCTAACGCATGAAACTACGTAATTGAAAAGCCAATTAAAAAAAATATTATATTTCGCACGAATGACCCGAAAATTTGAAGGCACAATAGATTCATTTCATGCAATAAGAGCTTCAAACACTGCCCTGATTTTAAAACATCAGCGAATGAAGCTTTTAAGTACATACGTATTAATGTTTAGAAGAATTGAATTCGCATTCTTCTACACGATGATAATTATTTCAACCATAAAATTCTGATTTAAACAATTGTGCCTATAACATACAACCTAACAGATCAAATATAAAAAGTTCCCAACTCATTAAAGATAACACTTTAAGAATGGTAAAACCAAATAATCAACTTATTGAATTTGAAAATTGGCGGATAGTATGACCACTATTCAAAAACTAGGATCTCGTATTTCTTCTAGAATGGACTGTATATCTAAGTGAAAAATCGTTGCCCTAATAGAAGGATTCGGTCGTATAATTGAATGTCAAATAATCAACTGTTTATTTTAGGTGTAGATGTATTTTCCTGGGACATCTTACCTGGGAAAACATCGTATGATAGACATAAGTATGCTTTGATCATTTTTGTTTCTCTAAGTTATTTTTCAAAATACCGAAGTCTTCCTTTCAACAAATCAAATTAAAATAAATCTTCAAAGTTATATTATTGATCTAGTGATTTGAATTTTTAAAATATTTTCCAAACTTTGTGAAAAATTAGAGCATTGTATTAGAATAAAAATTAAAAAAGTAGAACTTTTTGTTAAATTTTGATTTGAAGTTTTGTGAATTACAAAACTGGGTTACGAATTGGGCGGATGATGGTTGATGAATAGAAAGAAAAAAAAATGGGAAGAATACAAAAAAAAAAACGGACCACCAAATCCCTAATTTAATTCAACTTTTTAATGACTTTCTCTAATTGTTCTTGAATTAAGGACTATGGTCTTGTGCACGACGCGTGACGGATTTTTAACAAGGCGACAAGGGATTTAGTTAGTGTATTTTTGTACATGTTAGATTAAAGAATAAAAATGAAAAAAAAAAGAAATTGTTTTCGCTTCTTCTCATTTTAATAGAATGGATGTAGAATGGCGACTTTCATTTGCATACTTGTGCTACTTAAGGGTGCATATTGAAATTTTATTTGAAGAGGGTTTGAATTTTTCTAGATTTTGATTATTCTTACCATTTTTATTTGCTTTTGTTCTGTGCTCTAGTATTATAAATGAAAAGCTATTGTTTTGCTTTTTCTGTTTTCGAAAAGAAGTGTTACAGAATTGACATACATTGTAATTTTCATTTTATTTCATTCATTTATTATGTTTTGTTATGTTTTTTTTTTTCTGTTAAAACTTGGTTCCTATTCAAATCTCAAGAGAGAATTTTAATTTTAAGCTTTGAGTATGAGAACATGTGAAATTTAAGTTCGTAGAATATCTAAAATTGTATTTGATTTTGATAAATTTCATTTTAACTTTTTTAAAGAAGTAAAGAAAAGGACTTGACTTCTAAAGCTTTGAATTTTATTATGATGAGAAATATACAAAACTGAAAATCAAAAGTTCAACAAATTTATACACAGAGGAACAAGAATTGCTCTTAAGAATTTTAAATGAATCGGTTTTGAAACGTGCCTGCGGATGATTGATAAAAAATGCAGATTCAAATAAGAAATAAACCATATTAAAAAAAACAGTGTCCAAGTTAATATCGCCTTAGCTTCATTAGTTTAAACTGACAGCAAGAGATTTTAGGATCAAGCCCAGCTAGCGCCAAAATTTCTTTCGTATCTTATTTAGTTATCCATTGTAGGAGGTGTATACAAATGGTATACTTTGAATGGTTTAGAATGCAACTTTCAATGGTATTATGGAGACAAGGATAATCGAAAGTTTATGAGATATAAACCGAAATAGTGGTGATCGGTGTGGGTCCACTTTAGGATCAATATAGCGAGTTTAAATGCAGACTTCGGATTTACATAATTCGGACTGCCCATAGGAATGGTTCTCAAACAATTTTGTATTTCGACCCTAGATATTTTGAAAATATATTTCAAGGCACCCAACAGCTATGTTTTAGTAATAATAGCACCCAATGAAAAAACGAATAAAATGAAAAAATGGCTGAACTGATTTCGATATAGTTTCCACCATATTGTAGATAGGAAATTTGTAAATTATAAATCGTCGCAATATTAGATCAGGAAAGTTAACATTGCAAGATCAATAATACCTCTAATATATTCTTTGCCGGAACGGCAATAGATCTATAACCTGTTAGACTCTGGTAAATAGTAGTTTACGCACTTTATAGTACAATTAATAGAGAAAATTTTAATATGTAAACCAATACGTAGCCCAGTCATGGGCCTAAGAAAATAGTAAAATCCTTGGCTTGAGAGACCTTCCATTTACGCTATTCCCTAGCATGTGATTCACGGCATATCACATATTCACATATTTGATTTACTTAAATATTTCCCTTGAAAAAGATCTACATATAATACCTTCCATTTTTTTCATAGATACTAAATTAAAATTACTTTATTTAATTAACTTCTCAAATTACTCGAAATTATAGTTTCGAAAATTGATTTAATTGAAACCATCCTAGTTAATTTTACGAACTATAAATTATTCAAAATTACATTCAATTAATTAATTAACTTAATAATACATTAGCACATTATAATTATACTTATTTCATTAATAATACTTATTTTTTTGTTTTTTGGATAAAATGGAAATGGAAAGAAAAATTTCAATACAAATGAAAATGAAAAAGAAAGCACGGTTTCCTTTTTTTTGGGATCATATTTTTAGAACATACTCAAAATCAATACGCTTCAATGTGATATAATTATATTGAAATAATATTCCGAATTTTACCGTCACCATATTCAATTATTTATCAGTCATATAAGGATATTAATCTATTTTATTATGATTATTACTTAGTATGTTTTTTTGTTTTGTTACGTTTTATATTCAAGTGATATATGTTTTATGAAAATATGATATGTTGTCGATGTTAAGAACCACATAATATCTATACATCATATTTTGAATTAAATTATGTTATTAGGTCATTGAAATAAATTATATTGAAAATTGAGAAATCGAGATTTTGCGTGTGATTTTCTAATAGAGGTTCTGTTTTTTTTTTGTGAGTTTTGTTGAAAAAATAGAAACGTGTAAAAAAAACGCTTGTCTCTCATATATGTTATAAACGATCAAAAGGAAACTAAATGAATGATAAAATTTTATGATATTAGTTAAATATTGATAACACATATTTTTTGGATATAATATCACAAACATGAATTCTATATGATTGAAATAATTTCGCTAAAAATATCTTCCTAGGTAATTTTTTTTCGGTATATTATTATTATATCGATTTGAAATCAGAATAATCGAAGTGTCTTGAGGAACCAACGCGTACCGAAAAAATTGATTGTAAATATCACTCAAAGAAATAAATTAGTCGTCAAGATTAGAAATTTATTGAAATACGTTTATAGCTGCTAAACAGTGGCTATTCTTGTCCAAGTTTAAATTTTTTTTTTTTAATTTAATTGTGCTAGTTTCGGTCAATTCTACCGATCATTAAAGAACGTACTTTAATATTCTCTTTTTTGAACGTCTGTCCCATTTTAATATAACCCTACAAACAGGCAATCGTACATTTGAACCACATAATTTTTGTCTAGTTTTTGCCATTATAGTTAATGTGGGTTCACCTAGTTTATCGTAAATGATTCGTTTTAAATACATATATTAGGTCTGCGAATGAGTTATTACGATTTTTTTGGTAAAAATACACGTTTATTTAACAACTATGCAATATTTTGATTTCACTCAAAGTATGCTCCATCTCAAGCTATAATCTTCTCCAATTTTTCAGATAACTTACGGATTCCCTGTCTGAAGAAATCAGGGTATTTGAAGCAATATAATCATGAAAGTGCTACTCAGAAAGGATTGATTGCATGGGCCGGAATAAATCGTAATCTGAAGGAGCTATGTATAGTAAATACGGCGAGTGGGGTAGCACTTCCATGTTCTATTCTTCTAAGTAGTTTTTAACTGGTTGAGGAACATTTGGACTGGGATTGTGATGTTGAAAAATTAATTTGTTGTGTATATTCATCCAGTATGCTCGTTTGCTTTGTCCACTCATTCCCTCTAAAAGCATTAGTTGTTGTCGGTACACAACGCCAGTAATAATTTTAGGCAGTTACAGCAACTCATAATAAAGCACATCTTTCTGATCACACAAATTGCAGAACATAACCCTATCAGAATGAATGTTTCGTTTTGGCATTGATATGATGGGACTGGTTGACCATTCTTTACTTTTGCTTTTCTGAGTTTAGGATTTCGAAATGGATTCTTTTTTCACCTCCAGTGATAATCCGACGCAAAAAACCCTTTCTTTATTGTCTTTGAAGGAGTGTTTACTTGGCACATAACTTTCCATTTTCGATCGAATAAAAAACAATATTCTTTACACTTTAACCAAATGTCATATACTACGTTTTGAAGCTTATCATAAGACCTTTCAAATACATATAATACCGTCTCGCTTGTATAACTTCATCTAAAATAAAATCTTTAAAACTCGTTCGCAGACCTAACATAAAAAAATGGGAAATTTTCTGTTCGTTTAATAAAGACTTCGTTTCATTTATACGATAATTTGCAGTACCTAATTTCTAATAATTTATTGGAATTTATTCGATTGTGTAATGTAATCTCATGAATTTCTTTAATAATATGTCCATAAATAGAGTAGTTATAGTAATATGGAAATTATCAGTAATATAGAAATTGATCAATTAATTCCCTTTTGTCTATGGGTAAACTATAATTAAATACTTGCCTGTGAAAATGAAAATATACTAAAAAATTATATATAAAATTATATATGATTTATAAATTAAAATTTTAAAACTCTACTAATTAAATATAACAAGATGAAAATATTTCCATGTGATATTTTTAATTTTTCCATGATTTAGTTAAAAAAGCATTATGAAATTTTTTTCGTCTCATAACGTTTTATTATGTTAAATATCTTAAAAATATATATTTTTTTTATTCTTTTACGAATAAAGAAAAATGAGGAGAAATGAGGAATTTTCTTTCGGAAAAGAAAATTTCACATAATAGAAATGAAAGAAATGAAACGACAACCTAACTCATATAATAATTATATACACATATATCTATATATAGTGTGACAGTCAAAATTAACGCGATAGAAACAAATTTACGAGAAAAGTTTTTCATTCTGGTTATAGTATATTTTCTGAGAAGGAAAGTTTAATAAGCGGAAAACTTTTTCCTCATCATATGACATAAGAATTCAAGTATTTTTGACTATAGTAGAAGATCTTATATATAATACCTATTATGTATTGTATATAGATAAGTAGATATGATTTTTTTTTTCAACTTAAAAAATACGTTAGAAGAATATTTAAAAGAATTTTAAAAGGTATAACACATATTAGACAGCCTGTCCCGAAACGAATATAGTACCTGTACTTTAGTAGTTCTATTTATGTATACAGAATGATAGAAGATTCAAAATTTAATCCTTCTCAGAAATTTAAATTAGTTAATAAAGATGATGTGTTGGAATTTAGACCAACAAGTTAGTATGGGCTTGTGGAACCTTTTAATGTTGTATTAGGTTAGCTGTAAATTTTGCTTTTTTGTAAAACTCTAATTGTTATGTACCAAAAATTGGCCTACAAAAGTGCAGATTCCTAGAGCTAAAGTAGCATCTAATTGGATGTAAATTATTAGGTTTAACAATTTCAGTTTTATTTGTAATAATATTTTGAAAGAATGACTTCAAAGTTCATACTTTAAGGTCTTAGAAAATTGTACTACAATTAAGTGCTTATCAATTTTTACTGGATGTTGTTTTAGAAAGTTGAACTCTTGCATCAAAGGAAATATAGACACTGCAGATACGACATAGAATAACTTCAATCTGAGTATATTTATTTATTTTACAACTTAATATTAGAGCAGAATTATAAATGTACGTTGTATTGATTATAGTACAGAGTTAACGGTATTAGCCTAAGACAGTTCGCATTTAAAGATTTGCTTTTGCTTAATATATATTCAAGAGTATACCTATTTCATATTTCTTATGAGCAGTTCCGAGACATACTGTATACTTTATGTTTGATAAAAATAACACGGAAATTTTTCCGAATATTATTATTCATTCATATATTAGTAACATTTCTAACTTGAAAGTGAATTTCATTATAAAATCATTTAACATCTTATAAGAAGCGATATTCTATGCAAAAGGAAAGTGTATTACACACAAGACGATATATATAAAATGGTATTTTTGGTTTCTTGGTTCTGTTTGTATTTTATTCCTTGTTTTTTTTCGGTTATATTACCTTTCTTATTTAAAATTTCTACTATATATTATTCACATATATCTACCATATACAAGAAAGTCAAAATGATATATAAAATGGAGTTGCACGTATCCTAAAAATTAATTAAAACGTTTTAATGGGCCTCAAGAATTTTCAATTTTGTCTTTTTTGTGATAATAATAACTCTTTTTGAGAATATTGTTGTTAACTTTATTTCTCTCTTCGGTATTTGAAACATTTCTAAATTCACAAATAAGAAGTTGAATAATAATTTTCATCTTATATGTGGAAAATTTCTGTATATATACAGAATATATATTAAGAAAACTTTTCACCTTTTATTCCATTTTAAGGGAAATTTAAAAAAAAGAAAAGAAATGAAACGTAATACAAAAACCGTTCTGACATTAACACACCTTAATTGCTACACATTCGAGTGTTGTATTTGACATGATATTAAAATACAGAAGGATATATTATATAAAGTGGGCTTCTATCTTGAAATCTTTGTATACAAATATGTATATTTATATATATATGTATTTATATTCTCTAAAGTTTTGCTTAATTAGACACGGGAAAAGAGGAAAATCATTCGTTAGATTTGTAATGAACAATGTTATATATGTGTAAGGATGTTATTTTGATATTTTCTTTGGTACACGCTAAGGACTTACAAACATATATTTTTATAGAAAATTTAATAATGTGATGTCAGTCTTTCATCCGTATATAAGAGAATGGAATCCGTCACTAAATGGTATATATATCTACGTACATGTATAAATATATAGAATGATATTAATTCGTACATGAAGATAAGAGAAAAGTTTGGGAAAAGAATGCAATTAGAATTGTCGAACAAGTTGAGGGTTTTCTTTAATCATATACGCTTTTTTAAATGTTATGTTAGACTAATATTATCAGGGGTCGGAAAACTGTTGAAAAAATTTTGGATGAATTAGTTTTTCTTGGTAGCAGATTTTATTAAGGACCAAATATAATTGAATTCTACAAAAATATAAAAGTATGAAAGAATTATAATTCGAATTCAAATTAACTTAATGAAGTTGTTGGCTTAGAAATTTAGATGAACAATCGCTGTTTTGTATGTCTTCATATTTTTATTGTTCGACAAGGACCTTTTATAAAGTACATAATTTGTCACTCTATTAAGTAATATAGTTTTAGGCGTATACAAAAATAATTCGGAAATTTTTTCTACAGTTTAAATAATACAATGCAATAGCAAATGAAGTGATCAAACATAGTGGGTACCATTGGATTTCTTAGTCTTGTTGCCACTCAACTAATATTGAAATGCTGAATTGCAACATTCAATATTAACAGCTACTAGGATATAAAAGCGCTTTAAAACTTAAAGAATATGAGAAAATAAGAAAATGAGACTAAAGTACCTAAAACTTGAAAATGACCAATTGCACCAATCAGAAAAAAGTCGTAGAGTAAAAATAAAATAAAATTCCCGTGGGAATAAGTGCAAAAGAGCAGGGTCAGCCTTCAAAGGCAAAATGCATCAGAAAGAGGGAGAATACACATGCACGTGCCATGACGTCACAATCTCTTAAAACTCTTATTTCTTCTGGTATTTATGCATTGGTATATAAATTTCAACATGTATTTGTTTGTTTCTCTGTCACCCATACGTACAATATGTACTATAGCTATCTATGTCAGATGTGGATAGAAAATAGTTTGAAAATTTTGCTCCCTCATTCTAGTAGCTTTCCAGTCGATATTGGTAAAAATGTTGACATGGCAGTGATAGGTAGTTGGCATACTGTATAATTACTCATACTTCGCCTTAGCTGTCAAGATTGCCATCGCTCGCAAACCATTGTTTGCCAACCCTTGTTTATATAACGTGAACACAAGATGTTTCATTTCGTCATTAAACTTTAACCTTGACATAAAATTGGTATATCCATTCTTAAGATGAAAATTTTAATTTCTAATTAACATAAACTTATGGGTTTTTGAAATGAAAATTTTTTTTTGTTCCTATTTTCTATTTGTTTCCATATAACGTTGGAAAATTTATATACACATATGCATATATGGTAGACATACGTTTTAAAAACATGTTCAAATATATATTTTCATTTAATTACAATGTGTAGTAATATTATGAACCCGTTAAAGTAATTTCATATAAAATATATGTTTAAATTTATTTTCAATTAATTTTTATCGCAATATCAATTAAATTTAATTGTGTTCTATTAAAAGTTTCTAACTAGAAAACAATTTAAAGCTTTTTGTTAATTTCTAAAACAAAGTCAAAGTTTCAAAATCCAACATCATATTATGTAATTGGAATCAAATTATGTGTAATTTTGGATGAATACTAAGAAAATGTTATTCGTTTTTTTTCTTTTTATTTTATGAGAATTTATTGGCTTAACAATCTAATTAGTAAAAAAATACAAAAAATACAAAAATCAAGTATATTTAGGAAAATTTTGTTGACTTAAATATAGAAACTCTCTTATCTCAACATCAATTCTACTTTTAATCAAACGTAATAAAAAAAATAAATTCAAAGAAAAAAACCAAGGCATTTTGGATTTATTCTTCTATTTTTTTTCTTCTTTTTTTTATTAATCCTAAGAAAATCTTTCATCTAACATTTTCTATTACTATTTCTCTTCTCTTATATTGGATACAGTGTTAATGTTGCTGAAAATTAACGTTCACCAGATATAAATCAACGTCATATCCTAAATCCTTAGTAAATAACGTAAAATCTTAATAAAAAAAAAAAATAAAGAAAAAGGAAAATGGAAATTTACGTAGGTAAATCTCATCCCTTCAAGGCGGATATTATATTATATTTCTGGTACAGCTTAAAAATACTCCGCAACTACATACAAATATATTTTTCTAATTTATCCATTCAACCATCGAGATAAAAGATGGTAGCATGTCCTCCTAATATAATATGTTTTTAGAAATGCCAAAGAAAAAAGAAACAAGCAGCCTGAGGAATACGAAAAACTACGTTCTTCTATTAAAATCACCATCAAGGTAAATTATAATGTCATTAGCCACAAATTTATTTGTAGGTGGTTTTACCTTTGATGGACAGAATTGTACTAGAATTATCTGACTTTATGCGGTTATTCCGCATTTATAATAAATGTTGGTTTGTTGTTCATTTTGGCATTTATTAAATTAGTTTTTTTTCTTCCGCGAAATCTTCTTCCTCTTCCTTACCAAATAAGTAAAGAAAAACGAAACGTGATTTAAATTTTCTAACGATATTGTTTATATCGCTTGCGGTTATTATGGTATATGGAGAAAAAAAACGTCCTAAGTGTGGATGGTCACATCTGTGTCATCACGTTTTCCTTTTGCATAAATCTAAGAAAATCATGAATAAAAGCTTTTTGGTTGTCAAAAATATTAAGAATGAAGAAAAAAATAAGCGAAAAACTGCTTTTCATTTTTTTTACGCTTAACGATCAAACAAATTTTATTGTATTTTAGAATTTTATTAGGACTTTTATTTAGTATTACTATCGGGGTTTAGTGGCCAATTGAACGATAAGGTTCATTTTACCTAATCTAAAATCAGGTTTACCTGTTTAATTTTAAGTTCCTTCATATAACCCTATATTTTGCCTTCAAAAAAAGATTTAATTTCAAATCAAAGTTGGTTAGAAGAATTACCTAATTGTATTGGGATTGGTGTATAATTTTAGTTGAATCTAAATTTCATCAACTAAAATAGAAACTTTACACCTAAAAAAATTGTTTACAAAAAATATCATTGGAACTAAATCAAAAAGAAGTCACTATAAACTATTTTCAAAAACCTTTTTAAAAGAAATAACAATTTATTTCGAAATTGACAATTTGTGATTGATATATTTAGAAAACAATTTTTTAACTTCTCGTATATATTCGAAATGAAATCAAAATTTCAATATTTATTATTCTTAAATTCGAAAATTGAAGTAGAAAAAATATTGTCTATCTATTATATAAAATAGTTTTTCTCCGTGAATCATTTATAAATATTTGTATGCTCACTTTTAGGCGAATCCCTCTTTAATATAAAATAGTTTTTTTCTGCATATTTTAAATATGTATCTTTGCCCAATGCCTTAAAATTTAAAGCAACAAATTACTTCATACTATCGAAATTTCGAGTTAAATGTTAACAAAATTTCTGCTTGAGATCAGTAATAGACTTACTACTAGCAACGGATACATGTCTATAGTTTGGAGTGAAATTCGATAACTAAATGTTGCTTGTAAAATTAAAAAAGGCATACATACATATGTATATATTTATATAAAATAATTAAATAAAAAAAAAACGTCTGTAGATTTTCTTAAACAACAGAGAAAAATTTAAAATTTCCAAATTATTCCTTTTGCTTTTGTCAGAAATTCAATTTTATAAAGCAAAAATAATAAATTTCAGATGAAAATTATTGTTTTGGTGTGGTTTCGGTTTTAATTTGATTATAAAAATATGTTTCGTTAAAAGAATATTCTTTTTTCTCCGAATTAATTATTATAAAATAAAAAATAAAGACAAATATTTTGAATTTCAAATTAAAACCAAAACTGCTTAAGATGTGAATTTCAAAAGAGTAGCAATTTCTTAACCACAAAATAATTTAATCAAAAGGTATATTTTTAGGCGTCTAAGATAATATGAAATCTTTCCTGAAGAATGGGAAAATATTACGTTTTATTGAAATTTTCTATATTTTGATGTGAAAAATTACATTAAAGAATATTTTTTATGGAGTTTTGAACACCTTTTTCTTCAATTAGAAACACGAATTTTATTGCAACATAAAAAGAAATTGAATAAAATTGAAGATATTATTTTTGGGGTGGCTTACAACTTTATTACAAGTCGTATAATTTTCTTTGGCAAAAGTTTGTAATGAAAATAATACAACAAATTGATCAAAATTCTATTTTGAAATTAATTTTCTTCCTAGTTTTTGTACAAGATTGTAAAAGGGAAATTCATTTGAAATGTGAAATGTGAAATATGAAGTTAGTAGTTAACAACTAGTACGTATTTCCTAGTAAGTCCGAACTACTTACATCATAGGAAGTCTCAAGAACTTTATCACCTAATAAATTCAAACTAATTACATATCATTTCGTAAGTCATTCGAACCGCTTACGTAATAAGAATTAAGAAAGAATGTAAATATAACAGAAATTGAAGGGATTAAATAAAATTGTTCAACTTCAACTGCGAAATCATTAAGGTACACTACTGATTCAATCATTTGATTCTTAATATCGATACTAATAAAACTTTAGAATTCGAAAATCACACGAATATTCCAATTCCAGGATTCAGTTTTTCTTGAATGTTGAAGAAAAACTTTATATTAGGAAAATTGCCATCTCTTAATAAATGAGACGAGAGCGAAATCTTAAAAGACCACAAAGTGGTTACTTACTTATAAATGTTTGAATATTTTCCTTTTCGTCCTCATCATGCTTGTATTGCTCAAGATGGAATAATTCTAAGTATTACTTCCTTCCGAAATAGTATTCATTCAAGTTTTTCGGTTTTGTTCTTATATTACTGTATTCATATACATACTTCAGTTTGTATATTGTCGAATCAAGTTCTGATTTATGAACAAATAAAATTCACCATGTTGATTAATTTCTTACAATTTGTTGCACATAGTAATTCCCTGTGCTTGTCAAATCAGTGAGGGCACTTTAACGTTAATCCTTGTCTTGAGATTCAATAAAACGTTATAGCCTTCGTAGAGTCCTTTTACCATATAGATATAGGACTATATTATATTCACGATGATGAGAAAATTCATGTCTGGTTTTTAGTAAAAATTTCAGTTTCTTATTTTGTTTGGTTGGTTGATTTTCCTGGTACAGATATTCTTAGATGATTCTTAAGAGAAGCTTCCCTTGATTGTAACTCTCATTCACTATGATTTTGAAGATCTCATTACTTTTATTTCTGTGTGTTTAGCACTAAAGATGTGACATAAATTGGGATCATTGGGTATTTTTTCTTTTTTTATTCTTTTGTTTTGTATGTATTCCTTTTTTGGTTGTTGCTTTTTCGGGTATATAACTTTTTTCTTTCGGAGGCGTCCATTAGATGAAATGATGAGGTGGATTTTGTGAAGAAGACTATGGGTTTACTTTATATACATGTGATGAAAATGTAGAAGAAATAAAGAGCCCTTCATAATGTCTCATTTATTCGGAAATTTCAGAATGAATTTAGTGATGGGCTGTTGAATGTTTAAGAGTGTTCTTTATTGTGTCCGTTTTTCCTTCATTTATTTTGTTTTTCTTTTACTTTCTTTTTGTTTTCCTGGTCAATTCAGTTACCATACGAAAATTATACACAATGTAATGATAGCAGTTTTCTCTTATTTAAGCTCATCTACTGATTGTGTTGTAATCCCTAACGGTGAAAAATTTATTATATTATTTTTGTATTATTACCAAAGATTACGCACCTATTTAATGTCGGAATTAAAAACCTTGAGAATAAAATTAATTATAAAAATAAAACAAGAAACAGGAGTCTTTAATACTTCGGTTTAATTAAATTACCACATGGTTGCCAACCAGCTCATCATAAAACTGTGGATTAATGTTCAATTAAATATTCTGGAAATCTTTATCGAACTTCTAAGTCTAAGCAAATATCATTCCGATAGAATATACATATTTAAAAATTAAATTGATCCAAAGTATTTACGACTAAATTGAAAGGATGCACCCTATATATGAATATGATAAAATCCTTCTAATATTGAAGAAAGAATCAATCAAGAAAATTGGCTAAGTTGGATGAATGGATGAAGACAGAATTGACATACTTGACAAGGGTCCTTTTTTATGGTAGCTTGCAGATAATAGCAGTTGTCATTCGTCAAATGAATTAAGTCTGATTGACAATATTAATGTTATTAATAAGTGCACTCATTTTAATCATAAATTTTAGATGTTGTAATAATTTTCTGCAGATTTTCTTCTATTAAAATACTTTTCGAACAGAAATGATT
This sequence comes from Xylophagus ater, assembly GCA_963422695.1. Lineage (NCBI taxonomy): Eukaryota > Metazoa > Arthropoda > Insecta > Diptera > Xylophagidae > Xylophagus > Xylophagus ater. The sequence goes on from OY730481.1 coordinate 5,571,622, forward strand.
TAACAGGACTTAATTAAATTTATAGATTGACTTAAACATCGTTGATACTATACACAGTCCCTTATTGTTCGCTATTTTTTTTTTAGATATTCGATATGACTACATTAAATTCTAGAGTAAATTGCTGGAAGAGTAAAGATCTACAATATTTAAAACAGCCGAAAATTCATTCTAATTTAAAACTTTTATAATTAAAATGAGAATATTGTTGCTATATAAAAACTCTACAATTCTTGATTTCTGTCCAAAAATAATATATCAAAAATGATTGAATGATGTTTTAAAAATTTTCAAATTCCGGTGGTACCAGCATAACCGCCTTGCTATGTCAATATTTTTGAAATGTTCCATTGCACATGTTCAAAGGGCTTAAATTGCTAAATGAACCATTACAAAAATTAACTATTTTGTTTAGATACAGTTCTTTTTTTTGTCCATTTGAAATTGTATCTAACAAAATCAATCGTAATTATTGTTAAATTTGTAATTTATTACAATTTAATAAGCTATTATTCGAAATTAAATCAATTGAATTTTTTTGGAAATTGTTTATACTCAAAAGAAAAGGGTGAACGTTCTTGTTATAAAACTATTTAAATGATAATAAATTGATATTTGATTATCAAGAATTATCAAATTTATTCAAATAAAAGGTCAATTTGCTTCAATGATTTCCTAGTTTCAAATAATAATGAAAAATAAAATACTTTTCCTAAATATTTTTGATAGAACTTTGGATTTATGTTAAACTAAATAAAATTTACTAAATTCTTGAAACAAAAAAAAAACAAATTCTAATTTCATTTTCATGTGATTAAAAACAAGATCTTATAATTTTCTTTAGAATCATAATAAATATATAAAATAATTAAGAAAACTATATGAAAAATATCAATTTGTGTATGAATACGAAAATTTGTTAATATTATTTAAGATTTCCATTTTCTATTTGAAGAAAATTTTCTATAATCATAATCTCATATTTCCGAGTCTGAATTAAATTTACTTTTGTTGTTCATATAATAAAACTGTAAAATGGAAACCAAAAAAAGACATAAATGAAAACTCTCTCTCATCCCAATTCAATTTCTTATATAACTTATCTTTTTGCACTTGTTTTATTTTTATCTTTTAAAAAAGCATCTAAGAAAATCCCATAATTTCCTTAACTGTCTTAACTCTTGTGCTTTTGCAATTTTGCAATATAACCTCTTTTTTTCTTAAGATTCAGGATGCATATTTCCATGTACAGAATACTAACTCGTATCTACAGAAAAACAAAAATAATATAAATAAATTCTTAGAAGAAATATTTGAAGGTGGTAAAATGAAAAGTTTGAAGGAGATATCAACTAAAAAAGGAAGATAATTCAATGGAAATTTATTTAAATCAAAATCTCGAAAAGATAAGAAAACTGCAAATGAAATTTGTTATGTTTTTCTTTTTTTTTAAGGAAAATTAAATTTAACATAAAAATCTTGAAACAAAATTTACGTTAAGATTTTTCTTTTTGTTGAAAAAAGAACTTATAATATTGTATTTCCTCATAAATTTGTTTTCCGGTTTTTATTAATTTATTTTTCTAGAAAATTCCATTTGGATTTTTTTGAAGAGACATTTTATAAACTTGAGACGAATTTAAATTCTAATTCAAAATGCACATTTTTGATGACATTTTCCATTCCAAGAATTGAAATCATTATTTACCCTTCAATAGGTTTTCTATCAAATCAGTTTGTGTGGTTTTTGGAGAATGAAATTACATTCGAATTGATGCAATTGTATATCTAGACTTAGAGAACGTAGACTCTAATGGAGCTACAATTGATAATAATGTCTTCTATATAGTATTTTATTCCTCTGAAGCTTCCAGGTAGTTATCTTTTTCTTTAATAGTTGGAATTGGAGATCGACTGGTTTTGTTACTACTTAGAATTAAAACATATGTACTATACATTTTCACCTTAAAAACAAGTAAAATGTACGGATTTCTTGAAAATGCATTGAACTAGAAAAATGAAAATTTCATAGAAAATTGTAGAGATATCGCTAGATCCATTGTCGAAGGAAGCCGGGACTCTGGATCCGAATTCAAATAAACGTTATCTAAAACTCGTGCATGGAATTTTTCTATATAAAGATGCAAATAATAAAAAAATCGAAATTGATGACATTAAGTCTGTTTTATTTGGCATACCCTACCCTGGAGCAGGGTAAGTGGCAAATAAAACGAGCAGGAGTAGGAGAAAGTTTTAATTCAAATGTTTGTAGCGCTGCTTGGCAACCATATTGTAATGAAATGAGAAATGTTTAGCTAATACACTTTTTATGGGAGAAAACTGAACTAATTTCGGGTGTGATAGTTACATTTGGTCTGAAAATAGTCTAGGATTTGCTCAGACCTATTATATGGGTATTCCCTTTTCATTATAAAACGTGTTGTATTGTTGTATGATTCCCTATTTTTCTATGCAAAAAACCGAATCATACAACAGATATCACAGTACATCATCACATCATTTACACCGGTAAGGGAATACGGCTAATAACTCGCTTAAAAAATACATGACCATAAAATAAAGTTGTAGTACCTGAAAATTACATACCATATAGTATTTTACAGTGTCTGTATTTTGTTTTCCTGATGATTTTATTTTCTTTCCTGATGAAATTCAAAATATTCTTTTTCATAACATAAAATATGTTCATTTTTCTGTTGGTTTTTTTCATGTTTTTTATGCTTACTTGCACCCGAAACAAACAAATTAAATTTATGAGAAAATTATTCAAGAATATGTTATATTTTCGATATGAAACTATCCGAAAGAGAGTTGATCAGATCCCGATAACGCGAATAAAACCAGTTAAATGACAAGCCAATATCCAATGATAAATTACAGGTGATATTATAATATCCGGAAATGAGAAATTATGTTCCTGTCAATAATTCTGGTTTGTGAACAATAAAAGCAGTTTTATATTATAAATGTTTAAAAAGCGAGTCAACAGTAATACAATATGCAAATTAATACCATTTAAAATTTATTAATCAATTATAAAATGGGAAAAATTTTTTATGGAACATTTGACTTGTTTTTTCTTTTAAATGTTTTTAATTTTTTATTATGAATGATAATAGGTTTTTCGTAGTGTAATGGAGTCGATGTGGTTTATTGCATCGGAAAGTTTGGGCTTGCTTGAAATTAGTTGTGTATATCTGAGATTCCGGAAACTGTTTTAAAATCGGGTAGAAACAAAGAATATGAGAGATTGTAAAAAATTTGCTTATTCAAGAAAATTTACCTTCTACATCGACCTAACAATCATTATTTTGTAATATTAGTTCAATTTTCCCTAAGAAAAACAGTACAGAAGGCTAGTTTTTCCATAAAGCTCAATCAAATGTCAGTAATAATTAGTGGTAAGATCTATTCGCCAGACTTTATTATCAAAATGTTAATACGAGTGGATACCTAGGTACTTTTGTTAGGAAAACTTGTGGGTTGAATTTTTCGTGGTAGTAAATCATGTGCTTTTAGTATTAGCGTAAGTAGGCAGGCATGTATTTGAATGGAATCAAAGTATTAGAAAGCGTGGATGATTCCTAATATGTGGTGTAGAATACGGTTGAAACAAGTCAAAAAGCGGTGATAAAACTTCTATGAAACTATGTATAGATAAATGCCTTCCAAGATGAGTTAATAATTTTTTAATGAATCCGAAAATAACATGGATTTTTTAGAAATTTTTCATATTGTTTAAAATCGGCCAGCATTTTTCTATAATATTTTAAGAATATCGATTACTTTTATAAAGGAAAAAGAGTTAGAGCATCCTTTCCCATAAAAAATATAAAATAGTTAAAATAGCATTTTATGTAAATTTTCTTGTGTAAAATATTTTAAGAATTTTATCATCACTTGAAAGGGTTTAATGAAATCTTCCTCTCAACTTAAAACTAGAGAATAGAATGATTCCACTATAATACATCCTTTAACAAGATTTTGAAATTTTTAATTTAAATTTTTTGCTTTCTTTATACGAATTATAATTAAAGTCGATCACAGTAAATATTAAATTAGAAAATAATCGATAAATAATTCTATATTGAATTATTAAACATTCTAAACACTGGAATTTATATTTCGCATATTTTTCTGACACCCATTCTAGAAAGCCCATAAAAAAAGCATCTTTTTTTTGTTCTTATCATCTAAACAGGATTCAATAAATTTTTCTTCAGAAAATCCATAATATTTTCTAGCTTATATATGAAATTTATGTATATTATAGGTTTCCCCATAAGCCCGAAACTGACCCTAAAGGACTACCACGAGAAAAAGGTGTCCATTACCTTTTGTTTCGATTATATTATATGAAGATATGCTCCTTCCTTTTCTGTTGGCTTCCTTTTTCTTTTTCGATTCTTTCATTTTAGTATTTTACTATATATGTTTTTTTTTTTGTGAACAGGGATCAAACGGTGAGCATCTCCGTAAAATTAAACTTTGGGCAATGTACAATTTTTATCCTTTAGTTCGTTCATGATCCGGAACCTAGGATTTAAAACGATGAACATAAAAAACGGAAACGTATGTGTATAGTGTATATAGAAAAACATTAAACTAACTGAAAATTGCTTGATCAGAACATTGAAATCCGATATATACAGTTTTTAGTATACACCAATTCTGGTTTGTGCTGAACTCATTTCTGTTGCTTTTGTAATTGTAATAGTTTACTATTTATATGATCCGACATATATCCTTTCATAGACACTTTCTGGAAAAGAACGCGAATCTGTAATCCTCAAATATACCAGAATTTACGCGAAACTCTAAAATTTTATCGGTCCAGAAAAAAAAAAAAAAATAAGAAAAACGATATAAGAATAAACTGTTATATGCAGTCAGTCAATTCCCTGGCGATACGGATCTATCTGTACTATACAACAATTTACCTAGGATGATGATATTATATAAGCTGTTTTCGATTCTTTTTTTTGATTTAGATAATAGTATACTAGCCTATATATCGATATCCCTTGAAGAGTTATAGAGCAGTAATTGCAAAGTGTAATGGTTTCTCTATAATCCTATACAATAGGAATTCTCTATAATGGGGTCACATTCTTTAAGATTTATTGGTCGAACTATATTACTATATAATAATATGGTATTAAATAGAAAATTCATTTAAGCTTTCCCGCAAATACAATACATGAAAGCTTGTCTAGAGAAAAACGATTTTATATAGAATAATAGATTTTTATAGTTGGGAATTTTTTTTTTTCGTCCTGTATTGTATTCATTTTAATAATCACATTTTTCATTATATAAAAAATACTTTTTTTTCAAAATTATGATATCATAATGATTTATCATCGATTTTCATCGATATTAATTTATTTTGAATTAATTAATTTTTGAAAATATATTGGAAAATAGTTTTTGTTTTAAATAAACACTTAATTTTTTTTTTTAAATAATAATTTACATTATAAATAATTATGTAAACTGAATCAAAGTTTTTTGTAAATATTACAAAATATTATTGACTTTGAATGTAATTTATAGAATATTATGGTATATTTATTGTTTATATAAATAATATGATTATAAATAACATTAATTCATACATATTGCAGATATATGTATGTGATGTTAATAATATCATATTTCCTAAGGGGATCATAAATTTATGAAAACATAATGACGAATATTATATATGAAACATATACAATATAATTCTATTATATTCATATCCTTGACAAAGAAAGGAAAACTTAAAACTTGTAATTTTGTGATTTAATACAATTATTAATAATTATTAATATTGTTTACTTTAAGTTTTATGAAATTACATAATAACAATAATTAGAGTAACTAAAACTATAATTTTGTAGACTATACCAAGAGTGAGATACAAAAATATGCTATAAAATGTAATATTTAGTCAGATTCAGAGCATGGATTAATGATTACCACATTTTCATGATCTCTTATGTAAGGCACATATATAGTATTCATACTATAGTATCGATACTATAGTATAGCGTATATCATATATATATAGTCTTGAAATACTACAAAATGACACACATGTGGTATAGTACATGGTATTTTTAAATCATGGTATCAATACTATATGTGTACCTTTAGTATAAGTCTAGTCGAAATAATATTGAATCAGAATGGATATAACAAATTCAGTTACCATACGTTTTATACGCGCTTATTTAAGGAATATTATTATCGAGGTCTAATATGAACGATAATTATTTAGTTCCATATTCCAGATAATAGATGGCACAGACGAAAACTTTTGTTTTTTATTGCAATATTTGAAATTAACAGCAAAATATTTTGAATTTTGAATTTTACCTGATTTTGATAGTTCTTTCTATTATGATCCGGATTTCAATTTTTCCAGATCTCCCTTATCTGTAAGTTAGGTCGTTATTTGGAAATTATAACATCACTTCTTTATGTTTTTATTGAATATTTTGTTTTAAAAATTATTACAAAAAGTATTTTTATTAAATTTATGACATTTTCAGAAGTTAAAGTTCGTTATTAAATAACAACATAAAAAAAATTGTATAATTTGAAATTGAAGTAGATAAAATCACGCAAGAATCGTTGTCTATAGAATGTTATAATTCCTCCTTTTTTGAATATTATTTTATTATTATCTTAATATCACCACCCAAATACACAAAAAAAAAAAGAAAAGACAACACCCTATTCTATAATTTTTTATCCGGGAAAATTAATATCATTCCAAACGGAAAAACGAAAATCTTTTGCAATATATTTCGCCTTTTTTATACGTTTTCAATGGAAATTTTTTTCGTTATATTATTTTTTTTCAAAATCATTTTGATGTTATTTATATTTTGCCATTTTTTATGTTATTCATTTCCACATATAGTAGAAGACATAGAAGACACACACTCTATGCGTAAAATGACAGCAAAAAATAAGAATATACAAGAAACTTATGATAGAAAATATAAAACATGGAGATTTATTGTATCTACTGTCGCATAGCTAGTATCAATAGTATCAACTCAAGATGTACTAGCAAAAAAAAACTACAATCAAATAAAATAAAAAAAAATATGATAGAAATAAGTAAAATTTTTAGCGATTTTTATCGATTTTAGCATATCAGAAGTGTGTCAGGCGTTAAGATATTCAATTCTACTGCAGATATATTTTCGAGGGAATTGCTACCATTTCTGGCGGTGGTGTATGACGATTTCAAAATTGATAAAACAATATAATCTTGGAAATTTTCATAAAATTTAATAAAAAACAAAAATTTTTTTTTTAATCAGGATTATTTGTAATAAATTATTTCCATTGAAATTTAATATTTTGATTTATTCACATTTTCCAGTAAGTCAAGGAATCATCGCTTTAGAACCCATAAAATTTGTTGACCATAACTGATAAAAAATTCCGCATAATTTGTCATGATAAAAAAATTTTTATCAGATTAATAGGTTATGAAAAATAATCTTTTTTGGTATTAAATCCATTTTTTAAAAAATTTTCCGCTAGCGTCTAAGCTTTAAGGGCATTGATATCAAATTAAATACCCTATTAAAAGGCTCACATGAAACCTCAATTTGGTTCCATATTTCCTAAGAACTTTTTTCTTCTATTTTAATAACATCAAAAGAAAGAGTCTTTCCTAATAATTGACTGTTTAAACCACATTTATGGATTCTTTTCTAATATGATTATATAAATTTAATGATATTCGCTATTTTATTTTATCGAAAGTCACATATACGATATAGATATTATTGATACTACATCTTATGTTCATATACCGTCAACTTTCTTTTTTTCATGACGAGAGCTGAAAATGTAACTTTCGCTTAACATATTTCTTTTTTTGTGCTTTTTTTTCAAATGCTTTGTATATAGTCTCGTATGTGACATTATAAACGAAAGTTTCACTATTCTGGAACCCGTATAATGATCCTTTTCGAGTCTACAAAACCAATGTTACTTTATTTCAGTAAATTTTGTTGCGGTTTTATTAAAGCAAATTGAGTTTGGTTAACGGTTGAATATTAAATGAAAGACAAATTGAGCTCTTGCTTCTGTCAAACACTATTTTATATTGATTTTTATTTTGTTATGAAAGGAAAAAAAAGTAAACGAATTGAACACGTATGAAAAATATATATATATATATTTTTTTTTGTATTGAATTTTTAAACATAAGTTTAAATTTTCATGTTGTTAACAATTTTGTTGAATGTTTTTCATTAAATTTGGATGAAATGAAAATTTAAATAAAACTAAACTTTAGAAATTCCTCGTATTTATTTATTTATTTTTATTTTTTGGCATATAAAGATTGCAATTGAACTTTATTAATAAAATTCGAATTTTCATTATTTTATTGGTTTCTTTTTTAAAGGAATCATACAGGATTTTAAATCGAATGAAAGTGGTTCAAATGGATTTGTGAACGGTTTAATTGAAATTAGGTTATGCTCGATTTGAAAATCTATTTTTTATTGGTAATATAAATGTAGTTTATTTTGTATTTATCTAGTTATGAACATAAACTTTTGAAAACTGTTTTAAATTAACTATTTTTATTTATATTTCTCCTATAGGTATGCAATTCGAAATATATTATAGACTTAAAATTTTGTCTGTTGATTGGCATAACATCTTTTATGTCTAAAAATGGTAAAATCCAACTAGGACAAGAGAAAGAAAAAAGTATTTTATAGAGCACACATTAATCGCCTTGGTAGAGTAGGGGTACTTGCGTACAAGACCAGGCACCTTACCTTATGGCATTTGGTTTTACCACCAAATTTTATTAGACTGCTTATATCGCCTGATTGTTGCACCCTAGATTTTCGAAGAAGTAATAGCTACAATAGTTTGAGAGCGAGCTGGGCAATCGCATAGGATATGTGTGATGGTCTTCAGCCGCCTCTTAGTCTCCACAGTACCGGCAGAGGTCGCTTTGTATCAATCTCAGTCTTTTATAGTGTTTCCTTGGAAGGCAGCGACCCGTTGAAATTAATGAACAATACTTTTCCTAGGGCATTTCTTTTATGTTTAATGTATTAATTGGCCTTTTCCATTAATCTTAAAAAAGTTTTTAAACTGTAGTTTGTATTATAAAACTTGGTGTGACACTCTCTAACTAAACTATTATAAAAGATAAAATCTTTGAATCTAAAGCTTTTTAATTCCAAACATGGTTCAAAACGATTTGATAAATAGTGGTTTTCTAATCAACCTCAGCTTCCTTATAATAGGATTAAACATACCATTATGTATGCAAAATTTGTAAAAAGTACAAATTTTTCACAATTTATAACATACAAGTATTTATAAATCGTTTTTGGATATTATATCAATTATTTTATCCAAAAAAAAGATTCCAATCACAATCAACTTTAATGTTATTAACGAAAACATAAATTACTTAATTCGTTTTTTTGTAATGCTTTTACCAATGCTATTCCAATATATAAAATATTGATTAAGTTTAGTCCAGAGTTTCGATAATTTAATAAAACTAAACGAAAACTTTCTCAGACACTTAACCAACAAATTCCCAACTCTATATGAGTTTATTCGAAATCTATGGATGAACTGTTAAAGTATAAATTCATTTACAGAGAATCACATTTTCAATGTTTATGGATATATAGAGTATTCATGTTTTATATGAATTTCGAAACAAACCGATATTTATATAACGTAACTAGTTTTGACACATAATTGAGTTTCGTTTATTTAGAGATATACAAAATTTTCATGTGCCAGACGGATTTTACTATAATACTAAAATATACAGGAAATTTACTTGGAAATCTTTCTATATACGAATGACATCTTCTTCAGCATATGAAATATCATAGTCATTGGAGTTTATATCCTGTAAGTTTACCTTGATAACATAAAATGATAGCATTCGCTGAAAATATATATGAATACATGTTTGTTAGAATTTAATTTTAAGTAAATGTTAAATTTTAATTAATTTTTCCGTGACGTATTAGTTAGTAGTAGTAAATATACATACATCAAGGATAAAACTTTTTGATTTTCGAAATGAAATGAATATCTTTTATCAAAAAATTATTTCATTAGTTTAATGTTATTAAATTTCAGATAAATAAAAAAAATATATGTACTTTGAAATATGTTATAAAATAATTAAGTTTTAGTTCTGATGAAAATGTGCATGTCTCAAAGAAATTTCTAATAACCGACAAACCGAAATGTTGATGATTCTCTTAGATTGAAGAAATTTGCAATGCTTGAGTAAGTTCTAAATTCTTATGAAATGCATTTTGATAATCGGAATTGTAATCTAAATTATATTGAATATACGAGTATAAATTGAAAATTATACTATACTGTATGAGTATTCGTTAGGATTTGAGCCTTGTTATTTGTATTTAAAACAAAAGTATGCTGTTTAATCATGTCTGATACCTAAAAGGTATTGTATCATTCTATTTTGAAGTTCATAGCGATTTGCATTGAAGAACTGCTTAAAGAAAAGCTTAATATTTCTAAAAAAGAATTCTAAAAATTGAACTAATATGTAACTGGGAAATTAAAGTCGAATTTTTAATAAGAAATTTACAAGTGAAACTAATTAATTGAATGTAAATCATTTTTTTAATCGACCTGATTAGACTTAACCTAAAATTTGGTTTAGTTGCCAACAAAGTTAGGATGTATTTCTCTAAATCACAATATTTCTGAAGTTTTTATTATCATTTTTATTTTAACTTTTGAAAGTTTGGCTTTAATAAAGCTACTTTTAAGCCATCTTTCATGCGTTTAAAGAATTCAATTGTCTTTTTTAATTTTTTTAGTTGATTACATATGGCTACCTAAGTGGTAACGCACTAATCCTTTGAACAATAAGTTCCCCAATTCGTTCATTCCCAGATTTGACTGAAAACAGTAGTATCAATCAATTTTCATCACTAATAACAGTGGTTCGTTGTAAATCGTAAAATAATTAAACATTTTCCTTAGAAATGTTTCATGTCAATTCATATGAAATCATAAGTGACCTCAACTGAATAGTATCCCCTTCGAGGGATATGGTTTCCTTACTTATATTCATCTTTATTCTAATTTTGAACATTATAGAATTCCTTTCACTAAGAGTAAGCATTTTCTTTTTTTGTTATTTTTGGACAAGATTCCTTCATGATTTGTTGATATTTTCCTTTAATTTCATAAAAATATTTGCGTTTAACCATTACATAATTTATACGCATATCTGAAACATTGAATAATTCATTAATATTTTGAATATGGGGTTATAATTTCGAATTATTATATTAATTTGGTTAACCGCGCGCTAGTTTCTATAATAACGGTTATGCTAAACTATAAATATGTTCAAAAATTCATAATATTTATTAATTATTTATTTATACGAAATACTATATGCCATTTCATTATGGATTTACTGAAAATATCATTCGTAATAATTATACATTCTCAAAATACATATAATATGTATCAGTTTCCGAAAATCATTAACTATATAAAAAAGGAGCCAAAATATTTGTGTTTGCTATTTTTAATGAAAACCACTATCCTTACAAAACATATTTATGTACATTTTTGGTGTTGTTGTTGTTTTTTTTTCTTCCTTTTTTATTGTTAAGTAAAAAGATTATGATTATGGAAATATGAAATTCCTTCTAAATGTTTAATAAAATTGGTTGGTGATGGTTGATGATGATCATAAAAGGGCTCAGCATGAAATATCACAAACAATTTATTAAAAGTATTTCGTCTTGTTTTTATATATTTTTTTCTTCTGCTGCTCCGTGTTTACTTGTCGAATGGTTTCATATATACAATACTCTTTAAGGAAAATGGTAATAATATTATCCCATAAAGGAAAATAATATAAACGGTATATACATAGTATCAGTGTGGGTAAGGAAAAAAAAAACAGAAGTTCGAGAAAAGATATGCACAATATTATAATCCTTGAAACATTATGTGGTCGACCTTATAATATTCTATCTTATATAAAATATAGTAGTAACTCGTTTTTTTTCCTTTTTCTTCCTTGTTCTCCCGAAAATAGCATTCATTGTGGGAAATCATATTCTATAGAATAATGTAATATCGCAAGTGTTTATTTCTTTCGATGTAATAACAGAAATTTATCATGAATATGGATTCTGAGGGATGCCCATAAGGAAAACCACTATACACAATTTTTATTTCCCCTTTTCGGTTTTTCCTTTTTTTTTTCTTCTTTGGTTTAGGCCTCACTATATACGTCTTTAGTATTCTAAAAATTAAGATTGAGTTGAGTGTTTCTCATAATAATAAAAAATTTCAGTTATATAGATTTCACATATTGTCTGGCCAGAGGGTGTTTTTCACTGATGAATTTAATACTATTAAGGAATTACAAAAGAAATCTGAGTGCCATTTACACTTCGGGGGATGAACTGAACATGACGGCTTTTTTTCTTCCTTTTTGAATATGATTTCGCCTGATTTGGTGAGCAATGTTTTGTAATGAAGAACATTCAATTGAAATGTATATATATTTTACTTTTAATGTTTGTCAAGATTAAATATATGTATTTTTACTATATATATATATAGATTTTATAACAAGACGAATTACTTTTTTGAAAAGTTTTGTAGTACTTTAATTTGAAGATGAAATTCTCTTGTCCAATGAAATAAATTGAATCTTAAAAGTAAAGTACGTAACGAAAATTAAATAGGTTGATTCATTTTTTGTTTCTTCTTCTTTTCTTATATAATCAATTATACTATATAGAAAACGACTAACTTGACTAATGTAAAAGTTTCTTCGTACATACGAGTTTTGGGGAGTAGTCTTTATTTTAACTTGTAAAATAAAAAAAAGAAAACAAACGAAAAAAAAAGACTAACAAAAATTTCTTAGAAAATTTTTTAACAACAAAATAAAAAACAAAACTTTTTACCTCCATAATCCATTCATTTTAATGGATATTGATTGATTTAAGTTCTTAAAAAGAATTTTCCTTTTTTCTTTTGGTTGTGATTCATTTAGGAAAAATTTAATTTTTTTTTTTGGATATTTTTAACATACTAAAAATTTGGATAAAAATTATTTTACGATATATACTATACAAATGATACGAACAAATTGAGTAAGTTTGATATCAAAATGAAGATATCAGAGAACCAATTTCGAATTACAAAGAGTCACTGTTGATATCACATTATTTTGAACAACTAAAATAGGTAGAATATTAGGTGGATTCTCACGAATTCCATTCCTTTCCTTAAAGCCCATACTCTTGATCAAATGTTTATCACACTTTTCATCCGTCATTTCATTAGTATTCTCGGTGTATATGCAATTTGTATAAACATCACCAAAATTATTATTCAAAGAAACGACATAGAAAATACAAAGGAAATTCAATAACTATATCTTATGAAAATTGCTCCGTAATGACTGACATATTACTTGTACCCAATAGGTTTTTCATAATTCCATCATGCCAGCACTTTCGATAAGTCTTCCGTTAAGTTTTCTATACCCACGATCAATCATACGTTAACGATGGCTTGTCATTCCTAAGACGGATTTGATCGTGAATATGGGCTTTCATATGTAAAACATGTTCAAATATTAAATAAATTTCCAATAATTATGTCGGCGTCCAAAGAAAGAAAGTCGTCTTAAGCGCCAATTATAAGAAAGAAAATATTTTGGTTTTGGTATTTATAATTTTTGAAAAAGTAGCTATTTACATTCTTTAAAAATATCAACAACCCAAGCCTGTCTTTAGAGGCTAGAACCCTTGATATAAAAGCTAAAAGCAAAATTCGAATTTTCTCAAAACTATCAAAATTGTGATAGTATATATTACCTTCCTTAGGACAGTATAGATACTCCAGCATTTTAGTACTGATTATACAAATTAATTGATTAACTAATGTTACTTCTTTAACTCAATTGTATTGAATTTAATTTCCTTCAATTTTAAAGCCCGCAAAATTATTTAATCCAGATCAAATTCCAAAAGTATTTATTAAATTTTAAATCATAGTTAAATCATATTCAATAAATATTTTATTATTCATTTCTATTGAGAATAGCAGAGCTTGTATGGCCACATGTATTTGGGGCGTCAATTCTGCGAAATCCAATCATATTTTATTGAAATTTTAAAATTTTTGAAATTTGAATTATTCAGTGATTGAAAACCACTTCCAATTTGGAACATTAAATTGAATGATTTTATTTCAATTTGATATACTAATATTTATGCATATTTTATCCTTTATTTTTAAAAATAATATTAAAACTTTACCACAAACATTTCTCCAATAATCATGATTAAGTTTTGGTTTTTATTAATTCTTTTATTAATTTCCCTGAAATGAAAATCTCAGCTGATATTAATGAAAATTAACTTATGTGCGTAATGTATTTTCAACTTCAAAAATCTACTAGCTTTATATACGGGAAAATCGGAAAGATCGGGAACATCTTGAAGATCGAGAAAAATGAGCTGATCGGGAAGATGATGCAGTTTTAGACTGAGTCCTTTTGTACATATTAGCTATAAGTTCCTGTTTATAGATTCTGTAATTTCCATTTTTTCAAATTAATTAAATGTCCTATTATACTTTAATAACAAACTAAAAGGTTCGAGGATGTTCACGGTTACATCAAACTTTCAATTTATGATTTAATTTATCATTAGACTAAAACAAATACATTTGAAGCCCTTGTAAATGTGGCGGAAAACTGTTGTTTCTCTAATTTAAATAAAACTACTAAATATATGAAATATTACATATTTTCAAATATAAATCTATATATTCAATAATATGCTTGATTTCAAAAAGTTATCTCGCTACAATAAATAAATGATCTCCAACTAAGAATTAGTTTTTTGAACGTTCAACTTGGATGAACAGTTTCCCAATAGTTAATTATTAAAATTTAATAATTGGTCCATATTTTCAATACCTTCGGAAAAACTTTGGTAAAGTTTCAGTTTAATGTCAAAACGGATTTCTCTACCAAACCAACCTATCTAAAGTTCTACCATAAAAATAATAAACTGCGGAAAAGTAATAAGTTATAAGAAGGAGTAACTTCTAATAAAATATTTCATAAAATTACAAATTAAAGTTTTCTGAACTAAAATAAAGTCTTATTGTAATATTTCCAAATTTTCCATCTAGAACTGCAAAACTTTTAACATTGAATAGAAAATTGCATTTATAATAAATAATTTAATATTTGATGTACGAAAACTTTAAACAATATACAATATACTTTGATCGGTAATACTGAAAATCATATTTTCAATAAAAGATTTCTAACACAAGAATTTCATGAACATATTTAAGTTTAGGATACATATAGTAAGTCTTTCAAAAACTTCTTATTATCTAGAGAAATTTCAATATTTTAGTTATAGTAATTGACAGGGCCACGACATCCTTTTCAACAACCAAAAATTTTGAGTTCTCTATCGAAATTATATTATAAATGTTTTCTAGGAAACTTTTTCCTGAATATACAACTACTGGTATTAGTGAATTTAATGAGTGAAAATATTAGTTAGTATAAAGTTCAAAAATGATGGAAATCAATTAAAGTTTGACGCTTTTAAATGAAATTTTGCTACGTGTTTTCCATTTTCTCTAATGCATAAGAAAATTTATATATAAATATTTACATATTCTGTTACAAGATCGTTCTATTACCATAACTATGTAACAATAGTGTACTTAGTTTCAAGAATTATAAACTTTCTAAAATGTCGATGAAAGATTCGTGTTCATTTTGACGTGAATTCCTTAGAGATGGTTAAATTATGAGATTTTTCAATGATATTCAATATCATAATGTAAAGATAATATTATATAATATTGTAGAGAATTGGTTTTAATGATGATGTTAGTGAAATTTAACAATCAATATACTAGATTCAATATTGTTTAATGAATTATATAGAAAACCAATAAAGCTTTTTACTCGTTTTTACTCCTAAGGATGTTATAAATTTGTCATTTCAAGTAGGTAACCGCCGATATTTACGTAATACAATATATTTCGTATATAAACGCTATAGGATTGAACATTTTGTTCATCAAATACAATAGATTTTGCATACATCATAAATCAGTTGTAACAAACTTAAATCGATTATCTCATCGTCTATTCTATGTAGTACCATAGTTGGGAAATTTTAATATTCAAACTTCTAGGAATTGAATAATAAACTATGAATTTGTTCACTACATGCACTGATTGCTTTTGTGACTGGGAAGAGTTCATTGCATATTCAAAAAACGTAATAATATTGAAGTAAAAAGAAAATTTTGTTAATAATATATCTGATTGCTTTAGGTAAGAAGAATGAATTTTATTCCCTTGTTTATATTGTATATGAATGGTGAATATCGAATTATATATTTCTAGATTTTAAAAGACTTCTGAGTAAAAGTTATCAGATTGAATCCTACACGATGTTTGAAATTAGTTTTTACCTAACAAAGTTCTTTTTATTATATAAAGATTATTGTGATCTGTTGTGGCATTCCTGATCCTTAAGATTAAAATTAAGTTTTATGGTGTTTCTGTACTGGGACCTTTAAGATCTATTATACCCCCTTTTCTCTGGTGCAATAGTTAGGTTAACTTCCTATTCAACAGCACCTCCTCATCTGACTTGGAGAGAAGCAGTGTGCCCCAGATATTTCCTTCTCCTACAGAGTAGTGCCTCACAATCGGAGAGAATATGCATTGAGGTTTCTTCGTCCCCCTCGCAGAATCAGCAGATGCTATCTCGTTCAAGTTTTTTAAGGTGTGCTTTGAGTATGCAGTGTCCTGTTAGTATTCCTGTCAGTAATCTTATATTCTTCTTATTAGTGTTGATAAAGGCTTTGAATCTCTGCGGGTTGTATTCCCCTGCCTTAGTCCTGGTTGTATATCCCAATGTTTGGTTCTTGATCCTTACACAGAGTTCTTTATTTAAATGTTTCAAAGAACGTATTGTTATCTGAAATGATCATAAATTTAAAATTAATTATAGAAAACTGCTTTCCAACATACTATACTTATCATATTCTGACGCAGCAACTATAAGGATATCCATTAGTTTCTTTATTTCCATCAACTACCCTGTTCATAATAATAATCATAATAAGAGGTCTTTCTGACCTTATAGTCTTACTAAATTTTCCATTTTTAAAGAGAAGGTAAATGTTTTTAATATTGTGAAGACATGTCCTTTGGGATAATATTCTAGCGAGTGAGTGACCAATGAATTGTCAATACTTTTCACTTATTTATAATCCAATAAATAGAATTTTAGTCCTTTCTTAAAATATGTTAACTTGTTTTTTTTTCTCCATATTTATATACGCATGCAATATTTATTATTATTATTATTATTTCTTTTTTTTTGGGAATACATATTTGTATTTCTTATTCTTATTCTTTTTTTTTTTCGTTTTGCTACTTGATTTTGGTTTCACAAATTCTAGAGGCTATCATGCCAAGCAATTTAATAAATTTGACCATATGGCTCTGATCCCTTATAAAAATACGACAGTCAAGTGAACCTTCATCAAGATTATACTTAACGCTGCTCATCTAAGCAGAAAATATGTTGGATTAACTTTGTGACGGGTGCCCTTTCCTTACTATGTATATGGGATATATTTTCTTGTTCCACTTATTCCTTTTTTTTCTTCTTCTTCTTCCAGATTGGGATTGAAATTGAGATTCAGATTGGTATAACTGTTTCGAAATCCCTTATTTTTGGATATTTATATATATATGTGTGTACCACCTTGTATATAACCTTTTTCTTCCTTTTTTTCGATATAATATATTCTTTGGTCAATAGTTGTTAAGCCTATATCGAGTAAGATAAAATACGGAAGGGCTGAATAGAATTTTTCGTGAACTAAAACAGAAAAAATAAATTTTCTTTTTCAGTTTGATTTTTCCTGATATTTATACTTCATTTGATATTTTTGAGAAAGAAAATTACCAAAGAAAGTTCCAAGTCAACCAAAAATATAAATAATTTTTTTTTTTAAGGATATTTTTGATTTTTATGAGATGGAATAATTTCATTTCAGGTACAAAAAAAAAGGTAGGACTTATACACGCACGATTGTATATTATTTAAGTTGATTGGATGATCAGTAAACTTACTACTCGGATACGATATTGGATTTGATATATAAATAATCTACAAAAATAACCCTTTTTTTATAGAACGAATAAAAGTCTGTTTACCAAGAAATGAACGGAAATTTATTGATTTTTTATATAAATATTTTCCAGATAACCAACTAAAATTGAGACTTATTAAATAAAATAAATAACCTGGAAGCAAAATTAACGTTACTGGATTGAGCAAACCTATTTTCATTAAATTAAACTTTTATTAGCAAGATATTTCAAATTGACGTTATTTCTTCTTCCGATCTATTGAATGCTTCAATTTATCGAGAATTGACTGTAATAAGTTATTTAATACAATTTCAGGTTTTTATACATTCTTTTTTTAAAAACATTTTAAATGTAAAGCTCTCAATCGATAAATTCCGAAATGACCTAAAATTTTCGAATTTCCTAAATTAATACAAAACACAAAAAAAAAAAAACTTTGAAAACCAATTTAAATTTGATAAACTAATAAATCGATAGAAACCCGATTCTATATTTACATAAATGTTAAATTTTTCTACCCTGTGGTACTATGCCAGAGGATGTATTAGTTTTGTCACTGCATTTCTCACAATATTTGAATTTTTACAGGTCCATCCGTATGTCCGTCTATTCATTCGTCCGATAACATCAAAACGCATTGCCTTATTGCAATGAAAGGACTGTATGAAAGAGTTTGGTGATTTCTTAACTAGATTTGGTATTATATTTGATCAGCAAAATCGATTCAAAGAGAGTGCAGAAAGAAATAGTTCTACAGTAAAACGGGGATGGCTATAAAAGTTTGTTGTTTATTGTATTTAGTTTTACAAACCAATTTAAATAAAATTTTCAGAATATATTTCTTATTATCAGAACTATAGTTGTTTTCCCAAAGGGAATTCCTTAGACTATATTTTAATTAAAATTTTGTTCTTTTTTTCTTTATTAATATATTTCATTTTAAATCCTTGGAGTACCGAAAAAATTAGTTAGTTTTTACAATAGTAACATTCTTAGACATAATTGAATACAAAAATAGAAAATAATAATAACTTTAAGATTATATAAGTTCGACATATATTAATATAAATTGAGTTAATATTTAAACATAGTCGAATCGAAATTCTACAATAATTCTAATTTCATTTAATCTAATATAATACAATTGAAATAATCTATAAATATAAATTGATAGAGAAAATATATATAGTTAAACATAATTATGTATTTATATGAACGTGTTTGTAGTCAATAGACCAAATAAAATGGCAAATGGGTCAGCATTCATATTTGATGCCTGTTTGTCTGCTCACAAACATAAATCCACTTAACATGATTTTCCAGGCAAATAACGCCCTCCGGTTAAAATATTTAATCCACCCACTTATATACAATCAACCCAAAAACTGAATTCTGATAAACTAGATTTACAATATATATACTAAACGTAGATACACATGTGTGGACTAATACGATCTGGTCTCATTCCATTTGGAAAACATTTTGTCCATTTATTCAACAATCTCCTATGGGATTGGTAATTTAGTAAAGCTTTTAGGGTTTCATTGAGTCGAATAAAATGAAAGATATATATTGAAACCTAAAAACCTAAAAACATAGAAATTACATGATTTATGTGATTTTTTTTATTTTTTTAAAGGAAAAAAAGAAATCCTTTTTTTGGTGATTTGTTATTGTTTTCCTTGACTTTTATTTGAGTTATACTAAACTAGATTAGTTTCCGAAATCGATTGATTATACAATTTTAATTTAATATAGAAATCTAAATTTATTAAAAGAACAAAAAGAAACACAGATCTACTAGGTTTTTCAAAGAAATTTATGTTTTTTGTTTAAAAGTATGTTTTGGGTACATATACTCAAATTTTTCGGGAACAATAAGATTTGTGCCTACCTAAATTTTATACATACAAGTATTTTAAAGGAATTAAAACTTCAAAATTGATGCTTCTCTAATTTGTAGTTTCCTTTTTGGCTGAAGCCACTTCAGCAACTAATATTTGCTTGGTATTCTGAACCATATTCTAAATATAGCTTAATTAGGAAGCATCAATTCGATTAGACCTGAATATACTAATATAAAGTAGTATCTTGACATAGATAAGCAGCACTAGTCTTTTCTATTCTCTAAGAACTATTCCTTCAATTTCGCAAGGTTTAAATTTTAGTTTTTCTATACAAAATTAAAAATCCTATAACAGGGTAAGTTGTCCTATAACTTTTTCAGTATTTCTTTTATAATTGCATTACCATTTTCGCCTTGTGTTCCCTTTTACTTAATTATTTGACCTAAAAAATAGGTCTATATTTGTACGTATATCACAAATAAATGATTGACATATTTACTTGCTCTTTTCTTTCAAGAGAACTAGTTCCTACTTTTCAGATTTCCGGGGAAGACTGTATTCATAGGATCTACATAGAGTTTCTAGAGTTTTCAATTTATATTAATAATTGTTATAAAATTATCAAGGGAATTATGAAAGTGCTTTCAACTGTCCTAATTATTTACTGAACTATATTGTGTTCTCAGATAATAGTCTGTCTTCCAGTTAAGCCTGAAAAATATTAATCAATTTAGGCTCACATAGTTTTATATCTGTTATTGCTATCAAATTACTTATATTATATATATTATATATTTTTTTTAAGTGAATCAATTATTTAAACAATGTGTTGACCAAGGATTGCATTTTAATGGGGCAAGCTTTAAATGAGCAGAAACTTATAGATTTTAATTGGAAAACTATAATTCGTGGTAATAAAAATTCCTTTAGATAGTTTCGGTATTATAAACCGTAACCTTTGAACTACCGTTTCGCTTCCCTACTAAATTTAGGTACTATAAAAAAAACAAAACAACACTTAAAATTAGTGTAATTTACTATAAAAAGAAACTCTTCAACCACGAATTAATAAAACTTAACTAGCACTTAACATTAACAATTTGATGAACAATAATTTCACACTTTTCGTAAAATATAAAAAATGAAAAGATTGTTGTTCACCCTTAATGTTTCCCACATATATATACTTTATATGAAGTACCTTATAATTTCATTTTCATCCTTTATCCCTATATAAGTAAAAGAAATCCCTTTTTTTGTAAAAAAAAAGAGAGTATACGAGAATTCTATAATATACGAATTTTTGATTAAAAGTATTTTTCGTTTTTCCTATCAAGAACACTTAAAGTATAGTTGAAAACGATAGAACTTAAACTGCTAAATTACACTTTTGCGTGTTTTCGGGGGTTTATTAAAATTGTAAGAACAACAACAAAAAACTAGCAAAAGTAGCAGAATTTTTTTTCCTCCATCGCCTGACCAAGACGATAAGCACTTTTAGGCCTTAATGCGATTTTATTTCATTTTCCATTTAGAACAAAAACCTACTTTTTTTGTAGGCAATCCCACAGTTAATCGAAAGATGCCCTTAACGATTTTGAGAACTGAAACACATGTCGATTCAATTTAATTCAATATCCTTATACTTAGATCAGCCCTTTTACGCTTCTTTCCCGTTTTTACTTTACTTTTAGTTCAATTTGTTTCCCAAACAAAAAAATTGTTTTGTACTTTTCAATTTGGATTTTATATGTTTTTCTGGAGAAGGTTTTAGTTCTCCATAAGAAAATACTTCACACTTTTTTTTGGAAAACGAAGGCATAAATATTTTCGTATTTAATAAAACAGAAAAAAGAAAGTTTTTTTGATTAATTTTGATTGAATTTTCCTCGAACTAATTTTATTTTCAGATATTTCATTGAATTCCAGTAATAATAAGAATTTTTTCCTTTATAATTTCAGATTGTTTAAAAACTTGGTCATTTCATTTCACCCTCATCAAAAACCAGCTTAATAATAAAGGAGCTTTTAGAGTGATAGGAGAAAATCAGTACTAAAAGGTTTGAAATTTTATAAATAACTGTCTTAGTTATTATTTAAATAGTATTGAATTTATAGAAAAGGAAATGAATATCATAATTATTTGATTGAGTGGTTAAAGTTGGTCAGATTTCATAACTGGTAACTCATGAAAGTCAGTTTGTACCCCTGCTCACAGCTCTTAAGAGGTATTTATTTTTATCCCGACAGTGAACAAACTCATGAAATTCCTAATTTTAAACATTAAACCATACTATACTATGTTTTTCTTTTGGGGAAAAATAAG
This sequence comes from Xylophagus ater, assembly GCA_963422695.1. Taxonomy (NCBI): domain Eukaryota; kingdom Metazoa; phylum Arthropoda; class Insecta; order Diptera; family Xylophagidae; genus Xylophagus; species Xylophagus ater. Next base: position 5,594,060 of record OY730481.1, read on the forward strand.
TACGGTTTTCATACATTTCATACGGGCTTATTTAAGGAATATATAATATCGCTGTCTAATTTAACGACAGTTATTAATACTATCTACCAGATAATAGATGGCGCAAATCATTGCAGTTTTTAAACTTAACAGAAAATTGGTTTCAATTTTGAATCTTACCTGATTTTGTTCATTTTTTTATATTATTTTTATTCGAACAAATGAAATTATCTATGATACTACTGATGGAGTCCCTTTTATTTCCAACCTAAGTTCCAGAATTTATTTTTAATATCAAAATACAATAATTTCAAATATTTTAAATTATTAAATTTCAACTTTGCCATAAAATACATAATAATATTATTCGAAAATCGAAAACAGTGATGAAATATAATGTCTAAAGTAATCAATTATGAAATTTCCCCGATAATGTCATAGACATAAGTAGTTATGATCACAAGCAACATAATTTAGTATCAATTTATTATCTAACACATATGATATACAATGTCACGCAACAAAAGACATCGAAACATGGCATTTCTTGAAAGGCTCATCACCAAAATAAATGGTTAAGAATAAAAACTAAGTGTCCCAGTACCATCGTTTGCCAACATCATCATATACTACTACTAGATATGTATAGTGTTGAAATGCTGAAGCCTTAATCATCATTCCCATTCCATTTAGCCTATATATACATTTTTTTTTGTTGTTTTCTATTTTTATGATTTTATATACATTTCGGATTGTTCTTTGAGTTAATACTATATATAGTTTTGTTCTGATGAAATTGATGAGGCCTATCAAAATGGCTTTCTTTCTTGATACCGCATATAAATGCTGGTACGATTTCTTATTATCATTTAGAGGATATCAGAACAATATCCCTGTGAGAATTTATGTTTTCAATGTTTTGTTTTGTTTTGGATGTTGTCAACAATATTAAAGAAATAACTGCTGAAGAATATCGTATTCCAGTATATACATTTTAACTGGGGTATTCTCGATGGTATCTTATGTGGCATTTGATTTGCATTATCAAACAACTTGAAAACGGAACATGTACAAACTATGATTTTTAGAAGAAACCAAATATGATTATGCTTTTCTATATTATAAGAAAGGTATGAAAATTACATAATCGAGGACTACTTTGGGAGCAATTTCAACAGTAAATAGAACTCTTGGTTTTTTTTTTCTTCCTTCTACATTCTTGAATTTCTAGAGATGAAAGATTAAGGTTAGTGAACACTTAATGAGAGTGTTATGTTAACCATTCTTATAGTCATTTCAATATGATAAAAGATACAGGAAAGAAAATTCTAAGCTTTCAACCATTTCAGATTATAGTACACCATTTCCTGTCATTTTTACTAAGTGATTACGCCTAAATGAGGTTATTTCTAATCTATGTAATGAAAGTGTTTTGCTGAAAAATTGTATGTGCGGGCGTGTTTGTGTATACGCATAACAAAAAATTACGACATAAATATATATTTTCAAAATTGAGTTAAGTAGATGGATAAGTGATTTTAACATTAAGGTAAATTGGAAATTTATGCAGTCATTTAGGGATCTTGTGTTTTTTTTTTGGGTATTGTAGAACCTTTTTTTTTCTGTGGATATAATCATACATTTTTGAATTGTTTATGGAATTGTTATAATGATGATAATGATAATTTCTTGCTATTTAATGGAGAAATAGATAACAAAAAGTATTAAATAAAAGGTAATTAAATAGGGATATAATAGATCTCAGCATATATGTACATTAATGATATAAAAAAAAGATATTCCTCGTTTAAGTAGCTTTAATATAATTAATGAATTGCTTTTGTTTTAAAAATTTCATAATTATTTTAGCTTTACTAGCTATTAGCACATGGTTTCACTTTTCGTTATTTTTGAAGTATGAAAATTTATATTCCTTGCGTAGTTTAAACTCGCTCTAACACTACTACTTGGCTTGCTGATGAGACTACATTATTGTTCATAGCTTAATCCGCCAATAGCAAAAACCCAATCAAAATTGATGGAGAGTTGTTCGAGCTTCACACCCAAAGCTGTGAATAGAATTTGCTTTTTTTCACGTGAAATGAAAGAAGAACGTAATAACATTTTCATGCGACAAAAAAATCTCCGAATTTTAAGATATATATCTTAGTTTAACGCTACTTGTCCTCCCGCTGATGAGATTATCTTATTTTATTAATAATAAAAGAAGATATTATTTAAAGATATCTTTTTAAAATAAGATAAATATATAATTTACTTTAAAAAGATTATTTAAATTTAAAGCAAAAAAAAGCATTTAAAACGTGATGAGAAATTATGATTCGTAAAAAAGGAGACATGCCTTGTTAAGGAGCTCAGTAGAATTTCAATTGTATAATTAGTTAAATTACCTACGCCTAAAGCTAAGTATTTGAAAAATCCTTCCTTTTTAATTTTTTTTTTTTACTCTGATCTTACAAACCTCATCAAAATAATGCGGCAAAAGTTGGAGAAAAAGTTTCAGTTTGAACTCATAAATATTTTAACCGAGATTGTTAATTGCCGGAAGAGAAACTTTTAATTGTTTCGTTGTAAGTTTTAAGTTGTTACTGTTTGTTGTGTACAAATGAAATTTCTATTAGATATTTTAATATTACACATTAAGAAATTACATTTTGTACGAAAGAAAGGCAACACAAATGCCTAATTGAGGTTGTTTTGCAACATTTCTAAATAATATTATACAAACTTGTTGGGTATTTTCTTTTTGTTAAAAGATTTCAAAATTATGTACAATTATTATAAAACTTCAATAAGTTTGGTTTAGTTTATTCTTGAGAAGGAGTTTTGTTAATTTATTAAATATATTCAATGAAAATAACACTATCGATTAGTTCATGAGACAAGAGAGAAGATATGTACCTGATGTCAATTCGGTGAAACCAATAAATAAAGAAGTCATACTCATGTAAGGGGACGTTGATGTTAAAGTTATTTGTGTAGTTAGTCTTGTGATTTGTTCGATCTTGGTCGGTTTTGAAGGCGTTTGAGCTGGTTAGTTTAGTATTACATTTTAAATCTCAATTAGTAATAATGTATACAGCACTATAGAATGAATCTACAAATATATTGACCACATTGCTCCAAATCTCTTATCGTAAACATATTATATTAATCCAACAAAATTTGATGTTTATTTAAACACCGCAACTCGTATATGATGGATACTCCTCGATTAAGATGAAATATATAAGCGGTAATAAAATTCTGAAAGGGTCTTAATAACTTATCCAAAATATAGTAAACAAAATCTTTATTTTCCAGAATAAACTAACTTTTAATTGATCATTAAATCTGTCACTAATATAAAATACTTTATTTAATAAGATCCCAAATATCTACCGGTGTTACTATTATAATAATTTCTCACTCATATTAACATTTTACTAGATATTTTTGAATATTTATTATCCTCTAAAAAGGGGCGAAGGATAAATATTTCGTCTTATTTCCTAACTTCCTTTATTCAAAAAGAAAAAAACTATATACACTCTTTCATATATCCTTTTTCATATAGAAACGTATATACCTCATGCTGATTTATTTTCAACATTATATAGTAGAATCCATGATAGGCCGAAAAAAAGCGTATTTATAGAGACCTTCATTCACAAACCGCACACCACCCATTGTCAAGTTTTAATGACAAAAATAACTCTTCTAGTCTATTACTTATAACTTATGTCTTTAATTCAAGTTACTATCCAAATTTACCATTCATTTAACCACTTACCTTATATTTTCTTTTATATACGTATACTTTTTCCTATGTACATATATATATATATATAGATTTATTTTTTTAGGTTCTAACATTAAATTGATCCTATTATCTGCGATACTCTGAGCCAAACCTAATTCAACATAAAAGGTATATCACAGAAAGTCACGCAATTTACTAATTTGAGTTTAGGAAATGCTCAAATATCCTCGATTATTTTTTTTTTTGAGGTCGACAAAGTGGTTACAATTTTTCTTGTTTACATTCATAAATTTTATAAAAATTGGTGAGTACTTTTATTATTACAAAGAATATCATATATTGTAAACGACGATAATATAAACAAGGAAAAAGGACATTTTATATGTTATATGAAAATAGTTTGTAATTCTTTAAAAAAAAGTTAGAATTGCATGTTTCATATATTTAAAATAAATGTTAGTAGATATGTTTTTTTTTTGATATTTATTAAACGTTTTTACAAAACCTAGAATGTTCATTTTCTGAACCTGTTTCAGTTCAATGATTCAAACGGGAAATTAATATAGAATAGAAGAAAATTACCCACAAAATTTATTCCAATTTCCCCCTGAAATTATATGAAATGCTTCCTCATTCCATGATCAAATGGTGTTTGTTATAATTTAGTTGGCAATATAAATATATTTCTATACACTGTTGCTATATACTCCTGCAAGATTTAGATTTTTAGTCATGGCTCTTGCATAATGCATGAGCCCCATTCGTTCAATCAGAGAAGTGTAAAAGTCAATTACAGATGTTGAATGAGATTAAATCTGACTCGTTCTCATCCTTCTTTACAAAGTGTTATCAAAATTCCTTTCTATATAGTCCTTAGTCCTTTAGTTACACGTACAAAATGCAATTCGTCCTTATGCTAGAAAAAAACACAATACACATACAAATGATTGAATTTGATAAAATTATGTCTCCAGGATGTTCGTCAGGAAGTCTAAATGGACGAAAACGATGACTACGAATGTTATACGAGTGGTGAGTCAAAATCGAAAGGGATATACGATACATACGTTAGATATGAATTTTAAAAGTGTGACATTTATATGAAGGGAGTTTTTCGGGGAAACGTAGCACTAATAATATTCAGACTATTGACGCGTGACGTATTTCATTTGATAATCAATTCCCCGTTTAGAATTTTAATATTTCCGGAATATAAAAGACTACTTATTGGACACAATTTTTGGAAAATATAGTTTCTAAGAAAAGAGAGGCTATGAATATCTAATAAGATCTGCCTATTTCCGTATTTGTCAAAAAAAGGACGAAAACTTTTCTTTTTAATAGATTTAACGATAATAACGTACAACTCCTTTCGATAAAACATTAAAAAATAATAACGATCCTTGAAATATATAACGATATAAGAAAAAAAATTAATATAAAACTCATAAATTTCAAATTGCCATCATTATTATTGTTCTAAGGGGATTTCAAATACGAATACGATGAATTCAATATATTCGCAATGGATTTAAGGGATTGCATTTTAAAACAGGAAAATATACCCTCTTGTTTTATTTAAACCAAATGGAAATTTTATTGTGGAAAATGTAATTTTGAGAAAAAGAAAAAAAAAACACCGAAAAATATTCATTTTTAAAATGAAATATTTGATGAAAAGTGGTTATGAAGGATGCCGAATTGAATTAGTATTATTGGGGAAATTTCTGTAAAAAAAGAGTGAGTTCTTACAGTGGAAACATGCGTTTCACTGATATCATCTTATTGGTAGAGCTTCTTACATTAGGTTGAAATCATAGAACACAGCTCTTTAATTTATTTTGAACGTACGCAGAGGATAACTTACCTTGAATCGTATGCAAAAACTACCAACAAATTTTAAGCGCATATGACTTGTTATGTACGAGCGTATTACATTTTTAAGTAACATTCAAAACTACTAATAATAAAGAGTCTATGCTTCGATCGTCAGACTTGTAGTTTCAACATTTAGTTTTGCCTTTTCCAACACAATATCTTAATTATGACCATTTTGCGATAATAATCATTTTAAATAATCATAAGTTATAACTAATTTTGAAATAAGTAAATAATTTCCCACTTTATGTTGTCTTAAATAACCGTCGTCGACATTACGAAACGAGAAAGGAATAAATTCACATAGCGTAAATCCTTCAAACGCATTCCACACGCTAGTATTTATGATAATGCAATAATTTCTATTCGAATTCATTTACCCTTGCATAAAAATTATGTTTTCCTGTGTATCCTAAAAGGATAAAATAAATATATTTCGTACCTTCTCTTGTGAAATGGTAGTCATTTTCACCGAAGAGGGTGGCCCATTAATTGCTTCTTTTCTGTAAATGAAATTTATGTTCCTGTGCACACCGCAACAACTTGAAGGAGTGTAAATAATCCACCTACACGTTTTATGCATTTTCCGTTTGTGGCCCCTTTATTTTTTTTTTTTGGGTACCTCAAACCATTTCTACAAGATTTACCTAACTATATGTTATATCGAACCACCCAACAATAAAACAACCCATATTCATTCCAATATATTATTATTATTATTACAATTTTCTTTTTTTTCCATCTGAATATGTCGAAATTAATATTATTTACACCTCGTCGAATTGTTGCGTGCTTTTAGTTGAAAGGGATGTCCGGGATCAAATGATTTTCTGGATTTGAAACTGTGTATAGGGTTTCTATACTATGTATACGCGGTGGTTATGGATGATGAAAATATTGTTCAAACGATCGTTGTGAACTGTTGTTTTATATCCCTTTGGTATATATATATATTTTTTGGTTGAGAACAATGTTCATTTCGAATATCCACAATTTTAATGTCTTTTGTGGATGACTCGAAGCAGAATGATTGATTGTTTCTTTTCCTTGTTTCTTTTTTTTTCCTTTTTTCCTGGAAAAATATTGTTTGAAGGGAGAACAACAACAAAAAAAAAATTAAATAATAATAACAACACCTTGTAAGTGAACTTTTGATCATATATCGAAGTAAATGGACAATAATGAAAACCACATTACAGCTCTTGTAATGGTGTTAATTATAGAACTAAAGAACAAAAAAAAAAAAAAGAAGTGAACAACGAACAAGACCTTAGTGTTTTTCTCCTTTTGATTTAACGTTATATTTTTTGAAGTTTGATAAAAATTATATTTGGTTTCGGTTGAGAGCTTTTCCGGGAAAATTATTTTGCAGAACATTTATCATCCAATTTTTATTTTCTGTTCGCTTTTTTTTGGTTTGGTTTGAGGCTTTTTTCGAATCAGAATTATTTCCAGAAAAACTTCATATACAAAAAACAATGTAGTAATTGTAGAAAAAGAATAATTGTGGGTGGTTCAAATGAAAATGTTAATTTGTCTTATTTAAGGGTTAGAATTGCATTAGTCATTAATTATTTTGACAGAAACTGACTGTTCTTTTATTTGTTCTGTTAAAATTCGAATGATGTGGTTTTGAGTACATTTATAATATGAAATTTTATTATATTCCATTTCTAAATAGAATATGAAGAAAAATGTAATTAAACATGAGTTAGCTTAACCGATTCTATGTCGGATATTCCCAATGTAGACAGAGGTATGTGTATTGCATATATCTAGGCAATACATCAAAGGTCTTGCCAAAGTCTGACCGAGGAAAGTTTTCGCGAATCACGAATGAACACAATTTTCTCTCTGCGTCGATTGGATTTTAGCATTTTTTTCATTTTGGCTTAAGATAAAACGTCATGTCACCATTTTCATATTGCAATAAGATTTCTATCACCGAAATTTACTCCTCATTATAATAATGGCTCTGAAACCACAATTTCTTGAAATCGCGAGGAATTATTCTCCAAACTTAACTTTTTAATAACGCGATACCAAATAGTCAAAATTGGTTGCTTTTAAAATATTTAAATTTATTCGAACTGATAAAAAATTATCGAATAAATCAGCAGCTATTTATTTGCCTCCAATATGGTTCTTTCAAGTTATTTGCATCTATCTACCTCCCACAAATTGTCAACATATTGACTTTATGAATGCATTAAGCTTTTCTTATTAATGTCATTTCACTACATTGAAACATTTTCTCATAAAATAAGATAACAATAACTTTAAAATATAAATCTTCTGAAGAAACTAGTGTAGATAATGGCATATAAAGCATATGCGTGGCTTAACAGCATCAATCATCGATAAGACAGTGAGCTTAAATCAATGCACCCCAACTAATATCCTGGAATATAGAAGTTTATCATGTTGATTTCGTGCATGTTCTTGCATTCGAAATTGAAATTCATGCGAAAATAAAATTTTATGAAATTTTTCTTCAGGGATAGTTTTTTCTTAAGTCTAATGTAGATCAATTTTTCTTCTTTATATAAGATTTTGCTACTAGTTTTTTTTTATCTTTCTTTTCTTAAAGAGATATAAATAAAATTGAACCGTATGGAACAAAAAAAACGTCATGAGATCCATCCCCTTTTTGTGTGCAAATCAGTAAAACAAACCGCATAAATTTTACGTGTCGACATTTTCAATTCAAGGATTTACTTTTAACCACACACACAAAAAAAGGAGATAAAAATACTAACATTTATCGTTTACCAAATCAACATAAGAAAATTTATAAGATTAATAAATTAGAAGACTTATAAGGTTAAAAAAAAGGCTGAAATAATGCAAAAATCGGCTATATTTCTTTTTTTCTGGTTATTTTCGGTAATCTCGAAATTTATTATTTGTTTACTATCACAAGAATATTATTTGATCGCCATTAATTTAAAGAAGCTTTCAAAATTTTTGATAAAAATTGTAAATATATCATTAGAAACTTTGGTAAGGCGTGAAGTAAGAATAGATCAAAACTGAAGTAAGAATTTGTTTTGGTATGATCGATCTACTTTAAATTAGACGACGTCTAGATAACCATTTAAAGAAACCTAAAGACAAGGTAACTACTTTCTTTACCCATAAAGCCATAGTTTCCAAGGATAGTGGAGAAAGAAATAATCCTAAGACAAAAATAGTTTTTTGATGTACTTGAAAAACCAATACCCCGATTTAAATAAAGTGTGCAAACTGGACTTATGGTTAGATTTACCTGCAAATTAGAGGAAATTTTGAAAAGAGGAAACAAAGTTATGAAGAAAGTTCCTTGAAATATTATTGGTTTTAATAGTTCTTCTCTCACATTTTTAAGATACGGCATGGGTTTTTAGTTACTAAATGTTTTTTTAAAAATATTGTCAGTTAATTACGTAATTGTTTTTAATGAACTCATTCGTCCCAAGCAAAAATTATAGAAAATTAAGAAAGTTACTCAATTTGTAGTTTAAAAAAATATATTCTTAAAAAATTCATCGTGAATCGAGAGTTAGTTCTTTAAAAAAAAGATAATTAACCAAATTTGCTAATAAAATGCGTTTTATTTAATCTGGAAAACTATTTTTCTCGAAATACCCTTCACCACAAAATATATATTTTAAATATTCTGATATTTCCAAATGGATATTTTGATCCATTAAATCACTCGCAAATAGTTTCAATTCGATATATACTATCGAATCCACCGCACATTAATAAAATTGTAATAAATTCTTGAAATGTATTACAAGAACATTGACCACACATAATTTTTGTAGTCGACATTATATAAAATATATCATTAGTTATAGTATATTGCGTTCACGTTTCTACGCTGTATAAAATATAAAGAACGAAGAAAAAAACTATACTCTTCTATTCAGTCCACATCTATGGATCCGTGTTATAAGTTTTCCTATACAAGTATCCCTTTTTTCTAAAATTAAATTGCTCGAAACCGCATATTGATCGTTCTACTAGAATGAACATAGTTGAATATTTTTCTTTTCTCGAGAATAATGAACCCTTTTTCGCATTCCCGTTATTTTTTGTATAGAATTCAAAATATATGGGTGTCCAAATTCATTCAAAAAAAAAAGCTGTTTTATTTTTAAAAAAAAGACGAAAAATTTTTATAGGGTTCAAAAAAGTAACAACATTATTTTATGCGAAATCCTTTTTGTCGACCACATTTTAAAATAGAACCAAGTTAAAAATAATATCCTTTTAAAAAGGGTTTCATAATAAAAATGGACAAGATCAATTGAGTGTCACACATACTGAAAAATTAAATAGGGAATAAAAAGGCAAACCTAAAAATCACACAGGAAAATCAATCTAGTGGACGCAAATTTTCCTTTTTCTAAAAACCAACCAAAAAAAAAAAAGAAGTTTCTAATTGACTTTTGGCAGTTATTGGAAGAAAAAAAAATTAGTTGGTTTGTCTTTTTGACCATGAAAGGATTTTCAAAAAATGTTCTGCTGGTGTGGTTATTTTTACCCGAAAAACTTTTTTTTTGGAAACGAATATTTTAAAGAACTATTTTCAGTAGCAGTGTTTATTTAGTACAATTCGTAATTAATTTGGCATGAATTTTTGAGTGGATAAAGAGTGTGCTTATAGAACTGTGAATATGCAGCCAGAAATTAATTCTAAATTTCCTATATGTGAAAGTTAAAATCAACAGATCCAGATTTAAGGCGACTAAATTGGAATCACCTAAGTATCATATGGAATGTTTCATGTTGGATATAGATCGTATATAGTCACATAAACATTGGGAATATAATACGGCATAAAATATCAAATGAGGTTGCTTGTGAACTTAATACAATCGTCCCATATTACCAAGTTGATCGTGACAAATTTGATTATTTATAAACAATTTGATAATAGGTATGCAATTTAGTTTTATTGTCTATATTTACAATTTGAATTGATTAAATCTGCTTGCTTATTCGGAGAAAATAAGTTTTGTGGAGCTATTATCAGTTTCAATTGTACTGCAAACTTTTAAATATAATAATAATTATAATAATAATAATAATAGCAGCTCAAGTCGTGCCTAAAGGTAGAAATTAATACATAATAAAGTCTCATTGGTTATAAGGAATTTTATAAAAGTTTTCTCAATTCATACTTACTGAACCAAAACTCAAAAACTTCTGCATTAGGATTTACCACGCGCACTGCTGCATACTTTCCATATTTCGTCTGGTGGAAGCTAATTTAAAAAAAGTCTACGGATTTCAGCGAACAAATGTTAGAATTTAGGGGCATTTTGCTTAAAATATTGGGGCATCAACGGACCCATTAAAAATTTGATGAACGAAAATTACATCTAACACTCCTCCTCCATTGAATGCAAACTGAACAATCCTATCACTGTAAAGTGACAACAATGAAGATCGTTCCATGGTAAGTTGCGTAAAGCAAAACGTAAAAATCTACGTTAAACGGATTCCAACTTGTTGATATAAACTTTGTGTTGCAGTGACCACACTGGACTGCGATATTCCATAAATACCAACTACCCTTGGGACAATAATATTAAAAATAACCTTTTCCAAAAATCTTCATCTTTAAATTTTTGATTTTTCATTTATATAAATGTTCTTCAATGAATCCACTCTTTAGTTACATAAACAAACCAATTCCTTTCCAGTTAATTGTTTACCAAAGAAACACGACTATAAGAGAAGATTTCAAACTGGGAAGACATTCGTTCCCGAAAAAAAAAATGTGTTTATTTAACAAGGCTCCCAAGGGCAAGTTCAAATGTCGATAATACGCACATACATAGATATACTGGAGGACATACTCTTAACATAACATAACAAGTGACTCGTGTAAAATTTATTGTCAAAGGAAAAATCTGCCCAACCAACCAGTATATTTCTCTGGCCAGCCAATTATTTACTCAGGCAAGTAATTAAAAACAACGGTGGCACGTGTTGCAGTTTTTTTTTTCCTCATTTTTCTATCTTGTTTGAATGCCTCGATAGGCTCACTTAACCCTTTGAGTAATGACACTGACACTGTTACATATTCTCGACAAAATTCAATATAAATCCTTCTATTTTGGAAAAAAAATACAACATTAGAACATTAGAATTGTTAGTGAAATCGTTTTTGGCTACTTTTTTTGTATTCCAAATACAGATCTAAATTGAAGCCGAATTAAGCTCTTAATTCGAATCCCAAAAAAAAAAATGTTTGTGATGGTTTAAATGTGGTTGAATATTAAGAACTGGTATTCGTGGTGGTGGTTCTGTGCCTAGTCCTAACATATTCAGTAATTGGCATTCATTTTCCAGATCTGCTTTTGATGTTTACTGTTTTTCAAATTCAAGTTGCTTTTTTTTGTTAGTTTTTGTGTTTTCAATTAAAGATAAAAATCCACGAAAAATGAAATTTCATTATTATATAAAAAAAAAAATCTTTTGAAAATTTTCCAGCAGATTCTTTTTCGAGTTTTGTTTCAAAAAAATATTTCGATTTTCTTTTAATTAAAAATGAAATCCTGAAATCTTTCAACTAGAAATTTGATTTTTAATTATCATTCTAAATATGATTTTCATGAAAATTTACAAGTGCCTTTATATACCATATATTGTGAGCTGGGAGATATTACTAGTAACCAGAAATCAAAAGTATGCCGGAATTTTTGAAGTTTTTGATTAGGATTTGCATATTTCTGATTGGCAACGTAATTGTGATCAAAAAACATGTCCCTTCAATGATACTACATATTTACGCTACATGTTTGTATTGATTGCAAACCATATAACTATTTGTAGGTAAATACAATGCCGATGCCTTTGCATCGTGGTTTTGCTACAACCCGGTTGGGAAAATGCTGAAATTTTCCTACAACACGGTACTTTCACAACGCGGTTTAGAAAATATAGAAAAAAACGAAGCCGATTGAAGAAAATTTTGAATATCTTTCCAATAACGAAACCAAAAACTTCACTCTAAAAGGTATAGAAAAATATTTGGGCACGGCGAAACAGATGGAATCTTACTTTTTAGAGATCAATCCTCTGCCGGAGAGAGCAGAAATTTTTAAAAGAAATCTACAAAAATTTCTTATTTGCCTATCAAGAAGTTCATAAAGAGTTGCAAAGCAAGAACAAACCATCTCTAATGATACATTTTTTAAAACCTAAAACTATTGAAAGTGCAGTCGAATGAAAGAAGCTCAGATTTTTAAATAAGGAATAAATTCGTTACGGTAAAATTCTGCAAAGCTGTCGTAGGTATTCAGACGCATAGCTCGGGCAGAGACGACCTAGAACTGTATCCAGATATGCAGGGTATGGTTTTCTTTTCACTCGTTCTTAGCCATTTCACAAAATATATATTTCGTTTCAAATACTGAAAATACAACAGTTTGAATTGATTTTCATACCTAGAAATAGTTTTCAGTAGTCTCTGACTCAGGAAAACATTCTTTTTAGTTTCCAATTTTTAGCTTTAACTGTCATTTATCTTATTAGCATCTGTCTGCTCTACAATAGGCTTAGATTCCTAAATTTACCAGTCACAGTACGGTTATAAAAACAAGTACTTCAAGTTGAAATAAAAATATAAATGCATTTGCTCACATATGCATTGTTGTTTGCCAATGAATTGAAATGATAATATTATAACATTTACCATATGATCACTCTGATGCACTTCAAAGGCAAATTAATATTTGCTTAGACCAAAAACCTAGAAAAAAAAAAATACATTAACCCCTTTCATAAAATAAAACTAGTCCAAAATAAATACAATATTTCAATTGAAATATGAAAAGTTGTACATTTTTCATTTACCATATCGACAAATTACAATATTGCAGTCCTTTGATGCATTTTTCCCGAAATCCTTTTGACAAACAAAATTTGTCATACTCGAGTATTACTTTTTTTTTATTGTTGTTGTACATATCATTAAATTCCAACCCAATTCCACCCCTTTTTGAATAAACAGAAGAAAAAAAGGAAAACGTTAAAACTGTTTCATCCCTTTTAGATATAATATTGGTCTCACTAGAATTCATGTGTCCATGTTGAATAGACTTTAATTTTTCTTCCAATTAATCTCTATGTAGATTCATTTTAACCTAGAAAAAATAAATGGATGCAAGTACAAGCGAGTATTAAGCCGCAAGGACAACAACAAAAAAAAAAAAAAAAAAGGTTTATTCGTTTGTATAACTCATTACAGTTGGATGCCTAAACCAAATATAATAATGTCAGGGTGCAATGGACCAAAGTTTGGTTCATTCTTCTAACAAGGTGTCCTATTTTATATATTAGGAAGGAAAAACACACATACCAACATTATATGTATATAAATATATTATATAATATTTTCAATGTGATCCTTTCATATTACATCCTTTTCTGGAAGCTCTCTTTTTGACATAAATTTTGTATCTTTAACCATAAGGAATGAGATTGGATGTTCGAATAGGATATCATTTTCATATATATGATTTTCTACAGTTGTTTCTTTTTTTTCATTTTTTCTATACGCTAAAATTCAAGAGGTTCAGTTGGGCGGAAAAATTTACCATGCGTAAATTATTCACATAGAAACGTATCATTGGTAACAAAAGAACCAAAAAAAAAAGAAAAAAAAATTAAATAACCTAAAAGGGGTTAAAGTTAGATCAGAAAAAATACTGGAGAACAAACAAAAAAAAGGATATATATTTAGGATATTTGTGATGTATCTCCTTATAGAGAACCTTTTCGTTACGGATTATATTTATATATATGCAAATTCAAATCGAATTCGAACGAATTTATCATAAATGCGACATTATTATAATGTGTTGAATTTCCACGTTCCACTTTTACGCGCATATTAACAATGTGACCAGACCATAATTTCTCTATACTATGTGTCTGTTAAGAATTCAAAAAGAAAATGTTGACTAGCTGAATTCCCCGACGTTGCACGGGGTCCTTGAATTCTGCATGCCGCTTGATGATTAAAAATTTAGATTTTATTATATAAAAACAGAATTCATTATATTATGAATGATTTTTATTAATTTATTCAGGATACAAAATATTTTAAAATTCTTAATGATTTGTTGAAGAGCCATCGGAAAAACAACATTTTTTGTTTAGTTTTGTTTTGTTTTCTTTATTTCCTTTCTATTCAATTTTCACAAATGTGTAAACTTTTATTCAAATTATACGATCATCGTACGCTATGAACCGATGTGCGGAAACAAACCCAAGTTGAGTGTTATAGATATAGATTTATTTGATGACATTACTAATTCTTGCTTTTCATGTCAACCCTTTTAGCTCTGTCCAAGTTTATACCACGCTAATATATTCGTTGATTTTTAAAAGCTGCCTGGGTAACAAAATTCTTTCAAAACAATAAACCTAACAATAACTCTTTAAGCTTCTTGAATCTGATTAGTTTTTTATATAAGCTATTGTTGCCAAAATTAAATCCTTTGGTTTGGCACCAGGACTTTTTATTGTATAGGATAACTAAAAGCGAAAAAAGGGAAGTGTTGAATAATTCTTCTTGCTAAATTTTAAACCTAAAATTATTTAGTATGGGCACTGGCTGTATCCGTGCAAAACCTAATGTTCTGCTTTTTTAATAGCGCAACAATACTTATTCTAATGGAATTTTAGATTCTTTTTAACATCGCTGGAGTATATTTTTTTGGATTCTCTTCTGTGTCGCATAAATCGTTCACCTTGTACTAAAGATTTCCAAGCAAAAGAACACTCTAATGAGTCTAAACTGAATTTTTGAAGAACCCGCTGAGTATTATTTAATAAAAAGCAAGATTCTCTCTACAACATTTGTATCACACCCGATACATATTTAGCATCCAAAACTAATAATACTCCTTTTATACAAATTATACTAAAATTTCTAATTTCCAACCCCAAAAAGAAAACATAAATTATATAAATTAATCTGATTTAATGGCAGTTAATGGGTACCCAATTTTCTATATAATTACAACTAAACTTTCTCGATATCCCAGCATAGGGAAAGTAATATTTTAATCCATAATCTGCATATGGCATTAAGCAAACAAAACTTTTAAACTATATGACACATATAAATATGATGTACCTAAAAAGAAATCCCAAAATTTGCTAACTCTCCTGCCTGTTACCTATTTAAAATCTATTTTTCTATAAATTTTTAACATATTGCATATGGCAGTTTCTTTTTTTTTATTATATTTTATAGCTTAATCGATTGTATTTTGGTATAATTTTATAACTAAAAGGGTTTTGGACCTTTTCTCTATTTTCTTGTGGTTAAAAAAAAAGGGTGACACTATAATTTGTTGTAAATGTTCTTCATGTTATTTAATTAAATGATCGTTAAACATTTCGTTTTTTCCAAATGCATAGCAATAGCACGAAAAAAAAGGGAAAATTATAATTTTAAAGACCCTTTCAACCATTATAATTTCAAAGGAAAATTTGATTATTTGTATATTCACGAATATATCCCTTCTAGTAAATTGACTTCGATATAATACACATATGAAAAGGATAATGTGATT
The DNA here is from genome assembly GCA_963422695.1 of Xylophagus ater. Classification (NCBI taxonomy): domain Eukaryota; kingdom Metazoa; phylum Arthropoda; class Insecta; order Diptera; family Xylophagidae; genus Xylophagus; species Xylophagus ater. The sequence continues at coordinate 5,610,266 of OY730481.1, forward strand.
TGAAAATTTTTGTTAATTTTCTATTGAAATCAAATCTAAAGGAAATGCTGGGAAATTTAATTGTGACCATTTTAATATTTTATCCAGTATGTAAGGAACATTTGCATCACAATTGCCCAATCGAAAGTACATACTACTATGTACTCATATATGAATATGTAGGTTAATCGTAGAAATGTATATTTAAAGTTGGGATTTTGCATTGTATGCAAACTAACCAATAAACCAAATCTTTGGCCACATTGAATTCAGGTTTTGAGGTTTCTCGTATAAATTAATTATTAACAATATTCATATAAGTAATTGTCTTAATGTATTTTGTTGGAATTGAATTCAGTTTGGATTTAAATTGAACTACAATATTATATCGGAATTGGTAATGATTCTGAAGATAGTAAACAATAGTGGAAATACCGATCACAGCTTCATTTTAATTCGACAACGTTTTAAAGGGCTAACAACTTAACTTTACGACCAATTTTTGCATAGGAATTTCTTTCCCAAGTAACATTTTCTGATATATCTCTTCATATATACAGATTAGTAGAAATTAATGTGCCATGATTTAGCAATTATTTAGCAATAATACTTGCATAGATGTGAAAGCCAGTTGAATATATGAATATGCTCTTACATTTTGTATGTAATTACCAGGAAAAATTAATTAACAGAACTTAAATATTCGGGTTTTTCTTTCATTTAAAATATATATTCATAATCCTTCTTGAATCCCTTTTATTCAAATGATGTCCATTGAAATTATTGTAATATGAAAACTAATGAGTGCTGTTCATAGTGGCTTTGATGTTATATTTTCGAAATTAAATATTTCATTCACTGAATTGTATCCAAATTAATTTAAAAAAAAAATCTCTGGGAACCATATAACTAAAAGAGAACTAAATATGCTTCTTTGATGTTTTTAATTAATTCAAGATCGAACAAAAGCGAATTTATCCATTAGCCAAAATTGTACAATAACGAAGGAAAGCTACAAACCGAATGCATCCATCGTAATAGTATTCAGTACAAGTTTGGTCAAGAAACTTTATAGAACTTGATAGACCTCGACCTTCTGGCTGGGTTCATTCGATTATATTCATCATCTTCTGAATTAGTAGAAATGTATAGAATTAGTTACCTTCTGAATCAATCTACTCGGAAAATGTGAATTTTATTTTATGTCTTTGAAAATTTTTGATGTACATTTTTAACGATGCAGTTCTGAGTCGTTGCATTAATATAAAAGTCATGCTATATATTATCAACAAAATTGGTACTAAACGAAGGAATTGGTACACATGTTTTAGCAGTTTTTATTACACGTTAAATATTTAATATCTGCCGATAACGAACAGTGCACATAATTTTAAGTTATATACTAATTAAAAATCTTCTGTTTCCTAAGTTTTTCTTATCCTATAATTTCATATACTATTTAATTATAATGACGACTAAAAATGAATCCTTTATTATTATTTTCAATTTTGAATATTTCGCAAAATTTTCCTTTGCTTACGTAACTAAAAAATTCCTTTCAATAAACCCATTTTTTATTCGCCACAATTTTCTCTTAGTCAGAAAATTGGTAAAAAAAAGCTGGGTAAACTATATTTTTTGAATCCTTCCCGTTTTTTTTTTTTTTTTAATAAATCTTTCTTCAAGTTCTAATAAGAAAATATTATAAAAGACGTTCATTAAGCGAAATCTTCAAATCATTAAAAACTAGAGAAGAGAAAAAAAATTGTTTTCTTTTTATAGAAACGAGAAGAAAAAAAGCTGGAAAATTTCACTTAACTCTCATAATCTTAAAACAACAAGAAAAAAGAAAAGTACATAAAAATAATAGAGTAAAAGGATGATAAAGTTGTTTTTTCGTATTTTTTCGGTAGTCCTTTAGGAATGTGTGCATTTCACCACAAAGAAAGTTTCTCAATCGTTGAAAATTATGCAAATTTCGCAATAATTCCAGTTGAAAAAAAGGAAAAAATGAAGTGAAACTCATTTTTAACGAATTTTTTATCGAAATTTTCTCCCCGGAAATTTTACCCTATTTTTTGTTTATCTTTACTTGAAGGAAAAGTTATTTTTTCTGATAACCCTTTTAAATTTTCTTTTTTTTTATGTTGCCACATTTTTTATAATACAAAAATGGATTGTACAGGGTGTATTTAATACTTAGGAATTCAATTAGAAATATGTGATAAGGTTAAATGGAGTCGATGGCTAAAGAAATCTTGCTGGAAGAAATGATAATGTCATGAGGGACACCTACCTTTAAAATGTATGAAATTGCTTGCCCATTGTACGGTTTAAAAAAATCGACTCTCCTGAAGACTTGTGATTTCCTACTTCGTGCACCATTCTTGTCTAAACTAAAAAATTTGTCCTGTCATAGGTCCACAGATAAATTTTTATATAGTAATACCTTTTCATTAGTGTAAAAAATATCTATTGATTAATTTTTAGTGTCATATTTATTTTTCGACAATTGCCAACCTTCCTGGGCAACCCAATACGAATTCTAATTCCTAATACATTTGCATTAGTTTAAGAAAAAATTTGCTAGTATAAATATGTCTTAATTTCTCAAAAATTACCCCTATTTAACTCCTTGATCACCCTGTAACATATTTCTTATCCTTTCAAAAATGATTTAGACTGGAACAATCCGTAAAATAAATTCATCTGTATGAACCCTTAAATTTGTATAATGATGCGTTCTCTAAATAAGGATATAAACGAAATGTTGTTAAATTCGGTTGTTTTTGTTTTTTTTTTTCGTGTTTTCTTCTTGTTCGATCAAAAAATGTTTAAGAAAACTTGAAATCCTTCAAATCGTTAGTATTGAGCCTTTTATACCAATAATACAAAAAAAAGGAAAGAAAACAAAATAACTGTTGTAAACAAAAACCCGAAAAAAGGACCAATCCATTCCATTCAATACTTTCCCGCGTCAGTTTCGAAGGATTATCAACTTACACAAATCAGACTTTTGTGTTCAAGATTTGCTTGCTTCAAATCAACCAAAAGGGCGAATAGTATATATACTCTAAGGTCTAAGTGAAATAATAAGACTAATAAAAGAAGCGAAATAATCTTGAAATAAATATAAAATTTTTGATAATAATAAAAAAGTTTCACCCCCGAAAAAAATGCGCAACATTTATACAAAAGAATTTTTTATAGAATAATTCAAGTTCCAGAAGTAGGTACCTAATTTTCTAGAACATAAAAAAAGAAACACGATAGAATCTCTAATAAATATGCTAGCGGTGAAAAAGATACCAAAAATAGCTGGTATAGCAAAGCAAGCCAACTTTCTTAGACGAAATATTCTCTTCAACATTGAATTAGTCCATCGTATTATTGTAATCTAACTTTGTAACAAATTCAATCCAAATTGGCTTAGGAATTTTCAAGTTACCGTGCATATAGAATATGAAGACATGAACATGAAGATTTGGTTTGGAATTTCTGCTGAAAATCTGTAATAAACTACATTTAGAGCTAACAATTTTTTATTAAGTTAACACAAAATATATATGTTGGTATAAAATTAACTATTTTCGGTTTTGAATTTCCGAATAAATCTAGTTAGTTCTTCGTTTTACTCCAATATGTGTGTACCAAATTTTGTTGACATTTACCACCATGAAAAGAATACGTATGTTTACGATTACACATTTCTGGTAAAAATCTAATCATTTCCTATCTTTGTACCAAATTTGAAAAAATTGGATGAGGCTTGCTCGAGTTTTCGTGTAAAAAAAAGTGATCTCAAGCACACAGGACACACACAGAGGCATCTTTGGAAAATAGTCAATTCGTATTCCGAGGACCAAGGAAAAAGAGTAGCCCTTTGAAAACATTGTTATACTATTACAATACTTACTTCTATATTATTCAGGTCTAAGAAAGTAACAAGAAGAAAGGGTTCTTAGGCGATGTTCCTTGAATGTGCAGCATGTGACCCATTTTATTACTGTGACTTCTTTACAATAGCTTCTAAATCTTCATTTTCTTCTACTTTTTTTTTTCTTCTTCTAAAGGTAGTCATTTCTTAAACTCTCGATTTTATTAGACTTTGAAATGAAATGACGACAAAATACATTTTTTTTTCTTCAACAAGAAAATTTATAATATAAAAAGAAAAAGAGTTTTTTTTTATTGTGCAACTTTTTTACTAACTAATACAAAACAACCTAAAAAAAAAAAAACAATATATTCGAAACAGGCGGATAAGATTTTACGTACTTAAAAAGTCCTTTTTATTCTTTCTTTCGAAAAAAAAGGAAAGCCCACGAAAAAAAAGTATATTATTTTAAATGGAAAGGTTTGAACCAAAAGAAAGAAAAAAAGGGAACACAAATCTTTTTCCAACAATAATATTCCAGCAAAAATATCCAATCTTTAAGGAATTTTGTTAGTGTTTCTTTTTTTTAAAGGACCATCGGTTTTTTTATATATATTTTATATTTTTATTCAACTTTACAATTCATTTTCTTTTCTTGTCGTCTCAACTTTGTTGTGAATAAATCTGTTAAATCTTCTTGTTGAATATTTCTACTTGACAGATTTTTTTTAAAAGGTTTCATAATGAACCTTTTTTTGATTCCTCTTTAAAGGAAAAAAAGAAAGAAAATACTCAATCCAGAAAAGGAGAGAGAAAAAAAAACGATATTATCACAGGTTTATCATAAAGTAGAGAAAATTTTATATGAAAATAGAAAAAAAGGATTCCTTTTGTCGATACATATAAGAAAATCAAAAAAAAAAAGAAACGAAATCCTTTGGAAATTTATGCAAGTAAGTCACAAATTTTTAAAGTATAAGAAAAAAAAGTCAATAATTGAAAAAGTTTTAAATTTTTAAGAATCGAAAAGTTCCTTTTAATAACATTTGAAATTGTAATTTATTTTTAGTTTTGTGTTCTTAAATTAAAATATTTTCATTTTTGTTCAAATGTTTTCGTTTTTACATAAAATAGAATTTTCGAGATTTAAAAAATGAAGTGTTTAAGTGAAAATTCGATTATTGAAAATTAATGTAAAATAGTTTTAGGCGCTGGTTTAAGAGTTTATACAATTGAAGATTTATGACAAGAAATTCAAACTGTTTAAACTGTTTAAGCTGTTCAGTAATAAAGATTGTTTCATTTGAGAGGTCTCCAGATCAACTCCGGGCCTCGACAATATTCACATTTTCAGTATCATGTAGGATACTGATACCTTATTAATATAGTATATGTACTTATGTGCATCGAAAGGTTTCTGGTTCAAGCCGCAAACTAATTTCCTCGATTTCATACCCCTTTTTTCAATTTCCTCTATTTTAAAACTGCCTAAAAGATTTTTCCAAATGTGTTTACCTATATTTATCATTTAATTGAATTCTTTATGTCATTAGCTTGAATTTGGAGTCTTTTAAGCCTGTATAGTATTCTTACCAAATATACAATATGATAAATAAATGCCAATAGTGGGAAATGATGGGATGGATAGAGGATTTTACTTTACTATAAAGCATATTCGTCCTATTTGCTATATGACATAGGTCTACGATAGCTGAAGAAGACCATCTTTCTGATCCATTTTTCAGTTTATAAATCCTTTTTTAATTAAAACTAAAGCTAAAACAAAAGTAGGATTTATATTCTACTTTATGGTAGGTGTGGTAGGTACTACCAGAGGGTATATTAGTTTTGTCACTCCATTTGTAACACATGTTTGAACTTAGCTACAAAACAGTGTCGATTTCATTACAATCTAAATATGTTCCGCTCAAACCTTTTTCTACCGTGGTATCATTTAAGAGTCTCCTGCTCGCGATGATCAATACTTTCTATTAGCTTCTTCAAACAGTGAGACTAGTTATACTAAGTGAACACACACTTCTGAAATAATCACGAATATATAAAAAGCCATTAATAGATATATACCTAACAAAATTTAGTCTCATTTTCTTAGCGATTCAACCCAGACTCTGTGCTAAACTTGACTCATTCAAATTCAAATTTGAAGTATCTTTTTCTTTATATATAAAAAAAAAATTCAAATTCAATAACTTTAAAAAAAAATTTTTTTTTAATGAAGTCTCTTTTCAAATTTCGATTAATTGGTCACGAATATGAATGAAATATCAAGAAACATATTTCCTTCCGGCAAAATTCCAATTATATTTGTTGAAAAAAGAAAGTTCTTTCTTCCTTGGTTGAATATAAAAGCAAATTTACTTTAATTTGGCTCTCAAAATGAATGAATTCTCTGTTCTGTTGTGAAAGTTATGTATACATTTTCTTTCGAATTCATTAGAATCCTAACCCAACCCCAACCATCGGTTTACCAACATTATCCATAAAAATGACCAGTTTATGCTTTCCGGTATACATTCTCATTGAGTCATCCAAGTCAATATTTTTATCCTTTTTCCTGCGATATAATGTAGTTATTATTTTCCCTAAAAATTGACATTTTTTTGTATTATATGAATTATTCTTTTTACGATACATAAGTGCACGTTTTTGGTTTTTTTTTCGCAATAAATACGTTCATAGCAGATCTCGTTTAATCAATTGTTGACTTGCCGCTGGGAAGATGTACTGCATAACAATACTATTACAAGGGAAATTACTAAAAAAACGAACGGAATTATTTCTTTTTGCAGTCTACATGAACCATGAAATTTAATACACAGCGGAACTAAATTCATGATGTTGCCATGGACGTAGGAAATGTTGTTAGCAGTCGGAGGTGTCCTTTAGTGAAGTATTCTGATTAAATTTTGGTTTAAAAAAAAACAAATTTCAAAATAATCATTGCTAGAAGGATAAATAAACTATCCATGTACCTTTGGAAGCAAACGAGTTCCGTAACTGTTAAGTGAGGAATATCTTCTTCTTTTTATCGCTCTGCAGCCTGACATGAACCCTGGCTCTCCCAATGTTTTCCTCCAATTTGTTCGGTCATGTGCTGTTAATGTCCAGTTAGCCTTAATTAAAATTCGAGCTTCCCTGTTTACGGTGACCAACCACCTCTTTCTCTATCCGCCCGGGGATCTTCTTCACTCATGGTTTGCGTTCATTAAACGATGTGCGTTCCGAATATCTGGTATTCTGACGACATGCCAAGCTTAGCTTAGTTTATCTGGTCCCTTATTTAACACGTTGTATACCAAAATCTAACAAAACTTAATTTGAAATTACGTCCCAAAAGTAGATTTTCATTAAAAGTTTTCTATACATATATGACCCCGGAATCTTGGATACTTTTCTCCGCTACTGATGAAAATGAACATAACATTCATATAGGATATGTTCCTAGGAAATATATCAGAAGAGAGATGATGAAACTCCAACAAAAAAAGAACAAGCCTAGAAAGATTGGATCTGAATTGCAAGTAGCAAATTATTTTTTATTGATCTACTATCGGTGGAATCTGTGGATTTCGTTTCATGTATATGTTTTTTTTTTGCCACAGCGAATATATTTCAATACAAAGGGTTTTAGAATCTCTTGTTGAAAAAAAATGATGTTCGGAGGGTGATTAAATTAATTCGGGAAAATCTTAGGCACGCGTTTCGCATGTCTATTAGCGAAAATAAAGTAGAAAAATAATATTACCGTCTTCTATCTGCAATTTTTATGGAAAACACAAAATACAGTAGTTTTGCAAAGAGAAAGGTCATGTTATTAAAAAAACAAGAAGATGAATTAAGCGAGCCATCCTTTAGTCATGCTAGTTTATCTTTTTTTCCAGAAAAATACTTCACGGATTTAATCGCATCAAAACTTGGCATATCTGAAATTTAGACTGCGAAATTGTTTTTTATTAAAATTAATTTATCTGTTTATCTTTAAAATAATTGAAAGACTTCGTTGAAGTATAAAATTGAGGGTACTTTAAGAACAATTGAGTTTATACGAAATTACAGATTTTCAAATATGTTATATTTTTTTTATTAAAAGCACTTGCAACGAAATTAGGAGCGCAATTAAATATTCATAACCGAATCGGGCCTTGTCATGTCAGGGATTTGTTACAAGACCAGAGTGCTAGTGGGCACTCACACCACAGGTTTGGTATCTGATACCACCTGACGCCTGTACAGATTCACAATGGAATCGTCATTACATGTTTTATGTTTATGTGATGCCTTAGAAGACTTTCGTTAAACCATTCTTGACTTGGTCAGATGTCCGAAATCTAAAGGTGAAATCCTTACTCGATTACTTGAAGAAAACAGCACCATTTCCAGAGTTGGCAAAGCCTGTTATTAAAACTTAAACAGATCAATAGGAAATTAGTTTTTCCCGACAGAATTGATAGATGGCAGCCTGTACAAGCCGAGGAGAACTTTGTCCAGTCTTTCCCAAAGGTATAATCGGCCGCAGGAGTTAAGTACAGAGATTACCCACCTTGCTTGTCGCAAGTTTACTGGTCACATTTAATTTTTGCTGATACATATTTCTTTTTCGTTGGTTACTTTTTATGAAATGGAAACCTTTAAGGACGGTTGTCTATCTTACTAGTGCACACTTTCAAAAGACAGCAGCAAAATTTCAGTAAAACAACAACTTTCTACTCTAAACATATATATTTTATTCTTTTTTTTTCATTACTTTCTTTTCTTTCATGTATAATATGTTCGTATATATAATATAGTATATCTATTATCATATAAATATAATTATATCACAATTTTTTACGTTCTATAAATTTATTACTTTTCATTTATTTTCTTTTTTTTGTCTTATCTTAGAATTATTTTAGTTTATTTAAATTTCTTATTTTTCTTTAATTATTTTTTTTAATGACACAAAAAATTTAAATTTTTCTTTCTTATTAAATTTTCTTTTGGTTTTTTGGTCATAAACGGCGTATTTTCTTGAATTTTTCTTTTATACCTTCTTGTTTTTTTAATTAATTATTTTAAATTACTAACGTATTGCTTTTTGAAATGTGTTTCAATCGTTTTTTTTTTTACAAAGTGGCCATTACAAAAAAAAATAAAATTTTCTAAATTAATTAATTACAAAAAAAGAAAGGAAATAAAAATAAATGCTTTTTGGATTCCAAAATCTTTACCAAAAAATTAAAAACACTTAAAATTGTTATTTTTTGCAAAACAAAAAAAAAGTTTAAAACTTGCAAAAAGACCATTAAAGTCCTTCAAGAATCGAAGTAACTTCGACATCCTATTGAACAACTATTCATTAATGAAAATTTTCTCTCATAAAAGTAAATATTTTGGGAAATACAGAAAAATATGAATCCTTTTAGGGAAAAAAAAAGAGTGAAAATTTAAAAACTCTTTGCGTTAATTTCTTTTTGATAAAAACTAACTATCTTGAAGGAGTTTTAATTTTCACATTATTTAAGTGTATGGCTCTTGTAAAAATTTTCTTCGCCACCCATTAAATCACCCATCAAAAGGAAAACTCTTAACGAAATGGCAAAAAAAGATTCCACCCTTGGAGTTCCAACTTCAAAACTTTATCCATATTTGACCGGTTGTTTTTCTTCCAGTTAATATTCTTTTTTTTACTTTAATATTTTTCTTTAGTAGTTTGAATTGCTTTTTATTTTCCAATACTTTTCTCTTTTTTTTCGAATTTTCTTTTACTTTCCGTTTTGTTTTTCTACTCTGTCAAGAATGAAATTCATTTTTTTTTGTTGACGAAGGGAAATTTTCTAATTAGTTATGTACTCTGTGTCTGCAAAAATTTTCCAAAGATTTTTTTCTTGCACATTTTTATCATATAGCTTTTTAATACTTATGGTGACGATGAAGACCTTTTCAAGGAACTGTTCCTGTTTAAATGACAAGAGGACTAAAAAATATAAGAAGAAAATTATAGTCGTTGAACATTGATCTCTTGTAATTTTTTTCTATATAGAGAAAATTTTTTGAACTACTATGATTTTATAAAGAAAATCATCTATCAAGGAACATGAAGAATCTTTGAAAGGTTTGAGATTGTTTAATGAACTAGATATGAATAGAGATGGCTGTGTGTGTGTAAAAAGTTTTTAATTGAATTGAAGCTTCGTTTTCTTGAAGCCCTTCTTTACATTTTCCTATCATCTTATTTTTATATCAACAAAAATTTTTTGATAACAGTTTTGTGTGTGTGCTCATTGCTATCGGCAAAAATTTATTGATTTTTTCTTTAACATTTTTCTCGATGAATAAAGTAAATTTCAAAAGAGTTTCCAATATTAGGCATAAATGAAAAAGAAAAACGAAAAATCCTTTCAAATTTCAATTTAAAATTAAAAGTTTCACTTTGATACGAATTAAAAAAAAAAAAAATTAATAAAATATCGATGCTTTTAGGAAATTAATGTCCCATCAACAGTAACCTAGTGTTGATTTATTATATTTTCTTTGGAAGCTAGTTTTCCAACGAACAAACTTTTCATATCAAAGTCTTCTAATTTTCTTTCATTTAGCCAAAAACTTTCTATACAAACACAAAAGTTCTTTTTTTTTAAAGAAAATTCCCAGAGAAAAGCGTTGTTTGCACTTTGAAGAGTTTTAACAAAACTAATTTATAACATTTGGACCAATTTTTTAATGAAATTTGCAGCGCCGTGCTGTAACTTTTACGGGCCCTGTGCATTTTTGGGTTTTTTCTTTCAATTCGTGGTATTTTTTTGGTATTGGAGAAGTTTTTCTAATGTATTTAATATTTGGAGGCATCTCAAAAATAGGGAGAACTTGCGATGTATAAAATATGATTTTCTTTTAATGAGAGAAAATTTTTATTTTTAAAAATTGTTTTTTTTTAGGGAATTTGTTTGATAAAAATAAAAATATTTGTAATTTCGGTTTTAAAAAGATTCTAAACTACGATTTTAACACCAATATGATTTTTTTTTGTAATTAATTATATTAATTTTAGTTTTAATTTATTTTTTTATTTTTCAATTATTTTCAACCTAAATTTTTTTTTTTGGAAAATTTTCTTTTCACTAAAAAAATTGTTTATTGTAATTTTCTTATTTTATTTTTAGTTTTTCATTTAGTATAAAATTATTATTTTCATTTAAATTTACTTAAAATTATATTCCTCAAACGCACATATTATCAATTTCATTCAAAAAGAAAATTTTTATGTGGAAAATAAAAAATTTAAAACCTATAATTTCTTAAAAATAAAAATGTATGCCTTTTTTCTGAAATTTTTGATAACTTTTATGTTTAGTTTCTTTTTTAGTTACGGATTTTTTAGATCGTTTTTTAATTTACAATTTTCATTATTAAGTTTATTTAATTTTATTATTAAAAAAATTCGAAGGAAATAATATGATTTTCTTGAGAAAATTTAACTTTTTTGTGGAAATTTAGCTTTTTTAGTGACATTTTTTGCCGAATTTGAATAAGTTTTTTCAGTGTTTGGATCAAAATTTTCAATTCAGTAAAGGATTATGGTCTCCACAATCCTTAAAAGATTATAATTTTAAGTAAAAAGTGTAAAATTTTGAAAATATTTTTACCGAGTTGCTGAGTATCAGATTCAAGCTGGACGGATAAGTCTCATACCAAACGAGCATATCAACTTGGAGCACAATTAGTTCATACACCCATCTTGTATCAGACTATCAATATATCGACATATTTCGACTCGTATTTCTATATTTTCGTTGAATCTGTAGAAAGCAAAAAAAGGAAGGTATACTAACTCCCTTAAACTTGAACTGTAGAAGCTCTTCGAATGAAAATTTCATAGCGATTTAGTAAAAAATTTAAAAATTAAAGACTTGGCAAAACAAAAATATTCAAATTAATATTCAGTTTTCCTAACTTTTCAGACATAAAAACGAAAATACAAGTCCAATAAACAAAACATAACATATTTCAACGCTACTCAAAAAATTTTCTTTTTTAATAGATTTTCCAGATTGGAAACCACACAAAAAAATTTTTTTTTCAGAATTAAACAAGGAACAAAAAAAAAAGGTTGTTCTATGAAAGCCTAAATTACGTCTGGTAAATATGAATGTTTATGAGTTTCCAATGTTCTGAAAATGGAAAATCTTTTTTCAAGACTTTTCTTTCGAAATGCAACAATAAAATGAAAAAATAATTTCGGTGCACGTCAAAAAGCATCATCAAACAAGCTACACAAGATTTGTTCACCAAAAAATTTAGACTTTTTCGGTAGCTCTAAAAAAATAGAAAATAATTTGTGGTAAGCTTTTTTTTGGCGATGTTTTTTGTTATTTTAATTTTGGAAAATTCTACTATTTTCTTCTATTATTTAAAAATGGGTATTTGGGTGGATAAGAATTCGTGTAGGAAGCCCACACATTTAATTAGTTGCTTGCCAGCTGAATAAATATTTAAAAACAAAAAACATAGTAATTAAAATTTTGTTCATAATTTTTAGATATTATTATTTTTTTTGTTTAATGTTTTTAATTTTAATATTTTCGGTTTTTGAAATTTTTTCGGTTCTAAATTATTGGCTTTGAAATCAGCTTTTTCTGGTTATTTTGCAATTATGTATTATTTTTGATTTATTTTTAATAATTTATTTATTTTTATTTTTTTTTTAATTTTTTTATTTTTATATAAATTTATTGATTGTCCAATTTTATCGTTTTTATTATTTACCACTACGTATGTTTTTTTTTTTAACTAAAAAAAAAGAAAATTAAAATAAATTTAAAAACGATCAAAATTTTCTGATCTTGGAATTTATCCAAAAAATTAATTAAACTTCCAAATTTTGCACAGTAATTAAAATTAAAAAAAATATTTTTAACAATTATTTCTTTTATATTTTATTCGTTTTTTTTATTTTTTAAATTTTGATTTTAACAAGAAAAGCCCTGCAGGATATATTGCTTATATTTTTGTATGCGTTGTTTTATTTTTTATATTTGTTTTTTAGTTTTTAAAAACATTTACGTTTATAGACAATAAAATGGCGAGAAATTAAATAAAAAACTTTCTTGGCTAACAATCCAAGATTTCTAGTCGGCCAAATTTCATTGAATAAAGGGAGTTTTTAGAGACCAAGTACAAGTACATGTTTCCCTGAACAGATCTCTTGTCTTGAGTTGACAGTCAAGCCATTGTAAATTGATTCCATTTATTATAGGGATTCCTAGGAGGCAGGACATTACTCCTTGAACAAACTAATGTGGAGAATAGTGGTGTACAGAATTTTAAATGTATGAATTCTGTGTGGAGGAAAATGAGCCGGCAAATCATTTCTTGTGTGAATTCTCAATCATTTGCAAAACTAGAAGTGCTAGACTATGTTCATGAAATCGAAACTCAAATCAAAGTTAGTCAATTTCAATCTGACTATGTTGATTTATTCCATTTAAAAAACAAATCGTTTTCAGAATGAAATATTGCCCCTTCAAACTTATATTCTAGACAGATATCGGTCATTAAAACTCGATACCATTTATTTACGTAATAATGATCATTTTTAAGTATCTATTTCATTATTTTTTTAATAAGAAATGAAATTGTGAAAAGGTCCTAAATTTTTTCCTCACGTTGTTTACAGGGTCATCTACATTTGAATATTTTAAAAATTTCATCTGGTTTTGACATGTTTTCTTCTTTCACATAAACTTAAAAGGAGGAAAAATGGTTATTATTCTAAAAAATCCTTAAAACTTACTAAAATAGAATTTAAAAAAATTTATTTTATTGAATCAAAATGAATAAACATTCTATTCTGAAAATTATAAACAAAATTCATAACCTTTTGGAATGACAAGAATAATGATCAATGTGAAAAAAAGATGTGTCATGTGTCATCCAGAAGTATCATTAAAAAATAATTATTTTAATTAAAATCGGAGATCTGTCTAGACCATTAGTATGGGCGATGTATTATATAAGGAGCAATTTTAGTACTAATGTGCTAAGGCTTGTATAGATTGGAGGCTCGTAATACAAACGTGTAAATGATTGTTTCTTTGGAAATTTAATCATCCTACAAATATGTTTATGTCTGCCTCTAAGAATTAATGTTACAATAAAAATCATGGAATTAAGAAGACATTTTACCAGTTGTATTGGAACAGAAGCTTTTTGGCCGACAAGATAATTTCCTAAAAGAAAAAAAATAACATTTTAAATAAAATTATTGTATTCGACAAATTTTCTGCATTTTCATTTTCTTTTTTGCTGATTATTTTATTTAATTTTTTTAGTTTATTTTTGTATTTTGTATAAAAAGGATATTATTTTCTTGGGGGTTTTTTTATTTAGGGTTTATTTCTTTTAATTTTAAATATATAAATTTTCTTTTGTGTATTTTATTATTATTTTCGTTTTTTTATACAGATTTTTAGCAAACATTTTTTATGATAGAATTTTTAAATATAGTACTTTTGTTGTATTTTGAGAGTTATGAAACCTACAAGTTGTTTTTTCTTTTATTTATTTCTTATTAATCAATCATTTTCCAGTAATATTTTCCAGTAATAATTTATTCACATTCATAATTTCTGATTTAATTTAAATTTATTATGTTTTTTGCTTACATATTTTATTCTCTGTGTTGATTGTTTTGGTTATAAATCAAAAAGAACCAAAATAATAAAGTTTTTCTCTGTTTTTACAAAAATGTCTAATTTTGATTTATTTAAAATTGGTTTTTTTTATGGATTTTAAATTAATTAATTATTTTTTGGCCATTATGAATTTTTTCTGTTTTTTTCAGAAAAGCTAAAAGCAAAGCTCTTTTATGAAAAATTAAGCAATATTGTTTTTTTTTTGTTTTTATTGCTGTTTGGACATTTAATATTTTTTTATTTCTTTACAAAATTTATTTCTGTTTAAAGAAAAATATATTAAATTAGTTTTAAGTCTCTTTTTTTTGTAATAGTTTCAGCTTGATTTATTTATTAGCTTTTTTTTAATAAAAAGTAGAGTGAAAAAGCCTTCATAATTTTCCAATTAAATTAAAACCGTTTGAAAATTATTCTATTTTGAAAATTATGTCAAAATATTTTCGTATTAAATTATTAGAATTTAGAAAATCGAACAATAGTCAAAAAAATAGTTCAATTATTTCAATTTAATACGAGTTATTAAATTAATCGCGAATTGAAATTTAGTTACTACCCGAAAAAATATAAATCTAATCGTTTCAAAATCATATAATTAACTCTTTCCAAAAAATTATGAATTTCATATCAATTAATAAATCAATTTAATTTTCGTTTTTTTATTTACTAGAAATATTTACCTCTTTCAGCTCAATTTGTTTAATTAGTTCTATTTTTGTGACCTCAACAGTATATTATTAGTATTTAATAATTATTAGCCAATTTTAAATCTGATTAAAAATTAAATGAAAATTGTAAAGAAAAATAGAAAAAATAGCTTAGGCTGTGTGGACAAATTGTCGGAAAAGTTTAGGAGGGACGAGAAAATCCATTTAATAATTAAAACTGAATTTAAAATACGATAAAAATCACATTTATAGTTTTTTTTTGATTTATATATCCAGGAATGTAAGCACGTAAGTTGTTGCACAATAATAATAACTCTAATGATAACACATACGTGTAGAATTACGTTCGCCACACTTTTTAGGTATATCGCAGTTTTACCATTAATTGCTAGTTTTTTTTTTATATTTTATTGGACTAACGAACCCTGGCACCCTCACAAACGATCATCAGCAAACCGTGCTAGACGATGGCATAATTAAGTCTACCTCAAACAATTAGATCGTCCTCTGTTATCACCAGAGCTAGCGGCCACCTTCTACCTTAGATGTAGAACATACTTGTGATCTTGGCTATATGTATGAGATGCGTTTTTACTCATAAGATATAAACAATTTTTCCTTATGTAGAATTTGTCGTTCTACATATGCATGCTGAATTGTAAATCACGCATCTTTTCTGCTTAAAAGGAATCAATAATCAATAGTCGTTCAATTTACATAAAACAACAGTGTTTTTCAAAATTGCATAAAGTAAGGCTATTATATAAATTATCGCCTAAAAATTATTTCAAAGTGGCAACTTAATTATTTATCACTTTCAAGCGACAAAGTTATCTTTGTGCATTGGGTTGTTTTTATTTGAATTCTATTACAAAAGTTTGGTGGATTTTTGCGTTTCTTTTCTTCCAAAACGAACGCACACAAACGCGTTCATTCTTTGAAATAGTTATAATTAATAAACTGTGTGTGAGAATGTGTGTACTCGGTCGTGTTTACACCGGTTCATTCTCAATAGCTACTATGCACACACACACACACATTAATATATATACTCAGTGAAAAATTGTAATTTGTTAGTGTATGTTCATCGTGTCTAGTATGCTTTGTGAAGTTCCTCGCAAGTTTCCCAGTCAATTAAAGGTAAATTGGTAGCAAAATCTGTTTTATTTACTAGCTGAAAGGTTTAATATTTTGTGAGATTTCATTTAAAAAAAAGGAATAAATAAAGTTGTTTGAAAAACAATGGATTTTATTCCTACCTTACACTGACAAAAAACAGATCAATAGCCTACCAACAAAAGACATATTAATGATCCCATGTTTTTCCCCCATTTCATTATATTTTTGAAAAATTAATAATATCCTGAAATGAAAAACAAACAAACAAAAAAAGAAAACAGCAAATAAAAAACAAATGAATTTTCATTTTGGTGTAAATTATTAAAAAAAAGCTTTAATAATTGCGTATATTAAATTCATATTTTCATAATTAATAATTTTCCTTCTTTTTTTTTTACATATAATACAAATTAAATCTTTCTTTTGTTAATCAATTAAAAATTAATTATTTATAAATAATAATTACTGGAACTAGTACAAAAAAAAAACGACTATACTTTTTTGTGAAATTCATTTTTTGATATATATTTTTTTTAAAAATAATAATTTTTTTGAAAATTTTAAATTAGTTTTCTTTTTTGCTTTAGAAAATATACAATTAAAAATTCTTTATTTTTATTCCTGTACAATTAAAACAATGTTTTCCTTTTTTCAACGTTTTTCTTTCTTTTTTTTTTTTAATATTTTCAGAAAATAAATTATTTAAATTAGATTTTTTCCAAGGGTTTTCTTTTATTTATATAAATATTAATTATTAATTTTTAATAATTTTTCAACAAATTAATTAATAATTTTATTTATTTTAAAGTTTTTAAAGTCTTTAGTTTTTTTTCCTTCTTTTTTTTATTATTAAATTAAATTTAATTACTTTTTCTAATTAATATTAAAATTATTTACATATTTTTTTTTTATTTTTATTTTTTGAATATCCTAAAAACAAAACAAAAAAAGAAATCAAAAGAAAAAATTTTAATTACAATTTTTTTTCGAAATTATTTAAATTTTTACTCAATTTTTTTGTTTTAATTACTCATAATTTCCGCGCTTTTCTAATTCTTACATTTTCATCACATTGTTTTTTATTCCATTTTTTTTTTATTTTTAATGTTTTTTTTGCCTTAAATTAACGTTTCTTAATTCCTAATTTATTTTTTATTTGATTATATAACAGATTTATTATTTATCCCTTTTTTTATTGATGAAATAATTAATTTCATTAATTTTTTAGATTTTTCAGTTCTCTAAGTGAAGGTAAATTTTTTTTTTGCGAAAATATTTACGAGTCTGTTCAAAATCAGATACTATCAGTTACCATTTTTAGTGACTTTTACTATTTATAGGTCGTCAGAGTTTATTTTTAAAATTCCGTTTAAATACCACAATGACTTAAGTATTTACAGGCTACCATTTTAGTTCACCACTGCATAATTGCCACTATAGACAAGACACTTAAGCTACGTTTCCACCGAACGTGCAAAATGTTTCTGCTCGGGTCAGTAAAAGAATAAGAAATGTTAAAACCATGAATAATAAATCTGCTTTCATATAATTTTCATGAAATACATGTTTCTTTCATTTTAATAGTCTGGTTATTTCTCTTTTATCCCACGCGAGCAAAAAAAATTTGCGCGTTTGGTGGAAAAACGTAGCTTTACGAGGATCATAATGGTTACAATGAAGAAATTAGATTAGAAAGAAATAGAAAGACTCTTAATTACTGACTATTTAGTTAATTCAAGAATTTCCTACCACACACATGTGATCAACACCTTCAATTAGGATAGAATACTGGCCTTATTGCCTTGGTTATTAGTTTAGATTAATATCAGTTATGGAAGAAATTAATCAGTAGCTGTGAATGCAAAATTTTTGACTTTAATAAACGTAGGCGATGATATCCTGATCGAATAAAATCTGCAATGGAATTCTATAGTTTTGACAGTGATTATGACTTTAGTCACTTTCAAAAGTAAGAACTACAAAGTTTTGGCTATTATACAAGTATAGAAAATTGCATAAACATTACTATTTGAAAATAACAGCTTGGTGGTTTTTATTTTAAAAGTTATGACTTTCAAATGACAAATTGGCGTATATGATTGTCGCCTGTAATGCCACAAATCAAAGATTGGATTAATGACGATCGGACACAATTCATATTAAAGCACACATAATTTATCGTTCAGTCGCGATAACCAAAGTGAGGTTATAAAAAAAGAACAAATTGACATTTGATTAGTCACAAAAAACGTTACAAATGGTAACTAATAGTTAAAAACTTGAACAGACTCTTTTAATATTAATACATTTATTTCAATATATTGTTGTTTTATCTTACTTGATTTACTTTTTGCGTTTTTTATTTAAGGAACCTAATTTTTTATTTTTAAAGAGTTTTATATTAAAAAAAAAATAATTACTCTTTAAATTTTCACTCATCGAAATTTTTATTTTGTTTTTAATTTATTATTTAAATTATTAAATCATGTTTTTCTTTTTTTTTTAATTTACGATAGAAAAAATTTTCAATTAATTTTTCAGTTCTTTCGAATATTTTGTTTTAATTTTTTAATTTTATTGTATAATCCGATTTTTCATTTTCCGATCGTATTTTTAAAAATTATTAAAATTAAAATCAAATTAGTATAAAATTTCGAAGAAAATTATAAATTAAAAGAAAAAAAATTCAGTATACGAGATTTTTTTGCACAACCAGAGTAATTTTTTTATATTTTTAAATTCATTAAAAAAAATGAAAATTAATTTTCATTTTCATATAAATAAATTGCTTTTGTGTTAATAGTTCTGGAAAATCATTTTCATAGGGGAAAAATAATGTTGGTTTTTCCTTTTAATTAAAAAAAAAAGAAAAAATTAAATAGTTTTTAAAATATTTTTTTAAAACAAAAATATTTAAAATATTATAAATTATGGAAAGGAAATTTTTTATATCGTTTTTTTAGTTTTTAATAATTAAAAGAAAAAAATAATTAACAACAGAAATATTTTTTTAGTTTTTTAGTTTTATATACAACCGTTTCAATATTTATAATATTATTTTTAATTTTAATATTTAATATTTATAATTTATTTATATTAGTTTTTTTTATTTTTTTTTGCTTTTTTTTTAACAAGACTTTTTCTGTCTTATTCTTGTTTTATTTAACAAATATAATTAGAAAATTAATTACTATTTTTTTTCTTCAATTTATTCAATTATTTTTGTAATTTTTTTTTTTAAATCAATAAATTTCTTTTTTTTTTTCCTAAGCACATAAAACAAAACGAATCCAATTTTAAACAATAATAAATATATATAAAAAAAATAATAAAAATAAAAACTGAAGCTCTTTCTTACGACAATGGTACTAGTTGTATCCTTTGTAATAAAATTACTATAATTGTACACGAAAAGGACAATTCAAATATTGTACACAACTTGTATTGCCTTTGTGTACCACTTAAACCCATCGTTTCGGTAGCTGAACTACGGGAAACTTTACTTCTAGCTGCACCTTCAATTATATTATTACTATCGTCCTCCTGTAATACAGGAAGCTCTAATTCTGGTATTGTTTCGGTTGAGAATAAACGTTTTGGTTTACAACGACTCGGTTGTTGCCAGATTTTTGATACATTTGTACTGTAGCCGACTAAATTTTCAGTACCCTAGAGAGAAAATGAAAAGAATGAAATTTTGAAAATTTTATTAACCAATCTTTTAATTAAAAATAAAATAATACAAAAAAACGAAATAAATAAAATGTTATATAATAAAAAAACAGAAAGAAAAATCTAATTTATACAATTTTGTTGCAAGGAAACTTTCTTCTCATTTGTATGTTTTTTTTTTTTTTTTTGAAAGAAAACATTATTTTTCCTTTAGAAATCTGAAGAACCAACCCAAAAAGAAAAAAATTTATTTTTATCACCTTATCATTCATAGAATATGTATATATATACCCTTTCCCAGGAATTCTATAGATGTTTATATATCTTTAGGTTTCTTTTTCTTCTTGAAGGGTGAAAACTTGTTAACGAGTCCTTGTAGACCTCATTTTTATATCCATTGACACAATTTTGATGACTTTTATCGATCTGGTTTGAATTGAATTGAACCGACGAAATGGTATAAGGGTATAAGAGAGGGTGTTTTCTCGTTTAGTTTATAGCCGGACTAGATATATTATTGTATGGAAAATAGTATTTCTATAAAATACAGTAAGTATCAAAAAAAAAATTCAATATAATATGAGTTTAAATTATAATTAAATAATTTAATAAGGACGAATAAAATAAGTTCATTAGTAGTAGTTTGTAGTTTTGAATTAAGTAAAACGATAAACGACAGACAATTGATTCTGATTTTCATGGATTTCGTAAGCCAATTTGTCGCTTCAAAGTTATAAATTTGAGGAAGAGAACTACTGCACTGCTACTTTCAAATAAAGTGAAGGTAATTTTCTAAGAAATAGCTTTTGAAAATGACCAAAGCCATAATCATCTGACACAATTACAGAATTCTAATACTCAGGTTCTGTGGTTTTCATTATGATTGAGAATCCGTTTGAGATCATCCTGTTTTTTTATTATTAGAAAATCAAATTCTGTTTAAGACTTTTCATTCTAATTGTATTTTCCGTCAAAAAAGAAAAAGAAAATTGCAGTTGCAGAAAAACAAACCACTTATGTGTACCAATTCGAATAAAATAGTTTTTCTGCGTTAGATTTTGATATTTAAAACCCTTTGAATGCTATGAAAACATATACATATGGATACGGCATTATCGTTCACCGTGGGCTATGAACGCATATATGCGATATCATTGATGCTTGTAAGCCTAGAGATATAAAACATAGTAAGAACGCGTTTTTAAAGTATGCGATTGTGCCTAATGCAATGCACACACTCAAGGCTCAAAGGATTAAAAAAGTAAACATCTAAAACTATTTAGTAACCATTTAGTAATACATTTTAGTTTGTACCACAGCTTTGTAACAGAAAATCTGTGTAAACCAGAGTTCATAGAATACTGTAACTAAAAAGATCAAGAACCACTCGAATCTTATTAGATTAAAATTATACTAGAAGCCACTAACCAACTTAGAATATTTAAAAATGCAATTGTGTTGGCTTGAAGCCAACCTGTTTTCCAGTGATCTTAACTAATGGAACTTTACCAGGTCAAGAAAATTTTCGCAAATTTTTAGTTGTCTATACACAGTTCTATTAACATTGACTAATTTAATATAGACTAGAACCTGTACCAGTATAAATGTCATTATTTTGACGTTGACTTTGACTATGACTAATTTAATATACTAGATACTTTTATTTTGGAACATTCTGTAAAATTGTGGTGATTCCAAAGTTTAGTTACAGTTTTTCTATATATCTCTAACTACTACACTCTATTCTCTCTAATGATAAGTATAATATTGTTGATGTTATCTTTTATTTTATTTGTATATGTAACCAAAAACAACATGAACACCATTTCAGAGAAGGTTTATAATGATAAAAGAAAGTATCTTGTTACAAATTTTATGGCAATTACATTACATATAATATATTTTGTGACCTCCCAAAAAGGACATCGATAACGAGAAAACCAAAACATAGAACAGAAAATCCTAGGAATTTTATAAAAGATAAATAAAATTAGGGATAATATAAAATTTCGCGGGTATATAGTATATAGAAAAACCTTATTTAATGACCCAATTCGTTGACACATGATATAAAAGTAATTTATAGTTGATTTTATTAATTGTCTCAAGTCAAGTATGTATGGTAAATAATCTTTTGAAAGTTGAAATTCGATTAAATCAATGTTTTTACATGAAAAGGAAAATGTACATATGTGGCTCATTATCTAATCAAAATAGATTTTCCCCACAAATAGGTGACAACATAAATGAAATAGAAAAATGGTAATTATTATCAATTGAACTATGAATATTATAAATTTTTGGTTATATGTGAATATCGATTAAATAAATAATTTAATTTCTAATCAAAACTATAATTATTAAAAGTATAATTAATTCGAAATATTTTGGATAAAAGGTCGAAATGAAAATTACATTCATTAATATTTTACGAGATATAAACTTAAATGATAATTGTTTTTTCAGGTGATCAATTCTCATTCAGTACCACCCACCCCAGAAAAAAACACTGGAAAAACACTTTAATAACTTTATCGGAAAAAGCGAAAGCAAAAAAAATGTCCTAAAATAAAATTAATGTAAAGTATTATCAATTTGATAAAGTATTTGATTTTGTTCGAATGTTTATTGAACTAGAAAATTCGATTAGAAAGGCACAAAAAAAAATAGAATGTATTTTCTAAAAATTGTTTCCAAAAACTGTCTGTTCTGGATTATCAGGATTTAGGATGAAAATATTCACAAAAAAAAGGAATGGGAATGAATGTTTTTTAATCACAAAAATAAACTCTATCAACTCTGGTATATATTTGACTTGACCTTTTACCCTTTTTTTTTACTAAAAGGTAATACAAACACTAGTAAAATAGAATGGAATCCTTTCGTTTTTTTTTTTCGTTGCTTAAAATGTTATCACATTACATTAGCAGGAACAAAAAAAAACATATAGTTAGTGAAAATCGGCCTATACCCGATATTTTGTTGCCCTATGGCAGAAATGGAGCAGGAAAATAGCCAAAACTTATATTATTTCAAGAGTTTTTCTTCATAATTTTGGTTTCACTTTTTCAAATTTGCTCAATTCGCATAAACAGCATAAATCTATTCTCCAAATTTTATTCAAATCGGTATATTAGTTTTTAAAGTACCTTAAAAAAAAAACTTTACGAACAGGCTTATTTTCTCCTACGACCATTTCTTTCTCCATTATCCATGTCTCGATTTTATTGAAATTTAGCACAATTTAGTCAATTTTTGGAAAAAATTTCAATAAAATTGGTGCACAAACTTTCAAATTAAAAGTGAAAAAGCATAAAAAAAAGAAGACTCTGATTTCTGGTTTATAACTTCACTTCCCTTCGGCAGATTTTGGTGAAATGCAAAACCAAATTGAGTTAAGGAATAATGAATTCTCATTTTGAATTTCATCAAAATCGGACAATGCATTTTTGAGTTATATTGTACTAATCTATACGCTTGAAGCCCTTCTCCATGCGTTACACACTTAGTGACAAAACTAATATACCCACTGGTAGTACCAACCATAGGGCATAAAAAACCGATTTTATACTTTACTTGTCTAGATGTTGCGCATGACTACCCTATTTGGCGAGAAAGTCTAAAAGTATTTTTTACTGAGGGTTTTTTTTTGTCCCTAAATAAATACCCGAATATACAAAGTACATATATCGATGTCATTCTCATGCATTCATGCATTCAATTTTTATCTTTTAAAGTTCAACCTTTTTTTTTTGTTGAATGGGTCCTTTCGAAAGAACGAAGCCAACAAATAATCCTGATGTAACCTAAATTGTTTTTTCGACGGTGTCTGCAGCAAATCCAGTTCAGCAATTTTTTTTTCGAGGATTTTATATACAGAAAGGATAAGGGATGAAGGAATTAAGCATACAAAATTGATATTCCCTGCATTATCTATGTGTGCTTGGGAGATAGAGAGTAAAAGTATTTTTATCGTTTTGTTAGATTTTATATAAGTTGTAACAAAAAAGTTTTAATTGTGTTATAGCATCTTTCGTATTTAGAAATGCATATTTTTATTTTGTTGAATTAAATGAAACGTTTACAGTCTCTGCACAAACTATTACTACCAATAGGTAAATTAAAAATTAAAGAATAAGAAAGGTGAATGATTGTAAACTTTGTTGCTAATTTAAAAACAGTTCAAATGGAAATGGAAGTTGATATCAGCTAATTTCTAGAGAACTATATAATACTGGATACATCCGAAACTTCTTAACACTTTACAGAATTTCATTCAAGAATTCAGAAAATTTGAATTGCTGAGATTCAGCTCTGCCAAGCTAATGTTATCAGTAGCTGGTACGTACTTGCTGTTTACTAGTAGCTTCTTATTAATGGCAGAAAAGTGCCAAAGACCTATAAGGCTAGCAATATTAGAAGTTCTAGATACACTTTGCTCATGAAAAATTCTGATTTATTTTTAAGAGAATACAATACAAAATGAGTCTCCAATTCCATTAAGATAACACGCCATTGTGAATGCTCCATTCTTCGAACTTTAAAGATTTGTAAATGAAACTTATAATTTAATTAAAAAATCAATAATTTCAAGACAATATTTATAATTTATATGCCTCTGTCAATATCTAAGATTTGTGAAAGAAATTTACAATTATTGGATATCCTGTCCCAAGAAAAACTTTTCAGAAAACAACATTTAAAAATTATGAAAACTAAACAAAAATTTATCCTATAGAAAACAATCTCTATTCTATAAAAATACTAAATTACAAAACCAAAAGGAAAAATCCGCCTTGCTTCCTTGAACGTTGTGGAATACATTCATTCGGGAATTGTTCCATGTCGGGGCGCTGTTGGGATATTGACTATATTTACGATTCATGAAAATAATTTTCTTTGACTTTTTCCTCCTTTTGGTTGAAGAAATTCATTATTTTTCTTACAATTGCAATTGCATATAGCCAATACTATATTCTGTAACATTTTATCTAAACTATGGTTTATCATAGCTGGATAGACAAAAACATAGAATAGAGACTCTTAGACAAGAAATACTATGTTGCCCTTAACAATTGATTCGCCAACAAAATAAAATAGAAAATGAATCTGATATTCAAACTATATGTATAGAGAATTCCTGGGGATGATATCACATACAAAATACATATATATTGGAATCGAATGTAAAAAGGATGATTTATATGATAACGATTTATTGGTAAGAAAAATGTCAATGCTGGAACGTTGACGTAACAAATAAATTGCTTTTAGTATATATGCTCATTTTCTATATAATTCTGATATTTCTTTTTGTAGAGAAAAACAATGATGACGACGTCTCTAACGATAAAAAAAAGAAAACATTGTTGAATATTTTTTAGGCTATTTGGTTAGGATATATATGTCGTAAACACATCCAATTTTTACAAGACATGATTTTTATACGAAGAAAAACCAGAGCTAGTATATCCTTTTATATATAAATATACACATTGCCATGTTCTACTTAAGTATCCCTCATTTTGTAGTTCAGTCATATTGACAGAAGGATACTGCAACTATTAAGGGATGGCATTTTTCTTTATACATCTGGTTTTCAAGTACATTTAAACATTGTTAGCTACTTTATGAAAAAGGACATTCCAGACAAATGAAGATCGATTACATATTATTTGTCTTGAAATTTGTTAAAGGGAAAAGTTTGAATATTTGATAAAAAAAAAAGAAACACAGCAGGTAGATGATATTATTGAAAAACCCGTTCAATACAAATTCAAAAGGATCAAATTTCACATTTGATTGAAATATATATCATATTACATTTATAAATATTTACTAACATAAATTTAATAATAATCAATCACTTAATATTAGATCAATAGAGAGAAGAAAACAAAAAGTCGTTTCATTGTGTTTTTCGATATCGAATATATCATATTTTATATGAAATAGAATTATCTCTTTTCTGGATATAACATTTTTATTTAATTTAGTCTTTCAACAACAAACTATAAATTGAATCAAATATTATAGAAACGTGATGTGCTTTAAGGAATATAATTTTATTTTAGTATAATTATCAGTAAACATTCCGATTATTGAGAGAATAGAAAATTGTTTGTGGAAAATTTTATTTGGGTACTAGAAAAATTGGTTTTCCCGACACAAAATTTTCATATACTTTAAATTATATCTAAACAAAAACATTCTTCTTGATAGATTTTATTGATTTCAAGTATATACAAATTTCAAGAATATACAAATTTACATGTTACTTAAGGTCTGTTTAGATTAGTATTTAAGTATTAAAAACGTATAACATGATTAGGATGAAATCGATTATTCTATCAGACAACTAGTCTATTATCAAACAGAGTTTGAAAAGATTCGTTTTAATCAAATTATTGTAATCAAACAATAATATCAAACAATATCCGATCAATCACACTTTACAATCAAGATTTGATCGATGATCGGTTCCATTTGCCTGTAATAACATGGACTAATGGACATATCGAATACAATGTTCTTGTATCAATATTAATTTAAGCTGTTACATCTTTTAATGAACTCAAATCTTTAAAATTTTGAATCCGAATTTCCATCGTTTATGTGGTGAAACATGAACTCAACGGAAAAACAGAAAAATTACATGAAACTATGAAATTCCTGTTCATAAAAACAAAAATCTAAAATACATTTTTAGTCTGAACACAACTTAAAGAATAAATTTGTCTAAAGGTAAATTTTAATATTTTCGTTATTATAAAAATTGATATTTGTGTCTATATTTATGTATTTTCCTTTCGAGAAGAATCTATAGAATCAACGATTATTGAAAAACCCTTCTATAGAACTGTTCTACACACAATATTTTATATATATCATCAACATAATTTTGTTCTATACACAATAATCTAAAGTTCATCCTTTTTAAAAACATCAAACATATCTGTTCCAATATTTGAATTATTGTTTCGAAACAACAGAGTTTGGGAAAGAGGCAAAACATAATTTTATGGAATCACCCATCATCAAAAATTCTTCTTCAAATATTTGCATTTCGATAACAACAAGAAAAAAAAAGAAGCAAACTAACATTTGATCAAGATCGATATTATATATATGAAAACGAATCGGTTTTGTTCCTTTTTGATGATTTTAAGGAATAGGAAAGAAAAACTGTTGTTTTCCAAAATATCAAAATATTGACTATCGAAGAAATTTACTATTCTTTATATTACGAAAAAGGATATAAAATTTTGAGATCAAAAATCATTTCTAAATTCGTCTTAAGTGGAGTTTATTGAACCGTGGAGAAATGTCCTCGATTATCTTTTTCATTGGATGTATGAGTGTAAGAACATGCCGGGTAACAAGAGGTATTTAGCTATAAGTGATTGACCTGACGAAAATATCAATACGCAAAATTAGCACTCCTTTTAGAAGAAGGGACATCTTAGGGAAAACAATAAACCCATAACTGTAATGCAAGTGTCCTCTTAACCTTTACATGCCAACTGGCAATCACTTGTAGGAACTGTTTCAAGTAGTTGCTATAATATAAATTATATAAAGTCTACTTGTAAGTACTTGAAATTTGCATATGGAAAGCGTCTAATATAGGACAATCATTTTGCTTCAAGGATTTGTATATTATATGCAATATGCAGATGGGATAGACACAATAATTTTCATTTAAATATCACTATAGACCATTGGTCCTTAAACTATGTATCACAATCCCAAATGAGGTCGCGAAATAAAATACTGGGGTCGCGAAAATTAAAGTCAGTTGTATATATGTCATTTCATAAACGCACAATATTGTTACATGCCGTTATTCATTATAAATAATAACACTTTGTATTTTTTCATATTTAACACTTGGCGTCGCGAAAAATCACGTCATGAAAAATGAGGTCTCGAATGAAACAAGTTTAAGAACCGATGCTATAGACAACGTCCGTCTCAAGATAATAACGAGAAAAACAATGAAATATACACATTCTAACAAAACAACTATAATTTATAAAATTAAATAGGTAATGCCATCTCCTTTGGTGTATCTTAATTGCAATATAAAATTAATTTTGTCTGCACGTTTCCTTCTTCAACAATTCTCAGAAAAGCCTTGTTCTTATATCATATAGAATTTTCATATTTTCTTAACCATAAGGATTCACAAAGTACTATCATCTTTTAAATGTACAATTACAGTGGTTTCATTGGTGTCATCATCATCATCATTGCAATGTCATTAAGAAAATGTGTTTTTTCTTTAGTCATATTTTATACATTTTCTTTATATTATTATTATTAAATAAAGAAAATTATTATGAAAAACTAGATCGAGAGATTTAAATATAGGATTTTTGCAATTATATTTTCCACCTTGAAAGCCAACCACCATATAGAAGTTCTTATGAAAAACATGCAAAATATTAATAATGGAAATTATATTTTAGTTCGGTTTATTAACCACCATAAAAATCGCGGTTTTCCTTAAATCCTTGGCATAAATTCTAATTCAATTTTTTATAATCAATTTTTGGAAATTATTTCGAAAGATTATTTTGATATTAATTTTTCCAGGAAAATTAGTTCCAGTTTAGTTAATTTAGAGCGGAATCAGATATCAAATAATTCAATACGATATAGGTACCTAAAATTAGGTAAATTCATGAGAAATTTTCCAGATCAACCGATAGTCTGACACGTTTCTGTTTGTGTTTATTATATACAATATATTTAATATTTGAATATGCCAAGAGTTATGATATTCTCATCAAATATTTATACAAAATATTCTTCTATCAAATTTTTAATCTAACTTAAAAAAAAGGTATTCTTATTATTGACTTTATACTTTTATCGAAATTAAGATATATACTATACAAATATATCATATTCAAATATTTAAAGTAGAGTGATAAGTTTACATTTTGTATATATGCTATTAATAAGATTATGAAAAAGGCCCGATGGATATCTTTTATCATTAAGTCAACTGAAAATGATCTTTATAAACAAATAAACAATTCAAATATATATATTTACATTATTAAAAGGAAACTCTTCAACATTTCACACAATATTTGGAATATTTTAATGAAATATAAGATTTTAATTGAAAAGAAATCACGACATAACAATATTAATGTTCGGCTCTTGTGTAGAACAATATTAATTAATGTTGGAAAAGCTTTTAAAAAATATCAAATATCTTTCGAGTTTTCTAAAACAAATAAAATTTTTTACTTTAATTTAAACAATAATAAATGGGAATAAATTCATATAAAAATCACGAAATTGCATTTTCATTTTCAAAACGAATGCAATCTGATTTTATATGAATTTGAATATTTCCATTCCGAAAAAAGAAAATGGAAAAACAATAATAATTGAACAAAATTCTTACCAAAACTATGTTTCATATATCATATTTAAATTTAATCTTCTTTTATTCGTTTATACTATATTTTGAAATCAATTTTTATATAATAGAACATTTTACATACAATTTCGAATACGAAAAACTAGCTACAGAATAGAATCGTCAATACAGAAACAAGATTATAATAATACTTATTGAAAAAATACATATTGTTTTAAAAGAAAAAAACTTTCTACAAACAAATATTTAATTAAACAAAAATATGAACTCAATATTCTCCATCCTCGCCTTATATTTCTTTAAAAATTTCATTGGAATGGAGAACTATGCGGTAATAAAATTTGTTATATAAAAATGCAGATTTTGCATTCCAACTTATGTACACGAACTTAAAAATAACTATAAAAAAAAAGAATTCCCTTTTCTAATATGAGTAAAAATCATGTGGGAAAATTCTAATAAAACAAGAAAAAAAAGCTCTTCTAAAATGCAGCACACAAAAAGAAAAACGAATGAATTAGAGCTGAATATTCAACCTCTTTTTCGGTAATATACGTAGAGGAAAATGAAAAAAAAAACAACATCCTTGCATAGATTCATCCTTCAAGTACTATTCACGTTCTTTTGCATATTCCAATTTAGTAAGAAGAAAAAAAAAACTAAGCTAATAAGAATAAAATCACCGAGGAAGTATTATAACTTCCGCACACTTATAAAAAAAAGAAGAAAAACTTGTAGATGCTCTTCAATGTTGGAATAACTAATGGAACTTCATATTCCTTCATAAGTTATAAAAAACTAGAAATTCTAAAGCGTAGAGAAGAAATCTTCTATTTTAAACTATCTAACGACAATAAAAAAGAAAAACTAGATATATGGAAACTAGAAAAAAAAGCGCCTTGAAGGATATTAAGATCTTTTTCATATACGCAAACATTGTATCCAGGTTAATTGATGCACTTGGTACTTTTATTTTTTCAATTTAAATCTATTATTTTTCATATTTTCTTGTGGAATTAAATAAAAAATTTTACATTTAGAAATTGTAATTAATTTCTTTTTAATTGCAAATAAAAAAAACCAGGAATATTTGTTTTATAAGAAAATAAAAGGATAACTCCTTTTTATGATTTCAATTAAATAGCAAATTTTAGTTTTTTAATGTTATATTAATTAACGACAACAAAAGTAAAATAGAATTCTTTGCTTTTAATAAAAATGTAGATAAATTGTATTTCAATATTGCCTAAAGATATGCAATTTTTGAAATAGGTATTTTCCTTTGAAAAATTAATTTTTTTTTGTTGGAAAATAATAAAAAATACAATACAATTAACGTAAGATGAGAATTACTTAATAGTTTAGGTAGCTTTTCTATATCCCTCGAATAGCACGGTACTTCAATAGCGCGAAGTGGCGAACAGCACGGTCAAAAAATTGCGACAACCCTTGAATAACACGGGATTACACCATATTACTGTTAACTATCACATCATATATCATATATACACGACGGATTTGCAGGAAACACATAGATAGCAAGCAAAGTTATAAATTTCAGTTCTTATCGTAAATAGATTTTCTATCTTCTTTTTGCTCAGAATACTTTTAGTATCATTGCATAAATTTGTGAGTGCCTACTTCGCTTTGGAACCAAATGTACAAATTTGTATGGATATCAACTTTTGATTTGGACGGTTTTGAATAGCACGGAACGTTACTTTCAAAATTGTAGGAATTTTTAGTATCGATTAACACGAATTTCAACAACACGGTACCAATTACCAGTGTTATTCGCGGGATGCCTGTATTAGAGGTTATAGGAACTGCAAATTATTCATGAACTTTCTTCTATCTCATATTTTCTATGCTTAACAATACTATAAATAACAAATTGTCGCGACTAACTTAAAAGGTCATTAATTTAAGGATCATACACGCACCGCCTAGACAACTGTTGAAATTTGATTGCATCAGTTGCAACCACCCACAGAGTGTGTGTGGATGATTGGTGTCGAAATTTAGACTTGATACTTTTTCCCAAATTTTTATATATCATGAAGTTCATGCAGAACACAACATATGTCTGTTAATTTGGAAAATATGAAAATATTTTTTAGTTCATTATTGGAAAAAAAGTTACAGTTTTCCTTTATTCTTTCTCGTCTATATTAGCCATATGTTGCTAATAATTGTAAACCACATAGTGAAGTTTATTTTTCTGTTTTTTTATATTTTGTTTAATTTGTCCACCACCTACGGCAATAATAGTTTATACTCAAGTTTGTGTTGTGTAATTATTAGAGTTCATTAAAGTTGCCTGGCGGGCGCTAAAAAAATCCTGTTGTGCATGAAAATTGCAACGAGAAAACTATAATAAAACTAAAAATTTTCTTTTCAGTAAAAACTACATCATCCATAACATGTCGTACACTATCGTGAAACTTTATCACCCAATTTGTGTGGGTTTTTTTTTGTTTTGTTTCATTTTTTCAAATAATTTATTATTATGGCGAAAAAATGTGGTAAAATTGGTAAAATTTTAGTTTTAGTTATTTTTCATGAAAATATTTCATTCCTGTATCGATCGAATTTAAATTTAGAAGGAACCAAAAAAGGGTTAGAACAAAAGGAATCCTATTTAGTTTCCTATTTTTTTTCTTTCGGTTTATATATATATAACAAAAGTATAATAGTTTAAAATATGTGAACTAAAAAAAAAACTAAGAGTAATAATAAAAACACACACATATATAAATATTTTATTTAAAACTTACCGGTATCATATGGTTTTTGGCCCCCCAACATAATGGCATAAACGACCCTCTTCGAGTGACTTGCTGGAATTTGTTAAATTGATTTTCCCAATCGTACGATACCAAACGTGATTCGAAAGTCATCCCAGCCAATTCAGGAGGTAGAGAAATCAATACTGGATTTGAACCCCTGGAAAAATAGTGAAAAAGAAAATTTGTTCGTATATAAATTTTACATATATATATAAAAAAACAGGAATAAATTTTGTATTGTATAGAATAAATATATAAAAATTACAGGGTATCTAATAAGCTGTTTTAACTTTGATTGAAGTAAGAGAAGCACATGAATATTGTGTTTCATTAACAGATCTGAGAGACCTTTATATTTAAACAACTGATATCAAAAGATTCTAAAATCCATTTCGATACATCCTGTAAATGTATTATCAAACTATGTACATACGGGTTGTGTTAAATATGTGTTTAATTAAATATATTCCAGAATTACTTGCTTTCAAAAATTAAAGGGAGGACAAGAAAATTTTTTTTTTTTGATATGCACATGGTACAATCTATTATATTCAGGAAAGGATCAACGCACGTATATAGCATAATATTCTTGAATTAAATTTAGGTAAGTGGTAAGGATGTCCTGTCAATATAGTTTAGTTCCAATCTTACATATTGGATTTGATATCTATTGTTCGTCTTGTTATTATGAGTGATTGTGGTTGTAACATAACAATTTCCATCTAAGCATTTTCCCTTCCTTTTTATATGTTTATATGAGGGATAATTTTAATACTATATATAGAGATGCATTTGATAGGATTTTGAATCAATTGTAAATAACAAGACACAAAGAATTTGTTGTTAGTTTTCATCCATTTATCGTGTGTCATCTAGTTTATTCGAATTTTTAATAAATGGATTACTTCCAAAAGAATAACAAGAAAAAAAGGACGTCAGGACATTTTGTTCATGTTTATTCTATGGTATTATTCTAAGGTGATATTGCACTTTTGCATTTTCATATAATATAAATAATAAACTATATAACTGGTATATAATATGACATAAAGTAATGTGATATACAAGAAATCATTGTATAGGAGATATATGTATATAAAAGGACATGAGGATTATATTATTCATATCACAAAACATATTTTATATCATGATAAATATATAAAAAGACATGTCATTCTCAGTTATATGATTCTAAATTTTCTGAAGTAGTTTTTTTCTTCTTATGACGATGATGATGAAAAGATAATGTTGTGACTTGAATTAACGCTTTTCATATATTAGAATGAAAATTTTTTGTATTATATAAGCGATTATATATCCTTTAAATTTACATTTTCATATATAATTTTATTCCAAATATATAATGTGTACGTAAAAGTACGTCATTCAAAAAAAAGTTACTATTTATAATTTTTAATGTGAATAAATTCTAATGAAAAAAATCAATTTTATAAGTAAGTAGGTGGTAAGGATAAAAGTACTTTCAAAATAAAGAAATTCTATAGAAAACTCAATCTAATTAAAAAATGTTTATATCAATTTTAATGTTTATACATTTTCTAATTTTAGATATTTCAAATTAAATGTCACAAATATTGTATTGTAAAAGAAATCTCATTTAAAATTGTTTATAAAGCTCAGAATTTTCAAAATTTCGAAAAATTCAATGATAAAAAAGTAAACACTCAAGATTACGATACTTTAAATGATATGAAAAAGGAAAGCTTATATCTTATATACTTGAAAACAAGATCGGTAGGTAGGTAGGTAGGTAGGTAGGTAGGTAGAGTAGGGTTAATGCGTACAACACCAGGCAGCAAAAGTTTCCTGATTGGGAAACCTATTCCTCTTCAAAGCATTTGATTTTCCAAAATTTTGTAAAATTTCATTAAACTGCCCAAGTCAGTGGCTTGAAGTATCCCTAAATTTCTGAAGAAATGGGTACCCAAAAAGTCGAGCTCAAGAGAGAGCTGAGCATTCATATAAAATGAGTTTTATGTCTTTAGCCACTCCTATGCCTCCGCAGTACCGACAGAGGTCTGTTTGCACCAATCCCAATGAAAACGAGATAAGGCAATATAGTTCTTGAACAGAATATTTCTAATACTACTAAAAGATCTATCAATTAGGAAATAATGTGAGTATTGAAAAATATTCTAAACACTTAAGTAACATTGAAATACTTAGAAGCATTATTGCTAAATAAATGACAAATGATGTATTAACGATTTTATTGGTAAAAAAATGAGGAAAATTTACCTAGGCACGCTGAAAAATCTATATTCAACTTTAGGATCAACATAGAATCGAAAATTTTCTCCGAAATTTTTACGAAAAAGGCAAAGTTGAAATTCTTTTGCTGAATTTAGAATTCTAATATTTAAGGATTGTTTATTTAAGCTTTTATTTAATTCTCTTTTTTGTACTTAGTTGTAAATTATTGGTTTTTGAAATAATAATTGTCAAATTTAAAAAACTGAAACCAAAAGTTTTTCTCAAAAAAATTTCATCGTGACTAAAATAGAAAAAAGTTTAAATCTCCATAATTATTTAATTAGTCATTAAAAAACTATAAAAACCAAAAAAAAAGATAAAAAATTATTGTTATATGTACTTATTTTTATAGTTGTTAGTAATTACTTGTACAATGACTGTAAATTGTTTAAACTAAGATCGCGCAAAGGAATACAAAACTCTTTAAAGTTTTGCACGAATGAATTTAACTATCTAAAATAAGAAATTACTTTACTTCAAATACAATATCAGTACAGAATCTTTTCCTCGTATAAATATTCTAGTTAATTCCATATATTTTTCTAACAAATTTATATAGTACTAAAGTTTAGTAAAAGTTTTACTAAAATATCTTTTAAAAAAAGACAGAAAATAGTACACATTCGGATGTTTTACTTTTTTGTTTTTATAAAAGTAAAAAATATATATAACTTTAAGTTTGTTGATATTCCAAAAAAAAAACATGAATAATTCAAGAAATTGGATACATTTTTTACTTCCCTATCCTAGAAACTTTCACTCATCTCTAGTTTTTCCGTATTTTTCTTGTAGATTTGGATATTTATTTACATATTCATTTATTTTACATGTCCTATATATAGAAATATGTTTTCTTTCATGTCACAAAATGTTATTCCGAAAGAAAAAAAAATGTGTTCTTAGTTCTTTTTGGTGAAAGACAAATGTTACATGGGAACATCATCAATGAATATCAGGGAAATCCCATATACTATATGGAAAATTTAATGGAAATTTTTATATTAACTGAATTTGTATGTTTTAATATTTTAAATTTATAATTTCTTCAATAGAAATTTGTTTTAGAAACAGTTTTTTAACTGAGAAACATAAATAGGAAAAACATTGAATTGAAATGAGATCAGATAAATAATAAGATATGATTACCGAATAAGTTACATCAAAATACAAATAAATTAACTTTAAAATGAAAATGTCTTTAAAGACTGAACAAATGAATTCTTGATTTCAAAGCTTTTCATTTACTACTTACTAATTTTCAGTACAAATTATTTGTATAAGAATTAACATAAACCAATATTTTGCTTGTAATATTTTAGCTAACAGAAATTCACAATTAATCTCACAGTAATGTCTTTAAATTTCTTGCCTTTAAGATGCCATCTTAAATAAATTTCCCAGTCGAATATCTAATCGATATTTTATATTAAAAAAAAAATAAAACTTATAAAAAAAAAAATTTAAGAACTCAGTTGGACATTTATTGTGTCAAGCCAAAAAAACAAAAGAAAAATGTCTATAAAATGTACAAGAATTTATTATTTAGCTTAATTGTCATTTTCCATATAAGACCCGTATTTTATTTTCTAAATCAGATTTTTCACGAGTAAATAAAATGAAGAAATATGAAAGAAAAAAGAAAAACTTGAAAACTTTTTAACCAATAGGACACACAAAAAAAGAAAAACAGCCAGCCTTGAATTTTCTTTTTAAGTTTATATAAATAAACTTAGAAAAAAGTTTTGACGAAATTTAAAATTGCCCCAAAAAAAATAATAAAACAGGACAAAAGCTTTTTTTATGTCGGAAAATAAACAATATATAAAGAAAAAAAAAATGGCAAAGAAATGTTTAACATAAGTTTATGAATCGCCGAAATCATATTTTTTATATAAAAAAAAATATGTAGAAAATTAAAATCGGGAAATATCCTAAAATACTTGTAGTAAAAGTAGATCTATCAAAACAGAACCACCAAGTATAAATCTTGCCTTGATCTTGCACAGTTTTTCGCCTTATTAAATTCGACATCGAGTTATTGTAACTATTTCTAATTTCAAGAAAATCTTTTTAAAAGAATTCAGTCAAACATCATTAAGCTACAAATTCACATCGAGGACAATATATAGAATAATAAAATAACTTTAGTTCTAGTGCCTTAAGACCTTCCACAAATGTTTTTTTCGATGAATTACAAACTAAAGGAGCTGTACGCAAATATTTAGAATTTGTAAGAATGGTTTTAAGGTTAGGCCAATGAAAAACTTTCGCATTTAATAGTTATATCCCTAATTCACGCAATAGGATTTAAGACGTTACCGTTGACTACATTTTGGCCTCGTGAGATATGTAGAAGGAATTGATTAGGCAAATGAAAAGAATATTGCCAAGTGGTAGTCAGAAGTTTTGATATTACGAATATAGTATATAAAATATAAGTTTATAACTAAAGGACGGATCCACGACGGATTCACGACGTTTTCAAATATATATGCTTTCAATTAGGCTACACAGAACGCGACGGATTCAGGACATACTACTTCTAATACAATCTGAAAACTGAAAACCGTGAATCCGTCATGGATCCGTCATTCTGTTTCCCGCATTGGTATTCTATACCATAGACGTTCTAAAAAAAACCAATTTCATAGAAAAAATATTGTTGAATGGTCTATTTTACACACTAATGGAAAATATTTAGATAAAGCTTTTTAAAGCTTTGATAAAATATAGCGAATAGAATTTTTAAATAGGAAATTTTTTCTTTTCAAAAGAAAATTTAATTTTTGTACGTTCTTGACAAACACTTTCACATCAATTTTAATATTTTTGGGTGAAATTTTCTTCGTTAAAATTATACATTTTGGTGGCAGAAGTTAGATAAAATTAGAACATTCAAATTTCAAGGCATTTATAAGAAGACCTATTTTTGTGTCTGACCATGGACGAGTTTATATAGATGTAGAAATAGATACTCTCTAATTTAATGTGAAGGGCTATTGTTTGCATGAAAAAATATGGCCTTACTATACGAAAAGAGGATCTTACACGTATATAATATGTCGTTATTACATAATATGAACTTATATTGATTTTAAAATTAAAATTAGCTTCGAAATTCACGAATCAATTCACCCACTCGAACATTTGCGGTGATCAAAGAGCTCGAATCTGGTAAAAATGAAAAAATCTATAATTTTTGAGCTATTTATATACATTTATTCAAATGTCAATATGTAATTACTTATTTTAAAAAGAAAATATACAAAACTTGTCTAGGAATTTTGAACTTTTTTTCAAGTAAAAAAAAAGGATATATGATATTTCTTTGTAAAAATTTCATTATACAAAAAGGAAATTCTAAATGTCACTGGTAGTATTTTTAACATGTATTTTAGGTTTGATTTCGTGTAGAAATCATATTAAATGATTGTCGTCGATGTCACCCCGTCGAAAGGCTAAACAACATATTTGTCAAATTAGAAAACATCAAGATAAAAACCCGAAAAATTATGAAAAAGTATATTATTCCTGACAAAATAAACAACGAGAATTTACTATTAAAAATTGAAGTAAAAAATTGTTCGTGCAAATAAAATAGAAGTTACAAACAACTAAATATCAAAAAATAGAGACGAGGCCCTTTGAAACTGCCATAATTTACTTGTCTAGAACGGGTAAACCGGGTAAAATTTGGTCGATGTTATTCTAGAAAGAAAAAAATTCCACCCTTAGAGTTTATTTCATTCTACAAGAAAAGAAGAAAAAAACCCTTTTTTTTGCTACCACTTACTTACTGAGGTAATTTTGTTTTGTGGTTATTTTACCAACATACAATAGTCTAATAACAATAATAATAATAATAATTTGTACTTACATGGCAAGCCTTTCGATACCCAATGAGTGTAGAACTGTTGGTAAACTTGGCAGAGAATGGCATGTCGTTAACTTTTTCTGTCGCGGATAATAGAGTGTTAGTACAATGCAACTTTCTTCACGTGTGGTTAAACCTCCTGCATTATATCAATTGAAACAAAAAATAAAAATTGGTTAGTAAAAGTTTTGTGTATGAGCTTTTGAACATTGCAAAACTTGTACAATTAGAAACTAAGTGTACTCTAACTTAGGTAAAAGCAATTCAATTAGGAAAAAAAAATATATATATATATCGAAAAGAAAAAAATTTTTACCTAAGGTAATCGCTTCACGTGACGAACTGTCGTAAATGCATTCTGCAATAAGTCTATCGCCAGGCATTGAACGTACTGGGGTTGGTAACCTTCGATATTCTTGATAATTTGGATCGATACTACTATCATGGGCAATTGGTGGTAATTCTTCATTTCGTCGAATCTATTTTTGGGATGAAAAAGAAAAAATACATAAAAATAGGGTAAAATAATTGTGAATTTGGAAAAATATCTTACATAGAAAATAATATAGAAGGTGTTTCATAAAGTTATAGCAAAAATATTGGAATGGATATATTGCTAAGATTATTTATGGACACAAAAATCATTCTATTGGAGATTGCTTTTACATAAACTACGCTTTGACTTATAAAATGATTCAAATATGAACTTAATATTATCTCAAATTACTTTAAAGTAATAAAACAACAATAATTTATGAAACACTCTGTATATTTATCTTGTAAGGTTTATCCGCAAGAAAATCTCATTATCTATTGTAATATTGGAAATTTCTTTTTATATTATTATTATTATAACAAGCTACTTACTTGTCTCAGTTTGACTTCTTTTCCAATCATATGTGTTTGCATCATTACAGCAAATATACTAATACCCTGCGGTGGAAAAGCATATCCAGTACAATCTTCAATACATTGTCCTTCGGATATGACACGTTTTTGTCCAGGTGGAATGATATGACGCCAATTTGGATCCATTCCTGTTGTTTTATTTATAAGTTTTAGTACATATAAATTTACTGATTTACAAAAGCTATTTATTTGTAGAGAAAATTAAATTTTCATTCTCGTTTATTTTTATGAGATTGTTGTTGTTGTTAAGAAGGTATATTTTTGTATAGATTTCTTCTATAATCATCAAATTTAGATTCAATTAAATTAACTTGAATTTCTATCAAAGTATTATATTTTTTTTTTGGTTATTAAAGTGAAAGATTACGTTTCCATACAAAACTATGCAAGAAAAATGGGTCCCTATTTTATATTCTCACTCGTTTAGTCTTTGAAACGATTCAAAGCCTAATTTTTCCAGGTTTCGATGATAATAACTCATCCCTCGACCTACGTGAGGAGAGAGAAAATGAATATCTCCACTAATACATCCCTATGGGCATTATACAAAAAAAAAAAAAAAAACAAATCAAATAATTTTTATGATATAAAAGAAAATTACAAGAAAATTCCTTTAGATATAAAATAAAATGTCATTTAGCATAAAGACAATTTTAATAATTCAAAAACTTTTATATGAAAATTGCTTTTCTACAAGTTCTTTTACTAAAGAATAATTGAAGGAAATTTTCTAAAATTAGTTTTCATAATAATGCCAACCCAGAATAATCGATGTATTACGATTTAAAGTAAATTACTTTCAAAAGTGACATATTGCATGTAAGAATATAATTTTCATATAAAAATACGGATAGCCTTTAAATAATTGTCACTCCTTTCAATTATTGAATTTTAAATTAGTTTAATCAAAAAAAAAAAATTTCTACCCTAATCACAACAAAAATTCCCAAGTGCCAGGATACAAGCAGAAGGAGAGCTATATGATTTTTGTATATTCTTAGCCCGATATAAACTTTGACACTTTATCAAACAAGAAGAAAAAAAAAGAAAACTTCCTTCTCCTTCAAAAGAAAACCTATATATTCATAACGTTTGGCATTTTTTCCATTGGAAATCGTTTTGACCTTTTTATCATTCATCATTTCCTTCCCTTTCGTCGTCCTTATTTAATATTAACTATTTTCTTTTTTTCATTACAACAACAAACCACCTAGAAATTTTCTTTTCTTACCTATTTACAGTCAAGAAAATTTCAATATTCATTCTATTTAACTAAAAAGAAAAAAGAAAAACTATTAAATGGACTTTCGAAGAAAAGGTCGTTTTCAAGTTACCTAACAACAACAACAACAACAACGAAAAAATGGTATAAATTCGAAAATAACTTAGAAATTCATTTCACAACCCAACCACCCTATTAATCCTTAAAAAAAAAAAAACAAAAAAAAAGCTAACAAAAAAGATTCTTATATCGAACTTATTCTCCATTCGAATTTTTGTATATATTTTGTGGTGTTCTTAAATGAATTTTTGATAAGCGAAATATAAACTTCGCGTGCAACAAACTTTTCTTTTTTTTTTTCTTACCTATTGATAAGACTCCAGCGTCATGTTTCCTTAACGAATGTGTAAAGTAAATTTTTAATCCTGAATTATCGACCATTTGTCTGCTATGTAATTTTGTAAATTCTGCTGGATTCGGATTGCTATAATGTGTTTCCATTAAATAGTATTTAGCTTGGTTTGAGTCAAGAGGATAACCAGCTTCTTCTGGATATGTAAAGCCCTTAAAATAGAAACAATATATATATATATATATATAGACATTTACAGTGTAGTGTAGAAATATAATAATGGAAAAACAGGAAAGCCCAGACAAAAAAAAAAAAAGAAACTATTGTAGCAAATAAAGAAAAATCAGGAAGAAATACAATTTAGAACAAAAGACCTATAATTAATGTGTAATGAGTTTCCTTTTCTTTAACATTTTTCAACTGTGTCTTCCTGTTTCTTAAGTTTCTAATTTTTCTTATTCAGGTATTTTTTTTTCTAACATTTTCTTTTCTTTATTTACTTTTTTTTGTTGTATTATTCTTAAGAAGAAAAATATACTTGTTTAAAGTGAAGTAGTCTCTTTTTTATGGTTCTTCTTTTGTATATAATAATTGTTTATTAAAAAACTAAGAAATATACATGAATAATATATAAATCTTACCTCAGATCCTCGTGCCCATGCTGCAACAATAGCATTACATGCTAATGGCATACTATATGGTTTAAAGCATTGCCTTCCTTGTTCACGGGACATTTGTTCTAATTCGGTAACATTACCATGGCACTCATATAAAATTACATGTTGTAAATATTGTAAACTAGAAGCTGAATCGATAACTGGTTCATACTGTTAAAGTGATAAATTTAAATAAATATTAATATAAATATAATAAAATTGTGTGTTTTACTAGGAATTTAGTATATTAATAGAAAATGAATTATTTCATGTAAATTTAGTAATTACGTGCAACTAATTTCAACTAAATTTACACATCTTTTCCGAATTGATCGTTCTTAATCTATTTTAGAGATGGAAAATTATAATTTCCTAATAAAAAAACACAGGAAAAATACCATAAATATTTTCCGTCTTCTTAAACTTACTCGTATTAAATGATGTTTCCGATTAATATCTTCTAATTTAAACATTTTACACCAATATAAAGTCTCTTCACCGGCTGGCAATTCGACATCTTCATTACGTAATTCTAATATTCGAATTCGATCATCTCGTAAGGGTTTCGGTTGAAATTTTTGTGTTAAAAATAATGGTCGATATTCTCGGACAGCTTCAAGTGGATTTGGTAATGTTCCAGGTATTACAGAACCATGACGAGGTTCATCTGCATGATACATATAAATTATTCGCATAGTATCGTTCTGTAAAAGAAAATTACGATGATTTTTTAATTATTTTTTGAATTATATTAAAATTTGCTATTTCTTAATTATTTATTTTTATATGATTTCTTTTTTTGACATGTCATTCATTTTATAATAAACATCCTGTTTTCAACTAAAAAAAAAGGAGCAAAATTTTAATTACTTTACCGGATCTTTGAGATGATAATTGGATATGTTTTATAAGAAAAAGAATTCTATCCAAACAACAAAAAGACAGAGCAAATTAATAAGCAAGAATTTTGTAAGGAAAAAACGAGAATTTCTTAAGAGCTAAAAAAACAACATGCAGTTTGCAGGTTTTTAAAGATAAATGTTTGAAAAGGTCGCGCATACTTCTATATATCTTTAAAAAAAAAAAAAAAACCATAATATAACCGATTCTATAAGCGAAAAGTAATAAAAATAATTGCAACTAATTGGCCACTGTACAGTGTAATTATCCTTCAATTTACGTCGTTGTTAAGTTTATTGTGCGTTTTAACTGGGACTTAGTTTAATATGCTCTGTTAAAAGTTATGTCGTACTTCTTTTTGTCTATCCAAACTATGTACATATAGTACAATTTCTATTCCTCTACCTTTTTTTACTAGCATTTATTATATTAACTGTATTTTAGTTGAAGCACTTTAGTTTATGTTGTAAATACTTTTATACGTAATTTTTTTTTTGTTCAATGTAATATAATTTCTAATTAA
This sequence comes from Xylophagus ater, assembly GCA_963422695.1. Taxonomy (NCBI): domain Eukaryota; kingdom Metazoa; phylum Arthropoda; class Insecta; order Diptera; family Xylophagidae; genus Xylophagus; species Xylophagus ater. The sequence goes on from OY730481.1 coordinate 5,653,171, forward strand.
AAAAAAAATGATGGTTTTGAAGTGCATATCGTTAGCTTAACGTTTGTAGTACAAGAAAGAGAATTAAGTATGCACATCATAAAGCTCTGTGCTCGTCAGTTCGTCTACACTTAACTCTACGTCTGCATCTGCAGAAATGAAGTCTTGTTGTATTTCAATGACACAACTGATATTTAACATCATTTTATAAAGTAGTTCTATCACAGCTTTATTTTACAACTGAAAAGAACTGTCAATTTACTTCAAATGCATGAATTTCTTGTAAATACAAGAAGCTTTACTACTGTAATCTCTAACGTAAACAACAGATCCTATTAAAATTGTGGTCTATAGAAATGTAAATCGGGAAAATTTTTATGAAAAGAAGAAAAAACGCATCTATATTGTGAACCAAAGTGTATTTTTTGTTGCAAGTACCAAATCCACAACGTTAATTACATATCTTTCTCCAGTTTGCACCATAACTCGTTTTTTGCTTTTGCATATCTAGTCAGGACTGGAATCGTGCAACTCGATTTGAACCAAAAATCTTATCGAAAAAGCCATAGGAAAGGCAATGGATTTTTCGATACAATTTTTAGTCACAATCGAATTACACGATTTCACTTCAGTTTTCATTTTTACAATCTAATTGGTTCTTAAAGAATACAAGTTACAATTTCTTCGGCGACTGTAACCAAACATCGTAAATCGAAACATCATCAAATTCCTTATGAATATGTAAAACAAAATTGTTTTGTATGAATTTTTTACTGCCCCATTTTAATATACTAAAGTTATATCCGTCTATAAAGTAAAAATATGATGAAATCATGATGCTGACGAGACGACAATAACGAATCACCATCACCAAGCTACCGTAGTAGTAGACTTGTTAAATTCGATTTTCTTTCAAAAAAATCCTGTATTTTACATAAAACATGCAACATAACCCGATCCTATATACGTCCAAAAACACATGAGAAAAAAAAGGGTTAGAAACCCAAAAATCCTGAAAGGGTTACCGACAGTCTATTACACTCGTTATACGTTGTTGAATTGTATTACATGATGGTGCACGATTTTAATTGCATTTAGTGTTTATTGCGTGCTTCTCTCTCGATGCTTTTATAGTGGCCGCAATTTTAGAGGTCGGTTTGGGCTATTTTTTTTGCCGCAACTCTTTTAAAATGTTTTTAAATTTTAGAAAAAAAATGTTTGCATATGGACGAATTTTATTTCTGGAATTTTGTAGCACCTTTGTACGAAAAAGGAACTTCGTTATTCCAGCATTTTTTCTATAATAATTGGTCGCAATATTTCGTTATTATTATTATTGGTAAACTTATATTACAATTTTGTGAATTCCTATAATAACAGAACTGCAATATTATTGAAATGCATGATTACGACCTATTTTTCGTTTTTGAAAACATTTGCATTTAAGTTGCAACCGCCACAACATCACTTTCATTATTTTTAGGTATACCCACCTCAAATTACATATTTTTAAGTACAGTAGTAGTGTATATGAATTTTTTTTTCCCATGTTCTGATGTTTTCTGATGTTGCAGTTAAGAGTACACACAATGTAGCTATATAGAACCACTTAGTCACAAATGGTAGTCGGTTTGTGTACAACAAAATGAAATAATTACACCCAAGAGTTGTGTCTCGTTTGGAAAATTATTATATTATTTTGTTTTTTGCGTTGGTTTTGGTTTACCATCATTTAACATGATCAGGCTTCCTAGGTACTGTTTTGTTGAGTTCAAATAACATGTTTTTCTTATATCTAGAGACGTGTGTATATAGTGGATGTGAAGTTAAAAATATATACAAAAACAAAAAAGAGAAAAAACGACATTTTACAGAATAATTTTAATTCATGCAATTCCGTAATTTCAATCGTGCTATGAACTCATATTTTACACTCACAAAAACATTGAAAATATTTATTAGAAGTGTAATGATAATTTTTAAAATGTAATTAAATAAATATTTTAATGGCAAAAAACACTTAGCAATTAAATTCATAGGGAAATGTATGTTTTCTGTGACTATTCATTAAAAAATAACGCATTCGGAACGATGGATAAAGGCAATTCTAAAGGATAGTAGCATGAACTTAGTACACAAAGTTCAAATAAAGTGACTTTAACATAATAGAAAACACAAAATTTATTGTTATGTTACATATAACATATTAACTGTTACTAATAGGTGATTTAGACAGTGCGAGTTGGCGAAAACAGTAGCTGGAGGACAGCTACTATCATTGTGTAAACGTATCATGCGAGTTACTCTCAATGCAAGTAGGACAGCAGCTGGCGTGCGAGCTACTACAACATTCCTGTCTTCACTGTCCACTCGCCTTCTCCCACAACAGTAGCTCACTCGCAACTGTACTGTGTGAACTAGAAACCAGTGACTGTCATTTTCAGCGGTCGTATAAAAAGTCGATTACTGTCTACTCGGAAGGACAGCTATTATCACTGTGTAAATAACCCATAAGGCTGAACCCACACTAAATCTAACAAAATCGAAGAAGTAAATTTCCAATTAGTTCTTAGACTAAATCTTATGAACAATAAGAGGTAATAAGAGGTAAACCTAGACTGAGTATTCAAGAAGAAAGATTACTGTCGGAAATTGTAAGATTAAAGATCTTAAATAGTCGAAAATTCTTAATTTTTTCACCAAAAATAGAAGAAGAATATTTATTCGGTTTACATAAAAACAAAATCGTTTTAAAAGGCCATATTAAATAAAACATTCTCTTTTAAGTAAATCACTTAAAAATCATTTAGGAAACAATTCTTTTTCTACACACACAAAACGTTATTCAAATTAATATGAAATGACCTAAAAAATTTAACTAAATTTTTTCATAGGATTATGATCTTGAATAAATCATATAAAAATTCTTGTTTTCTAGTTCTTGTTTTTTTTTCTGTTTGCTTCAATTCAAAAGAAATGCTACTAAATTCTTATTTCTGAGTGGTTTAAATATAATAAACGGCTTTATACTATATAGAAAGAAATCTAGAAGAAGAAAAAAATTTATACATATTTTAATTCGGTAAGCTAGGCAAAAAGATCCATTTTCAAGAAAAAGTAGAAGAAGAAAAAAATGAGATCCGACCACATGTGCTTAATATACACTATTTTATGCATATTTAGAATATTTTCTCTTTAATGGATGTAAAAGTATGGACTTGAAAAAATATAGTAACACCAACAATATAGTAGAGAAAAAAAAGGGCTCAACGAACGATGACAGATCACAGTAGCCCAAAACTAGCCCAAGGGAATTTCTCTCGGTTGAAGAACAACAAAAACTGCCAACATATTACATAAAAAAAATATATGAACATATTAAGGCAATGTATGCTTTTATAGACGCCACATCTTAAATCCATTTTCATCATAATAATAAAAATCTGTTGATGGGAAATATGTTAATACCTACAAGGTGTTGCGCAACAGTTTGGCGTTCTTTTTTTTAATCAATAAGTAAATATGAAAGACTAGTACATAGTACCTACGTACATTTTCATGGGTATTTCCTTTAAGGCAAGGGTGTCCAACCTTTTGTTTACCTGGGCCACATTGGAAGAAGACATGTTGTTTTGGGCCACAAGTATATTAATATAGTTGACGAGCGAAAAAAAGTGAAATATCACTTAAGCCACCAGGTGACAAAGAACAGAACAGTGTAGCTGAGCGAGCAACGCAAACAAAAAGACAATTTACTACAGAACGAAAGAGCTTTCTGTTCTGCTCTGTTCCTGTTTCTGTTGTTTGTCACTTGACAGCTTTAGCACGAGAGCGCATACAACACACAAACCATTCCTCAGAAAAATGGACATGCTTCAATCATATTAAATTTTTGCGGGCCGCGGGTTGGAAAGCCTTGCTCTAAGGGATGTCTTTTTTAACTAATATTTTGCAAAAAAGTTAAATCAGTATACATAGTGCACTCCTGTTGATTTTGGTAATTGGTAAAGGCAGATGTCCAATTCATTTTCCATTTCCCATTTCGATCTAATCTCGATACATCCTGTATGTGTAATTTTTTCCCAATGAAAATCATGAGGCTACTTTTCACTCTTCTTCAATTTTATCTTTTTTTCTTGATGACATATCACCATTCACATTTTCGTCCATAACACCAACACTATGTAGTCCGACATATTTATCTATTCCACCATAAAAATATGTTTTTTTTTGTTCTTTTCCATAATATTTAAGTTTTAATTTTTACATAAAAATGCACGGAAAACCTTTTACTAATGGTTATTTCTTGTTTATTATCATATCTTTTTTTTTTTCTTGAAAACTTGAAAGATGATACCACGAATTTCTTTCAAGTGTTTTTATGATGGAAAAGATCAACCTTTTCTTGTACGATCATTTGTAGTTTTTAATTTTTTAGTGCGCTTTATAGCGAAAACAAAAAGTAGACCATAAGAAGAAATGCCTCCAACGAAAAAAAAACTCCGGTTGACTGATTTCAATTTAATTCAAATGCTTAGAGATTACTTCTTCTTTTTATGAGTTGAGATATTTTATCAACGTATCAAGAAATTAGGAAGTCATTTCTATATATTAAATACCATTGATGTTTCTTAGGCCGTAAGTAATTTGTAGTTAATTGAAGTTGGGAATAGATAACACGGAATTTTGGATGCAGTTTGGATGAGTGTGGCGACGACGGAACGCGCAGGTGTATTTTTCTTTTTTTTTTTTTTAGAATACCACTTTTATGAATTTATGGATATGATTTTTTTTTGTTTTTTAATAAGCATATAAATACACCTGTTTTCAAGTCGTAGTCACTTAAAGTCGTTAGATAAGAGTTGGGAGAGAGTTTCTGTAGATCTTAAAAGCAATCATCTTATAAAAAGAAATGAATGAACATTTTAAACTTTTCTGATTAAAAATCCATTTTAATATTTCAAATTTTTTGATAAGAATTGTTTTTTTTTTTTTGGTTTTCTTGAAATCATAAGTGTTTCAGCCTTTTTCCATTTTAAGATAATTTGTAATCATTTTAGGTGGGCTGGCGAATATTATCAAGAAAAATATTGTTTGGGTGTTGTTGGATTTCTTTGTGGTAGAGAAATGTAAGAAATTACTTAAATATTTTGATCGACAGTATAAGATAAGTAATGAGAATGGAATCCTGGGGAAAACTCTTTCGTTATTTAGAAATTGTAGAAAAATAATGAAATATCTACAGGTTAGGAAGCAATGATCAAGTTGGACGATTTGATATCGGTATCAGTACTATTTGAAGGATTAAAACGATTTTTCGAAAATGAATTCTAACAAAACTAAAAATGAAAGTAGGTATTTGATTATTGAAATAGTTAAAAACACACAAAGATTAAAATTTTTTCAATTCTGGTCATTTAATACCATGAGTTTCTTTAAAATCCTTTCAGACTATTTATCACATCACAGCAAAACAGCAGTCTTTATGGAACTTTTCGGAATAATCCTAACAAAAGCTTATAAAAGAAACTCCACATAGTCAAGTAAATGCTAGTATATCAATATTTCGAAATTTTTATCGGAAAAGAGAAAAAACCTATGCTTCTTTTCGCCATACCAAATATACTTAAGAAAATATCAACTGAATTTGTACTTCTGTTTGTTTAGGAACGGGATTCATTTTCATATTAAACATATGTAGTAGAAAAATTTGCAATCTACGTAAGCCTTAGCACGTACGTCTATAAATAGGCTATAATGAACAATCACTATGCTCTTTTAAGTTAGATTTTATTAAAAATTCCAATCAAATATGAAAATTCCAAGACTATTCAAGTTATACAATATATAGACTAGACTTTTGAAGGTTGAAGGTTTTCTTTTGAATAAAAGTGTACTAAAAGAAAAGCCTCTTTATGAAATTTTCCGTCTAGACTAAATCAAAGGAAAAAAATATATTTCAAAATGGAATTACAAACGTTTTAAAAAGAAATCGTACTAGTACATGGGCAATTTTTTCATCATTAATTTTTGTCAAACACACCTCGAAAAAAAAATAAAATTAAATTAAAATTGCATAATATTTGATATTTAAAAATGATTAAAAACCGCGATGAGAAGTCATTTTCTTGTAATATAAAACAGTCTTCAGGTGAATCTACAACAAATTAAATATAAGGCGTGTGTTCTTGTATAATATTCGTATTTCGTTTTCTTAAGAAATTCATTCTGATTTTGAAATAAATCTTATATAAATAAAATTTCACGTGAACACAAAACTTATTGAATTTTTATGAAATCGAATGAAATTTTAATTATAAAAATTTAATTAAATGAAGCCGCAGAAAAAAAAAACAATAATAATTATTCTTTAAGAAAAACAACAAGACTTTTGTAATAAAAACCAAATAATGAGTTTCTAGTTGAAATAAAATTGGATGGAAAAAAAAACAAATTAAATTTTAGCACAATTCAACTAAATAGTTTTTATGTTAAATCATTTATGTTGATTTCTTGTTATATGTTCATTTATTTTTCAGGGCATAATAAAATTCTCATCAAAATAATAAGATATTGACTTTTATATACATCAAAAGAAGACATATACTATATATATATTTTTTTTGTGATTATTATTTATTATATGTGAAGAAGTTATTTCATCTCACAAAGGTGCTAAAAGGTAAACTAACGTTCGATGGAATCACGAGAAGAAAAAAAAATATATGCCGTAAACGATTTTAATTGCCGTACAATAAACACTCAAGAAAATCAACAACAACAACAACAATCACCTCTAAAAAAAAGCTAAGAACTTAGAATATTCTTAAAGAACTTTTCAACCGAAACTAACAAGCTAATACTTGAGAATATGATCAGAGAAAAAAACAATTTTTTTTGACGGCGTTTTTTTTTCTTCCTGGGTTCTCTTAAGAAGAACGTTTATACCGCGAAAGATAGAATACACAATTCTTAACTTGTTTTCATTTTAGGAGGTCTTTTTTTTTTTACTAAGAAATTCTATATAATAAAGGTAATTTCGACAAAAAAAAAAAACTATACATTATTATAGAAGAGTGTACACCTTTTATGGAAAAAATTAACCTTCTGAAAATTTTGGCTCAAAATCCTAGTAGCTATGTAACAGCAGAACAAAAACAAACTAACAAAATGAAAGAATCAAGCGACCGACCCTATAATTGTGCGTTCCCGATCAAATATTTACGTTTCTATTAACAAGAACTCGCTAATCGGTTAATATTTCAGTGGCCCCTGAGGCTACCTATATAGATTCAACTGAATAAATAAAATTAACGAGTCATGCACGCAATTAACACTTTCATGTTATGTGATATCTTTCCATTTCCATCATCATCATCACAAACATTTTTACCATTCACATCTTTGAAGCGAAAATTTAAAATTATGCTATCACAAGTTTTTAAAGAACACTTTTATGACTGGTATTTTAATTATAATTTAACTCAAAATAATAATTAGTAAATCTTTTCATTTTCCTTACAAAACTTTATTCAAACACGCTTAAGTAAATCATGTCTTTTTTTCATTTTATTAATTTTGGAAAATTCCAAAAAAGTTTAATTAACAAATTTTATTCTTTGAAAAATATTGCACCAAAAATTTTGATAGTTTTTAACTAAGCTTTTTTGCAACGTTTTCTTTTGAAAATCTTTCAAAAATTCTTCTACCGAAAAATGTTTTTTGGACTACGACGTTGTCCTATATTTTGTAAAAGTTAAAATTTTAATTATTTTAGCTAATTGACGAAAAAAAAAACAAGAAGAAAAGTTAATTAAGAACAAGATTGAAGCTGTATGAAAAAACATAAAGTTAGAAAAAACTTCATGTGCACAGCACAAAAATCTGACGAAACATGAAAAACTCAAGTGAAATAAAATGTCAGATTTTCTAGTACACCTTGTGTTGTGTACATTATTTCTCACACCTAGAAATTCCCAGTTAAAGAAATTTCATTTCACTTGAAAATCATCATCATCCGGTCTCAACCTTTTAAACTTAATGAAATTTAGAAATCTTCTCTTTCAAGAAATATACATTTTGGCATATTCTAAGCTAGACGGATAACATGGGTGATTTTCGTTGATGATGATGATGATGACAGAATACAGGTGTAGACGACAAGGTTTACATTCAGAAATTTACGACTTTTTTAACTCTTTTTTTTTTTCTTCTCGACAAGCAAAAAAGCTCAAAAATTATATATAAATATATATTTTCTTTACAGAGCGTTTCAGGTTCTATGGAAAAAATACGAATCCCATCGAAAGTATTCATTTGCAGCTCAATTTTTCAAAATATTGACAAGTGTAAAGTGAAAAGTTGTAAAGTATTTTTCTTCAATGATGTTTTAACTTGAACAATTTGATTATAGAAGCTTTATCGTTAATTGGTAGTATAAAGAGCTTCCTTGAAGGAGACCAGTTGTAACAATTAAGGGAACGAAAGACTCGATACCTTTCTCCACTCAGGTATGAACGAAACCATTCAGAGAAGGAATCTGCAAATCCAAGTAATAAGATTTAATGAGACAAATTATAGTTGAATACTAATTTCTTTCAAAGAGTCAATAAAAATCAGAAATGGAGTCGTATAATTCGTTTGAGACTAAATTGAATCGAAAATATATTGCAATTATTACACATTTTCGATACGATTTGGATCAAATCGAGTTACACGATTCCACTTCTACCAACATTGAATTTATCCAATGAATAACCCTGTATAATGCTATAGAACTCACCGTTATTGGTATATCATGTGCTGTATCGCATGTGTCCAATTTTCTCTTAAATCTAAGCACAGTATGTGTTGCATTTTCATATCCAAGCATTAGTATATAATCTTGTGATGGATCTACAACTGGTTCGGTGTCACCATTAGTTTTTACATGACGATCCTGAAAATAATATGAAAAAATAGAAAAATTAGAACATTACATTTTTGTGTATATTTCACATATTTAACAAGAAAAATTGTTAGTTTTTTTTAATTAACTTAAGGTGTGTGTTTTTATGCGATTTTCCCTTCACATTTTGCATAATGAAAATTTATTCAGTTTTCATCAAGTATTTTGTTTTAATATAAAATAAAAAGAAATTTTCGATAAAAATCACAAAATTTATGCAAAAAAATACAAATACAAATATATAATAAAAAGTTATTTATTTTAAAATTAGGTGAAAAATGCTAATCGAAACTAATCATCAAAAAATTACATAAAAGGTGCTTTTTTCTTCTTCACCCACACTCTTAATTTGTATAATAGATTTTAATGTTAATATATTCCATAAAACTACCAAACAAAAAAAAATTACTTTCTCATGAAATATGATATTTTCAATTGAATAAAATTTCATAATCATGATTAAACTCTTTCATGATACTTTAAAGAAAAATTATGGAGCCTAGTCATCGTCTCTATTCTAGTTATATATCATAAATGCACGACATTTACTATTTATGGAATTCGATAGATGGATTCCTTCGGATCGTTTTCATTTTTGGTCGTCATTAGATATTATTATTGAATTTATATAGGAAAAAGCCGAACCTAAGAAAAAAAAATCATCTTTTAATTCATATTAAATGAATGCGTCCGTTTGCATCATTCACCCACAGCACTCTTTTAAATCTTTTCTTATTCAATCATATTTAATCAACAAAAATATAAAAATCATTTTAAACATTCAAAAAATCATATAGAAAACAATTTTTTGAAAAGATATTATTAATCAAAGCAAAGTTGGCAGAAAAATCGCCAAAAATTACCAAATTTCTGATCTTAGTTTGTCCATATTGAAAATAAAACTTGAATTATACAAAAATTGCTCATCCATTTTTCATAGAAAATAATACTACTTTAAAATTTTGACCTTTTAAACTTTTGTTCCAAATGAATAAGATGTGCCTCCACAAAAAAGAAAAAGTTGAACTCATTTTTGTTATAAAACTATCTTTAAAAGAATCATTAAAAAATCCAAACTTTTTACTATAGTTGTGGTTGTGTTGCTGTTCTGTCGCTGATTTAATTCGTGCCGTTGAATTAAATGAAATACTATACAACTCTTTAACTAAAAAAAGAAGAAAAAAACGAGTTAAAAATGCTGCCCCGTTGTGGAAATTTTTTAATGAACCTTTTCGGATCATAAAAATGCCCTCCGAATAACTAAAAAAAATTATACATAAAAGAACTTCATTGGAATTGAGTATTGTAGAATTTAAGACGATACTGGATGATGACTATGATGATGATGATCATGACTAGTACCGATGATGATGGTACTATATACATATAAGAAAACCAGCAGGCGCAAGTAGAAGAATCCAGACCAAAAGGCCAAATAAAGAAATACGATACAAAACCTATAACTGAAGGAAAAGAAAAAAAATCATTTAAAAGAATGAGGAAAAGTGAATCGAAATTGGAATTGAAATCTCACAGAAAAATAACACAAAACTATGTGAATATATAGCCAATTTGTTATATACGAAAAAATTCTACTATATATTGATACTAACTTTGTGTAAATCTCGCGTATTTTTACGGTTTCAGTTTACCTTATAAAGACTATACTTTAGCAAATCTTATTCACTATATCTCACAACCTGGATTTCATGATTTCATGATGATGATCGTTTCTTTTCTTTGTACATATTTGCAAAGACACTGAAAGTTGTATATATATATAAATATAAAAGGAACTTTACATATATAAAAACTAAAAGAAGAAAACTTCCTAATGTACATAGAATTTCTATTATTTCAGATATGGTATTTTCAATTCATTGAAATTCCCAGGGAATTCCGTTTTAACTTTGGCCTGATGATCGCTATTCGCTATTTTCTTTTTGTTCTTATTTTATTGATTGACATAGTTTTCCATTTATAGGTGAAAACTTTCGCAACCTCAAAGATTTTTAAAGTTTAATGAGAAGTTTCTTTATTTTCTCTATATTTAAAAATAGGACACGATTTTATTAGATATATCTATTCCAATGATTTTTTTATAGTTAAATTAATAATGAACAGAATTGACAATTATGTCCAAAAGAATTATTGAAATCATTTAATTCCAATCTATTAATTTGAGTTGTTTTCGTAATTATTTATTTAACACAATCGAAGTTCATGATGACATTTTCTTAAGCCAGATCCACAAGAATTAAATAAGAGGAATTAAATTCTATTTCAAATTAAGTAGGTGAAAACTCGTCAGCTGGAAAACTATATTGATTGAGGTAGTGATTAAAACCGAGTATTAAAACTTTTAAAAATATATAAATTTTCATCAAAAAATATTAAATTGCCTACATTTAGGCGCTTAAAATTTAATAAATACTAAAACCAAGTTAATTATGTTATTTTATATCTTGGTTCAATGGAAGATAATTCACCTATAAGTAAAAAATGTATCAGAAATATTAAATACGCACACACTAATTGAAATCTAATGAAATGATGCCTCATAGCCTACTATAATAGCAGAAAAGGTTTTATACACCGTTTTATAAATAATACTAATCCTGTCAGAATAACCCATTTCTGGAAGTTGACCCTGTTCTATAATCATAAGTAGCCGATAATATCAGCTCATAAATAATTTAAAGTATCTTATTCCCGAATTATCTCTAATTTATTAATGCAAGATCCTAACTTTTTCTAAGTGTAAATTTGCCTTTGATATTATCTTTACGAATTGATGTTCCTAAGGAGTACCATGAATTGATTTAAGGTGTGTGTTTAGAATATAGATAAAATGCATTTTCATAGAAAATATCGTTGGCGATGGGAGTTTTATAGTATATTTTTGTTTTTCATTCCAAAGGTTTATGTCATTTTTGTTCTTTTTATATAAACAAGAAAAGAAGACTTATACAATTATGACAACATAATAATTTTAATCTATTAGTCTTCAATCATATAACAAGCAAAAATAAAGAGGTGAGGTTCTTTTAAAGTTTTTTTTATTTTGTCCGGACGAATACTTTTAGAACATAATATTTTGTTATTATATAAAAAAAACATAAAACATAAAATAAAATAATAAATTAATAAAATAAAAACAACGAAAAAAAAAAAACGTTGTATAGCGTGGTAAATTAACATCAAAAACAATATATTATTTTGATTAGAAAATTAAAATTTTCAGTTCAATTCAGTTGGTGAGACTGTATTTATTGGGATTTTCTTAACCAATTTTTTTTTATTATATGGTTTTGCTAAAACCACACCTTTTTCCCATATAAATACTATAATCTTCTCCGTCTCATGACTAATTTATTAATGGATGACCAACTAAAAGAATGTCATCTAATAGTTTCGACTATGATAATGTAAATAAAAATGGAATTTATTGTTCCTTAGATAGTGGATAATAAATCACAGTCCATCTAAAAGTTATCAAGTATTTTTATTTATGTTTTTATTTTCTATTTTCGATATATTTTCTTAAATTTTTTTGGTATTTTTAAAACTAAATTTGAAGAAACTCATTACTTTTGTATAAGCTAATCAAAAAAAAAAATATTTATCTTTAAGTCATTTATCAAGTTTTTTAAATTAAAAAAATTAAATACAAAAAAAAGGCAATAATTTAGTAGAAAAAATATCCATTAAAGGATTTCGCGACAATTTCTAATGTTGCCAATTTATTAATGAGCAGCTTTAAATCGTTTTCTTGTGTCCTATTTTATTAACGATTTATTAATACATCAAATTCTAGATAATTAGAATCATTTTGAATTTAAAATTATGCGCCACTAACTCAAATTTATTTACAATAGAACCTTCTCAAGTAAAAATTGTGATAACATCAGATGTCATATAAAGATGTGCTCAAATTTTACCAAAGTCTCATACACTTAAATATTGTAATTAGTTATTAGCACGAAAAGTTTTCTCTATTCTAACTTAAAGTAGATAATCTACGAAGAACTACTTTAATATTATAAGAGATAGAGAAAAATATCCAAGGTGAAAATGCCAATTACATGAGTTATAGTATTATCAAGATTAAATATTGATTTTTCCTCGAATCTTGAATTTCTTATAAGCATTTCATCAATACTATCATTTTTCTCTTGTATTCTCGAAAATATCAAATAAATTTCGGGTATATCCGTAAAAGAAATACATTTAATCCAAATAGGGAAAAAAAACTAATATTCTTTTATGAATAGCAGGGCCCTTTCGAAAAAAAAGTACCGAAACGTACTAATAGATTAAAAACGTAGAATAAGGATTTCCTAATTGATGTTGAAAATTTACAGAACATAAAACGTTTATTTGTATGAATTCTATTAAGAAGAAAAATAAATATATTAGTAATAATTTCCAAAAAAAAACCATATATCAAAAATTATCACTCAAAAAAAAATCGATAACAAATAATTTGAACCAGAATAAAAGTTAAATTGTACCAAAGAAAGAAAATTGTTTTAGGACCACTTTTATTTGAACAAATGAAAATATATATATAAAAAAAAAAGATTTCCTTTCCTTTTCCGAAATCCAGATCGATATAACAATAATAAATCATTTTGAAATGATGAGAATTCGAATTACGGTTTACCCTCTAAATATTGTAACTGTCCAGTCAAACTGTTACCCCGTCAATAAAAATTTTTGGGATTATTTTTTTATGATATTATACTATACTATAAAAGCGACTGAATGCCAGGACACAATACGAAATATTTAAGGCTTTTATCCTAAAAAATATATATAAGAATGAGAAATGATTTGCGCGAATAAATAAAGAATCAGTGTGAAAAATTTTTTCTTGGGAAATAACAATTCAATTTTATTTATTCGTTAGCCAAAATATATATAGAATCCCTTGATTCATGTAATTCTCCCTAAAAGAAAATGCTCCATATACAAAAGAGATATCTATTTTTGTTGGAATACTGTAAAAAAAGAAATTTAAGTCGAGTACTTCTATGTATATAGAGGGAAAGGGTCCTATTTCAGAACAATCGTTTCCATATATTCTTGACAACCGTGTACTATATATGTTATATACGCCTGTCTATCCAACAAATCATTCTATTTTCTGATACAAAAATACATATATATGTCATTCCGAAATTTTGACAGCCACTTAACACAGGCATCAAGCGTTACCAATTTTCAAGTACGACTACAATCCATTCAAGCCAAAATAAAAAGGTGTCAATTTTACCCTATACTATAGGATATATAATAAAGTCGAAAAATCACTTCAATTGTAAATTGAATTGTATTTTATTATATATTGTTTGAGAAAATTGATTGACATTTAATCTATATAAAATTTGAGATTTAAAAAAAAAAGAAGAAAATCCCTTCAAAAAAAATCACATACTTTTGGTTAAATTCTGATTCACCCTATCATAAAATTTAGAAAGTATAACATCATTAAAATACGCATGAAATTCTTTTTTGCATAAATCCATCATTTTTAAACTAAATTACACTATAAACAGAAAATACACCCACAATGTCTCTTATCAAAGTCAAAAATATTATAGTTCATCCATTTTGATGCTAATTTTGATGGAAATTTTCTAAATAGTACCGCAGCTGACGTTGAATTAACATAAATTATGTTAAGGATTTTCATACACACTAAATTTTCATAAAGAAAAACTAGATTAATTCTTCCTGGTGATTTGGTTATGTAGTATTCAGAATACAGCCAAATGATGTCTGTGCGTATAACGACACTATCTATATACTTGTAGAAGTGTATTTTATGGAATATTAAAAAGCAAAAGCAAAAGCAAAAAAAAAGAAAATCCCAGAGAAATTATGCTCTACAAATTTTCTTAAACATTAAAATTCGTACAATTATTTCTCAAGTGCTTTAAATTTTGGGCAATTTCCCAATAGAAATAGAAAGAAATTATATTAAAAGATTTAATAGATCTGAAGTTAAAAAAAAAAAAAAAAAATACACAATCTAAGTTATCTAGAATGACTGCCATGACATCTATAAAGATGCCTTGTCTTGTCCTTTTTTGTCAAGAATCTCTGTTATAAATTTCTGTGCCAAAAAAAGGGACGCTTTCCTGAATTAACAATTATAGGACAATATATACCTGTATGTTTGGGGATTTCTGCTCCAAAAAAAACAAGAAAAAGTAAAAATATTCAAGAAAAGATCATTATCCTTCTAACATCATTTAATGGAAAAGTCTGGTGAGTATTCTCTATGCTTTGCAAAAGCCTCGAAATTGTAATGTATAATAATTTTCATAGGATACACCTTAACTTTACTTTCACAAAATATCCAAAAAGCTCTAGATAGAGAAGGAAAATTAATGCTATCATGTCACCATCGTCGCGTTCTATGTTTCACTTTCATTCTTAATACTGTAAATGTAATGTTATGTTGTCATTAGCTTAGCCTAGGTAAATATAGGCCCATTTATGGTGATGATGATGATACCATCACAACCATCATTTGAGTTTTCTCTTCGTTTTTTTTTGTCTTTGCTTTTTTTTTGTTTTTATTAAACATTTTCCCAACCCAAAACGCCCTTATTTTGGAAATGGAATTATTCAACGTTATACTACTACTACTAAAAAAAAAAGCCAAGTATCAGGCTAACGTTTCTTTAGTCTTCTGTTTTTGTAATTGCCTTAATGCGATATTGTGTTGTTATTAACATTTTAATGGAAGAATTGTGTTATGGAACGAGTGAAACGTTTTTTTTTCTTCTCTTTTTTCTGGATACCTTACCTACTACTAGTATCGACACAATTTACTAGTTTCTTCTTCATTGGGTATAGAATATTAGGTAGATTCTGTTTGGTACGTGATACGTACATCCTTGTATATAATATCTACTTTACATTTTTCTATTTTTGTTTGTGTTTGTTTTTGAGGACCAGGTGAGAATGATGATAATAACTTATAGTTGATTTGCACATTTTTATATCAAATTTAAAGGCAACCAACTTATACAAGAAAAATGCTAATTAAAAGGTAATTTCCTTGAGTATCTTTAGAATTGCAATTACTTATGATACGAAGAAGAAAATGTTAATGGTAAATTTATTTTCTAAATAACTTGGAAAATACAAAAGGGCCGGATTTTAATTGTTGATCACAAGATCACCTTTAAAATTCATAAACTTGAGAATAAATTAATTTTTTGTTTGCCCTACGGTAGATGATACCATACTAAGCGGAATATTTAGTTTTGTCATTGTATGTATTTGTAACGTATAGAAATAATCATCGGAGAAGGGTTTGAAGATTATAGATGTGAACAGAATCAAAAGTTATATCGATGTATCCATGCTCGTCTATACGTTCGAATTCAAGATAACTAAAAAAATGAAAGAACCAGGTTGAACACAAAGTTTCGTCGCTTTTAGGATTTAATTTGAAAATTTGTGAAGCGAATTTATTGAACGTATTGACATATGTTGCTTTCATAAATAGACGATACCATATGTTAAATTTCAGTCAAATAGGTGCAATGATACCAAAGAAAAAAATAGTTACAGGAAAAGAAGTTCGTTTACAACATTTTTGCAATGTACTAATAGATCAATTTAAATAAAATTTGCAGAACAGATTTATGCTATTAGGACCTAGGCTTTCTGTGAATTAGAGCAAAATTTGAAAAGTAGGAAATGAAGTTCTTGAGCAGAAACCTTGTAATATTATTAGTTTTTCGGCTATAAGCCGATTTTAAGTTAGTACATGTTTTTTAATTGAAATTATTTTCTGTTTTTGTTTTTATTTTCATATTAAATGTCAAGGATTTTAATTAAAATAGCAATAATCGTATTAAAGACAGAATTAATTACAAAAAAAAACCTTAAAAAGTAATATTCATATTTTTCTGAATTTGAACAATTACTATACATTTGTACTTTTATCTTTTCTTCTTCTTCAAAAGTACATTGTTATTTCCAATTATTTAAAATAAATATTTATATCTAATTTTTCTTTCCCATAATATACAATTCAATTCTTTACCCTTTCGATGTACCCGCTTCCAAAAACCCAAAAAAAAAAAACTACATAAAATGATTAATAAAATAAGAAATCTTTAAAAGAAAAATGACCATAGTAGAAGAAAAAGTCTACAAAACATCGAGGTCAGAACAAATTAAATGATCACGATTTAATTCCCAAAATAAAAAACGAAAAAATCGTTTCAATTGTTACCGACATTATCTGATCTCATCACTCAAATTTAAATGATTCATTGAGATACGAAATCATTAAAAGATCTAGCATCAGAAAAAAAGAAACTGAATCTAAGTACTTAAATCAAAAATGTTAGTCCATCAATTTTTTTTTCGCAATTTTATACGATCAACCGAATTTTGATTATGACAAACGTAAAAAATCGGGAAACAGAATCTAGAACAAAATTTTAGAAACTTTTCAAAAAATTCGTGCCTAGATAATAACACAAATTTTTGTGGCGAAAGTAATTAAGGAACAATTGCGGTAATATTATGGATTAAAACGATCACGATCAATTTTTTTCAGTTTTTCGATCAATACGTTTCATGTCAAAGATTTATTGTATGTAGTGTAGTATACATGATAGTGTCGCCATCCAAGCATGATTTAAGTACTCGACTACTTGTTAAACTTAGCCAAAATAGAATTTATCTCAAATTTAAAGATCATACCTGAAAAAGTCTAAATAAATCATTG
This sequence comes from Xylophagus ater, assembly GCA_963422695.1. Lineage (NCBI taxonomy): Eukaryota > Metazoa > Arthropoda > Insecta > Diptera > Xylophagidae > Xylophagus > Xylophagus ater. The sequence continues at coordinate 5,670,861 of OY730481.1, forward strand.
ATCAAAAATAATCATATGAAATATTTGATGGTGAAAAAAAGCAGGAAGAATACAATCCATATAAACCATGTAATTTGACACACAAACAATCGTGAAAAATCATATTGCACTATATTTCTAGGAAAGATTCCTTGACTTTTCTTGATAAAAGAAAAGTCGCGGAAACTTTTCTTAAAAACACGACACTAAACACACGCTAAATTAATTATAAAAGAATTTACTTAGAACATTTCGTAAAACTATGAAATATTCTAAGAACACAAAACTCTAGAGTTTCCACGAAGAGTATATAAGGTGGAAACACCGCTGGAACAATATAGTTGAAAGTGATTGTATCAAAGAGATTTGGAGTAGGAGTTATTTGTGTGGTTTGTTTATACAGTGAAATATAAAATAAATAATTGAATAATTTGGCAATTGTTGGAAATAGTGTTTTTCTGTTGTGAATAAACTGTGATAAATTAATTTAGTACAAATTAATTATTCACTAATGGTTAACGCAGAAATAATTGTAAATAAAGTTCATACACCGAATTCATATAAATAAAAAGTATTATTATTTATAACATTCAAACCAGAGAGGTAGCAGGCAGTAATATATTACCCTATACGGTTAAGTATTCCCTACAATGGTCACTCACGATCAGTCCATTCTTATTACAATAAACTACACTCATTTGGAGCCTTGATAAACCCAAGAAACTTAATCACGCTACTTATTAGTAGATCAACGTTTTAAAATTTCAATCACAAACTCTGACAGTGTATCACACATGAAATTGATCGTACAAAATCTTAATATTTTTAATTTCTTTTAAAAAAAAAAGCTGATTAATATTTTATTTTATATTTTCATTAATCTCATCTCATCTCAATTTTGAAAAGTAAAATTTTTGATTTGATTTTTTTTTGAATACAACAACACTAAAGTAATCAGTGTCGATCATCGACTTTGTTTCCATTAATCATTGTCGATACTGAAAATTGTTTCCAAAACGAACATAATTTTTCTCTACAAAAATACAAAGTTTCAAATCGAAGATAATGAGATTTTCTTATTTCAAACAAAAATGTGTTCAACTTTCTTATGTGTGGTAAAAATATTGAAGATCAGTGTTTTTTTTGTTTTGTTCATGCGAGATGATCTTGACTCTGATCTTGATGGCTATTTTCTTGAAGATGCTTCTGTTAGTTTTGTTGTTAGTCTGTTTAATAAATATTTTTTTTTTTTGTCTATCTTTTTAATAAGAAAATTCATTCGGCTTTTTTTCCTTGGTTTTTTAATTTCCCAAACCAAAAAAAATATGATTCTCTATAAAAAAATATTTGATTTAACTTATTTGATTCAAGAAAACGAAAAAAAAATCATAATTTTTTTAGTTAGAACTTTTCTGATGAGAATAGGAAGAAATAAATGTTTCCTCAATCTCTTCACCATCTTTTAAAATATCATCAAAATGATTATATTTTGACACACTGAAATTATGTTTGTATTTTTGCTTCTTGAGAAAAAAAAAGAAAAAGAAAAACTGGTTATGTTTTTGGATTTATATATCTTATGAGGATCTTTTTTTTTCTTCAAATAACATAACTACAGTAATTGTTTAGGTGGCGTGTAGAACTTAGATAGAAAGAAATACCGATCGCGTCGTATAGACTATGGAACACTACAATCATATAATAAACTCTTTGACAATTTTATGATATTTGAATACGTACTTCGCTTTCATAAAAGAAAGAAATCCAATCTCACTGCTAATCCTAAAAACTGTGCAAGATCATTAAAGATCAGTGATCTTCCATACACCAATTGAACATTCACTTCCTAGAAACTTGAAAAAGTTAGATCAAAATAGTGACTTAAATTGTGAACGTCTGATCGCAGCTTCAAGAATCTTCATTCCTCCAATATTATTCACCTTGGTCAGTGTTTGTTTTTTTTTTTTCGTTGATTCTACCACCATTTTTTTTTTTGTACTAAAAGATCATACTGACAACATAAGAAAGTAGCATTCTTATGGTTACCAACAGTATGAACCGGTGAAACAAGAAACTCAACATTTATAGCCGGCGTTGATTATTCCAACAACAAACAGGAAAAAATTGAAAGAAAGACAGAAAACGTCTTTAATGTTCATTTTATAAGAAATTATTGTAAACTTGATTGAAGATCATTGTGAACATTTTTTTATACAACAATATAGAAAAGAAAAATAAATGTTATGACTTTATATGGAGAGAATTTTCGTATATTTTTGTACCTCATTACATTTTGGTGGTGATGATGTTCACGGCGCGCGGTGGGCGAACTTTTATTGGGCCAATAATTTTTAAATGGTAAAAATTTTAAAATGCAAATTCTTTTAATGAATTTAATCATGAAATTTAAAAAACATGCTATAAAAACTATTATTTTATTATATTTTTGTATTTTTTTAAAATTCATTTTGAGGGTGGCAAACTGATTATTAAAAAATTTATATAATTTACCAGAAAATTTGAAAATTTAATTACATAAAAAAACTTCTTTACGAGTAGGCTTGACTATAAAAACTATTAAAACTGTAAAATAATTATTATAATACCAGGAAATCATCAGCTTCAAGCTTAAATATATGCAAATATGATGAAAAATTTTATAAATTTATAGCGGTTTTGATTTCGCCCTACCAAAATGCAAATACCAAAAAAATGAAGTCACAGGAAGTTTGTGATAATACTCTTCAAATTGCATTTTTAATTTATTATTCTTTGAAAAGCACATGCAATTAAAAATAAAAAACTATAACAAAATCAAGAAGCTGTGGTCCATCAATCAGGTTTAATTAGTTCCCTAAAAATTGGGATTCAAATTTACTTTCAACCAATATCAGTGCATCACAATATTCTTTTAAAAAAAACGTAGGTAATAAAAATCAATTTGCTAATATTATTTTATCTATGTGGCATAGGGCATGTCCGGCATGGCTGAAATTATTTGGACAGCCTATTCTCGAAGGATTTGTCGTAGCCTGGCTAAAAAGCAAGAAGATATATAAATTCTGCATTTCTTATTTCCCCAACTGATTTTCGATATGCAGATGATTCCCCTCAAAAACAGATGAACATGTTTATCTGATTTCATCTCCGGATGCATATTCTCACAATAATCACAAATAATACCGTCGCACACTACTAACTTTTCTAAATTGTGTGGGGAGACTCTGATGTTTTTATTCGATCAATCCTGACGAAAATTGAAAAAGTCCATCTCTTTCTAGTTTTCTGATTTTTCCCGTCAGAACAGGAAGTCGGCTGTGTGGAGATTGGCCTTTAGAAACCTTGAATGGTCGATTTTGTTTAGACTTCGTTTCTAGAAACTGATAAGTCTGATTCAAACCCCGATTCTCTAGGTTCTTTGAAATTATATTCATTTCAAATTTTTGTATGAGAATACCATTTTTTTCTTATTTATTATTGGAGGATCTAAAAATAAATCTACAACGATGAAAACTTCGCAGTTGGAAAATAAGCCCATAAATCTCATTATATATGATTATTTCGTGATCTGGGTCAGTTATTTACACATTTTTATCATTCCGTGGTCATGAATTTATTAATTAACTTTAGCAAATAAATTTTTATTGTAAATAAATTGAAAATAAAAACTAATAAAAATTATCCCACGGGAAAGATTATTATTGAAATTTAATTAAAATTAACCAAAAAAAAAAAAAACTAATTTAATATCAAAATTATCAATTTTATATGAAAAAAAAATGTTGTTCAATGTTTTAATAAAACATTTGAAATAATTGTATTTTGTTTTTCAATTTCAGTAATAAGTAAATATTGAAATAAGAATTTGTATTATATTTGTTTTGATAGCAATCATATAATAACGTTTCTCTACGACGAAGAAACAAACAAACATATATTATAGCGGATTTCTTTAGATACTAAAAATGAATACCACCGGGTCCGGCAATTGAAATGTCTGTCTAATTCAAATCGCTGTCAAATGTAAACCGCACAGCGCGCAATACTAAAATTTGTCGGTACTAGGTTTTTATTTGTTAGACCTTAAACGAAATTCAATTGTTGCGCTTGATTTGATTGGAAAGTCAAGTCGGTATATCGTATGATTAAACGGTTCGATGAGACTCTGAGCATAAAAAAAACGGTATGGCGGAGGCCCACGATAAACTGTAACTACTCGAAAAAATGCGTAAACAAAGTTTGTAATCGGTTGTATCGTAATTCGGAGCAAAGTTCAGAAACGAAAATCAATACCGTTGACTTTAAATGATGCTTTATTACCATGGACTAGAAAATATTTTAAAAATAATCCGTTTACAGGTCTACAGGACTCGGCACCATCAAACTACAAATCACGACAAAATCAACAATGGTTACAAAACAATGTTCCGAAGTATATTTCAACACAACAGTAGTCCCAGCGTAGTCACCAGAACTGAATCCGTTCGATTATTTCATATGGGGAATTTTACAAGGAGCGGCTTGCAAAAAAAAAAAACACACACACAACTTTGGGCGGTTTAGGAAAAGATTTGACTCGTGAATGGAACCGTTTAAGTCAAGAAATCGTACAAGCATCGTGTGAATTGTTTAAAAAGAGAAGCTGGTGGTGAAGGTAAAAGGCGGTTACATACCATTCGAATAATTGCAAAATTAACTACATATGTATGATAAAATATCATTTCCATACATTTTAATAAAACCGACCCATAAACAAAAAAATTACAGCGTTTTTTTTGCCAGACCCGGTATATGTTCCTCGAAACGCTTTCGAAAATGAAAATCAAAGTTTCTCGTTTTACTTTGGAATATTTTATCAATTCTTAAACCAATTACATCGTAAAACGGTACACAATCATCTGATAATAAGAAAGAACTAAGTACAAATCTTTATTTATATGACAATCAAAACAAAATTTTTTGATACATCTTCAGGTTAAATAAGAGTCGATGGAACAAATGCGGATACAAGTTGCATAAAACTGATATCTCGATGAAATGATCATTTTTTATGTTGCATGCTGTTTTTATATTAATAGGAAAAACAATAAGTTGTTAGCAGCACTCTTGTTGTTTAAATTCATACAGTTTTCTTCGTTTTTTCCAATTTCAATTGTACATGAAAATACATACATTTATAACGGAACATTGACATAACCTATTGACAGCATTGATAGATAAGCATAAATAGATGAAGACGATGGAAATGGATTTTACATGTCGAAGAATATATTTGCACATATTTTTAGTTTGATCAGCTAGTTTATTGTCATCGTATTTTAGCATTTTTTCAATCATGATTATTCATATTTACATTTACCATATGTATGTAGGTCCATTAAAGGTGCCTTATACCACGAAAATACTTACTCTAACGAATTTTTTTCTTTTATCTTTTAAAATGAATAAACGTTCATTTTCTCGCGATTATCTTCTGTCACTCACTTCACATCTCTTCATAAAAGTTAAGTGTAATTTTTTTTTTGCTTCTCATATCATATGTTATATGTAAACGAAGAAGAATAAATTTTGTATTTTTTATTCATGTATAGTCAAATAAATCTTCAGACCATACTCTTTCGAAAGTGACCTCTTCTTGTAAGAAAAGGCAAAAAAAAAATTCTATACGCGCATTTCCAAGAAGATTCACCGTTTTCTTTCCATTAACCATTAAATGTCTTTGCGCATATCTTAAAGCAATATATTGTTTAAAAAAAACATATAATAATCGAAAATCGGCCTACAGCCGTTTTTTTGATGCACTATGGTAGAAATGCGACTCGTAGTTAACAATTAATATAATTTTCTCTACATACATTTTTTATGCATTTTCCAATTTGCTCTAATTCCTAGGTAGCCTAGGACCTAATAGCATAAATCTATTGTGCAAATTTTATTCAAATCGGTATATTAGTTTTTAAGATACATCAAAAACCTTGATGAACAGGATTTTTTTTCCCACGACTATTTCTTTCTTCTTTAATCTTGTACCGATTTTATTGACATTTTTGGTGCCCGCAGCTTTGTTCGCGATATTCATAGAATATGACAGTAAATTTAATTTCTGCCTATTATTGACAAAATTATTGATCCTTTTTATTTTCGCCCTCCGCAACTTCCCACCGAATGGGGATATATTTTACATTTTTAGGTGGCCTATCCAGAATGTACATTCCAAGTTTTATGAAAATCAACCTATTATTGAGCGAATTATTGATGTTTTTCAATTTTGGCCCTCGATTTAAGGAATCACCAATTTAAATTGTAAATTTCATCAAAATCGGATAACACGTTTTTGAGTTATCTTGTACACAGGTGCACCAATAGACAGCGAGACGAACGGACGAATTTTCATGCATAAATCGATACAACTTTCTTTCTGGTAATGCCTACCATAGGATATACAAAACAAAGATTAAGAGTGCGCGAGTATCAATATACTTCAAAATGTACTCAAAAGAAGAAGAAATCATTTACTATATTCATATGCATTTTTACGATGACTTTGCTGACTTGCTCGATGATACTTGAACGTATGTTTTGTTGTTAAGAAGATTGTTAAAAACGATCTTGGAAATGGATTGAATGAATACAAACGGTCATATCCATTCTTAATGTTTAACCGTTTAGATTTCTTCTATTATCTGAGAAAAAAAAGAAATACCATGAAGTACTTGAATATCATGAATATCTTCCATATATAGCAATATCTATGGTTGGGAATTGAACTTGACTTTTATTCTTATTTATTCCTTTAAGATGGATACGGATCGTCTTGTTTTTGTGCGCGATCTTCGACGAAATGTTTATGATGATTGAGTTTTATGGTATTCATATACAATACACAAATATTGCAACGATTTGAAAACTTTATATAGGTATACTTTCCTTATGAATAAGTTGGCATGACCCATAACTTCTTTAAGTAGGGTCTGAAGTAGTAATAATAATTAACATATTGACAAGCTGTGCGAATACTTAATTATGAATAGGAATATTTAATATAAGTTATTTACATTTTTTTCATGATTAACATGCATGTCCATCGTGTATATACGCATAAAATGAAATTTCCTTAAGCCTTAGGGTATTTAAATATTTAGCTACTATATGCGATCGTTTCATTATGTACCTAATGATAAAGTCTAGACACAGCTTTAAGTAATATTAAGATTTCATCAACACATTTTATTATATGAATAGAATTCATTTTCTTTAAGTGCATACTCGTACATATACTTTTCTCTTAATGAAAATTCTTCAAATTCATTAAAAATTGCAATTTCCAATGAACAAAATGATTATATTGTTTCATAAAGTGGTTTTATAACCTTATCATGATAGTAGAGAATACAAGTATAACCGTTGTGAAGAACATAAAGATAATATTATTATGAAGATGATATGTTAAGAATCTTTCAATGTTAATTTATAATGTCTTCAAGTAAATTCTCCTTTATAACATTTTAATTACATTTGAATGCTTTTTAAAATTATTCTTTTGAACTATTGAACTTAAGAATTTTCTTTGAGAAATTCTTGTCAGTTTATTATTTTTCTATTCATTCAAAGATTGACGTTCGTCGAAAGTTATATATTCGCTCCTAAATACTAATGGTATGGTAATGATCTCTGAAAGTGCGTGTCAAATACTTACTTCTTCTAGGTAAACTTCTTCAACAATTTTAATGAGATTCAATTGGTCAATTGAAGAACATAATTGCTTATGTTTTTACACTTGAAATTTAAATAAAAAATCTTGTAGGGCGCCAAAATTTAAAAAAGAAAATACTAACAATATCAAAAAAATTGTCTTGAAGATGAAGAAGGATAAATCCGTTGTTTTTATAAATGTACTTTGAAAAAGGTAGGTAAATTTCGTGAGATATTTGTAAATCTGACATTTCTTATAAAAATGGTTTTAATGAGTTTATTAACAAGACCTTAAAAGGTATTTTTCATTCCTCATCATTGGATTCCCAAATGACTATATATCTTTTAGATCTCACCGCATTTCTATAGTCATAAATATGACCTTATTTACGGGAAAAATGGAGAAGATAAAAAAAAACAAATTAAATTTAATTTCACCTAAAACATTAACAAGTTCAAATGATATTCGAGGTAGATTTGGTGGTTCCCATACTTCCTTCTCAACAATAATATTCAATTGACAAAATATATACAATTTTTTCGGTTCTGTGTTTTTTTTTATAAGGGCTTTAGTTGACCGTATAGAAACGTATTTATATGATAGAAAACACTGTAAACTATAAACACTAATTGGGGCTATTAAATCAGGTTCTCAACCATATAGAAAATAATTCTTTTGATAGGTGTGCCTAATTAGCCTTTCTTAATTACAACTATTCGAATTATAATACAATAAAAAAAAAACAAGGCTACTGGACATTATATACTTGGAAAAAAAGAAATAACATTCTTATAAATTTTTTTTTAAACAGAGTGTACAAAAAATGGTTACATTCAAGTTAAATACAATTACCGGAGTGAATAAAATTACTGAATTTAGTACTGAATTACTGAAGTTATGCAAGAATGAAGACATTGACATATTGTCGAAATTAGATGACATTTTCTTTTGTTAATGTTTTTATTTTGGTTGTCTTAAAAATATGTTTACAATTTTTTAGTTCTAGTTTAAATTTTTGTATACGTTTCGAATCATTTAATTTTTAGTTTTTATTTTCCTACATTTAGTTTCATGTCAATGAGATTAAATAGCGTGAAGATATGCACAACATCATCAAGAAATATAAATGATTGATCATCTCTCTGATTTTATAGGAATTTTTAGAATTTTCCGACGGAAAAAAGGGCTAATATTAGAATTACTTGATATTTTCCTATTTCAGAAGAAAAAAAGGAAAAAAGAAACTAGAAATGCTTAAGCATTAAAAAGAAATTTAAGAAATCGATTGAAATGCAGATCATTAATATCATGTCAAAACCTTTTTGAAATTAAGAGATGATATATTTTTTTATGAAAACTAAGGAATATATCAATTTTCTATTGCACATTTGAAATGTGGATCCTTTAAATTGAATCTTAAAACTTTTTTTTAAAAATTTCGAAAATTTTATCCTGAATGAATTTGTCGCAAAAAAAGGAACCATAAAAAAAGTTATTACGGGGAATTTTCATTGAAAATTTTATCCAGAAAAAATTCCTCACATGATATTCTAATTTAAATTATAATTAAAAATTGATATTCAAGAAAGGTGTTTTATTTCCAAAAAAAAATCCTAATTTTTTTATATATGGCTACAACAAAACATTATGGAATGTCATAGTGACCGAAATAAATCACTTATGTGTGTTAATGCTTTAGGTAACCCATTGTCCAAACAAAATCCCATTTCATTCATCAAGTCATTAATATCAATTCAGAGTGTGTGCGGTCTTCTTGCTTAACATTTCTTCTTTTTTTTTTGTAAATCGCACACCTAAATCACATACGAAACAAAAAAATAGCATAGATGTTAAAATTTGACCACCAAATTCAGCGAAAAAACTAACGAAAAATCACAGAACATCCGTTATCCATAAAACAAAAAGTGTATCTTCTTGTTGCCTGTTTTTTCTGGTATTCAAAGTTATCGGAACATATCGGATAACATGTGTGAAATATTCTTCAATGGTTCACCTATCTCCGATAATAAGCCTGCAAATTTAGATGAGTTTGGATTAAGTTACTTCAACTTCTTGTAAGAAAATCATGTTGGAAAAAAAATGTATATCTTAAAAATCGATCAATAAAAAACAAGAAAATATGAGAGAATATAAAAAAAAGTGGTTTAAAAAAAGAAACTTTTTCTTTGAGGTGTAAGTTAAGTTACCCATTGACGTAGTTTGAAAAATCTCGAAAAAAGAAACTTTTATAATTACTGTATTACAAGTGTTTGATATATAAAATCAGTTTGGAATGAAGAATTTTCTTTTAGGTAGTAGTATCCACGCCACTGAATTAAATTGGAAAAAAATCAAAGGCGTTAAATTACTTTTACCATATTTTGTTCATGAACTTTGACTTCTGTTTTGTCAGACAACAAACAACAAGTTATTTTTATATCGAAGTGGTTGTGTTTCATATACTTGAAGATTATATAAGAAAAAAAGAAAAACTTATAAGAAAGGGCTAAAGTAATGTATAAATGCTATTATGTTGCTCTTTTGAAGCTATCAACTTACGTTTATATTATAAAGTTCCATAATCTATTCCTCAGGTGGATCACATTTTATGCTATGCAAAAAAGCGCTCTTGACTTGTTATTCATGTTAGATTTACCTCTGACTTTGTATATATAGTATAAAGTTATAAACAGTAAAGAAATTTATATTATGGACATATTTGTATATATAAGTATATAGTGTTTTAACATCATACATATTTCATTTTATTATTCTTGAAAAGATTAATGAGTGTTTCTCTTTAGTAGTTCAGGTAACTGATACTCCTCAAGAATATTATATAAAACTAAATTTTAATATTTTGAATATAATCAAGATAGTTGTCCTACTTTGAATTTAGTTTCATTTAATTTTCAAAAAAAAAAACAAATAATAATCAAAAATTTATGTTAAAGTCAGTGGCATAATTGAAGATGATCTGAGATCTCCGTTTAAAATTTTGATAGTAACTCTTTAAAAAAAAAAAGGGTTTTTTACTAAATAATATTACGTACAACACTTTATGGATTATTTTCTTCTGACTTAATTTGACTATATAACGCTACACTGCTTATCACATAAGACAAGGCGACTACTCAAATGACCACTCAATATCTATCGCTTAAAATTTGTCACTCTTAAGCGACAAATAAAATAAAAAAGTGATATTTGACTATCATCAAAAGGAGCGCCCAAACTGTATTCTCATGTGATACAGATTTTCAGTCTGGAAAGAAGTTATTTTTTTATTAGTATTTGTGTGTGATATAAAATTACATGTATTTCCAGTGAAATATAGTTCTTTGCAGATTTTCAATGCTGACACAAAGAGAATATTTGTTCGGGACTTTATTTATTGAATTATTTTCGCTATCACTTGTCGTCACACGGAATCCCACTGCAGAATTACGTAATTTTGTTTATATTACTTGAATCATAAGTCCTTCCCTTTGTGAAATGAAACATAAGCCCAAAAATATAGTAGAAAATTGTACAGATCCTTCAAAAAAAATAGTTTTTTCACGAAATCATATAGAAGCGAAGACAATAGCATCTCTTTCAAGTATATTTTTTAAATATTTTCATACAAGACATATACTTTGGCATATGAATCTACAATTTTCAGTGTTGAGGCGTTCTGCCTCTAATATTTTTAAACAAATTCTATGAATTCCGTTGAAATAATAGTAGTCACAATATTTCATCAAACCCTTAAAGAACCATTGGATCTACTACATCAGTGTTAAAAACTATTTTTTTAAAAAGTAGCAAAAACTCACATTCCATTAATAATTTTCTTCTATCGTTAAAGATATTATTCATTTCTTACATATATTTCTTTTTTTTGGAAATATCAGGTAAACCCAGACAAGTTTATACTTACTAGATTTTTTTCAATTTAAAATCGTGGGTTTTTCTTTTATTCCGGAGGCTTTTATAACAACATCCTCTTGGACATTAATTTTCTAAAAAATGCCTTTCTTAAATAATGTTATATTAAATACCAGTTCTATAAAAACAACTGATTTCAATTTATTTTTTAATATCAATCTTTAAGCTTTTATTCGTTCTCTCCACTTTTAGATGGTTTCTGTTTTTTGTTTTCTGTCCATATGAGATCGATATGTAATAATTAATAAATATCATCATAAAATACAACAAAAAAATAATCAATTTTAACATCGTAAGTATTTGAAGAACATTCAACAGAATTAGTTAAACAAAAATGAATTGAAGTAAGAAAAAGTTAAAATGGTTAAAAAATTGTAAAGAAAGAAAAAAACCTATCGCACCAAAAAGGAAAATCTCTCTATACGAAGTACCCAAACATGGGATATGAATTAAACCGGTTCACTTAGCACATGATTACAGGTAAAGTGGCGTAATTTATGAAAGCCAGCTACTTGTCTAATGCCCACGCATCTATCAAAGTTAATAACAACGAATCCCATTTCTAATACCATGAAGAACATACATAGTTGAGAAACATTGAAGCATATTTATGTATAAGCTATAAATTCTATATCAGAAGTTTTCTTTTTTTATTGGTACTCTGAACCATTTGTGGGTCTTTCTTCTTATTACATACATTTAATAGGCATTCATGTATTTAAATACTATATGACTACTATTATTACTATGGTTGTTATTGCTGTCTTTCCTTTGACTTTCTGTTGTGTTGTTTAGTTGTTGTCCACCATTACTATGTATAAATTTTATTTATTGGCATCCGTATGACATGAGAACTAATCGGTTCCAATAATCTATCGATTGCGTTACTTAATTATCTTTAGACGATTTGGATTGAATTGAATTATAAGTAAATAGTTTGTTCATTTGTAGATATTTGGTTTTTCCTCGTTCTCTTGTGATCATGTCAAAACCACTTTTACACGTTATGTCTTATACTAGGAAGAAGAAAAAAAATTGGTCCATTCAAATCTACATACGTGTACATATCTATACAATAAAATATGAGACCCACCACCTTCAAACAGGTGACCACAGCTTTGTTTTCATTTTCTCTTGACTTATTTCGTGTTTTTTTTTTTAAGAAACATTATTTTAATCATGTTTTGAAAGTAATACATTTAAAAATGTGTTAATTAAAAGATTTTTTTTAAAGTTGGTTCGGAACACTTCAACGAGATTTGTTTTTGTTGATGAAAGTACTTTTATTAATTTTTTTTTATTTCTTAAAAGAAAAGAGAAATCAATTTTTAATATATCAATCAATCCTCGTCAATCGAAGTTTTAATTTTTTTTTGGTAATTTAAATTCTTCAATATGCCAAAAACTACTTTTTAATTAATAAATGACAAAATATAAGAAATTTAGTAGTATTATGAAATTTTTTTTAATATCAAAAAATTTGTTACGCGGTCGCGTATTTGAAATCATTAAGAAAAAAAGAGTATATTTTCCAAATTCTGTAAGTCATGAAATTTTGTTTTCGATATTGTTTGCAAAGTCATCTAATATATTTATGCCCTACGGTAGATACTACCAGAGAGTATATTAGGCTTGGTTATTACATTTGTAACGTATGGAAATCATTATCCTAGAAGGATTTCGAGGCTATAGATATGTATATCGATTTTTATATGTCCTTTCGTCCGTTTGTATACAAGATAACTAAAAAACAACATTGTTAATGCATGACTAGTCTTTTTTCTTCTCGGGTACTAATTTTACAACTTGAGAATAGTAGGTCTCTAGTGACGTATTTTAGGGTTATATCTAATTGTATTGCTTGAACGAAGGCGAATCTATTGAAGTATCGATTTGTTTTAGCTTCTTAGTTAATTTAACTTTAATCCTAAATGATTTATGAGCAACCATCTTGTCTCGATACTGCGAACAATTACAGAAAAGTAATCCAATAGGGTATCAACCGATTTTAAGTTATTTTTTCCATCTTATTATCTAAATGAGGCGACTAAAAGGAACCGACACACTGAGCGCAGTCTCAATCATATTAACTTTTATTAAGAAAAAAAGGGCAATTGATGCAATAATAAAATCGTGTTTCTTCTTCGTTTTTTCTGGGATAAATAAAATATCCAATTTTTTTTTCTGGCCGTTTCTTCTTTTACCTAATTTCATAATATTTATAATAATGATTCGCGAATGATACAGCGGTAAAAATTTGGTTAAGATTTTTCTTGAAAAAAAAATGACTATAACAATAAATAAAAGCCGATTCCGTCATAAAAATAAGAGGAATTTTGGTGGATAAAAGCGAGGTTTTTTTCTTTGCTTTTTGGATTAAAATCTTTAAATGAATAAAAAAAATCCATATGATTCATTGCAAATGTTCTTTTGTAGGAAAGGTGCGAATATACCTTTATGAAATTTGAATTTTATTGATATAAACATTTTTGTGTGGAGGATATAAAATTTAATTAAAACATTTTTTTTTAGCGTTTCTTGGTTATCATTTTTCATTGGGTAAAGTCATAAAAAGGTGCGAATAAGAAGAGTTTCTTTGGAAGAAGAAAAAACATGATTCAAGAGAAATAATTTTATGAGAAAAAATAATTCAATTCTATTATTTTGTTTTTTTTTCCAAGAAAATAAATCAAATCAAATGAAGAAATCAAAATTAGAATATAAGAAACGATAAAATTTTCTAATCATAAAATTGAAATAAAACAACAGGATGTCTTTGAAATATATTTATAAATATATAATTTTTCAAATCTGATCAAATGTCATATATATTCATTTTTAATAAGAAATCATAAATTTTCTTTTCAATTTTTTAGTTTATCATAAAAAATTGCATTAAAACAGAAAAAAAAAACAAAATTCATTAAAACAGAAAAAATTTCATAATTTTATGGGCTTTCTTTTTCTCAAGAGGCAATGAGTAGATAGAAAGAAGAAAAGTATCAATTTTCATAAAATGATGCCACTTGACATATTCATTCAAGAAATATATTCCACCCAAGAAAAGCATCTTAAAAGATAACCCAAGAAAACCATGACTATGGTATCAGTTACCAAAAAAAAAAAACAAGAAATATGTGTATTCAAAAATTCGAGAAAAATAAAACCGATATCTATAATTTTTATGTGTTTTACCTCACAATAATTCACGGCATTCGAAGGGGAAGAAATTCCTTTTTTTTTTTCTTTACCTATAAGATAAACCATAGAAAAATTTTATCCGAAAATAGCTTTATCTCTCCCGCGTAAAATCAATCCGACCAAAGAAAAAAAAAATAATATATATTTTATATAGATATTTTTTCAAGAAATTTTCTTCTTTAAATTAAAGAAGATAAAAAAAACAAGACCAATTTTTTAGATCAAAAATATTCATATCTAAAAAAGTTCTTAAAGTATAATCTAATAACTTAACTAAAGCCCCCAGAAATACCAAAAAAAAAATTCTTTAAGAAAGATAGAAAGGTAAGAAGGTAACATCACAAACAATTCAAAAGGATGAAATGGTTTAAAATATTGTATATCCTTTTATTTTAAGACTTATAACATAGTTCAACATCGAATATATTGGATTAAATACAGATTGTCTTCTAAAGGTTCGGCGAATGTTCCAAGTAGACAAAGTCTAACCATTACAACGTGTTTAACAAATATACAATTATTGTTAACCCAATTTTGAAAAAATATATATACAGTAACTGAAAGTCGGCCTTTAGCCGATTTTTTGATGCCCTATGGTAGAAATGGGACAGAAAAACTGTCAAAACTAACATTATTGCAAGGCTTTTTCGTCATAACTTTGTTTAATCTTTTCAAAATTTCCCCTCATTTGCAGCTAACCTAGACCCTAATAGAATAAGTCTAATCTGCAAATTTTATTCAAATCAGTGCATTAGTTTTTAAAGTACATCAAAAAAACTATGTGAATAGGGTTATTATCTCTTAGGATTATTTCTTTCTCCACTATCCTTGGACCGATTTTGCTCAAATTTAACATGGTGTCGTCTATTTGTGTAGTTAACCTATATAATTAATTTAAACAAAATTGCTTCACAAATTGTCCAAATTAATCCGAAAAACCATAGAAAAATATGGCAAAACTTTCTGGTTTTTGTTAAATAACTTCGTTTCCCCTCGGTCGATTTTGCTGAAATACAATACCAAATCCAGTTAAGGAAAAAACAACTCACATTCTAAATTCCAACAAAATCGGATAACGAATTTTTGAGTTATCTTGTATACGGACGGATGGACATGCATAAATCGATATAACTTTTAATTCACTACAAAATCACACCCCTACAACTTTTCTACGATGATTATTTCGATGTATTACAAACCTAGTGACAAAACTAGTATACCCTCTGATAGTACCTACCATAGGGCATAAAAACTAACAAAATTCTTAATCACACACCTTCAATAACACTCTGTAAATCTATATAAACAGTTGTTTTTCTTTTTACTAATCTTATTTTATATATGTATATAAATACATTATTTTTTTTTTTTAGATATTAAATATATACCTGAAAATGTGCTTGTCCCTGATCGACCCATCCGACAGCAATATCTGAACCAGGTAAATTACCATCACGTGAAAAACCAAAACCAACATATCCTAATGTACGTGCTTGAACCTCAAATGTTATGTCCTGATTAATGATTGTCCATAAGACCCGAAAATCCTCATTAAGATCAACAGCATGATCCCAATGTACTGCAACGGTATATCTAAGACATGAACATAAAATAATGATGGCCATATAAGAGGATATGATGGTGGTTTGGATTGATGATGAACTTGATTTTGATGATGAATACATTTTCTTTAATTTATTTTTATCTTTTCTTTTCCTTTTAATCTGATTAATAATATTATTATTATTTTTATTATTATGATTGCTGTTGTTGTTGTTGTTGTTGTTAAAAAAAAGAAAATTTTAAATTAAAATAATTTAGAAACTTTTGATATGTTTCTTATTTTTTTTTTGGAATATAAAAAAATTTCACAAAACTAAAAAATTAAAATAAAAAACTATAAAAACTATATTATCTAAGATTATAAACACTTTTCATATCGATTGGATTATTTTTGATATTAATATTATTATTATTATTATTCGCACTAAATATAGATAAGATTTTATTAAAACACTTCCACTGATATCCCATCCACATGTAATTAGATATCTGAAATGAAAATAAAGAATAATTATAAATATTGATTGAGATATAAATTAAAAAATTAATTTTAGAATATTTCATATTTTTAAAAATGTTTAAGATGATGGATTCGCGTTTACTCCACGATGTCCAAAACCTTGAACAACATTAACGAATCGTCGATTGTATTGTATCCTACGCTTATCTTGGATGTTTGTCTCTTTACTTTACCGGCAGGAGCTAAAGAGTCATGGGGCAAGAAGTGGAACAGTAACATCTATTCCAAATAATGATAATGAACTAACGCAAACATCATCAACTACCAGACCATTGCTGTTAAAAAAAACATTTCACTGCAATCGTTTCCCTTAGGTTGAGACAATTGATTTTTGTGATTATTTATGGTCTAATGTCCTGCAACTTCGAGCGCTTCAATATCTTCCAAACCACGCACATTTGCATTTTGATATCTTTATAGTTCTACGATTCCAGAATGAAAGATCACGCCAATAAAATTTCAAATACCTTCTGTAGAACTAGCCACTTTGCATCACCACAGGGAAAAAATATGATCCCTAGTTTATTGCGAACATAGCAATCACCACGCTAAGGAGTTAATTTCTCAGAAAATCCTATTCCTTATTGAACTTATTAAACTATTGCTCATATCTGCCCATTTTCTTGGTAGTCTGCTGAAGTACTTCACTATCACAACCCTTTCCTTCCTAGAGTAAACGTAAAAACAAGTATATTTTAAATTTTTCTGTCACAAGTCATACTCGTATAATACACATCCATAAAAACTAGGCTTCATTCCAAATTCAAGGTAGAACTATTTTTAAAGAATTGAAGCCTCTAATTGGAATGTCTATCGTCCTAAAACTGTTCAGCCTATGCCTATCTTAAACATTGTACTTACAAACCAAAAATACGTTATTACTACACTATAAATAGGAATCAAATTTATTGTAGCAAAAAAAACAACATAAACTATATAACATTGGTATGTGTTACAATTCTTATAAATTAAAACATAATTAATGACTTTGTAATTTAAACTATAAAATATGAATAATTGAGTGTAATTAATATCCAGTTTTGCAAATGTTTCTCACTTTTTCTATACAGAAATATGTTTTGTAAGAAGAAGAAATTCAATCTTTATTACACTTGGAATGCATTGTTTATTAGTTACGCATATGAACATGAATCTTTAAGTTAAATTATATAATAACACATTAAAAGAATGACTTAATTCCAATTAGTTTTATTATTAGTCATAGTTATAATCCCATGTGACTGACTATTTCTTATATAGTCAACAAATATGTTTAAATAAGCTTAAATTCGCTTACCCTGCCAATTAGAATCTGAATTTAAATTAGCTTTCTTGAGTTTAAATTATATAGGGTGTTTTTTTTTAGACATGATAGAAGTTTTAATTCAAAAAATAACATAAAACGTTAACTTTTAATCAAAAAAACTTGTATTCGACTTTGAGCATATGACTATCGCGACTCTTCTTGCCAAGGCAAATTCTGTCAGTCCAATTTTGAGTCACTTTTACAAGTAATGTCGGCCGTATGTTAAGAATAACACAAATAATGTTGGCCAATTATTTCTGGTTTATCAGCATAAACCAGTGACTTCACGTAACCCTATTAAAAATAGTCGAGAGATGTTAAATAACATATTTTGGAATAAATATTCATTGATCATGGTCGAGAAAAGATCTGATTGAAAATAATGCGAGCTCCTGCCTAATTCATCATGTAAACCGCATTTTTCCTGAATGTAATGGGGTTTCTAGAGTCTCTTCTAAGAATTGATCTCATTCCAGAAGTGACAATTTTTCTTATTAAGCCAAAAATTAGTCTCGTTACTAAACACAATTTTGTGATAAAATAGGTCTTAAAGTCTTGCGGGAATCGACAACCGATTTTCAAAGTAAATTTAGATAAGCCTTGATCGTTTCTCAATTGTAAGCTTATTTATGATTATTTGTTGGACTGGAACATAAATATCAAAAAGAGCTTTGAGAATGACAGCTCGGATTGACAGTTATCCCTATCGAAAGTTCTAAAACGCTTTAAAAAACACCTTATATTTCTTCTTACACAAATCTATGTGATTCTTAGACCACACAAACTTAATTTGCTTATGTCGAGCATTTAAATCAAAATTCAAGTTCAAGCCCGACTTACAAATCAAAAGCTTAATTATTTATTTTAAAACTCGTCTCAATTTCAAGTTAAATTAAATTAAGTATTTCTAATATATACGCGGAACAACTTCAATAATGATTAAATTAATTTAAGAAATTTCTAATATGTCTGGTTCATCAATGTACATAATTTCTGGATTCAGTTACCATCTCAAGATATAATTATCCAAGAAAATGATGCTCATAGATATGTGAGATATGGTCATCATCATTATCATTCGTTTTTTTTCTGCTTTTTCTCTGTATTTATTTCTTTAATGACATAATTTTCTTAAAAGAATAATTTCTTTTGAGAATTTTTTCTTAAAACAGTTAAAATATCCGTTGAACAAGCTTGATTAAAGAAATTAAACATAATTTCGTGTTTTTTTTTTTGCATAGACTTCTTAAATTAAACATGTTGTTGTTGTGATTGTTCTTTGCTGTTTTTAAAATACATGTAACATGAATTTATTATAAGATGATGATTGTTTAATTATAAGGAAACTTTTAATTAGAGAAGAAGATTCTGTTAAGAAGCATTCTTTAAAGAATCTCTTTTTTTTGCACTATGTTGTTTATATTTAATTTCTTGTACAATGTCTCTTGTTCGAGGATGTTTTTTTTTTTTATTGAGAAGACTAATAGCCTCGCGATCTTGTTATTGTCATTATTTTCTTTACTTTTTTTTGGACTGCTTATTAAAAATGGTAGCTAAAAGACCAATTTTCATATATGAACTTAAACATGTTTGTTTGTATAGCTTATTCTTATTGTATACTCAAAAAGTAATATAACAACATTAACGCGAATTCTTTGTAATCTTTAGGTTTTTTTACAGAATATTCTGTAAAAAATAAAAAGAACATACTTAATTTAATTTTATAGTTCATGTTCATTTGATTTTTAAAACACTCTATACTATATATATATATAAAGGATGTCCCAAAATTTACACAAGATTTGAATTTTGCGCCATTTGTATGGTAAAGTGTATGGACAGTGTAACAGCTGACAGTTTAGGGGCTACAAGAAAGAACAACTCGTTTTCATTGTTGAGCAATAGTGTAATTTCCCGTTTTTGTTATCAGAATTGGTCGCCCAGATCATGCAAATAAACACCGTTGGACTTTTTCCTTTGGGATTTTCTGGAAGTCTAAGGTTTATGCAAACAAGCCCATAACCACTCACCCTTTGAAGGAGGAGATTTATGCAATTGAGCGCAGTATCTACGAAATTCAGTCAGATTTATGCAAAACAGTCATGAAAAATTTCAACAAAAGAGTGCGTATTTGCCCTCCAAAGCCGTGGAGGCTATTTACCCGATATGCTATTCCATACATAAAACCCTATTCTATATACTTTATGAATCAATAAAAAATTTACAACTTTTAATTATAAATTTGTATTTTCTATAAAAATTACATCTTGCGTGAATTTTGGGACACCCTTTATATATTTAAAAACAAAAATTAAATATACAAAATTGAAATTAAAAATTTGGGTTTGAGAACATGCAAAAAATTGCTGTTTTTTAATGATTTTAATTTCGATTTGTCGTCAAATTATACCGCGTGATGACTTCACCAAAAAACTGTCGAGGACAGAAAATTATCTAAAATTAAAATTCTGTACGAAAAAACATAAATTTATGCGACAAAAATGCTGGTATTTTACTAATAATTAGAGTAATAGCGAAAAATAAAGCAATTTTTTTTCCATGTTGTTAATTTCATCAATTATGGTCAATGCCACAAAAATTTCGGAGGCCTACTAGTAGTAGTATCATTATGATAAGTGAATGTCGAAATGCGTAAGCAAATTGCGTTTACTAACAATGAATATTTCGTGTCTTTTAGTTAATGATGGGCAATTTTTATTATTGCTTAAGTTCATTTTTCTGAACTTTTTTTGGGAGTTTTGGATAAAAATTGTAACAATTACGAAAAATATCTTTAAAATAAATGAATCTCATTTCCGAAATATATATTTCTTTTTTTTCGTAGATAGTTTTGATTTAGTTATTTAGAAATAAACCAAAAAAAAACGAAACGTGAGTTTAATTAGACCACACACACAGAGTGATTTCAAAAAACATATAATTTTTTGTTACAAAAATTCTAATAATTATATTTTATGAAGGTGAACACAGAAAATTTTCATGTTTTCCTAAATTAACTTGGAATTTTTTAAGTGCATTTACACTTTTGGTCATTTGTCGTGTATATATATTTGTTCGTGCAGTGCCGCCCATTAAAAGTCTTAACTACCCCTTTTAAATCTAGTTGTACAAGCCTCGAAGATGATCCACTCGAAGCTCGTCCAAAAATGTATCAACAACAGAAAAAATACAAAAAATACAAGATATTGTTTTGGAAGATCGACGAGTGACTGTAGATAAGATAGCTGACTTCATAGGCATCTCACATAGATCAGTACATCACATATTAGCTGAAGTTTTAGGTTTCAAAAAGCTTTGTGCAAGATGGGTGCCGAATAATTTCGAATGCGACTTTCTCAACAGCATTTGGACCGTTTTTTTAGAAGGATAAAATGGATTTCGTACGTCGATTAATCAGTATGGATGAAACTTGGGTCCACCACCTGAATGATCCTAAATTGAAACAAGAAATTGAAAAATGGTCATAGCAGCTTTAAAAGCGTATTTTGGAGGCCTACTGGATTTTTATTTCAGGAATGGAATCCTTAAATTGGAGAATCGTTGAAACAAGTGTATTGAATGAAGTTCAGGGAAATTATACTGAATAATAAAATATATTTCATTTACAAAAACCGTATTTTTCTGGTCGAGGCTGAGAAATTACTAAACAAAATGCAATCTCAGCCATTGTCGAATTACTTAATTTACCGATTTCTGATAATACCAAGAACTTAAAGATCTAAATTTGAAATAGTATAAAATTTGCAAAAAATTGATTTCAAATCTCAAAACGTTTTATCTACCAAAAATTCCAAGAACCAAAGTTTACCTTTTTTTTTTTTAAAAGAAATTCCAAATCATATTTTAGATGAAATTTTTAAATTTATAATTAACTAATATTTTAAAAATCTTCGAAAAAAATACATGTTAATTTTGAAAAAGTCCGAATTAATATTTAAAAATCGAAAATTTCGGTTAGTTTTAAAGCTTAAAAAAAAAAAAAACTAATTTATGTATTTTAAAAAAAAGTTAAACAAAATCAATCCCAAAAAATAAACAACAATAATTTATTTTTGTAAAATAAAAATTTAATGAAAAATTAATCATTTAAAAACTTGAAAGCTTATAAAAAACCACTGAATTTCAGATGATAAATCGTAGGAGTTTTAAAAATCATACAAATTTTTAATGATTCTTGTTATTTCGAACAAAAGAAAGATTTGTAAAAGAAAAAGTATTTTCTTAAGAATTTATATTCAATGAGAAAGAAGAAAAAAAAACAACAACCACCAAATTCGTTCACACATAATAAGAGAATCGATAATTTTTAATAGATTATTTGTTTTTCTTCGTTTTTTTCAAAGATCGAATTTATTTAACCTCATTGACACAGCAATATTAGTAAAATATAGTAAAATTCAAATCAGTCAATATATTATAGAAGTGCATATTAAATCACGTTGAATAGAATGAAAAAAATAAGAAAAACACCTACACTTTTTCGTTGGGAAAAATCTTTTAAAAGTCAAATGAAATCATCGAACCTGTGGTGAAGTGAAATTTTAAAGGCGCCTATATTCAGAAGATAACAAAATAAATAAAATATAGATATATACTTATATATATCATTCCAAACTGCCACTATTTTAAATCTTAAAACAACACACAAGAGATATCCAATTGAAAATGTTCCGATATAGACAAGATAAAGTGCATTGTATTATGGTCTCATCACCTTTTTTCTGATTTTGGAACTTTCTTAAGAAAACAAATGATTTGATCGTATTTGTAGAAGAAAAGGTGTGCCCAAATTATGATTAAGATTATTGAACAGTATCATCGATCGATATCGTGTTATGAACGCTGGTGGTATCAAATTCATGATGTATTTGAGTCATACAAGTTGAAGACATTTTAGGCGTAAAGTTGTCGAACATTGTAAATCTTGTTATAAAATATTGAAAACATGAAATATATTTATTGTGTCGGTCAACCATGTTCTTCAGTATCAAAATAAAGATGCTCGTAAAGTGGTTATTTTGAAAAAGTCAAAAAAATTATTCGGAATACGTTATATGAAAGGTGAATTTAAGATATTAATAACATAGTATAACCTAGTGGATCCGGCAATTGAAGTCTAATTCAAATCGCTGTCAAATGTAAACCGCATATTTTGTAATACTAAAATTTGACATGAATGTTGCTTGACATATTATCTGTCAGTAGTAAAAATTATTTGTTGGTGAAAAGACGCGCTCTTATTTTTTGTGCAATCAAAAGAATTACTTCGTAAGCTCGATCGTAGTGATTTACAAAATTTGGTATTTTCGGATGAGAAAACATTCTGCATTGAACAAGTTCTCGACGAACAAAAAGATCGTGTTTGTTTAAAGAGGCATTCCAATGATAACTCTGATCATTTGAGAGTCACAAGAAAACAAGATGAAAAATATTTGACTCGTTTAAGCCAAAAAGAGATTAAAGCTGGTGGTTAACACAAAAGTCGGTTACATACCATTCGAATAATTGTAAAATTAACGATGTGTTATAAACTATCATTTCCATAAAACCGACCAATAAACAAAAAAATTACAGCGGTTTTGAATCCGCTGACACTTCAATTGTCAGACCCAGTATTTATCAACCAACGATGCTAGGCGATTTTTAGGTTAGTCCAGAAAAAAACATGAATAATATAGTGAAATGCAATTGGAAAATAGTATTGGCACTTATCAAGACCAAAAAATGTATCGACGGAAATATAGACCACACGATTTTCTAAGAAAAACGAACATAATAAATCTTGTTTCCTTTTTGCAATAAGAAAAGGCCAAGTAAGAAGAAATACTACATTTTCTAGTCACATATTCGTTATTTTTTTTTTCAAATATTTAAATAAAGTAATGAATCTTCACTGTCATTCAAGAGTAACGAAATGTAATTCAGAAAAAAGTCGTCTTTTTAATATTTATATCAAGAAAAGTATAAAAACATATTTCTTCTTTTTTAAATAATATAAAACTAAAAATTGCAGTTTTATGCACATTTCTTTCTTCTGTAGTTGTGTGTAGTTGCAGCTGTGGTCGTCGTCGTCGTCGTTATGTCGTTATTTTATATTTTATGCATTTTGTTTGTAATATGAAAATATTCTTTTTCTTTTTGTATATAATCCTGGTTTTTCTCAAAAGTATAAAAGTAAAACCAAAAAAAGAACAAAATATAAAAATAATAATAAATATAAAAATCTACTTTGTGGTCACAGGAAGTCAAAAAATGAATGCCACAGCTTGCATACACAAATTATGTAAATTTTTTCTTTATATCCTCCACCAAAAGTACAGCACAGAACTTAGAACGGCCACAAAAAGTTGATATTTGTATATATAGTTCTTGGTTTGTTGCAATTATGGTATGTACTCGAAAAAAAAGTAACTTCCAAAAATAGTAAAAAAGAAAAACTAATGAAAAAACAAAAATGAAGAAAGACGGTTTATATGAAATGGTCGCCAAGTTGCCTATAAATAAAATTTTCTTCGAAACACTAAAAAAGAGAAATATTCTTGTCGGATAAGTTGCACTTTTGATGTCATCATAGGATTTTAAAGAAGCTACAGTGTGTACAAAAAATCATATTACCGGTATTCATGCTTCGTTGCAATGTGGTCTTGTAGGAAGTAAAATTGCTAAAATGTAGAAAATGTTTACTACGCAATAACGAAATATAATTTTACCATTTTTGCTACACTGTTACAAAATTCAACAATATTGTTTTTATCACTAACAAATTAAATACAATTATAAACAAAAGTTAGCTAATTTTGATACAAACTTCGGTGTTACTATAATTGCTAAACGGCGCTTTCAGTCTTAGATGTAAAAAGATACAATTTTACTACGATAAAAGCCACATACAATGAAGCATGAGTACCCATGTTAAATTTTCTTTTTCCATATTTTAGCTTAAGATTTCGATTTCGTTCTTCGGATTCTCCTGAACAATCTAGCTAAATTTATAATACACGACTAAAACAAGACTATCCGTAAATCAGTTTAAACGTCAACAAATTCGAGGATAGTAAAAAGTATATTAGCTTTTTCACCAAAGTAATAACATGTCAAGGAGCAAATCCAGAGAGGTATCAGCAATAAAACCGCTTATTGCTTACTAGCATATGAGGGTCATAAAAATCTAGGTACTGTCACGCAACATCTTAACAAAGGTAAACAAAAAATTATCAAAATTCATAACGCTCTGAATTGTGACCACTGGAAAATGCAATTTTCGTGGTTGAAAAAGGATTCTAGACTAATCGTTTTAATACGAACACCCGAGGTAGGACAGTAGAGTATATCTCTGCCATACTTTATAATCGATTTGAAAACATAAAACGCATTTTTGAAACAGACTGTATTGGCAAAAGATATCATAGATGTTGTAAGAAAATAAAACGGAAAAAGACACATCCTCCTCCTACTTCATTAAATTTTAATGTGTCATATTTTTGTCATTCATTCCTTTAAGATTTTCTTGTAATAATATAGGAGGAGGAAGTTTTCACAGAGCACACCATGTTATTTTGTTAGAATTTTCTTCTTTTTTTTTTGTCTTTATGCAATTTTCAACTGATGATAGTTTTCTACAGAAGAAAATATATAATGATGCAAAGAAAATTTTCTATGTTAAGATATTTTTCAAACGCATATCCGTTTTAAATCGATCGAAATTTTATGCTAAAATTTTTGCTTCCGGCTCAATTTTTCGACAGGCATATTATTTGAAAGAAAAAGAAAAATATGAAAAAAATGAAAAATTTCAAAAAAGAAAATCTACTAAAGAAAAATTTCATTTTTATTCACCAAAAAATCAGACATTAATGAAAAGAAATTGTGCCTTTTTCGTCTAAACATAAAAAAAAAGAAAAGAAAAACTGTATAGAAAATTTTATCCTTGAAATATTTTCATTTTTTTATCATAATTTTCTTTTCTGTTTTTTTGCCTCACAATTTTTGGGTTGATGGGTGGAAGATTTTCTTTTTTTCTTCCGCAAAAAAATAAAGAAAATTGTGCTTTTTTTTTCATATTTTCTTTTTTTAGGCCGATTTCAATACAATATTTATGAGGAACATACATTTATGAGTATTATATATTCTAACATTCTCTTCCTTCCTATCATTCTGTCTGTCTAAATAATGTATATGTAACCAATGTTCTATAAGATTTTTTCTTTTTTTTTTTGGAAATCATTTCTTTTCAATGAATTTCACAAACATATATTCACATTATACGAACCAAAAAAAAAAAAAAATATATGTGAATAAGGAAACCATTGAGAGGAACCATGCCAAAAAAAGAAAAATATTTGACAACATGATGACATGCATTTGAAATCATATATGTGAGAAGAAAAAAAAAGGATCTTTTCTGGGAAAAAAAGAACTCAGTATAATAACAAAAGTTCTCGGTTTTCTAAAAGTATGAAATCCTTGTTTGTTTTTTTTTTGCACCGAAATTGATACAACAAAACATTGAACATAACTTTAAATAAAAGATATTTGATAAAACATTGTATTACATATAAAAATCATAACGTGTTTTGATGTAATGTCATAAAATTGAAATTTGTTTATAGCATATAATACCAGGGCATAGGCATAAGACGATACACCCAGAAAAAAAAATTCGAATTGCTGTATTTCTAGTTCGCCTAAAAAAAATTCAGTTTCACACATTAATACACACACAGAAAAATCACAAACCTAGTTCTGGCTAGTTTTGACAACTAAATTGAAGTTGTTGAAACTTCATAACTGAAAGTCAGTCATCACAACCAATAATTCAATCCTCAGAATAGTTGTCGCAATCTTTTGTGGATTAATCTAACTATAAAGCAAACCTCAGACGTTCAATATCAGGGCGCAATATTCGGTATTGAGCAATACTAAGTGTAAGGGCGATATTGAGGCGATCTGAGGGATATCATTTTTTACACAATATATTAAACCAAAAATATTGTGTCATAATATTGAACGCCTGAGTTTCGCTTAATACTTTTACCATAACATGAAAGAAAGCTTAAAGATTAAAATTTGTTAAACTTCTTCCAACGGGAAAATATTTGTTGAATTTTACTCAATATTTTATGAACCAGAAACTTTTTAATCTAAATTTCAGTCATCGGAAACCATATTTATCAAAACGCATATTTTTTTGTTTTTAGAAAACTATTTCCCCTTTTATTGTTTTCTTGAAAATTAGTCGATAAAATTTTATTGGCATATGCAAATGGAATTGTTAAAACCCCTCCCAAAAAAGCACAAATATAAGAACTTATAATTTGCATTCTAACTCAGACTTTCATGGATCTTTCATATTTTTATTTGAAACCCTGACAAAATAGTTTAAATTTATATTCAAATCAAATACAATGAAAATACGAAAAATAAATAATAATAATAAAAATAGTACAATAGATATGAAAAACCAATCAATTTAACATAATTTTCTAGTTAATGCTTGTTAGTTTCTGATTAGGTGCCAACCATAGGAAGCATAAGTTAATCTAACCCAGAAATTTTGCTTTTGTTTGGGTGTAGTTTTTTACACCCAAATTATTTTCTTCCTTTTTTCAGGATCCAGAATTATGAATAAGTCAAATCTCTTAAATGTATATCCTCTTTTATATCTCTCTAAAGTAAAATTTCTTTACGGACGCCAATGTTTTTTATCACAAATTTTCTTTATGTATCTCCACTCTTCGAAAACGATTGTATTCCTGTCTTTGTTGTTGTATTATATAAGAGGTAATTTTCCTTTTTTTTTGCTTGCTCGCAGGATAAGGAGAAAAGTGTTCGTGATATTTAAATATTTAACAATTTGATATGATAATCATGTTATTATGTTATCCGCGATAAAAATACGATATAAAAAAAAATTTGTTCCTCTATAATATAGAGGAACAAATTTTTTTTTAGAGTCTATATCGGGACAATCACAAGTGAATTGTTTATTTTCTGTTTTTTCTTGATTTTTCCGCGATTAAAATACATTGAAAATAATATTATTTTTAAAAATATAAAAAATAATAAAATAAAAATAGAATAAAAATTTTATATAATAAAAGTACTTTGCATTTTTAATTGCGCTAAAAAGTTCGTGCTTAATGAAAGTGATATATTTATCCTCATTTTCGTGTTATCCATAATACACCTTTTTATGTAAATGAATATTTATGAATAGAATTGTGGGTGGGAAAAAGATAATGTACATGAGCTTTTTTATTTTCATTTTGTTGTATTTTTAATGTAGTTTAAATAGCGTTTATAATTTTAAAATAGATTATTAACATGACAAAAAACAATTAATGTGTTCAAAGTTTCTTCTCGTATTTTTAATGAATTCTAGAACTTTCTTTTTTTTTTTTTAATTAACCATAAAATAATTATAGTATTAAGGTACAATGTTTTTTAATCTATATATATAAAATATATAAATATCGATTTATTTCGATCATAAAAATATAATAAAAATTATATTCTTAAGTATCAAAAATGTATCCTTTTTATCGTTTGAAATATAATCTTATCGTTGTTTGGTTCAGAAAGGTATTAACGATATTTTTTTTTTTAATACATTTCTAGTAAATTTTGTATATCTTTAAGAATTAAGTACTGGAAATTTTTTTTGATGAAAAAAATTCGAAAAAACGTTAAAAAATTCACAGTAAAAAAAACTGAATTTTTAAGTAAACGACTAGAACTCTGGAATATTTTGTAGCTGACGTAGTGATCTGGAAGATGAAGATTTAAAAATTAGACCCACAAAGGTGTAAACCAAAAAGATAAGGTGAGTATAAATTATTTACGATTGATTAACTTTCTTTTTTCTTCTTTAAAAATTCATTTAAAGGGTAGAAAAATTGCATTAGATCTCGATATCCATATTTATAGGACCCATACCAAAAAGTAGCATAGACCAGCATAGAGCTATCAATTTAGATTCTGATTGGATGGCATATTTGCAGTCTGGAAAATATGTCATCTCATTTAAAGCATTTGTTAAACAAAAACTTTGTGTGATATAAAAATACATGTATTTACACTCCTTTTTTTTACAAATACTATTAACAAAGAGGCCTACTTTGCAGTGCTGCAATGGTACCAGCAATTTATGTACAAAGAATTCTCTGTTTCCTTTCTCTGTGCCCATAAACTGCATTCAACGGACGATTTAATTACGATTTAAATAAATTATGTTCCACTAAAAACGTACGATTTGAATTTTTGGGGAATTCTATTTTTCTCCAAAACCTGAGAGCTGTCAATAATAACAATGTTGTTTCTTCGCGCAAAGTTTTATGACCAGGAATTGCAAAAATGGCAGTAGTATTGTCAACTTAGTAAAACTAAAATGACACTCTTCCTAGGACACCCTTTATATTCATGATTGAAATTTTATCATAACGAAAGTATCTGGAAGATCAAAGAAATATATATAACCCTTTAGTCTAGTCAATTTTTTTTCTTTCTTTCTGTGAATGAATAGTTTTTAATTAATGAAAACCAATTTATACTATACTAACTCGTATATCAAGATTATTGCACAACAAATCGTATTATTTTTCATTTCATCTTATTTCTTTTATCATTTCGGAAATCTTATCGAAAACATATTTATGTTGTTAACTTGATTACCATAAACACCTTTAACGAATTTCGAAAATACATATTCCCTTTTTGACAATGACAATCCAAAGGGAACATACGGAAACCGCGTTTTCTTTTGTCGATATCCAAAAAATGAAGAAAAAAAAAGTGTAACCGAATAAAAATTAAAAGATCCGAAAACATCAACTCAATTTACGATTTGTTTCGGTGATTAACACTTAACACGTTAATTTTAAATCAAATTCAAGAAGAAGCCGAAAATTCGATATCGAGTAAATTGGAAAATTGAAAATGTTTTCCAGTTTATGTTCCAAAATAAGTTGTCTTCTGATTTTGTTTACTTGACTTGATTTTGGTTTCTTTCCAAAAAATTTCGACTCAAATTTATGATAGTAAACCTTTTTTTTTCGTCGTTTTTCAAAATTTCATAATTAATTTTCGTTTGTTTTCTTAATTATAAAAAATTTAGTATTTTCTTTTGAATAAAATCTTTATAAATAATATTTTCGTTTGTTAATAATTTTTATATAGAAAATTAAAAAAACATCACTTCTTAATTTCCATATTAAAGGTTTTGATTTAAAGATCGGTCGTTGAGTTTTTTTTTCTTCTTCTGAATTTGCCGCGTAAGCTTTTGTTTTAAAGATCATTATGAAATTTCCTGATTATGATGATGGCACCCACGTAAAATATTTCGATGGTGTTCATTATTTTGATTAGGTGTAATTTTTGAATTGGTTTCCACTCTCCTTGAGCTAAAAAAAGAATCATTTGAATTCGTTGAGTGGAACAAATAATGATCACACTAAAATTTAACAGACAAAAAATTTGGGTTTTATATTGTTTTTTAACATGAAATCATTAATAAGAAAACAAGAGAAAAAAAACCAAAACTATCCAAAAATTCGAATTTTATAGTTCCAACGTTTAAACAATATTAATTAATATTTTGTGTCTAACATAGGGGGTCCTATTATTATCACAAAAATTGACGTACAGATATTGTTAGACCTCCAATTTTATTATACTAAAGACGGCAATGAACCTTTAAATGTCCAAAATCTTCTTCTAAATGTTCCAATTAAATCATAAGATACAACAAATTAGGCACAGTTCTTATTAACGTACCACATTGACTGTATTTTGTATTTGATTTCATTCTTTAGTTAATTGTTTCTTGACAGAGATACGATTGAACTTCGACCGGATTTTGAATTTAGTTGAACATGTTCAAAAAACGTTTCAACGAATCTAAACAAATCTCTATATTTAAGTATATTATCAGACGTTAAAGCTGTCAAAAAATTTTAGTCACAACAAATTTGCAACTACAAATATTATGACTCCAGACTAGTCATAATTATGACCAAAATTTGTTCAAAATTTATAACCAGAATTTTTCCATAATTATGAATTAAATCACTTAGAAAACACCTAAAATTTGGTTGTGATGCAAACAATTTTTGGTCATAACTTTATGATGTTTTTCATGTTTTATAATTGGGTCAGAATAAGTCTGTAAGGTCTGTATCCACAAAACGCACAGTACACGTACAATGTGCGTTTTAAATCTGAACTACTGTACAAACTATGAAATCACAGAGTCCTCTGTATCCGGAAAACTCTAAATACTCCTAGAATTTTCATATGAAAGTAAAGTTTGATAGTCTGAACACTGCCTAATAGAATAATTTCAAAATTTTGATGAAATCTCGATCACAGTATGTCATTAATTGGTTGATTTAAATATTACACAATATCCTTTTTTTTATCTTCCATTTTTTTGGTTTTGATTAAGTTTAAAATAAAACCAAAGTGAAAAAAATATGTTTTTAAAACAAGCAATCTTCTAAAAAAATTGTTTAATTAAAAATTCATAAATATTTAAATTGAATAATTTATTTAAAACAAACAAAAAAGAAAAGAAAAAAAAACAATCTAACGAAGAGACAAAAATTTCTTATAAATGTTTGATTGTTTTCTTACCCGTCGTGAAAAGAATTTCCAACAGGTATCCACCGAAAATTTTCACCTTCTTCATTTTGGGTTTTTATAATCATAATTATTAGTTCGGGAAAGAAAAAAAAAATATACACCACCACGCTTTTAATAGACATAGTGATGATGACGACGAAACGTTTCTTTTAATGGTTCTCCAGTACCGTCATTTTTATATTGTGTCAAATTCTATTCTTCTTAAGGTGTTTACGCATGCGTTTTACTGAAAGTCCTGTACACTTTGCGCATATTTTATAATTGAATAAATAGCTTCTGTTGTTATATTGTTGATTGAAACAAATATTCATTTGATCGTGAAGATATGTAACTTTTTCATTTTCTTATTTAGTTTGATTGAGGAGTGTGGAAACTAATGCAGATAAAAGAAAAAGAAGAAATATTCAATTTTTTCCACATTAAAGAAGTCATATGAAATTTCCGTTTCATACTTTTCTTTACTTTCTCTATACTATTGTGTATTAAAAACAAAATGAGTTAGAAACGCTTAAGATCTATATCCTGGACGGTAAGTTGCTTACCAGTTTGTGTTTCGAATTTTCGAAACTATGGACAAGTTGTTTCAGCGATATGAAAATCCAAACTAAAGTTGAAACGACTTATTGGTTGGTCGAATCAATAGCGTGAAACAACTTATGGTATGTACTAAGAGCCCTGATTTTGAGATGAATTGTTAAACACTAATTTAAAACTGTGAAGGATAATTTTTTTGATTCTTTTTTTCAGTTGAGTCTTAAAAGCTTCAACTATTAGAAATGTGAATAATGAGAGCTTTTCTAAATTTCAAACGCAAAGAAAAAATAAAATATTAGAAACTACCGGCAACGTAACAAGTAGTATCTGCTTCTGCTATAGTCCTTACGATATCCTGTGGTGTGAATATGATATGGCATTTTTCTATACATATTTATGGCGTTTACATGGCGACCTAAAAATTGAATTCAGATCGAGTTGAAACTCAACGCGGATTTTTTAGCTTTACCAGATTGACAGATTGAACTGAAGTCGACTTCAAATCAGCTTCAAATTGACAAACGCTTGCAAACAAATTTTTATTTTTTAGTTTAAATTTTGCCTCTGTTTATAATCTATTTTAAATTTTTAAGTCGATCTGGATTTACATGCAAATTTCAAGTCGATCAGAAGTCGGACTGAAGTCTTTACAGGCTTTACATGGTTGATTTTTGGATTGAAGTCACCTTCGAGTGGATCATGTAAACACCATAATTTACAGATAACAAGAATAAGAGAGTACCTTCCTTGGTTTAGTTGTTCGAACTTGTTTCCAAGTAGAAATTATCATTAAAGGTGCAGTCTTCTTTTCTGTCGCTGTAAAACTCCACTGGATAAATCGAGTTAACCATATTGGGTGGTTTACTCTCTTATTTATAGAGAATGTATTTAATATAATAAATTATTTTCTTAAATAATCAGAAACTATGTAACAAAAAATTTTAAATACAAAAACGATCATATTTTTTACGATGTGGAAATTGTTCTGTCGTAATTTCTTTACTTTTTTTTTAAAGATATTGTTGTAATTTTTTAAGTACTTTAAATTTTTATGAAATGAAAGCATTAGTCAGGGTTGGGTGACGTTTCAAGATGAATATCGTCGAGTGTAAAAGTATGGCATACAATTTTAATATCTTTGAAGAAGATAAATTTCAGTTTTCATCGAAACTATTATATAGTAAGTCATTTAAAAATATAAATATAAAAACCAAATACAGAAAAAAAACTAGGTATAAACTTGTCTCTGTTTTTATCGGTTTTTAGTAGATTTTTTAATTTATTGTTTTGGCAGTTTTATTAGATTGAATTTTAGTTAACAATGTTATGACCGTATTTTAATGTACTATTTTCTATAATAGATTTTTTTAAAACTTTATATATTATATATTTTCTTGGAATGTGTTATTGAATATTTTAAACGTGGGGTAAAGAAAATTTTTATTATATAGTGGTGCGCAATTTGAACTGAAATTTAATGAGTTTTAGTAAGATTATAAAACAAAAATGAAGTAACTAGACGGGTACATATATTAGGATATATATTTAATGTTTATGAAAGCAGAATGCTGGAAAGATATTTCGTTTTTTATTTCTTTCCTAAATTTATACAAGCGTTTAATTTAATCTTTATATAGTTAAACAAAACTCAATTGAAATAAATAATTAAAAGAAAAAAAAATTTTCTTTAATTATTTTTTTTCACATGAAGTGATCATAAAAATGTTTGTTTCTTCTTTTTTAACATTTTTATTGGAATCTTTCACTATTTAAGAAAATTTTATGAGTTTTCAACATTTTAAAAGGCATTCTTAGGAAGTTGTTTGATTTTAGAGTTCTAAAAATGAAAATTATTCTTTAATTAAAAGAAAAACAAAAGCATTTTTTATAATCACAATTTAATTTAGTATTATTTAATTATTAAGACTTTTAAGATAAAAAAAAATAATAAAATAAAATTTATACATTTTAATTTAGATAACCGATATTTCCTTAAAAATATTCCGATTTGTTGTGAAATTTAAAATATATCAAATTTTTTTCTCACAAAAATTCATGAAAGTTTTGGGGATTCGAGTCTAGTAAAGAGCGTGTAGAACAGTTTCGGTACTGAAATAATTAATAAAATTCGATATACTTTTGATCATAAAGAACCATTTCCATTTTAGAATTTTAGATCGAAATCTAATCAGTTCATCTCCTTATTGGTACCTGTTCTTGTTGTACTAAATTTTAAGAAGATCCCTTCACACAACAATTCAATCATAGTCATGAAAATGATAAATTCTGATTTAGATCATTACAACAAATATATGTATTTTCATTGAAAATTACCAGAAAAAAACTCTCTTATACTTCAGTTTAAAGTCTAAGAAAGTAGTAAAAATCAATTTTCTAATGTTCTAAAATGAATTCATTAAAAATTAAATGAAATACAAAAATTTCTTGAATATTTTTCCAAATTTTAAAAGGAAATATTAAAGCTTTTCCAAACGAACCACCAACGTTAAATTTAATTAAAAGAATCTTAATTCTAAAGGGAAATAAATATGTATACAAACCCTTTTATGTCATTCACATCTTTTACTTTTAAATATATTTAAAATCACCCTCTTTTTTCCACCCCCGCTTATTAATATGAAAACCTCAAAAAAAAAGAAAGGGCGGTTTATATATATATCCAAGAAAGATAAATTACGAACTCAAAGAACCATTTTCGGGGTATTATATAAAGAAAATTTTCACTGGAAAAGTCCCTTTTTCAATAATTACGAATAATAAATTTGTCAAAATTCTTGTGGTTATAATTTTTCAATTGATTTAATTAAATGTTTCTTCAAGAAAAAAACATTTTTCTTTTTTCTGATGGATAAAAGAACGACCATATAATTTTTGGGTGGTGCTACTTTTAATAAGTGATTACTTATTGGGTATAGTATAAACATTTTATAGACATTTTTTATTCATATTTAATTGAAAGGAAATAAGTTTTATAGTCGAACAAAACGATAATAATTAATATCTTTTTTCAGATAACAACAAAAATTGAACTAGATTTAGTTAACCATATATATGAACAATATGAACCACCACCACAAACTGCCTGTCAACCACAAAAACACACAATTTCGACCAAAAAACTCTACAAAAAGAGGCATAATAGCTCAAAAATACATAAAATATAGGTTTCTGTTTTCTAAAAATCCGGTATGCTATTCTATTCTTATGTATTTTACATAAAAAGAAGACGACGAATAGAATATAGTAAAAAATATTAATTTTAATAAATTGTATTTGACAGGGTGTCAGTTTTGTGACCAAAGAAATTTCTGGTAATAAATTATCTAAGCCGCTATCATTTGTGGTTACAGAGAATTCAAGTAGTAGTGTTTCTTTTGATAACCGTGATTTGCATTACAAAAACAAAATTTTAAAAGCCCAACAGTTGCTGCTTTTCTCTTCTTTTTTCTTTGTGGTTCTATCATACCATAATTTAATGAAACCAATTTTTTTTTCCAGCAGGGTGGATATGGCTTCTAAATATTCCTCATGAGTATATCTTATTAATAATTTTACTGATATTTTTTCGATGTGTTCTGATGTGCATATACATATATTCTGTTGTTATACCCATGTCACCCATATTACCCTTAGAATATAATATATACCAGTCTAATAACGATTGAATAGAACCCGCTTAACCGCATAAGTTTTTATAGAGTTCGATGGTGTCTTTAATTATAAGTCGTTTCTTTTTTTCGGTGGACACATATTCGACATTATATCATTTACGAACGAATCATGCATATGAAATTTTCTTTTTTTTCGGGTCTTTTTGAATAATAGCTAATACCGGAACAATATGATGCAATTATGAATTATGTAGAATGGTTTATGGAATACATAATATGAATTATTTTTTTGAATAGTTTTTATGAGCAAAAAAAAAGAAGAATATTTTCGTTTTTAAAAGATTCCAGATTTTCGAAACTCTGTTCAAACATTTATGATTGATATTTCCGGAAAATTTAATGTACATAAGGGTAAAAAAAAATCATATTTTAATGAATTAATATTATAAGTAAATATAGGAAAACTCACAACGATTAATTGTATTTATGCAAATGACAGACACAAGTGAAATGTTTTAAGTTAATTGTGAGTGAATTTCAAATCTTAAATTGTATTTTCTTAAGATTGTTCTTCTTTTCGTTAATGAACAGAGTTGTTTCTCGAAAAAGTCTTCAAAAATCATCTTCCCAATTTTAGTAGTTTTAGATGTTTAATAATATACAAAATAATTGACTATAA
Organism: Xylophagus ater; assembly: GCA_963422695.1. Classification (NCBI taxonomy): domain Eukaryota; kingdom Metazoa; phylum Arthropoda; class Insecta; order Diptera; family Xylophagidae; genus Xylophagus; species Xylophagus ater. Next base: position 5,707,557 of record OY730481.1, read on the forward strand.
ATATGAATTATAAAATTTACGTATAAAGAATAGAAGAGGTTTTGTAGTAGACTGAAAAAACCAATGTAGGCAAAGAAAAATAAATACATGAAGAATCGAGACCTGGATTTGAACCAGAGTCTCATCAGTTTCTAGAGACGAGGTCTCAACCAACTTGACCATTCAACACTGTAGTCATAAATCTGTTCATTTGCCTTTTTTCGTAAATTCTAAATATTATATTATTCAAACAATACAACAGTTATTCTATAAAACCTTTCAACTCTCAATGCCAATTTATTTGTACTCTAATTTTAACTCTACACCAAAGAGCTGCCATGACTGCGATACTAGTGCGTAACTCTACACAATATAATTCAGTTTGGTCGTCACTATTTTACAATACAACGCCAATGTTAAAATCTAACAGTTTATACAATAGAGATGGTTTGTACCGAGAAATAGAAGCAAGAATACCATTAAAGTTGTTTAGTATGCAAATTGAAAATGATATTCCAGGAAATCCCTAAATTCATCTCTGTTTATATATCAAAAATTATGATAAATGAAAGTATGGAAATCATCTGGATACTGACATATGATTTTTGACTTGGAGAATGAATAAAATTTTGATGTATTGACATTAAATTGTATTCATTCAAACATAAATAGCATATATGTGTGGTTTTTTTTTTAATGAAATTTATGTTTCCGGTATTAATTTAATTTCTATATGAATATGAAATTTATGGAAAAAGGTATTTCTATTAAAAAAATCTCCCTACTTTAGTGTCTAAATTAAACCTATCACTATCAAAATAAAAATATGTAAATCATTATACATATAAAATGTAAAAATATCCATTTTAGGTCAAAAAATTTTATTAACTCTCAGCACACACATCCATTAAATAATTATTAACACTTTTATAAAGCTTTTAGAGGGTATAAATATCTAAGCCAAACAATACAGGATATATTTATGTAGACGTTTCTTTTTTTGCCTAAATCCATCAATCTAGTCAACCATATCTACTCTACATAATTTTTTTGTTGCTTCTCATATATAATAACTATTTCATCTAACAAATTAAAACAACATTGTAAAGGTACATACTAAAATTACTTAATGGGCATACTTCCCTCTAATTAGTTTGATGATATCGCAAAAGATGTGTTGCTAAATTAAAATAATAATAATAATAATAGTAACTAATGGTTAGTCAGAGAAAAGAACACAGATATATACATAGAGGTATATAAAGACATTAAATGTGATGACCAACGAAAAATATGATATGTCTAAAAAATTTTCTAGACAAATATATCATAAAATATTATACAGTATGTAATGTGTTAATTGACAGAAAGGCCAAAGGGGCCATGCACTTAATTAAGTCATCCAACATCGAAATACTCAAACAAAACAGAAAAATAATAACAACAAGAATTCTCTCCATCAAAATTGGGTAGTATATATGTAGTTGAGGCTACTGTCCTCGCATCGAATATAATTTTATTAGTAGAGTCTAACCACGGAAAAAAAAAAGAAAAACAACGCCTCATGCTTTTTATTACCAAAAAAAAAAAAAAGAAAACAAAGTTTTAAAGGAAAGTTTAAGAAGTATTTATGACACAAAAAATGAAATCACTTGCGGCGAAAGAAGAAAAAAACAAAACCTCTTAAGGAAGGAAGAATATATACAATTTTCTTCATTTGGCACAAAGATTTTCTTGTTGTACTTGTGTCTCCTTCAATTCCAAATTTTCTCCCAAAAAGAAAAAAAAGTTCAAAAAATATATATTTAAAAAAAAAAAATCTCAACATCGAAAATAGCGAGAGTAGAGTAGATCTACTTTAGACCATTAAGTGGTTCCATAATTGGACCATTATTGATTATCTCGCCTTAAGGTTTACCATAAAGTTTTTTTTTTTTTTTGGGTATTCTTATTTTTGGCTTCTTCTTATAAGCTCTTCAAATAAGAAACCAAACCATCATCAACCAAAAAAAAAAAACGAAAGAAAACCAAATCAAGTCCAAACCAACATAAAATATAGAAGAAATTAAACTGGATAAAAAGTTTTCTTTTTTTTCGGAAGCATCTCTCGCTTTTCTAATCAATAAAATTGCCAACGGATGTTTTCAAATGTTTCTCTATACCTATGTATATAAAGGAAATCTTTATACTATTGTATAAAAATGATATAATAATGAAATTTTAGGTATTCTACATGATACCGTGATTTTAAGATGCGATTTACTTTCGCTAGAAGCCAGGAATAAAAAAACAATTCATTTGGTTATTATAAAAGAAAAAAAGTCGAAGGTCAAAAAACGTCTTTCTTGTATTTCTTAACCATAAAGCTTATCAAAGCTTATTTTTTGTTGTTGTTGTCTTTTGGTAATAAGATCCCACAAGTAGGAGGCAAATAATATGGAGGCCCCAAAAAACAAGAAAATTAATTTGAAATCGCAAATCAAGATAAAATACCCGAAAAAAATTTATAATATTCTTCAAAAAGTCACATAACAACAATTTCTTAAGGTCGAAGAAGAATTTCTTTTACTTTGGAGGAGAATGATTCCTGTTCTTAGAAGACATTTCGAGCGATTAATTGGTTTTTACTTTTCTCAACTGTTGTTCTTGCTGTTTTCTTTTTTTTGATATTATTTTAATTTGAAAGCAATTAGAAATAAATTTATTGAAATCTTAAATTGAAATTCAATTACTTCAGATTGTAAGACTTTTTGTTCGCTCAAAATTGAATTGAATTTTATTTATATTAAAATCATTGTTTTTTTTTTGTTTTTATTTGTGTTTGTTTTTAATTAATATGAATTTCTGTTTTTTTTGGGGGGCAAATTGAAATTGAAAACTTCTTTAGAAATTATTTAAGAAGAAAATTTTTGGGTCGACCAAACCAATCCCTGTGACAGTACAAATGATATTTTATTGAAAAAAAATAAGCATTTTATTTAAAAAGAAAAAAATTTAAAACAGAAATTAAAATTAAACACCAAAATTCGTTTGGTTTAATGGTTTAAGAGCAGGACTATATCGTGAATGAATCAGAACTTCCTAGCCCGATTCTTTCATTTTTTGGACGAGTGACCATATGTACATGTACATATGTACATATGTTATGCATGTGATCTAGCGTTAATATGTACAACTCTTTTGAGACTTACCGACTACGCTTTTTAATGGTTTAAATTTTAATAATAACAGCTCAAATCGAGCTTAAATGTGGATTAATTTCCATAATAAAGTCAATTGTTATTAGGAATTATATAAAAGTTGTCTCAGTTCAAAACTTACTGACGTGAAAGTCAAAAACTTGTGCATTACCATTTACCACACCCGGCATTCGAGAGACTGGTTGGACTGTTGGAATTAAGGCGAATTTTTCAATACTCAATTTTGATATGTTAAAACCCTAAGCAATCTCTCTCGTGTCGGTAAACGTCGATTGGATTCGATCGAAGACTTTTATTTTGTCGTTATCAACGCTGTTATAACTTTTTCGACGAAACCAATAATACCAAAAATTCACATGAAAAATTAACACATTTTTTTCACAGTTAAAATAATAAATCATTTTTTTTTCGGTTTTTCATTAAAAACATATTTCAATTAACATAGTGTAAAATTTTAATTAATTAAGTTCTTTAAAAAGAACAAATTATTGATTATTTTGTTTTTCTAATATATAAGAAAAAAAAAAAACAAACAAAAAAAAAACACTGACCCTTTAATTAAAATTTTAGTTACATTAATGTTCTGATAATAACACATCGTTAAAGAACTCCCCAAGCCACCCGCGTCGAAAGTGTCAAAATGATAAAAATTTGGTATTATTTTTGGTCTAATTCGAAGTAATAAAGTCATACATAAATGATTCTATTACCATATATGAGAATATCATATGACATATTCAAGAAATAACAAGCTAATAAATTACAAGATAAAAATTAAAGAAAATAATAGCCCTGAAACAGAATTAAGACAAACACCAAAAAGAACTTATTAATAATATCCACACACGCCTTAGTCAGAAAATATTACATTTAGTTATAATTGAGTTATTATATGAATGCAATATGACCATTTGTATGACTAATAAAACTAACCCAGCAATTGTTTTTTTTTTGGTTATTTTAAAATAAATCAAATAAATCAAGAAGCAGACATGAATTCATTATTTTGCAGCATTAACAGCATTTCATATATATATATATATCTAAAGGAAAAAGGGATGGTATGAATAAGGGCACACCTTGTTATAATCCAAACCAACCAACGGACCTGGAACCAACGAAATTTATAGTACAATATATGTAATAGTTATATGAGCACAGCTGCTGGGCTTCTTTCAATAAATGTATATATGTAAGCGCGAACCTGCAAATCTCCAGAAAAATCTTCTTCTATACTTCCTTTCTTTCATTTCCTATATATACCTATAGATCTCACTGGAGAGCAATAAATATTTCGCCCTAAATATAAAGCTCGCGTGATAACTGAAACCAAAAAAGAAAAAGAAATAGACACCCCTTTCCGGATTCTAGTAGCTAAACTCGGCACACATAACAAGAGTAAAAATAATGAAATTTTAACTATACTATTTTCGACTGCGGAACCACTTACCTAAATTTATGCATTTTTATGTAAATTTAACTCCATTAAAAAAACATATATATATATTTCCTAATATAACATAGTGTGAATATTTTTGGTACTTTGTACTAAAGGTAATACAACCTTAAAATGGAAAAAAGAAATCATGTAAGCATTTTCTTTTATAGCAGATGGGAATATATCCCACTGCCGCCACCAATTTATTGAAGGATTTTTGATGTTGCTATTCAAAAAATTTGTTCTATTTTGTTGTTGTGTGTGGATTTTTTCTTTCTTTTTTTTTGGCAACTTAAAGTCTTTGTAGTACAAAATGTTTGGTAGCTCTGGTTAAAACCTAATCGATTTTCACCTCTTATGTAAATTTAGGTTATATGCTAACATGACTTCTCTCTAACTGGTTAGTTTTATTTCTTTTCTTGTTTTTTTTTTTTCGCCCTAGTCGTGGTTTTGCTTGGGAAAATGATTCATTTTGATATAGACGAAAATTTTATTAAAATTATGAACGAGTTCTTATTAAGGTTTCTCATGTAGTTTTGATATGATCTAGGTTTTTTTTTTACTATAATATGATGTCATATAATGTATGTTTAGTTGATGTTTTTTTTTCTTGTACTATATATGAATGAGTTTACTCTTAAAAATACGATGTATTTGCATGCATAAAGTTCACTGTACATTACTTTGTGAGATTTACTCGTTGAAAAAAGGTTATGTAACAAAAATTCTTTTTATGTTTTATTTCTTTTAAACTTATGATTCTTTCACATGAATTTAGCTTTCACCTGTATTTGTCATTTTTATAGATGTTTGGCTTATTATTATTCATCCAGCATAAGATACCTACTTTCTTACACCTTTCTAAGATAAAAATGTTTTTTTTTTTTTGGGGTAATAAAAGTTTTTCTTTATATACTTTTGAAATGGATATGTTTTCAAGTTTTTAAGTCGACCGAAATATAAAATAAAACAGACAATTGTGTTTAAGGGCAAAGAAATAAGAGTACATCTAAAAAAAGAAATATCTTAAATCGAAATCATATCCTCACGAAAACTGGGAATAAAAAGGAATCCTGGTATGATGAAAAAAGGAACAAGACCATATATACATTCGGACTTAGTTCGTTTCTTGTAGTTGTAGTTTGAGAGATACTTAGCTCGATTTTGTTTTTTTTTTTTTTTTGTCTTTTATTTTCATTTGTTTCGGTTTGGTTGGTTACTTCGGGTCGAGGCCCATTAATCCTACTTAAGACATACATTCTTTTGGAGACATAGTTCAGGGTTTTTGGGTTAATGGCTGGAACATGAAATTATTTTGCCGTTACCATCTTCTTGAAAAACATTTTCATCGTTTTCTTCCTTCTTCTTCATAGAATATCTTTATTTGGCTCATATAAGCTGTCGAACGTGTTATGTTCTTAAGATAAAGAACTTAGTTTCTGACTATTATTGTACACCAACAAGAAATTTACTGCTTAAGATATATATATATATATAAGAAAATTCTCATAGGAAATTTTATCTATAAGGATATGTTATGGAATATTTTAAGAAAGATTCCTTCTTCTTTCTTTTAAGATATAAACTTTTTGAATTGTTTATATATAGACATGTCGAGTAGATATATTCCTTGGAGAGATCTTGAAAAATTTCTTTAGGGATTTTCTCTAATAAATATATATAGAAATAAAATTGTTTACTTTTGTTTGATTTACGAATTACTTTCATTTTTATCGAGAAATTTTCTTTCTTTCGTTTTTTTTAAGTACAATTTGCTGTTCGAAAAATTCTTACATTTTTCTATGTAAATAAAAAAGTATTCAATGTTTAAATTTAATCGTGATTGAAATGTTACAAATAAAACTCTATAAAAATGTCGAAAAAAAGGAAATTTTCACAATTTTTCCTTCGGGATTTTGTATATGAAATAAAATTTTGTTTGTAAAAACAACTTACCCACACTATAAACTCTGGAATTAATAATCCTGTAACAAAAAAAGAAAAAGAAAATAGATATTAATTAATTATATCTTTATTAATTTCTAATAAAATTAAGTTAACATCTGGTTATAAGTGTCAGTAATAATAATCTCAATAAAATAATAACCAATTATTGTGCCTTAAAAAAAGGGCAAATAATTTGTTTCTGTCCGAGTTAATTATACTTTCTACTTAAATAAAAAAAACGACAATTGTTTTTCGAAGCAATTTAATTCAATAGATTCATTTAAGCATAACATGACCAACTGTCACCCCGTTCATATTCCATCCAACTAGAACGACAACAATTGCACCCGAATAAAAAGATATATATTAAGAAAAAAAAAAAACCCTTTTTATTGTATATTTTCTTCATTATAAATATTCATTCGAATGGAATAGATTCCAAGTGCTACAAAACTTATCTATAATTGAATTATCTTTTATCAGCAACAGGAACAAGAAAAGACAGAGCTAAGATATTATTTTAACACGGCTATAAACAATTATCTTTTCATATTCAACAACTGTCACATAATTTTCAGAAAACTTGTAAGAAAATAATTTTCTTTTGACAAAAAAAAAAGAAAAAAATTTCCCCAAAAAAAAATCCATAAGAATAAAAGAAAATCTTCTGCTTCATAATATTACGAAAGAATTTCGAATATACCGGAAATTCATTATCACTCGTTACTTCCAGAAGATAACACACACAATCCGAAAGATGTCTTTGCTCTTCCCAACGAATATATCCATGTGCGTTTTCTTCCGATTAAACCTCTGGCAGAATTCATTTTATTATAAATTATAAGGCGTTAAAAAAAAATTACGATAAAGAATCTTAGGTTTTTCCAAATTTTAAAGACTTGAAGCAAATATATAATAAACTCATCACACTGAACTGTCAGACATATTTGTAACCAGCTGCCATCCATTCTGACCATTATTCCTATTTCAAAATAGTGTGGTAAATTAAAAATTATTAAACTACCTGACTTCAGTTCAATTTCAGAAGAAAATATAAATCATGTCCATAGAAAAATATTCTTTAAATTGAACTGGAAATATGTACAACAACAAAAAAAGGAAGAAGCGACAAGGGTTTAGATAGCCAAAAAATCCTAATAAAGGTAACAAAAAATCTTTTACCTGATTATCATTAAAGTAATACCTAATATACAGTAACAAAAAAAAAAAGATCCCTAAAAATATATCTTATGAACCTTTATGTCCTGAAGACAACAACCAAATCCAGGGAAAAAAAATTAGAAGCAACCAAAAGTGTCGGAAATCACACCAAATACGACAGGCAAAAATTGCGTCGATATGCGCTTAAATTTAACCATATTTATGTTGGAAACAGCGACGGGTATCATGGCGACGATGGTGATGACGATTTCGACCTGATGGCATATAATAATGAAAAGGTAAAGATCAAAAGAAATAGACCTTTTTTTTGCTTTACTTCGTTGTTGAGGCTGTACTGATTCAACGGCTGTTGTATAGTTCAAACGAAACATTTTTTTTTTCTTTTTTGGTACAAAAATACCTGTACAAAATATTCTCAAAAACGTTAGACGATAAAATATATGTTATATATTGAAAGTCATCATGATTCTAGCCTAAGGTATGAAAAATCAGTACACACAATAACATATGTACAAAAATAAACCTGAATCCCGAAGACAAAAAAAAAACAAAACAGCTTCCAAAAGACATCCGTTTTATACTATTGTGAATAATTTTTTTCTCGTATATATTTTTGGTATCAATTCCAAATCCAAACGAAGGATTTTATTCCCTTTTCTCGATGTATAGTATGCCGTTCATGATCTCATATCCTTTTGTACTATTTACCTTTCATATAAAAAAGGAGTCTATATTTTTAATACCAACTTTATTATTTTTTTGTTTTGTAGATTTCATAGAAATCCGAGAAATTCCAACAACAACAGCAAATTTATCTGAAATATGAGACATATATAAATATTTATCATCACGTTATGAATACACTTCTTGACACTATTCGAAACTGGACTGGATATATCGTTTATTATATGACGTTTATTCAATTCATAAATTGTTTTTTTTTTTGTAAATAAAACGAAGGAAGTGTAAACCTCTTTCTAAAAGCAGATGAACAAGATTTTAGTAAAGAGTGTCTCGGAATTATTAGTAAAAGATTTGAATAGGATTTCAAATTCATTGCCTTGAAAAAATCATTAAAAAAATAAGCATTTCATCATGGAAAGGCTTACATCGACACAGCGTCTCCAAATTGTGATTAATGATTAATGATGATCCAATGTTTTATCGCAGAATTTGGTTTAGCAATGAAGTCCATTTCTGGCTAAATGGATAATGTCCGTAATATCTGGTTTCAACAAGACAGCGCCACTAGCCATACAACATTTGAAACAATGGACATGTTGAGAAATCATTTCGGTGAGCAGCTAATTTTATGTTGTGATTTGTCCGCCTAAATGGGATTATTTTCTTTGGGTTTACATGAAGTGTTCAGTCTACGCGGATAATCCAGCCAGATTGATGACTTGGAAGATTCTAGTCGTAATGCTCGAACAAGTGGTTCAAAATTGGACCTATAGAATGGAAGAGTTACAGCGTAGCTGTGGCCAACATTTGAATGACATAATCTTCAAAAAAAATAAATGGTATCCGATTGTTCTTTCGGTTCTTAATAAAGTTTTCACTATCACATTCAGTTCTATGTATTTCATTTCAAAATATTGTCCTGAACCTATCACGATGAATCACCCTATACATCTTGAAAGTGTAATTATACACATTTTAATCAAACTAAACCAAAAAGGTGTAATATTAATCTGGATTTCGTAAAAAGAAATAAAATGTTTTAATTTCCCATTCAGAAATCCGAATTAAAAGTGGAGACTTTCTTTTAGTCCTGTATTTTATACGTCAATTTTAGATCAAATTTACTCCTTTTTGTCAATTTAATTTCCATTCACAAATACAACCAAAAAGAAAAACGCGTAAAAAATATATATGCAAATAAATAAAGGGTTGAAGAAATTGAATGAAATATAATTTATATTTTATAGAATTGAATTTTTTTTTTTCTTCATGTTATAGGAAATCCTTTCTTTACCTATTAGAGGTGATGAAATTGTAGAATCCCGCAAACAAACAAAAAAATGAAAAGGATAAATTGAAAATGACATTCATACGAAAAAAAAAAAACAAAATCCCAGGAAAAGTTGAAAGAAAGAATATATTCCATTTCTTTTCTTTAACGAAATTTTTATTTTGAAAGGAATTGAATACCTTAAATCCTTTCTTTTTTCTTTTTTTGTTATTCTATAAATTGAAAATATGTCTTTTGTATACACAAAAAGTTAAGAAAGTGATAAAGAAGTTCCTATTTTAATGCGTTTAAGGAAATGAAAAATGAAATTTGTTAAAAGGGATTTGAAGTTTTGTGAAAGAATATTTTTGGTATAGTCACAAAAGATCCTTTAAATTTATACAACATACAAGGATATATATTTAAGACTGAAGAAAGATTGTTATATAAGTTTTTAAATACAAATTCGGATACTATATGAGTCTTAAATTTTCAAAATTCCATTAAACTCATGACAAACTTCATTATTAGAACATTTTATATTCAATTAAATAAAAATCATGTAACGATAATTTGTACAAAAAATCCGCCCAACAAATAAAAGGAGTGACAAAAAGCATTTAAAATCAAATAAAAATTATGAAAAGAAAAATAACAAACCAAGCCCAAAAGACAAGATTACTTGAAACAATTTAATGAAAACCGCCTATTTTCTTTACAACGGAAATAAAATACTTAAAAAACAATGACAACAAACATTTTTTTTATCTTCCAACTTATCGAACTTTTATCGGTGAATTTCCTCCTCTTATATAAAAGTCCAATGCGGAGGAAAAACACAACATATCAATTTTGACCAGTTGGCTGGTCCAACGTTGAGATGTTTTAATCATGATATTTAAAGATTTGAAATTGTAATGTAAGATAACACTATTTGGACAACATTTAATATGTCCAAAAATGGGGAAGAATCTAAAGTGCATGGTTTCGATGATGGTTACCCGAATAAATTTCATGCTCCTCAATATTTTAACACTTGATGCCTGAGTTTAATGTGTGTTTTTGAGCAGACACTATACCATAGCTAGAAATTTGTAGTTATCGATAGATCTATGAGTATAAAAACGACAACCAAAAAAAAAACCTGACCAAACTCAATACACTCTTCTCAATTGAAGAATTACCACCCACTGGTATTATTGTAAATTGATCGATTTATTTGTTTATATACACTTTTTGTGTTGTTCTTTCTTTTTTCCCTGAAATTAGAGATTTTACTCATCGCCATCGCCATCATCATCATCATCAGCAAGCATCACAAGCACTTGAAAATCATTTTACAAGTAAAATTGTTTAGGAAAAAAAAAGAAAATGATAAAATCAAAATGTTTGGAAAGATATGTAATATGAGAAAAATAAAAACACACATGAGAGAAATAAAATAACATAAACATTGCGATTATAAAATGGTACAAAATGATGTTATATTTTTTTTGGGTATTTTATTTGTTGGGATCACTAAAGAAGAGGGTGGGTTCTAATTTGTTGTTTAATGTCATCTTGTATTTCGGCACTTTGACAGATTTCTTTATAATTATGTTTTGAATTTTGTTTTTTTTTTTTTCCATACTAAAATTGTGTTCGATAAAAAAATGTGTGATCGCAGAACTCGAAGATCTTTTCCGGATCTTGAATAATCCTATAAACAGCTTAATAAAAAGTTTTCAGTGATTATTTCTTGGAAAAATTGTTGGGAAAATACGATAAAAACTATTTAGAAAAGGAAATGTACACTTTGAAGTTGCCGGCAAATAACAATTTGCTAGTTTTATATGGGAACCAATGCTTAAGTAAATTAAAAAAATAAAACTTCAGTTTAAGATAACAACAAACTCAACATTAAAAAAAAGAGGTATCAACATGCATCCAAATAAGTATTTGATCTACAGTATAGTTGCAACCTAATTTTGGTACAAAAAGGTTCGATACACTTACCCCACGACTCCACTGGACTTTTTTCAAAACATATTTTCAGTCAGACTGATAAAAAAGTCCAAATCTTAGAGTCTCCACATGACATTTTTTCAGTTCGACTGAAAATAAGTCTTGAAATAAGTCGTGTGGAGGCGTGTGGTTACAGTTGCATAAGGATTTCAAAACTCCTATATAGATTACTAGCAGAACTATGTCCTATCACTGCCATTTGAAAGAAATTCATATGTACTCACTATTGTGTGCCATATAGCAAAATTCATCGAACACAATTAGATTTTTGGCTACACCGCATAGACTTTAAAATCCAAAATGCTAAAGCACGTACATCTATGATCATTATCAAGATTTAAAGACGAAATCCATGAGTTTGATTAGTTTGCTATTCTATAGTCAACCTAAAAGGTTCATACAATCATATTTCAAAACCAGTGTTAATCGAAACAAAAATCAATAACTTTAGACACTATTTTGAATAATTTTATATGTCGAAATTTCAGATAACGTAATTTTGATTTCAAATTTCATCGTATATCGAAACATCGTAACATTTTTGAACTAATTTTATTTATAAGCTATCCTCTTTATTGGTGTATGTGATGTTTTGATAAATGAACGAGTAAAAAAAAGAAATATCCAATTTCTGACTAATGGAATTGAAAAATCTAAAAATTTTGTTCCTAATGTTGTTTCAGGCAAATTTTTTTCGGTTCATGATGATAAAGCAATCGATGTTCTTAGGCAAAGATTTTGTATAGGTATTACGGTTTGTTTGTTTATTTTTTTTCGTCTCTTGTGTACAATTTAAGGTTGACATTTTCTTGTTTTCTTTTCTTTTTTGATGAACACGATTCGAAAGGCGTTCAACTACAATAAAACATTTTGTTTCAAAAATGTTGTAAATTTGATTTTTATCATGAGGACCGTACCCAAAAAATTTCAGAAAATTTTCCAGTTCAAAATGTTTATATTAATATTATTCGCAATAAGAAGAAAAAATAAAATGTTGTAGCTAGTTGAAGAAATGATACAGCAGAGTCTCGGAAGATGAAGATTGAGGACCAGACATTTTATTGTCAAATAATCATCAAAACGATGACTACTTGCTGTTCTGCCCAAAAAATGCCGTCAACAATTTCTGACCGTAAAACAATAATGACGAGATATCTCGTCATCCAACCACAAAATATTTTTCAATAGAACCAGAAAACTCTTAAGACGATAACACTGTATTTCAATATAAAAAGGATTTAAAATTTTATCGATTTGTAATTAAAGTCATAAGAATAGGAATTGAAGTGCCTACATCCAAACAAGAGAGATGAATTACTTGTAAGTCTCGAGAGGAATTTAAATAAACCGAGATACTTGTTATACGATTGTTAGACACAAAAAATGAAGGAAGGAAGTACAAAATTTGCCTAAAAATTTCCTCATCACTTTTTCTAAAGTTTTAATATAAATTTTAAGATTGAATTTTAAATAATAAAAAAAGAAAATCTTTCAAATTTCTACGACAAAATGACAACAAAGATTTCCAAAATTATGTTTATATTTCAGTCAAAAAAAAGAAAAATGAAAATATCATAAATTTACAAATTGAAAATTCATGTAATTTTCAGCAGATGAAAAATATCAAAAAATGAAAACTTATGAATCATATTTTAAATAAAACAGAAAAAATTAAGTTATTAAAAAAAATATGTTTATTAACATTTTTAATATTTCAAAACATTCATTAAAAAAAGAAAGAAAATCTTAAAACACTGTAATTTTCACTTTGATCATTAAAGATATTAAAAAAATCTTATGAATTTCACAACATCGAAGTAATATTTTTTTTTTTTATATTTAATAAAATTAAACTTAAGATTCGTGCGATTTCCATCAAGTTTCCATCAAGTTTATTAAAGACGTTCATCACATATTCTTCCCATACATTATCACAAAGTAACAGAAAATTCTTGTTTTCTTGATGATGAGCTAAAACATCTGCCAAATTAATGAAACATTACATAATTTTCTTTTTTCTTTTGCTCCGGCTATTTATTCCTTTATTGTTTTTCTCAGCCCGAATTGTAGATATTTTGTGGGAGTTTATAAGGAAATTGAATTTCCTTTCTTTAGTCTTTCATATCCGAAAATATTTGTGGAAGGAAAAAAAAAATAACCAAAACCAACCATCTAATTTACTTTTCAGAAAATAATATGAAATAATGATGAAAAACCATCGAAAAATTTTACATTTTTATGAAAAATTACTAACAAAAAAAAAGAAAATGAATATGAAAATTTCCATAAAAACCCCGAAAATAGATACTATCTAAAAGAGAAGCGCATTTTTAGAGAAAAACGTATAAAAAAAAGTAAACAATTCTGCGATTGTAGAAATTTCCACAACAAAATAATAATCAGGAATAATATTTGAGAAAATCATCTACAGGAACTTTTTCATCCTTCCAAAAAAATTGTTCACTTGTTCTTTAAGAATAGGGTAAACTAGAGGACAAGAACTATATAGTTTCGAGTCGATACTAACTGTTGAAAAATCGATTCTAGACTAGACTAATCATGGATCGATAATTAAGAAATTCCAGCGTAAATTAAGAATGGTAATAAAACACATCAATTTTTAATAAATCAAATTATTATCATACCCGATTTTCTCCTAAAAAATTTTTTCATATCGTGAGTGCGAAAAATTCAGCGAAAAATTTATCATAAAAAATGTATTTTTATTTTCTTGAAAATTTTCTTCTAACGAAAAATCCAAAGAGTAAACTTTTCATATACGTTTTTCATCATCAATTTTTAAAGTTCATTACATAAGTACTAAGATTATTTGTTTGGTCTTTTTTTTTGTTTTGTTTTTCTGTTATTTATCAAGCAACACAATGCAAATAAACAAGTACACAAGTACATAACTACAAAATATTCTAACCAAAGTCTAATCAACATAATACACTCTGATATAATCAGTGATGTAGTCGTAAAGGAATATGACGGTTTAAAGTACTTGGTTTAGTTTTAAGCCGGTCTTTTGTACCGATATTATCATATTCGCTTAAGAGCCGTTTCGGCATACTATATGTAAACTGTTGCACCTACAATTACCTTGTGTACTATACCACCTAAGAAATATTTACGACTACACCACTGGATATAATATTATATAAATGGAACAGCAACAGAATATGACAGAGCCGAAGTACTTGCACATATATATACTATCTAGAATTATGTACTATATAAACAATAAGCATAAAAGCATAAGAATAATGATTGAAAGGTAACATCTACAAGAAATGATATAGGAAAAAAGAAATAACCTAACCTAAGATACTAAAAACAAATCACAAAATTACATAGGTATATAGCCATACAACAAAAACAAACTAAAGAAAAAACGTCATGATTATCTCTTGGGGATTTTGTCTGTTGTATAGGCATTGGTAGTAGACATGGAAAATGGATAGATGAAGTATCATTATCATCATCTTAGTCGTCACTTCATCCTTTTAGAGAGAGCCACCATACAGTCACTACGAACAACGACAACTGTGTAGTACCAATAAACTATAGTGCCAACAATTTTTAATATCTCAGGAAAAACTCACTTTTGATTATATAAAATAAGTGATGATTAAAGATGAGAAAAATAGAATGAACCCAAAGGGAATGTGATTTCTAGAAAAAATAAGACATTTTTATAGTTTCATATACTATAAATATAGTCGAAAGTTTAACGGCAACACTCACAATGATGACAATAGGGATTACCAACTCATAATTCATCGTTCTAAGAAATCAAATTCGAGAAAAAATTTCCTATTTTAATTTTTGGTATATAAGTACTTATGTAAGAGTCGGAAAGAAATTGTAGAAGAAATGATTCCAAAGAAATACCAGCCTCTAAAACAAGTATACAAAAATATATTAATAAAACAGGATGTTTCTTAAATTTTAAATAATTATTTATTTCTGGATATAAGAATTTCCGGTAGTAAGAAAGAATCGAACAGAGGCCTACACATTTTGACTACCCACTCTTAGCTTTACCATAGCTGGTATGTTATAGCCAACTAACTAAATCATAACTCGATTTATCCTAACGAGTATAAAAAATGTATAGTGTCAGGTTCGGGTGATGAAAGGAATATGAATAAAAATATCTAAAAGTAAAGCAAACATTGCTTCAAACTCAAATAATAAATGGCAGAAATCTGTAAGCCTGGGTGCCATAATTTAGAGACAAGTCCACAAGTACTTCCAAAGTAGATTGAGCCGAAAAATAAATAAGACTGTTAAAACTTCCAATGCGTAGGCTGGGAGTTCGGATTGGGCCGTATCTTCACATCATAACTATCATAAAACTATCAGTTAATAAAATCATATTTTTGAGTAATCAAAGAACTAAAACGATTAACAAGTGGTTATAGAGTTCATGAATACCCTGTTTATAAACATATAATAACTATACTAAAACTCTTACGATATACACATATATAATTCTTAATAAATTCTTAACGTCCTTATATATAGTATAAAACCTAACTTACCTACATCAATCTTTCGAGAATTTCTTTCTACATTTTTATTTATAACGCAAGATCATAATAATTGTATATTTTTTTTTTCTTCCCATTTTTCATCTTATCTTAAAGATTCCCCATACACCCTCTCATTCAATATATACATTTCTTTACATATATAACACAAAAACCTTTTTTTCGTTATAAGATCTGCACGCGCTTCTAGAGAAAATCTTCTTTTCTGGTTATAAACGTATATAAAAGATGGATTCCTCTATATACGCGTATATAGATGTTTTTCTTCATGTGCAAAAATTATATTCACAATCAAATATCTTCTGGTATTTGTTACACTTAACTGAAGATGAGAAAAATACCTGAAGTGTATAAAAGTGTACATGAAGTCGAAGATAAAAAAAAAAGAAAAAAAAGAATCTACATACCTGACTTTATCATATATAGGATATAATATTAAGCTGTAGAGTCATAGATATAATATAATACGAGTACCTGTATTTATGTACGATTTAAAGAGATTCAAAGTGGCGATAACAACATGTCACGTTTTGCAATTTACACATTCAATGCACCATTGTTTATAACACATTCGTGAATTTTTAATATGATTTATATAAGATGCTTTAGGAAAAATCTTTAAAACATTGATGATTCTTTTTTTTGGTATTGTTCGAAAGTCAATATATAGTACTTGGTTGGTATCACCTTTTCTTTGGTTGGATACCTTTCGAAAAGGTACGAATTTCATATGATTTTTAACACACACAGAGGTGATGATGACTTTGGAAACAACAAAATAACAAGAAAAGTGTATATATAGAGAAAAGTTTTTCTTAAAAATGGGTTCATATAGGAATTTTCTTAATGCATTTCGACTATATTTTAAAGAAAAGGATAAAATTTCGTGAGACTTTAAGTGTTTTATCGATTTTTATTTTAACGAAAAATATAAGTTCCTTTCTTAAATTTATATACTTTCGTACCCGATTTTAACTTCTTTTCTAGAAGAAAACCAAGAGAAAAAAAATCCTATATCAGCAATACTATTAGAAATGTCACATGGAATATCGTTTTACCTTTTTGTCATGGATGTGAATAACTTTAAATTTTCTTATATCTATTCTTCGGAAATCGAAAGCATATCTATTATTATTATCATTATTAAATTTTTGTTTTTCCCTTTTTTTTTGGAACCTTAAGCAAAAATATGCTTTAGACATTTATGTTTTATGTATAAAGATGAATCTACTTTGCATATAATGGAGTTTTTATAATTTCAAGAATCACAAAAAATAACCATTTCGCATAGATTTAAAAAGTAAAGAAGCCATCTTACATATGCAAAAGTATTCTTTTTTGTAGATGAGCTTCATAAGAACGAAATAAGATATTCCTAAGATGAAAAAAAACCCATATATATATATATATATAATAGTATCTAAATATTGTTTGTGTTGTATGCTTCTTTTTTTTTTGATTTTGTTATATTTTGTATATGCTATAAAAATTCGTAATCTTATATCTTAGAAAGATAAGAAGATTTTCTGTCTTTCGATCCAATTCCAATCCAATCCAACCCAATCTAATCGAATCCAATCCAATCAAAGGGAAAAATACACATGTATGTACGTTTTTGTATAGCAGCGTAGGAGATTTTGTAGGAGTATAATAGAAAAATCTGCATTCTGTACTTTTTTTTTCGAAGAATATACAAATCTTTCTTCTATCTTATAACCTTTTTGTTTTGCAAAAATCTTATGCTTATCTTTGATAAAAATGGAGAAAGTTTTTCTTATATTGTTGGTTTTTAAATAGATATTTTATTAACTGTGCATAATATTGGAAGACCTTAAGATATTTTATTCAAAAAAAAAACAAAAGTAAATAAATGTTATATATTGAGTAACTTTTAATATGGCCACCCAAAAGGAGTATACAACTAACAATAAAGAAATGTTTACAAGATGAAAGACGAAAGTTTGTTACATACTGAAAGTAGCAAATTCAAGCAACAGTCCTAAGCTACGGAAGAAAGTAAGGATATAATTGAGAAGAAATCGAGATATAAGTCTAAAAGCTGTTAAATACGGATAACATAAAAAGAAGTGACCTGTCACGAATGTAAACGGAAATCTTCGCTTATTTCAGTTTAAGAATTTTCCGGAAATAAGTAATTGAATCTAATGTTCTTACTCGTATATCTCAAATGAAAGATTAAAAACGAGATTCCAATTATCAAGAATTTAGCCCAATTTTCTTCAGTTTTTGATTGTGCTTAAAAATTCTGATCTCTATAATAACTTTTGACGTTTATGTTCAAAACATATTACATACTCAAGTTCTAAAAAAAAAAAAAATCAACCTAAAGAAAATCGTTTCCATTATTTTAACATCAGTTTTTGTTTTCTTCCTTTCCTCAATAAAGAAACAGGAAAAATCCCAGAAACTTTTATGTGAAAACAATGAAAATAAACTTACATTTCGTACTTACAATGTCATTGAAATTCTTTCGCATATATGTATATCTTGTATTTGAACTAATACACCTACAACAACAAGAAAAAAGGATATATCAATTCTTTTTTTTGTACTAAAAAGAAAAATCTAAATCAAAAAAAAAATACCATCCAACTTATAGAACGAATCAAAAAAAGAAAAATTCCCTATAATATACAGTAGTAAACCATTAAATTCTACTTTCGACATTCTTGTTAAATACCCTTTTGTGATACTTTTCTTTTTCTTTTTTTCTTCCTTCCAAGTCTTAAGAACTTTATATATACTTGCTGTATTCTAAACAAAATGTTACTACATATATCGCGTTATTTATCTTACTGTTGCTGATGATGATGATGATGATGTTATTGATTCTTATATAGAACATATTTATCCACCCTTCGATTTCCAATTTTCCTATAGTATACTTCGTTTTTTTTTATATATATAATTCAGTTCTTATTGTTCATACAAACATAACCAATCAATAACAGGCATTCGTCCTTGTGATATCATCTCTATATAATATTACAGCATATATAGAAATACCTCTTTATACACTGTAATGAAACAGTCAAAATAGCAACACCAAGAAAAAAAAACGAAATAATATAGCGGACATTTTCTGTTCAAGTTTTCCAGTTTTCTGAAACTGAAAGGTAAAATCACAGAATAGGAAAAACAAAAAAAAAGCAAAAAAGAAACAAGATTTTCAATGAGAATTTTATGAAAACCGAAAGAAAACTTTCTAGCAAAAATATATTCGACCACCCACTTTTTATAAGAAAACATTATTTAGAGCCTACACCGCATATATCCAATATTATATTTACAATAGAAAAAAAAACGAAAAAACAAAAGCCTATATAGGGCTTAGTCCCATGAGCTGAAGGAATTAGTTCACACAGTAGTATATAACGCAGTGTACTTTCTCTACTTTTATCCAGTTTCAGTTGACTTTCTTCACAAAAGAATGATGAAACTCATGGAAAAGGAGAAAGTTTCGAAACAATAGAAAAGAAAGTATATTGTATATATATATGTATATCCTTTTACCATGAAATAGGAGAACATCCAAAAAATGCGGAAGATTGTTTTTTGACGGGTATATAAGCATCATTTTTTATATCATTTTTTTTTTGTTCCTTTCTTCTTGTCGATAAAAGTCAAAGAAATGGGTGGTAAATGGGTGATCGAAATAAGAAAAATGATTGGAACGGAAAAGTGTATATTACGTTTTTTTTTTTTTTTCTTGTGTTTCCAGGATGGTTCTATATATAAATATATCTACTAAAACCCAAAGAATTTAAGCCGAAATTCCAGCAAGATTATTTAGGTGAATTAGATGAGATACTGTAAAGACAAAGTCTAAATAATATCTCAAAAAATAAGATGGATTTTAGGGTGGTTAAATTTGATCGAATGATTGCAATAGAACAGAACTGAAAAGATCATATAATGAAAAGAATTCAAAGAAAATGCTAGAAACAAGATGAATTATTCCATCTTTCATGAAAAACTAAATAAAATACTTCACCATCGATAGGATGTCAAGTTCAATTCCTGACTCGTATTTATATATCCTCATGTATACAATTCTGAAAAAAAAAGAAATAACATATACATTCTTTTGACGTCCGTTTTTAGTACTGACGAGACCCTTGTGACCATGTGTAAATGGTCGGAACATGTGTAGAAGAGACATCATCCTGGGATATGGAAGATATTCATAGAATGGAGAATATACATATATATGGCGAGATCTAAGCTGATATATAGGATAGGTATTTTTTGGTTTTTGTTGTGTATTTGACTTTTTTCTCCGGTTTTTTTTTTGCCAATGGAAAGAAATTGGCATCAGTTCTCTGGTAAAAAAAAAAAAAACGTTTTTTTTTCATTTCTTTTGGATTAAATGTTTTGGGACTGCGGCTAAAACTTAGGTGTTTTTTTTTTTTGTTTTTTCTTCTTTCCGAGTGGATGTTTGAAATTAAACAAGTCCGAGTCTGGATGTGAATTGTAATGAATAAAGGAAATAACAGAAAACTTTGGAGATTTATGTTACAATTTTGTTTTTTTCCCTATTTCCAGTATTAAGCGTGTTAGGAAGAAAAAAAACAATACCAAACTTAAAGTGTTACAAAATAAAGTTACAGGAACGTTCAATTTCTGAGTATATATACATTTGGGAACAACGAACTCTCTCCTATAGCGATAATGAATTAATTTAAAACCTTAAATTTATTACATAAAATTTTTTTTATAAAATCAATTTTTTCTTTAGTATGTAAAAAAAATTGGCTTCCATTGGAATTGTTTACCCACAAATATAGTTTTGTTTTTTTTTTGTTACGGATTTTTCCATATAACATTCATTGAATTTCTTAATCACATAAAAATCCATGAAGGTAATAACATCTAAAACAACAACAACAAAAACTCCAACAAACCACACGAATCCACCACCACCCCCATAAAAATTTGTTTTTGTAACCAATAACTCGTCATGAAAGTTTCATCGTGTACTTTTTCCTGGAATTCCTTTTTTCACATTCATTATATAAAATTTTTTCTTTTTTTTGCAAATATTCATGCCGGGATTTTCTTTTTCAGGAGGTTGAATTTTCCATCCTTATTTTCTTTTTTTTTCGTAGTTTTTGTTTGTTTTCTTTTTTCACTGAGTTTTTCCATAAATGACATCAGCAATGAGATAAAGGAAAATGTCCAGCGCTATAGGTGAGGTTATGGATATGAAAATAGAGAGCCAAACATTTTTTGGATAGGTATAGAAGAGTGCAAAGTACCGTAAAATATATAGAACAACAAAAAAAAAACATCATTATCGGGACAAGAAAAGTAAATAAAAAATTTAAAATGAAGCTCTCAAACCAAATACCATGCTTAGTCATTTTCACCCTATGTTCACAGTGGGTGATCGAAACCCACTCGCGCCATGAACATTAAGCACCTAACGATTCAGCCTACCCACCTTTAGTTATAAAAATGTGTTATTATATATATATAGATTTTTTTTTTATGAAAAAAAAGTCAGTCCTAAAGCTCATCCTGTGACAGCGATGAATGGTATTCGTGGCAATGTTACGCTTTTTTTTTACACCAAAAATTAAATTTTTTTTTTCTCCTTGTTGTTTTCTGTTTCAGGTTAGATGGTGATGCCATTTTCGCATGGATAGATGGTTTCCCGTAAATTTTCGTTTTTTTCTGTTTTTTCGAGGAACGGTTTGAAAAAAAAGGTAAAGAAATAAAGGAACGATTGTATAAAATTGTGTAGAAACTTGGTGAAGGATGGTGAGGGATGACAACAACAGGATAGGATTCTACATAAATTCATCAAAAATGAAAACAACACCAGTACTAACATAAAATTTAATATATAAAAAAGTAGAAGAAAAAAGAAAAAACTAAATTTTCCGAAATGATAACAATGAAATAAGGACAACAACCAAAAAAAGAAAACACAACGAAATAAATGGAAATTAAAGTGTGGAACTTTGTTGGGGAAAAGCAGCTCTCAATCAAAATGACTGTATTTACCCGCTGGAAAAACGTTACACTCGTATGTTGAAAATGATGTAAATCCAAAATAAAAACTGACGTATATCGAATACCATAAAAGAACAATATGGCTAAAGCGATGGACATGGTGAGAAAAGGTGGATGAAATGATGACAGAGGATAAACGAGTGAATAGTGAAAAAAAAAATGACACAATGTGAATCATTTAATTGTGGGCACGTGCTAATCCAATTATTAACGACATTGTTTTGGGGGGGCTTTAAATGCGATTCATTTTGGGGTTTGGAATATTGTCAGACACTACCCAACATATTTCTTATACATAGGATTTTTATGTTCCCAAAAAAACAAATAAAATAAAATTGAAAGTTAAAAAAAAAGCATAAGTTGCGCGCATCTCGCGAGATTTTCTTTTCTTTTCTTTTCTTTTTTGAATGGTTTTCATTATAAACCTACAAATTATTAGGCATACTAATTTTTTTTTTATATTTTTTAATACTTTTGTTTTTATAACAGTTTATTACATTTTGTTTTATATTTTCTAGAGACCATTAGTCACGTTCGGAACATTCAAAGTGGCAGACTGATGACATTTTCAGAAAGGACGTGACTGAAAAACAAACAACTATTAGTAAGGCCAACCAACAGAAGACAGATGAAAAAAATACAACACATAACAGTCAAAAAGAAAAAGTACAGTATTTTAAAGAAAGAAATAGATTTTATTTAGGTTTTGTAAGCAAAAAAATGATAGAATACAACGAAGGATATCCGGCGTCCACGCAGCACGATCATCATAAAAAGAAAAAAAAAAAAAACTTGACGAAATTCAGTGAAAGTGCGATGAAAGTTTTCTTTTTTCTTTTACAAGACTTTGGAGTTTCATTAATTTTTATTAATTTAAAATAGAAATTCTATTCGTGACTTTCTTCTGCAAATTAATAACATGAAAAGAAAAAATGTGCAGATTTTATGTAGAAAAAAAATTTATGTTAAAATTAGTTTATGAATAAGGATTTTCTTGGGTTTTTTTGATGAAATATTAGAATTTAGTCTTGAATAGGTCGTTGGAAATTCAATTTTCAAATTTTTTGGTCATTGACTTAAAGGATTTCTAAGAAATGCCGGCTGTTTATAAATCATGACAATTGGTAGCTATTGTGAGCTTTCGATAATCAGTAAGCCATTTGATAAACAACATTGGATGGAAAACCGCCAAAAATTTTAAGACGAAGAATTGCAGTAGTTATTGGACACAGATTCATGTCAAACACAAGAACAACTGGCAAGAGCATTAAACGTTAGTCGGATGACGATTTCTAGACCTTTGTATGTCATGGGAAAGAAAGTGAGTGCATATAAACTGAAAACAAGAGACATTGAAATACGAAATGCCGCTCGAAAGGTTCAACAGAAAATCATTTTTGCAACGAGTTGTTACTGGTGAGGAGAAATGGATTCTTTATGAAAATCTCTAGCGCAAAAACATGTGTGCGATCCCGGCCAGCAATGAACATCGACTTTAAAGCCGAATATTCATGGTCTAACTCTGCATTTGGTGGGACCTTAAGGATGTGGTCTACAATGAACTTTTAAAAACGGGTGAAACAGTTTCTGATGATCGTTACAGACAACAACTGACCGAATTGAATCGCGCTTTGAAGGAAAAGCTACCAGAATGGACTTGTAGACACGATATAGAGATTTTGCAGCATGATATAAGGTTATAGCATATTAAGAACTCACCAAAATTCGGCCTTTCATGCTATTTAACCTTTTTTTTTGAGTGAAGTCGAATCAAAATCATCTTGTTTCAGGCTTCAGTCCTACTTTTAGTCTAATTAGATTAACGTGAAAATTTAAAAAACTTAAAAATGTATTTGAAAAGAAGAACATTTATTAACTTTTTAATTTCTTGTGGCAAATTTGACAAGTAAATGATATGATTTTTGCAATGTTTGCATATGATGTAATTTAAAGCTCATTAATTTTTCAAAAGCCTGGTAGCTTCTTTCATTTGGGATATTTCTATTTTCTCAAAATTAGCAAATGAAGATCATTAATCAAATGTGTATTTTAAAATGTTAGAAAATTCAATTAAATCCTACAAAATAAAAGGCTTTCACACTTTTTTTGGTGCCAAAAATAATTTTCTAATTTTTTTTTTCTTCTAATTATTAATGGAAAAATAAATTGATATTTGAATTTTTCTTTTTTATGAAAATATTTAATAAAACTTTCTCCCCGAAATTTAATTATAGTTAGGCTTTTTTTTTGATTTCGAAATTTCATATAAAAAATCAATCAATATTGAATTTTGAAAACTTTTAATAAATAATTTATTTTTCTTCTTTTTTTTCCTATTAGTTAAAAAACATATTAAAAATTTTATTGTAAATAGTCTTCAAAAGCCGTCGTTTCATGTTCATATAATTAAATTTATGAAATTATTAGTTAGAACTTATAATTTCCATTTAAAAAAAAAGGGAAAAAGAAAAACGATTTCCCTATGTCATTGATAAACAAATATACATAAATGATAGTTTATAAAACAATTAGTAATTTAGTGTTGCTTGTTAATAATTAAAGAACGTTTTTTATCATTCGATTGCATTTTCATAGAACAAATTTTCGATGGAAAAATTGATTATATACTATAAAATTTTATAAACCAATAAACCGGTAATTTGATGATGACAAAATGTTCAAAAATTCAACCAAAATACACATGAATCTAGAGTTATGGTTTTTAGGAAAAAATGTTCAGCCTTTAAATTTATATACCAAAGAGTGGATCTCTGTCACAACTTCCGTTCCTTAGCACATTCTTTTAAAGCTCTTCTACTGAAATTTATTTGTTCATAATAATTATGTACTTATGTAAAGTATGTAGAGGATTAAACACCTTAATTTTGACATCACAATCTTTCAATATGTTTCTATGTCTAATCTATCCAAGTATCTAGTCAATGTTTTCATTTGCATATGATTATTTCTTCCCTTCTCTAAGTTTCTATATATCTCCATAACACAGGACAGATTACAATCTAATTTTTATCATCATCAAAAGTTCAAACTCTATTTTATCCCGTTGACAGACTTGGCTAGATTATCTTCTTTATCACGATCATCGTTCTTTTACTGTATGCTGTGTACCACCACA
Organism: Xylophagus ater; assembly: GCA_963422695.1. Classification (NCBI taxonomy): domain Eukaryota; kingdom Metazoa; phylum Arthropoda; class Insecta; order Diptera; family Xylophagidae; genus Xylophagus; species Xylophagus ater. The sequence continues at coordinate 5,732,992 of OY730481.1, forward strand.
TGTAATCATTTCTATATAAATTGCTGAGACGTTTGCAGCGCTTCAAAACGCCTCTCTTTTTAATAAAAGACTGTAAATACATAAAATTCTGTATTTTATTTTATAGCTGGCGCTTGCAGACGTGCCCAAATTGCAAACTCTCATTACTGTATGCTTTTTGGTACCACAAATAAATATTTATAAAATTAAATTAGGTAAGTCTAGTGTTTAGACAACTTTTGATGTATTTCAATATTTTTAAATTCAGGACACACATCGATAGTTTACTGTACTGTTTCGGTATTTATCACATTTTATGATAGAAACATAAGGATCTTAAACGGTAATGAATTTAAAAACGCATCCAGCTTTTAAGACTTCATACCTACTTCCAGACTCTTACAGAATATTCAAAGAAATAGGTTCCTAATCGAGATCACTTATACGATCAAGCTGATATTCGCCTTCGAGTCTGATTTTTATCTTGTCCAAACTATTTTCATTTAATGTAGGTATTTAGTTAAATAACTTGATAAAAGGATAATTTTAAATATAAAGCCTTAGTTGACAAGTGGATATCATAACTTGTCGTCTAACGATTATAGAAAAATCATATTTTTTTTTTGCAAGCCACCATAGGATAGGTGCTGATTTTTGAGTATTCAAGTCAGTTGTGAATATTTTATTTTTATTTTTTCAAGGAAAACATAACCTTTATCATTCATAACGACAAACCTTTTTTTGAGGTAAGAGTTTATCATCAAATATTAACTTAAGTTTTTTTTTTTTTTTTGTTTCTGTTGTCCTTTTCTTCAATTCACTTTAACATATCAAAATGTAGAACCAAAAAAAAATTGTACTCAACCCACCCACCCTATTCACCTATTCCGTTTAACCTAACAGTTTAAAGGTGGATTCAAATTCATAACAATTATATAAACATTTCTTAAAAATATAGTATTTGTTTACCAACAGATCTCTGATCGCTAACTGATCATATCTTTTAATACACTTTCAGTGTTCAAATATCGCGCTTATCCACGCACTCTTATCACGTCTGATAAAATAGAGCACTGTTAAAATTCGTATCCTTTTTTGACAATTTGTACACAGCTTAATATATGAAAAAGAAAAATATTCATTCTTTTTTATTGGCGACGACTTTACTTAAAAGGTAAAATATTTAAATGTTGAATAAACATATAAACAAGAGTAGAATTTTTTCTTTTCGTTTGATATTCTAAAAAGGTCACACACAGGCAAGAAGAAGAAGGAAAAAAAAAGTTAGTATGTGTCTACATAATCGTTGCTAGCATACCGAAAAAGGCCCTAAGATGGTCCTCCTCCATATATATTATATATGTTTTGTTTTTTAAAGGATTTAAAAAATACATATATTGTAAATTCTTGTTTTTGTTATTATTGTTGTTGTTGTAGCTTCTGTTATTATCCTTTTTCATTTAAAAACAAAAAAAGAAATTTCCCATTTGGTAAAAATGAAAAATTTTCCATGTTTATTGATGTTGAATAATGCTTGTAAATTTTTATACTTTTCTAAAAATGTTAATAAAAGAAAGGAAAATCAACAATTCAGTTAGTTGTCAAGGATTATACAGAATCCAAGAACCGCTCTTATCATTTTATAGTAATTGAAAAGGATATATGTATATACGGAGAAAAACACCACCACCCAAAAAATATATACATTTAGAGAATTACCATAGAAATATAAGGATTCATTTTTTCTTTCAGCTTTAAAATTTTAATGAAAAAGAAAAACAACGTTATTTTTTCTTAGTTATGATGATTGTCCTTATATACTCTTCGTTGGAATGGATTAGCTTTAAATTGTTTCCTTGTTTTAGTTAGTTGAATAATTCGTGAAACTCTTCGAGTGAAAAAAAAAAACCGTTTCGTTCTTAAATTGTTGTAGACGCATAAAATAAAAGTATTTTCCTTTTTTTTTTCCTTATATATAGTAACTACTTACTTTATGAATAATATATTCTTAGTAATAAAACTCTATAAAAACATGTTTTCTTGCATTCTGTGTAATACAAATAAAGTACTCAAAATATATAAAAACAGGTTGTGATATAAACCTTGACTGAAAACTCTAATAAAACCACACGAATATTATAAAAGCTAAAAATAAATTTTCATTCATGGTATATGATTAACAACATATGAGCTTGTAAAGGTACTAATATTAAATTTAAGTAAGTATACTATAAATCCCAAGATTAAATTGCCAAATGTCTGAGTTCAGGTCATGATACCCTGGTATATATTGGCTGGACTTAAATTGAAGTATAATTAAAAGATTTACTCATTAATAAAGCGGGACAAATGGTTACTTAATGGTTCGGTTGATTTAGAACTCTTGTATCTGTAACTCTAAGAAAGGTCTGGTTCGATTCCTAGGCTTGACTTATTTTGAAAAATAAAGTCACCTAATATTTAACCCGTTTATACATGGAGAGTCCAAACCAGATCGAAACTAATGTTTATCGCGAGTCCTAATTGGGTTCACGGAATTAATTGCGTTTTGATGGCTGTGTTACTCAATTTGGACTAGATACTTCAATATTCAGTATCCAAGAAATGCGATTCCAAATTTCAACATAATCTCGAAGCCTCGGTCTTTCGACTGGACATGTATTCAGACTAATTGTTACTATTAGCAAGCTTCTAAAACTTAACGTTTCATAATACCTTATTAAAAGTCGTTGAATTTGAAAAAAAAAAACACCTTGCTACGAGAAAAGCCAATACAAAAAAATGTCCTTACAAATGAACTATAATTTGCCAATTTACTGAAATAGTTGGTAATCGAATATCGCATGTTATAACTCGCCACGATAATTGTAATTTTGAATTCAGGCCCACATGGTCGTCAACAAACAGCTAATCATTATTTAAAGATATTATCAATAAATTTTCATTTTGACTTGCGACAATTCACTTTACCATTCAATTCCGGAAGTAATTATGTTGAAATTTTTTAGGAACTAATTGTATTGTCATGTTTCAAATTATTTGTTTTGAATAAACGTAGAAGAAGAAGGCGAAAAAAACGCGCAATCAAATTGTCCTCCTTATTTATATATTTCCATTATTTCTCGTTTTTTTTTTATGTAATTTCAAAAAATAAAGTACTTGTGCTTGTTTAATTTGTAATTTTCTATTAAATTGTATTTCACAAGAAACGAACTCGTCTGAAATAAAAAAAAAAAAAAAAAAGAAAATGAAAAGGAAATTAAATACACGATACTCGTATTTTCTTCTTGAAAATTCAATTTTCGAAAATTCTTATTTTTCTCTCCTTCTTTACTTTTAGGTATAATGAAGTTCATTTTCTCAATAAAAACCTTAATTTATTTACTCTGCAAATAGATGAAATTTCAAATTACTTGACTTATTTTTGAATATTAAAAAAAAAAAATGATAAGAAAAACAAGAAAAGATGGGAAAAATGAAATAATTATTTAATTTCGGGTCATGAACATGAAAAGAAATTCAATTTATTAATTAAATCTAATAAATATGATAGACAAAATAATAAAATACTTTAAGAGAAACACGAAAGTTTAAATTATGAACTTGTAGCCGCACAGAACAGGGAGCAAGGATCAAACGTGAGAGCCTCATGAACACTAAAACCCTTTAGGGATACCTCAAGCGGCTGTCATGGGTAGTCTAATGAATATTTGTAGGAAAATCTACTGCTTGGTCTCGTAGGGATCACAATGGGCCCATAAGGTGCCTAGTGTTGCACGCAGCATCCCTACTGTACCTAACCAAACCTACCACTCAAATCCTACTCACAAATCCTAATTTCTTGTTTTGTGTACGACGTCTAAAATCAAACTCTACTTAAAATTAGAATACAATTTTGAAAACTATAATATTTAAATTTTAAATCTCTATTGAATGAAAATTTCCCTGAAAATTCTAATTAAAATTTTAAATGAGATTTAGTTTTCCCAAATTTTGGAAAATTCAAAATTGGAATTTTACTAATCCAAAGTTTAATGCGTCTTAATTTGTTGTTTTCATTTACTTTCTTGTGAGTGGGCGATGTTTTGTTTTAATTAATAACAAAAATTAATCGAAAATTTTAAAAAGTGAAATTTTATTATTATTTAATAAAAAAAAAATTAATCGAAAATTTTAAAATGAAATTTTATTATTATTTAATAAAATCGAAATAAACCAAAAAAAATTAAAATATTTCGAATTATTTTAATTTAATTTCATTTTAAAATTCAAAATTTACTTTAATTTAAAAAGAATTCTTTTCAATAAATTCAACCAAATTTCAATAAATCGATTTTTTTTTTTCAAATCGTTTAAAAATTTAAATATGAAAATTTTAAGGAAAAACTCATTTTCTTTAAATCAAAATTATGTTCGTTGGTAAGCGCATCACTTGAGAATGGCTGAACTGATTTCGCTCATTTTTTTGTTAAAATGTTCGTAGTAGTAGAATAAGGTTCTTACGGAAAGAAAAGTTGGAAACTTTGCCCGAAAAAATGGAAAATTCGGGAAAAACTGAAAGTGCTTTTCTTCTATGGAATTTTTGTAGCAGAAATACGTTTTTCTTTCACATTTTGACTTTGTTTACACATTTTCAATAGCTTTTTACAAATCCACACAAAACGATCACAAACAAATTTATTTAAATTTGGGCAGGACAACGTCTGTCGAGTCAGCTCTAGTTTACTATAAATTATTAATTTTTTCTTCAAGATTTTAAAAAATTCCTTCAAATGGAAAAAAATTTTAAATTTAGAGTAAATTTCCTTTAAAAAAAAAATCTAAATTAAATTTCTAATTTCACTTTTCCACTTTAAAATCACAAAACTCGAAAAAAATAAATGTCATAATTTCTAAACCAGAATAAAATAAATTGTTTTTTTAAGAAAACTACTCAAATTTCACTCAAAACCCAAAAAAAGACCCATAATTTTTTGACCGGAAATTTATTAAAACTAAAAATATCTATAATCTGAAACACATTCAAAACCACTTAAAACAAACCTTTTAACACAAATAACGACTAATTTCCACAATAATTAAATAAAATTTAAGGAAAAATCTCTTTAATTTTAAATTTAAAAACAAATTAAAAGCGCGCCAAAAAGAAAAACAATTAACTTTAAGCAGCACTTGACCCGATTTTAAAATAAATTTATTTTTATTTAAATCTTTATTATCAACATTTTTTTTTCTATATTCGATAATACAAAATAAAAAAAAATAAAGAGAAAATTCCTTGTAATTGATGACTTTAAATAACGTAATCCGATATCCAGTAAAGCGTATATCGAGTCGTGAATAAGAAACCTTGTGTGAGGAATCAATAAAATGATGATATTAAAAAGAATCAGAAACATTTCAATTAAGTTTTAAAAAACAAAGAAAAGAGAAAATTTGATGACAAAAACTGGATTGTCAACAAAAAATCTGATATTTGCTGGATATTTTAGGGCTTCCCCTTTTTTTAAGGCTTTGTTTTTCAAAATCCCAGTAAAAATACGTACTTCTTTTTTAAAGTTTTCCATTATCTTAAAGTTAAGCAATATATGAGATGATTTTGTAAGTGTTCTAAAAGAAACACATAGTTGCAAAAAAAAAGAAGAAAATTTGGGTAATTAATAGAAAAGTATTGAACATCAATCGATTTGGATACACACACACAGAGAAAGGATTCTGTATATTTTCTGAATAGAATCATTGATCATTTATATCGAAAAAATACATGTAAAAGATTATTTTTTTTCATGAAAATTTATTATGGAAAAAACTAATTTATATTGATTTTCATTTCGTTAATTTTTCAGTAGTGAAAGATATTTAGAGGCCAAGGAGGAAAAGAATAAAAATTGTATCGATTTAGTTTCATTGGTGTAATCATCTGACTATTCTAGTAGTTTACAAATAGGTGTACAAATAGTGGTACAAACCTGTTGGACCATCTCACTAGCAAATTTTCAATCAGACAAACAAAAATATAAAGTCAAAATAGACTATCATAAAACGAGTCCATTTCCTTCTTAACAAATTCTATGTTATTCAAACAATAATTATAAACTATTACTATCACAGTAAATTCTCGATAGTACGCGACACTTTTAAAGGTGACTTTTGATGTAAGCTACCTTAAAAGCCTTTTTTTTATCTTCAACAAAAATTTAGTACTATTTCTTGTTATATTAGGCGAACTTTTTTTTACAAAGCAAATTTTTGGCAAAAAATTGATTCAGGTTGAGAATTTATTGTACTAAGTCGAACTCACATTGATCAGTTTTCCATCAGCGTTTTGAGCAACTGATGGTTTCTCATAGTAGGTCAAACTCAATATGTATCAAAATGAAAATTTTTGTGAGCAATCAGTTTTCAGTTTTAGATCAATCTGAGTCCTAGTTTTAAACATTTAAAAAAACCCACCCTCAACAGATTGAACTCTGAATTTGATCGTAAGTACTTCCATAAATACGTGAAAAAAGACTACTCTACTGTTGTCATCAGATTTATAAAATTCTTAATCATAATTAATTTCGAATTCTCCCAGATTAATTCAAAATTTTCAAAAAGTTAAGTACTAAAGTATTCGTGCTAAAAACTGGACGAAACCACCACAAAAATGGTCTCCAATGAAGAACTAACTTCTTAAAGGATTATTGGAATTATAATAAATTATAAGAAATTGGATTTCTTGAACATTGTTGACCTATGGGCACCGTTTTTTGGTCAGACAAAAAAATAAGGTCAGTTAAAGCCGGCTTTTATGAACAAAATTTTCATAATACAAAACCGAAACAAAAAAAACTAAGGTACTCTCTCAGAAAAGTTAAATTTCCTTCATTAATTATTAATAAAGCTTAAAATAAAAACATTTTCTTCCATATTTATTTATTTATATGAAAACTTTTTGAGAATAAATTTTCTAATCGACGTAAAAAAAAAAGTGAAAAAGAAAAAAGTATTTACCATAAAAAGACTTTTCTTCGTGAACGAATTTTTCAGGAGTTTTTCTTTATATAAGAAAAACAAAAAAAAAAGATTTTATATTTTCTTTTTTAATCCATTTTCCAAAAAAACACACCGAAAGAAAATTTTTCAAATTTTCTTTTGTTTAATATTTCACACTTATTTTAAAGCATACAACTTTTCATTATTTTCATTTCCTCAAACACTTTTCTTTTATAATTTTTTTCACTTTAAAATCGGTTTTTCTTTCTTTCTTTTTTTTTTTGTAGTAAATTTTTTAGTTAAATTAAAATTTAAACGGAAATTTAAGCGCGAAATTTAAATGAAAATTTTTATACTAATTTCTTATTTTTTTTAGCACGCGTTTTATAAACAAAAGAAAATTTTTTAAAAACAATAAAATTGACAACAATTAAAATAAAAAAAAGCAATTAACTTTTTTTTTTTGTTTTTGTTATTTTAGGACCGCATGAAAACAAGTGAAAATTGGAACATTATGGAAAAAAAAAGCGGAAATGTCATTTTTCCCGGAACAATGAGAATTTTATCATTTTCTTTTTACGAATTTTCTTTTTAGAGAGAAATTGAGATGAGATCTTGTTTTTCTTCTTTTTTTTTGTTTGAAAATAAAAATATGTTCCGTCACTGGAATTTTTTTTCTTGCAAAATAATATTTAAACACTTTAATATCGTTCTATCTCTTTCTAATAAAAGAAAATTTAATTTGTTTGAAATTGAACCGCGAATTTCACATTTAAAGAAAATTTTTTAAGTTTAATAATTTTAAGAAAAAAAAACTTAAAAAATTTACACGAATAAATTTTTTTCCACCAAAAAAAAAAAATATTTAAATTTTTGTTAAAAGAAAATTTTTTGATTGCTTATCGTTTTTTTTTTTATCAAAATTTATTGAAAACAATTTGATTACAAATAATTAAATTAAAAACGTAGAATAAAAATGATTTTCAAAATTTATAAAATTTCACACAGAAAAACTTGTATTTTCCTTTTTTCCTATTTTTCTTAAGCGGCCAAAAATTACTACACGTCTAACTTCTTTTGATGTCGCGACGTCACTGAAATATTTTCTGTTTTTGATGAATCGAACAAGAATTTATGTTTCAATTTCATTGTATTCAAAATTTTCTAAACGTTTCATATAATTCTAATTTCATTCGTTCCGAAGTTTCTTTTGTGGTAATTAAATAACAGAACGAAAGCAAAAATGTTTTTTTTTTTTTAGAAACGATTTTTAAAATGCGGCGAAATTTCGAGACGACGACAAGCGCGCAGGGTGGTGAAAAAACAGCAGGTCATAATTTATGGGAATTTATTGAAACGAAATCAATAATAAAAAAAATAAATTATTTCATTTAAAAAAAAAATTGTTTGTGATAGAATAAAATGGAAATGAGACAGAAGGAAATGAGCAAGATTGAAATGAAAACACAAACAAAAAAAATGAAATCCTTCGTAATTGAGTTAGTGTTGGTGTGAAATGGATGAGAACGAATGAAATTTTATAATGAAACTTGGAACGGGTTAAATCAATTCATTCCAATTTGATATATATTATGTTTCGTTTCTAGCCGGTCTATGAAACGAACAAAAATAAAACATAGGGGAAAAATGAGTTTATGTTTTTGAGATTTGAGAGAGAATGAACTGATGAATATTTGAAATGAACGAATTGTTTTCCAAATTAGGAAAATTTTTGTTCATTCTTGGATTTTCCGAATTTTCCGGGAAATTATTTCCATTTTTGTACAATTTTTATGTGGTATGTTAAGTAATGCATAAGATAATTCTAAAACGCGTTATCCGATTTTAATGAAATTTAAAATGTAAGTTCGTTATTCGTTAACTCGAATTGGTATCGCATTTCAGAAAACTTTGAAATATTATTAGTTTCAGTCATAGGACATCAAGAAATCGGCTATAGGCCAATTTTCAGTCGCTACATGTTTTTTTGCATTTTTTCAATGAATTTTTGGGCATTTTTAAATGTAATTTTTGTAAATAGTTTTATTAAAATTCATACAAAAATTAATTTTTCTAAATTTAGAGGATTTTGCACTAAAGTGCGTCTAAATGTAAAAATCTGTTTTTTTTTAAAATTCAAACCAAATCTTCAATATAAAAACTTTTCCATATATAATTTCCATCCAAAACAAAGTAATTTTATTTAATGACAAAAATATCCTTTTTTTTGTGTTGTTGTGCAATCCTGCGCATAAGAAAACACGTGGTCATGTTGTATATATATACGGAAGGATAAACACAATATTTTTTTTGTTCGGTAACTCTGATCTTCTTTCTGACCATGGACTATATCCAATAAAAATTGAATAGGCTTTATGCTTGTTTAGTTTCAATTTTTTATCCCTGACACATAAAATTAATGTCATAGTCATGATGTTTTGTTTTATTGAGCTTTTTTTTTGATTTGAAAAAAAAGGAACACAAAGTATAAAAAAACATATATCAGCATCAATTTCTATGCTAAATGTATTCGGGCACATATGACGAAATGTATTTCCCTTAATCATGATTACATACAGAAAAATTTTCTCTTCTAATTCGTCCTTTTTCTTCTTTCTTTTTGGTAGCCAAAGGAAAAACGAACGAAAAATTACATTTTCTATAAAACCTTTCTCAAGGAAAATATAAGAAATCGAATAAGTATTAACATTAAAATCATTTGAAAAGGGTTTTTTTCTGTTACTCGTCTTACGAAAATCTCCTATTTTTTTGTGTTTTTCGGGTAATTTTCTTGATCCTTTTCTAGAGCTAATTTGTGTCAAAAGGTTGGATATGAAATGTGAATAATTTCTGTAAGTAACATTATCAAAAATGACTCATTAAATACGATATTTAACTTTTATCTAATTTAAGCTTCTTTTTTTTTGGTTTATCAAAAACAAGCCATAATTAAATCGGAATAATAATGTTTGTAATAATTGCTATTATTAAATTTTAACCAGAAAAGGATTTTCTATTGGAGTAAATTAGAATTAAATAACATTAGAGTTGTGAAACATGTTTTCTGAAATCGTAGGCCGAAAAATCAAGCAATTCTTACTTCAATCGATTATGACTAATAAAATTGTCATGTAGTATAAAATGGACTAATGTTTAATTAGGACCTTAATCGATTCCAATTTGATCTTATGATGATAGGATATACGAGAGGATTGATGAGGAATAACGCTGATGTATTACATTCGGTCCAGAATATGAAAATATGTAAAAACTGGATACCCTGTGGTAAAAATGGGACTTAACAAAGTTATAATCGAATGAACTCTGAGAGGAAAAATTAATCAAAACCTAAAAACGTTCCATTGTTTCGTCTTCTTAGAATTTTCTCTAATTTTCTTGGGCTTTGAAAACGAAAATTCAAACCAAAAATTTGTATTTACATCGATTAATTAGACATCGAATTATTTAACTTTATAACTAGTTCAACTTTGCATTACAACTATAGATCTTTCTCCACTATTCTTTCATAGATTTTATTTAAATTTAACAGAATATATACATATATAGTCACCGTATATAACAAATTTAAGTGAGATAGCTTTAGAACTTTTCCAATTAAATTTAAAAAAACTATAAAACGCGATTAACATTTGTGGTCATCCTTTTTTTTTCTACAAAACTTCGTTCAACATTTACCAATTTTAATCAAAAACAGAACTAAATCGAGATAAGAAATTATCAATTTATTTTGTAAATTTCATTCAAATCAGACACGGAGTTTTAGAGCTATCGCGGGCAGACGGACACGCGGAAATCGAAATGTCTTTTGATCCTTTTGGCATTTTTATGGTAGCGACTTGAGACCACGCTTTTCGATGAATACTTCGCCATATTACAAATCTAATAACAAAAATTATTTTTCTTTAGGAAATTATACTGCAAAATGGTATAAAATCCTAAAAGTAGTTCTTTCGATTGGAAAAAAAAAGAATATGTAGAGTGTAACTTCCTTTCAATGATTAAAGCTAATACAAAATAGCTTCAAATTTTATTGTCGATCCTTTTGAAGGTAGAAAAGAGTAATGAAAATTACAGAAATTCTTTCTAGGACTATGAAATAAGCTCAAAAAATACCCGTAATTCAATATCAGTAATTTCGCGCGATAAATATTTTTACCCGTCGGCAAATCAGTTTCGTAACTAAATAGCATACCTAAGTCAAAGCAAATTTCTAACAAAACTTGAAAAAAGTTTCGTCAAAAAATTTCCATGGAAATTTTGAAAAAGTATTTAAAATTCTAAAATTTCTTCATTTTTTTTTTATTTAAATTTTCTCAAACGAAAATCTTTCTAATAACTTCTAAATTTCTTTTATCTTAGATTTCAATGTTTTTGAGAAATAAATCCGTAAAAGAAAATATTTTTGATTTTTCCCTTTTTTTTATCTTGTAGGAAAAATTTCAGAAAAGATTAAATTTTCATTTTCTTTCGATTACTTTAAAAAATATATCCCTTGGGCAAAAAATTTGTTAACTGAAAAATTATTAAGAATTTTCAAAATCTTATTAAAAACATGAAAATCGCTTATAAATTTTTGTTTTTTTTTTATAAAATGATTTTCTTGTTGGTTTTATTTAAGAATAAATAAATTTTCACTTTAAATATACATCAAAAGCTATTTTAAAATATAAATAAAGAATACATTTCAAAATATGTACATTTATTAATTAAATTTTATATTTAGGATTTCGCGGAAATTCTCTTTATATCCAAAAATATTCGAAATTATGATTATATCAGGAATTTCCTTCTTATCATTTATATGTTTGTACAAAGTGTCAATCAAATTGATTTAATATAATATACAGGGTGTCATTAAAAGTATTTATTATAAAATGAAATTTAGTATTAAACATCATGATAACATTGTATCCTAACGTTAAGATCACATTCGTAGGTAAAATAACAAGTACTTTCGAAGACAAAACTCAGGGAACCGATCCGTATTTTTATAGAGGACTTCACTTTCTAAACTTCATCAAATTTTACAGATCTAAATACCTAGTTCCATGGCTGTAGTTACTAACTGTATAGAACTTCTTTCTAAATTATTGTAACTATATCAACTTTTTAATAGATACTAGAGCCTAATTCATAGCAACAGTTAGTTGATTTTCAAGTTATTTGTTTCAGTATATACTTTGAGCTGTTTCAAGCGGGAAATTAAACAATAAGTTTTCTAAACCTTAAATCTAGAAAGGAGAGATCTGAAATTTTAAACGACAGAAAATATTCAGATCACTGCAAGATTGTTGTCAAACCAAGGACCTTTGTCTCTCTAAAATTCAAGATCAATAACGGAATACAAGTATATATATTTAAATCTTAGTAATATAACATTTTCCGATTTTATTCAATTTGTAAATTAGTAATTGAAAATTGATGCTCTATCTGTGGACAATGGACTTGTGCTACATCTTTTGGTATGAATGTTTATTTTAAAACTTTATATATAACACCGATTAAAGTTTAACTCTTTTAAATATTTCATCCATTATTATGGGTTGCCTAAATCATCTAGTTGGTCATCAATGCTTTTAAGTCTATGATCTAACTCTAAAAAGTACAAATATATAATGATTTTCTTAATTTTTTTATTAGATTAGCCGAAAAGGATAGTAAAATTAAAATGTGTACATTTATTTAACCTTAATTTATATATTAATAAATTTCATCAAAGTCCTTGACATTACCCACTTTGATAGATCGATTCAATATGTTCGAACAATCCAAAAAGGATATAAATTTTAATTCTTTCAATATTTTATACTGTTTACTACCGAAATATATATATATATATATTTATTCTAAAACACCTTATCAGGAGATAATATAACGCAACAGTTCTCTACACTATTCTATAAATTCTATACATTTTCTTTTACGCTCATATAGAGTTATAATTTTCTTCTGTCAACATCTATATATATAATATCTGAAATCACACCATTTTCCGCAAACTCTTACTTCCTCATAATCCAAATCTAATAATATAGAAAATCCATAAACCTTTTTCTTTTTTTTCCTTCTTTTCACTTCTGTTATAGAATAAAATCTGTGCTTTTCATGTGGAAAATATTTTCTACGTGCATCTTGGATACGCACGTGTGTCTCAAATTTTCCATGGCGAGAAATGTTCCATTTAATTAGAAGAAACTAATTACGAGATTTTTTTTCTGTTGTTTTCGGTGTTTTTTTTTTCCTTTTTTTTTTCTGGATAGAATGAGATCAAATTAGCCTTTTTCGGGGGTGGATTCATATTAGTTAGATGGATGAAATGTGATTTAGTATAGGGAAATTACGAAAGATTTTCTGGTTTTGGGTTACACAAATTTCAATAAGAAAAGTATACCGAAGGCCAATACTTTATGACTGTGTATTAGGATTAGAATGAAATCGCTTTTTTCGTTTTTCTATGCCAGAATCTTATTATGTTCTTGTAAATGTAATATTTTTGGATACACAGAAGTATTATGTATATTACTAATTAGTGGAATGGTGGGGTTTTTTTAATACTAAAAGCATAAAAAGGAAAGATTTATTAACAGAATGTTACACAAAATGACACAAACCACATTTATACGAAAATTTATATATAAATTAAGATATTTTGAATTCGACGAGGAAAATACATTTTAATAAATCAGGTGTAAAATTATTTAATGATTTAATTATGAAAGAAATGAATTATATATATTTACGTAAGTAAATTTGTCACTTGAAAGTTATAAATATGAGGTGACAGCTATTGATGTGTGACTTTTCAAATAATGTTACCGCAATTATCTAAAGTAGTCCTCTTACTTTGAATTAATCGTTTTTAAGAATACACCAAGACGTTACCACACGACTTATTTCAAGACTTATTTTCAGTCGGACTGAAAAAAAAGTCTTGTGGAGACTCTAAAATAACTGAAAATATGTCTTAAAGTCTTGAGGTTAATCACCGTAGCCTTACAGTAATTCACTTCAGAAATGCAGGCGCTTGTTTCGCTTTTTAGAAGCGCTTTTTTGATGTTTCTTGTAAGTTTTTTTATCACTAACCACCAAATTGATCAAATTCGGTTCATACATGTATTGGAATGAAAAGATAAGTTTTTGACTGAAAATGATGAGTTAGATTAAGTTATGTTAATGCTTCACATATACCACATTGGGACGACATTGATTCCACATAGTTTATTGACCTACGAAAGTTCTCATGGTCCTAGGAGGTGTTTTTGAATCGCGGACACCGATTATGATGAAAAACTTACAATTTTATTACGAATTGCAGGATCTTTTTTATATTGTACTCAGAGGACTCCTTTAAATCTTTGAGAAATGGTTAACCCGAGATTTTCAAACGTGTCCTTGTAAATGCCGGACATTGGGAAAATAAAAATCGTAAACCAGAAATGAATGATATTTAACTTAATTAATAAAAGAATTTTAAATTACCGATTGAAAAAGATAATTCAAAGAGTCTATTAGTTTATGAATATTTGAGACTGTTAAAATTCTTCAGGATCATACAAATTTTTCATTTCAAATGAATTTTTTTTCCTTGTTCTGGTGATATCCAGACCAATAGTCTATTACTTGAATTTTATGGTTCTATAAAACAATATAAGAATAATAAATTGTTTATGAAGCCCACCATTATTACTTCGGTATCATAAAAGCATAAAAAATAATCTTACTGATAAAGGATTTACCTTTTTTGTTTTATATTTTTACGATTTAAATTTAATTGAGTTTATTTTCTAATCTATGTTCCAGCAAATTTATGTATATACAAAAAAATCCTTTAATTTTATTTTAACAAAAAAAACGAAACAAATTCAACTAAATTTTACTGCATCAAGAAAGTGGGTTATCAATTTTAGGAATCTTTAAATTGGGCACAAATCCAATAAATTCCTTTATATATCATAAAGTCTTTTTCAGACACAAAATATTATAAGAAACATCCTTTTTGCCCATTCTTTAATCGAACAACTAACCATATTAAAAATATTTTCAATTTGTTGTAGTCTATATAAGAGAATATTTCATTCACCCAATTTCATTTTCCGACAAAAGGATATAAATCAAAATAAAAGAAATTTCGATATTAGATTATTTTGTTGGACATTATAAAAGTTTGGACCAATAATAACTATTTCGTTAATATTATTTAAGTTAAACTTTTTCATTTCCTGAGAATATAGATTCATCTACGCCTCCAAAAAACCACAATGGAAACATTCGGACAACTCTATTTAAAGTTTCGATTACTATTTCGTTAGTTTTCTTTTAGTTACATTTTTGATAACCTTTCTGTAATAGAAACCAGTCTCGAATTGAACTATTTACAGCCTATATATCCAATATATAATATATATATTTATTTATTTTTCCGGATAACCTGTAAGTATGGATATCATCCGGCAATATCAAATAGCTCTTGGTCTTTTTTTTCTCCATATACTCGAGTAAACGAGATAGAGGAACAATAAAGCTATAAATCATTATGAAAAATTGCCAGAATTATATTGACAAAAAAAAGCACAGAATTTTTATTTATGTTTAACATAGAACGTCTACTCTAGCTAAACAACAAGGAAATATAACCCGGATTCCTTGTCTCTTCTCCAAAAAAAAACAACCAACCAAATAAAAACAGGTCCTGGATTTTAGTCACATGTAGAATGAGAAAAATTTTTAGTAGATGTCGTCGTTGTTGTCCTGATGGTATTATATGCCCTAATGGCCTGAATATTTTTCTTTCCGTGAAGTCAGGTTATACTATATACCCAGAGAAAAACACCGTGATAGTAACTACAGAGTATATAAAATGCGAAAAATGTTAGGCAATGCAACATAAAAATACATAAAAGTAATATTTTCATAAAAAGTTTTTTCCACTTTTTTTTTATTGTGAAATATACGTGAGAGTCCTTTTCTGTAAGGTTTTTCTTAAATCTTTTTATAGGATCTTTGTCGTTGACAGTTCCATCGTCATTTTCATTTAATTCTTAACTAAAAGTACAATTTTTTTTTTGTATGTTTCTGAAATGTTAAACGAAAGCTTGATTTAAAGTTTTTCAAGTTTTTCTCGGGGTGATACTTTTGCATATATACTTTTGTTGAAAGATAACTCTCTTCGGAGCAGTATAAAAGTAATAAAAATTGCCCAAAAAAAAAGAAACAAAAAGGATCACCAATAAAAACTACAGCTTGTGTCGTTCGTGGTGTTCTTTCTTCTATATATATAAGTTTTTCTTTTGTTTCTTGTGGAATACCTTCTCGTTTCCTTTTTGGTTATCATAAAAACTGAAAAGATTTATGATAGTGTAAACGTGTTATCCTTGCATATAGGTATTCTATACGACTACTATAAGTAGTCCAAATGGTTTTTCTTTTCTCTAGCTTTTGAGATACTCAAATAAATAATTTTGAAATACGCTAGATTGAATCTGTTGACCACTATAAAGGAAAAAAATGAAAGTCCTTGAGGATCACGATGAGAAGAGGTGTGAATTAATTACCAGCATAAATTTATGGTAAACCAAAAATGGAAGAAAAAGAGATTTTATGGTAAGTGGTCAAGGTGTCAATTTAAATGATGTCATGCGGTCACAAATATGAATTTTTATTTCGGTTTTATATAAGACTTCAGTCGTTTTTCTTGGAAAGGATATTAAGAATTTTTTTTTTTCGGTGGGATTTTCTCGTTCTTTCTTTTGAAGCAGGTGTATTAAGATTAATAATTGGATTTTGGGTTAAACAGGTGAAATTCATGTTTGATTTAAAGACCAAGAAACTATTTGTAAATATGCATAAATTTAAAGATTGTTAATGTTTTTTAAGAATGACTTTATAGACTTGTTCAACACTATGCTGGAATTTTATATTAGGCTAGAAATTGTATGTAAACGAATTCTTTAAAGAATTCGAGATTCGGGATTATTTGGTATTTTTATTGGATCAGATCCAGGTAAACATTCTTAACATGGAATAATTGAAGAATTTTTGATAGTTCAAACCCAACTGGAAATTTCTACAAAATATAATAATCCCTTATTCTAATTTTTTCGCTAAGGTCTCAGTGTGGATCTTGGCATAAATTAAATTAATTACACAATCATTGAGCTTTTCTTGGATCAATATATGACTATGGTTAATACTGTTTATAATTATTTTTTAGAAATTTGATCTCAGAATTAGTCAATAGCCTTGTGGGTCAGAAAAAGTTATTTAGTTTTTTTCACTGTATACAATTAATACCAAATGACAAAGCAATTTCTTATATAAACAGAAAACATTTCAAGATAGGAATTACTTCCAGATGTATATAAGAAAAAAATAAAGGCACAAAGTTGCTACCAGCTGTATTCGTACATTCACATTTTTCGGAAGTAAAATATACTATACTTCTCTGTTGGAAACCTTTTGTGATTTTAAACTATATCCGATTTATTGTTCTTAGTCCTGAATAGGTCAGTTTTTAACTACAGGGTCTCTTTCATCGCTTAGAATTTTCTACACCAAAACGTTTTATTATCTTACATTTGCCTTTTTACTTGATCTTTTGAATGTCCGAATATTATTCAGAGTTACTGTATTTTATATAAAAACGTTCCCATAATATTTTTATAGTAATTTTTTAATTAGTTTGGTTTTTGTTTTGAAATAACTTAAATATAAACCTTTTGACCCGGAATTTGGAGTTTTTTTTTGTTGTAGTTATTAGTCACCATCATATACAATTGATCATTTTTCATCATATTTTTTTTTTGTCACCGTCACTTGTTACTACTCAATGACCTTTCTTAATGGAAAAACTTAAAACTCAAAATGAACACGAATAATTTATTTTTCTCATTTCAATATTATTCAAAATGATAAAAATGTTTTTTATAGAAAATTGCTTATCATACACGTAATAAATAATCTTGACATAACTCTATTCAAGATATTTCGAAGAAAATACAACCAGCAAGAACTCTACCCAAAAGAAAAACTTAACAATTATAAAGAAAGCATGAGGAAGTTGGACTATAAATTCTTTAGTTCTTTGTACATTTTATTAGAAGATGGAATAAATGTAAAATTCATTAATTTTTATTTGATACTACTTTTTTTATCCTACCACGTAGAACTAGAAGCATTAGTTCCAGCGGAACTTGTGTCTAGCGAAATTTATTTGTTCTTTAATGTGTAGTGGAATTCTCTAAGCGGACAGTAATTATCACATTCGAGATTTTCAAAAGCGATGTCTGCGAAATATGGCTATTAATTGGAAAATTTATTTAACTTATGCCTAAATTTTATCACTTTCAAGTGACAAAATGCTTTAACTAATGTAAGAGAGTGATAACTTGTTGTCACTTGTGCAAACTCATACTAATTTCATTACAGAAAACTGTACTGGACTTTACATACTCCAGACCTAAAATAATTTTGATAATTATTTTAGACTCTTTGAAATTGAATTAAAGAGTTTTCAATCGGTTATCATTCTATCGAGTTACAGGTCGACAGTTAAAAGTCGGCAAGGTATGAAAAATGAAAATAAAAGAGTTCAAATTACCCAAATTCCTTTAACGAATATATAATTATATTGTCATAAAAATCAGATATTTAGATAGAAAATCGACTAAATATAATTTTATACACAAAATGAAGAAAGGGGCCTGAAAGTTGTACACTTTCTTTTTTTTTTCTATCAATAGAAAAACAAAATCTCCTAAAGGGAAAAAAGGGCTCAAATAATTGGGTGGGTTGTATTAGCAAAAGTATATACATATATAGATGTAGAATATGCTAAAATATGACAAATTTCACGGAAGCCTCTGGCAATTTAAGATAAAAGTTTTGTTTTTGTTGTCATTTTTATTTTTTATTTCCTTTTTTTTTTCCAGAATAACAACATTTTGTAGCACGATATATCAATTGATTTTTTATTTTTCCATGTAATTTGTACCCTAAACATTATTATTACAACTATACAAGTGATAAAAAGGAACAAAAAAAAAAACAGCATAGAACATACTACATGATAATATATTTTGTTTACATCTTTTGCATTTTTATATATAAAGGTCTTCTACATAATAATTCTGATGGACCTTTTCTTGGATCTCTTGATTGTCCCTTGAAAAATATTATAATATGAAAATTCTATACATACTAAAACACCTAAGGTGTGGTGTCCTTTCACCAGGAAAAAAAAAATATATATATAAATAAACTGGAAACATTCATTCTCGATATAGACCAGAATTTTTATAGGTGATTAAATTTTTGTATAAATTCTAAAGATAATGTACAGACTGAGTTTTGATAGAATAGTCCTTTTACACAGAATAGTTTTTGTAGGATCTGTAGATCGACGTTGATAACTTAGACAAGTGGTCTTTCGAACCAAGAAGTCATTAGCTGGATAGTCGCTGAGATCCTTAAATATTAACTCAGATTCTACTGAAGCAAAATGATAAAAATAAACAGTACTAACGAATGATTCTCATCAGCACTAAGTTGCCATCACACAACAATTGAATTACTCCATTTTCCATTCTATTTAAAATCTTCTCTGAGACAATATTGAAGCTGCACTAATTAATGCTTTAGCGTATGTAAACCAAGTTTAATGGCAACTATGCCCTCTCGTGGAATATGTTTTCTTTACTTTATTGGTATCGTTTATATTTTTTGTTGAAAGTCATAATGGAATAGTTCCAGTATTTTGGGAGATTCGTTTTAATCCATTCAAATAGTAGCTATGCACTTCAAAATTTACTTCAGTTACCTCAGTCCTTTCCATATATAGTTTAAGCTAATTCAATATGTTCTCGAAAATCTGTCAGTTCACCCTGTAATTTCCTATAAAATTTAGATATGCAAAAATGAAAATATTGATGCCCTCCTTTCTTTATTGGGAGATGAATAAATGAGGCAAGTGTATGGAATGTATAGAGTTCATCTCTCATAGGAGCTAACTATATATATAGCAAGAATTTACTGAGTTCGAAAATTAGACCGAACACCACTGAGGAAGCAAAAAGAAAAAAAAAATTACCAACATTTCAATATACCCACAGGGTTCTTTAAAGTTTATTGTGGAGGGTAAGTAAAAATCTTGGACGAAGGTCTGACAACTTGACACCGCAAAAAACCAAAGAAAAAAAAAGAAAAGTTCCATTTTTTTTCCTGTAGTTCCTTCCTTTTTAAAGACCTGTTTTTTTCTGTGGTGTCACCAAATACTGCCCTTTGGGAGTGCTTTTCCTTTTTTTTCCTCATTTTGATGATGATATACTTTTGCCCGCACTATATTCAAAAACCAAAACGAACAAATTATTATATTTAAAATGGTTCATTTTGTTTCTTTCGTATTTTGAAAATTATTTAACTTTTTGCTTACAAATAAAATTTCACCATTGTGATATGAAAAATGATGATATTTGTGCTCCATTAAATCGGTTTTGTTATAAATAAGATAAATTTAAAATCAAGAAAGAAAGAAAGAAAAAAAACATAAAGTAATGTAAAATCGGCCTATAGCCGATTTTTTGATGCCCTATGGTAGAAATGGGAGAGAAAAATTGTGAAAACTAACAATATATCGAGGTTTTACTTCATAACTTTGTTTGCCCTTCTCAAAATTTTCTCTAATTTGTAAGTAACTCAGACCCTAGTAGCATAAGTCTAATTTGCAAATTTCATTCAAATCAGTGCATTAGTTCTGAAAATACATCAAAAAAACTTTCTGAACAGGGTTATTTCTTCCTACGACTACTTCTTTCTCCACTATCCTGAGACCGATATCACTGAAATTTACAATGGTATCGTCTATTAATGTAGTCAATCAATATAATTAATTTAAACAAAATTGCTATACCAATTTTCCAATTAAACCCGAAAAACTATATAAAAAGAAATGACAAAACTTTATGGTCGCCCCTGTTTTTCCTTAATAACTTCGCTGCCCCTCAGTCGCTTTTGCTGAAATGCAATACCAAAACCACTATAGCAATAACCAAGTAGCGTTCTAAATTTCATCAAAATTCCATAACGCGTTTTTGAGTTATTTTGTCAACGGACGGACGGTAGTACCAAACATGGAGCATTAATATAGGGAATATTTTTCAGAATTTTGGCTCATTTTCAAAACCCAATTACCCCAATTTGTTCTGCCAGAATTTCACAATTTTTTTTTCCAAGTATTCTATAAGATGTCACCTTTTCAGCGCGCTATAACACAACTTGATAGGATTAGAACTACTAAAGTTATACGATTCTAAAGCCAACTATTGGAAAAAAAACGCCACGAACTTTCTGCTTAATTGAATATTTTAAGGTTTTTCTCTCCATAACTTCGTTTCTACAATCTCGAATTAGCTCAAATTCACAGGTATGCTGGACTCTAATAGCATAAACACATTTCGTAAATTTGATTGAAATCGGTATATAACTTTTTAAAATACATTGGAAAAACTTTATGAACAGGCTTATTTTAGGCTACAACTATTTCTTTCTCCAGTATCCTTAGACTGATTTGACTGAAAATTAACTCGGTATCGTCTATTTATGCAGTTAACCTACATAATTAATTTGAACAAAATCGGGTCACAAATTTTCCAATTACATCCGAAAAACCATAACGAAAAAAACGACAAAACTTTCTGGTCACCCTGGTTTTTCCTTTATAACTTTGCCCCCCGTGGATCGATTTGGCTCAAATGCAATACCAAACCAAGTTAAGGAATAAGCAACTCAAATTATAAATTTCATCAAAATCGCATAACGCGTTTTTGAGTTATCTTGTCTACGGACGGACGGACGGACGGACGGACGGACGGACGGACGGACGGACGGACATGCATAAATCGATATAACTTTTGATTCCCTACACAACCATACCTTTGAAATTTTTCTCCGATTATTATTTCTATGTGTTACACACTTAGTGACAAAACTAATATACCCTCTGGTAGTACCTACCATAGGGCATAAAAAGACTATATAGGTCTTTTTGCCAATGCCTTCTGGAGTATGAAGAGCTTCCTTAATATGCTAATGAATCATTTTCAAGAATGATTAGCAAAATTGCCTCAAATATAATTCATTGCATTTAATTAATGTCGCCGGATTTGAAATTAAGGTCAGATAAGAAAAAAAGGCAAACAAAAAATTTAAATCAATTAAATTTTTTGAGAGATTTTTATTGACTTTAAGAATATCTTTATGCCCTATGGTAGGTACTACCAGAGGGTATATTAGCTTTGTCACTAAGTGTGTAACACATAGAAATAATAATCGGAGAAAAATTTCAAAGGTATGGTTGTGTAGGGAATCAAAAGTTATATCGATTTATGCATGTCCGTCCGTCCGTCCGTCCGTCCGTCCGTCCGTCCGTCCGTCCGTAGACAAGATAACTCAAAAACGCGTTATGCGATTTTGATGAAATTTATAATTTGAGTTGCTTATTCCTTAACTTGGTTTGGTATTGCATTTGAGCCAAATCGATCCACGGGGGGCAAAGTTATAAAGGAAAAACCAGGGTGACCAGAAAGTTTTGTCGTTTTTTTCGTTATGGTTTTTCGGATGTAATTGGAAAATTTGTGACCCGATTTTGTTCAAATTAATTATGTAGGTTAACTGCATAAATAGACGATACCGAGTTAATTTTCAGTCAAATCAGTCTAAGGATACTGGAGAAAGAAATAGTTGTAGCCTAAAATAAGCCTGTTCATAAAGTTTTTCCAATGTATTTTAAAAAGTTATATACCGATTTCAATCAAATTTACGAAATGTGTTTATGCTATTAGAGTCCAGCATACCTGTGAATTTGAGCTAATTCGAGATTGTAGAAACGAAGTTATGGAGAGAAAAACCTTAAAATATTCAATTAAGCAGAAAGTTCGTGGCGTTTTTTTCCAATAGTTGGCTTTAGAATCGTATAACTTTAGTAGTTCTAATCCTATCAAGTTGTGTTATAGCGCGCTGAAAAGGTGACATCTTATAGAATACTTGGAAAAAAAAATTGTGAAATTCTGGCAGAACAAATTGGGGTAATTGGGTTTTGAAAATGAGCCAAAATTCTGAAAAATATTCCCTATATTAATGCTCCATGTTTGGTACTACCGTCCGTCCGTTGACAAAATAACTCAAAAACGCGTTATGGAATTTTGATGAAATTTAGAACGCTACTTGGTTATTGCTATAGTGGTTTTGGTATTGCATTTCAGCAAAAGCGACTGAGGGGCAGCGAAGTTATTAAGGAAAAACAGGGGCGACCATAAAGTTTTGTCATTTCTTTTTATATAGTTTTTCGGGTTTAATTGGAAAATTGGTATAGCAATTTTGTTTAAATTAATTATATTGATTGACTACATTAATAGACGATACCATTGTAAATTTCAGTGATATCGGTCTCAGGATAGTGGAGAAAGAAGTAGTCGTAGGAAGAAATAACCCTGTTCAGAAAGTTTTTTTGATGTATTTTCAGAACTAATGCACTGATTTGAATGAAATTTGCAAATTAGACTTATGCTACTAGGGTCTGAGTTACTTACAAATTAGAGAAAATTTTGAGAAGGGCAAACAAAGTTATGAAGTAAAACCTCGATATATTGTTAGTTTTCACAATTTTTCTCTCCCATTTCTACCATAGGGCATCAAAAAATCGGCTATAGGCCGATTTTACATTACTTTATGTTTTTTTATTAAATATGCTAAAGACAGGTCATTTTTATTAACTTCAGTATATTAAAACTGAAAAAGTGAAATATTAATTGAAGTGCGCGACTTAGTGTACATATGGTATATTAAGTCGGAATCGTTAAATATCTGAGTCCATATTCGATTGAGTATATTAAATTCAGATTTGAGACTAAAACTTCTAAATTAGGGTGCCTATTCTCGAACTGAATCGAGTTTTCTAGTATACGAGTCGATTCGTATCCTTCTTATTTGTACTAGTTTAATATCTCGTATTCTCGTACCAACAGTTTGGTATAGGAAAGAGGTAAGTATAAAATCATGAATGTTGACTATTCTCGGAAAATTACTAAGTAGAGAAACTTAGGCAAAATAAAAAATTCGAATCAATTTAGCATATTTCCGTATATTCGATTTAGTTCGAGAATAGGCACCCAGCTCTTAGTTATGTAAGGTGAGGAAATACTTGGTGAATATATGAGTTTTGCAATACTGAACTACACATAATATTTGCTGATAAATATTTTTGTCATTTGAAATCCATACGAATCATTCCATACAAAAATATGTTCATGCAAATATCTGAGTGAGATACGCTTGTAAAGTTTTATTCGCATATAAGTTTTGAAAGTTGTTCATATTCTTAACAGTACGCAGTTTTTTACTATACGGCCAGTAAGATAAGAGCTGACCTTACTTACCTTACTTTTAAACTGGCACTTTATAATATTACAAACTTCGTCTACATGATTTACTTGAAGTCGACTTGAATCCAAAAATCGTCCATGTAAACCATGTAAATCAAAAAAATTTAGCAGGCGTAAACCCAGATCAACAACTTTGAAAGCTTAAAATGGAGTATGAACAGAGGCGAAATCTAAGCATCTATGAAATTGATGTTGTTTTAAAGCCTATTTTTCTTTTAAAACCAAAAAAACCCGGATTGAGTTTCAAGTCGATCTTAAGTCAATTTTCAAGTCACCATGTAAACGAATCACCAGTCTATTTACAGAATTCCATTGCAGTACTCCTTCATATACAACATTGACTGTGTTTTTATCAGATTCGTCGGTGTTTACCCAATGCAGTGAGAAACTGCCAAATATTCCCAACTCTAAAAGAAGAAGATTTCACAAAATGCCATTATTTTATTGAATTGATATTAAAAAACGATTATATTTAAATAAAAATACACACCTTTTATTCTTTCATAATTTTAAATGATTTGAATCTAGTTAACCAATTTTTTACTTGATTTGTTGTTAAAAAATTACAATCCCAAATCGCGCACCTATTTTATATTGTTTCTGTTGGTTTCGTAATGTTGTAAAATGTCAGAAGAGATCATCCCTTTTAAAATATTTTCATATCTTCCCACATATTGTGATTAACAAACAAGACATTCTTTTTGAAACTCTAAAATATGTGTATTTACTTTTAAAAATGCTGTACTCTATATTTTAAAGGTAGAATTTGTTCGCATAAGTCATAATCACTTAACACAATGTCTTAGGTGGGAAGAAATGATATATTAGTTATAGTCCGCGACCAGTAACGACTAAGAAAAAAGGGGGTATTTATATTGGAACCTTATTAAATCTTATATGAAAAATGATTTTTATTGTCATCTCAAAACGAAACGTATAATAATGGAAATTGCATTGGTAATTTGTAGTTTTAAGGTCACGTTTATACATGTTATGCTGATAGACGCCAATATATATGGATCGAACGTGTTTCTTTCGTATTCGCAGAGAACCAATTGAGCAAAGTCTATCGAAGGCAGCCATATTTCATAACCTAATGGGAACTAAAAGTGAATGAATTCGAACAGAGATAAAAACAAAAATTTGGACAATTATTTCGAATTACAGGAATTAAAGAGGGAATACGGATTATAGTTGGAATTTGGTTTAAAATCTAGTGAAGCAACAAAAACCAAATTCTTTATATAGACAATATTTCCAAGATACAAAACGGCATTAAGGACGTAAGTTTATGAAATTTACACAGGAATACAACTAATTTTTGGACGTTATTGAATTCATTCAGAATCTCGTCATCTTCCATCATCCAAAATAACCGCTTGTAAAACGACAAAATTCTACATATTGGTGATATTTCACAAGTAAGAAAGTCATCTCATACATATAGCCAAGATCGCTGTTATGTTCTGACTCTAAAAGAAGAGAGAGCAACTAGGTCTAGTGATAGACGATAAACAGAGGACGAACTAATGGTTTAAGATCTAATTAGGTTCACTCCTGATTGTTTGTGAGGTACAAAGTCTAGTTAATCCAATTAAACATATTATAGTATAGTATACTGTCTATAGTTCTACACCCGTGTAAACGACACCTAATATTCATCATAATATAATATGAATTTATTTAATATATGAAATTGACTAGACAATTGTCTCCAAGAATATTTTTATATTTCTCGTGAATAACATTTAAAGAAAACTGCTTCTTTTGGTCTCACCTTGACGAAAATCTATGATAAAAATCATGTCACGCTTTTTTCAGAATTTCTACACAATTTAAATTCAAACTCGAAAACCATTATATTTATATTTTATTAACAATATTTATGCAACTAGCTTGCATCTCGTAGATGCATTGTTCTTATTATATTTTCAATTTGAAATTCAGCACCTTCTTCTCTTCTTGCTATAAAGATAAACCTAAGATTTGCCTGTTGTCTTTATAACATGATTTTCGGTTCTTATATGTTGTTTGCTTTATTCTTATACATATTTAAGAAAAAATAATATTAAACCATATAGTATACCCCAAGTATGAAGGTGTATTTGATTTTATTCTGTTGTTTTCATAAACTGTTTGAGGTGCTATTTTCCAATGTGATTTATATCACAAAAGATTATTTATTCCGGCCAGAAGATATACTTTTTGTTTATATACCACGAAGAGAACGTTCTTTTCGCGGACTTTTTTTTGCTTCTTTTTTATTTCATGATAATGCAAAAGTGCATATCCTCTTGTTTGCAGTTTGCTACTGCATATCATTTTTTTTTTTCTATACACTAAACCTGCCTAGAATAAATTTGCACATATTTTCCATAGAGTTTATATAAACATAGAAATGGATACCAAGAAAAAAATATATATATAATGTACCACCTATGATGAGATATGTTTTTCCCTTTCAAAAGAAATACAATCACTTTTGATTCTTTTCAGGGTCGGATAAAAAGAAATCAAACTTTAATACCATTTTCTGTGTCGATTTTAAATCTCCAACCATGTCCACAGTGTCTAAATCCATCTTTGCTTCGTCTATATTTGTATTTACGAAGATGCAAAAAAAAATGTCATTAAAGAAATAGTTTATCGATGATTTTTATCCATATGTCATTTCCAAATAAACATATCAAAATCTAAAGAGTCCTTTCGTATAAATACAATGAAGACGCCTTCTCGAGAAAGAAAAAAAAAAAAGATTCTAATAAAAATACTTAAGATTCCTTTATGTGATATCCCAAATATCAAAATTTAAGAACATCTGCCATAGAAGAAAAAAAAATTCGTGTAAAAATTCCAAATAATAGTTCAGCCTAAATAAAGGAAAAGGTGTCGGAAATCACACAATTCTGCACAAGATTGCGCTTTTCTTAAAGCAATTTCCTTAATAACATATTTTTTTCTTTTCTCTCAAAGGTTCAGAAAATGATTTTTTTCTGGATATATCTTTGATGGCACAATGCTTAACTTTCTTGTATATATGGACATCTTTGGAACAGCATAATTCATTATCATTTCTTTACTATTGCATATGTTTGTATTGATGTTTCCCTTTAAAATCTAGACACCAAATCCTAATATCAAAAATACTATGCGTTTTTTTTTTGGTTTGGTTTTGTTGTGCAGTGACAATTATTATTCTTCTCACATGTCCAGTTTCTTACCTAATCCTAATGGTATTTCGTTAAGGATATATAGGATCATTATCATCCTTCCATTTGAATGCAGGTAAATTTAGAGGGGTTTTGGTTTCAAACATTCTATCTCTCTTTCCGACTTACTTTCAGTATGTTGAAAAAAAAGTAACTTATCATGAAATGTTCATCTCATTCAGATTATTCCTTGGGTATCAATTCAAACTATAAAACGGTAAAGAAAGAATTCTTGTAGTAAGAAATAGTTTCCCTAAAATATAGTTATGTGAATATATTCTCCAGAGTGTTATTTGTCAGTGTTTTTCTTTTTGTTGAAATTGGTATAAAAGACATCACACATGAGATCACAATACCCTAAAAAAAAAGGTGATACATATCGATTCAAATCATTCTTTTTTTTGTAGATCCTTTTTTTTTGTTGTTTGTGTCACTATATTTTTATTTTGGGTATAAATTGCAAGTAGTTTCATATTTCAAATAAAGACCAATTTTAAAAATAGGTCCTTTTCATGTTGAAAATTAAGAGATCCTTAAAAGGAATTCATTTTATCTGTATTTAGTTCAATATCATATAAAAAAATAAGTTTCATGTTTTTTTTTGTTGCTGTTATTTTTCTTGTAGGTGACAAAGTCCTGTAAAAGGGATTATTTAACAATAAACTTGTATACTGTATATAGAAAAGAGTTTCATCTACTTATTGTTTGAGTTTCCTTTTTTTTTGTTGAAGTTGATTGGGTTTTCGTTAGCGAAAACAGTTTTTCTTCTTTTTTTAGATAAAAGAAACAAACTTTTTGTTTGCCTTTTAATGGAAAAACATACATTTTATCGTCATGTATGATAAAATCCGAAATGTACAACAGTTTTCCTTCTTTTGAAAATAAGGTGATAATAATGAATTCCATTAGCAGGTTGCCTTCTTTTTTTGCACATGGCTTGGCTTAGTCGAAATGACTTAATTATTTCTATTTATAAGAATTTTGTTGATAAAATTAATAAAAAAAAGAATAAATTGGATTTATTTGTTCATTTTTTATTAGAAACTGATGCAATTGATTTTAATGAAATTTTCTTGTAAAGGAATTAATTAAAAATAAATTGAAGAACGCTTTAAACAGTGTAATTTTACAAGACAGTCTTTGTAGTAAGTTATAATGAAGTAGGTAGGTAGGTAGGTAGAATAGGGGTACTGCGTACAACACCAGGCAACTTATGGGCCCATTGTGATCCCTACGAGACCAAGAGTTACCCTATTGGGAAACCTATAATAATGTAAAGATCGGTTTCGTTGCATTTCTGAGAAAACGTTACTTCTACTTACCAAAACTTTAGTATAAAATTGAGCTTATCGATTGTAAGCCAGGAGTTCTGGATGCGTCCATTATGAAATTTCTTGGTGTTAGAAGGTGTTTTTCTATTTCAGACATTATTCTTAAAAAATGGAATTAATTTATTAGTTCTTAGAAATATCAATTTCAATATGATTTCCAAAAATAGCATGGCTTAATCCAAAAATTCATGAAAACATGAAATTTTATTACTCAAAAAAAAAACCGTTAAAAATTCCCACATATTTTCCCGAACCAATTAACTTACTTAATTTTTAACAAAAATAAGAAAACATATTTTGTCTTAATTTAGTCGATTAAGAAAAAAATGTAGAATAATTTTATTATTCAAAACTATTTTTTTTAGTAAATCTGTCAAATAAATTACAAACTTTTTGTTGGATCTTAAATTATAAGAAAAACAAAAAACGGTTTTCCTATAAAAGTATTTGAACTCAAAACTTGTAATAATTAAATATGCACGAATTTAACTAAGAAAAAGAAAAGGTGGCTGAAAACCAGTAGCTAATTAGTTTAATTTGTTTAAAAATAACAAAAACTTCTTTTTTAAAAGAAACTTTTTGATTTAAAAAGTGTTTCATATTAAAAATTAAACAATAAAAATGATCACCAATCAATTAATTTTTTCCAAAATTATATTATGGATGTTGAAAGAAATATATATATATAAAAAAAAAAACGTTATTAAAATATCTTTATGATAAGTGCAATCGAAAACAATAAAACAGTTTGAGTTCGCGACTACCGTTGAGATCGCGAAATGATCATAAAATCCATATTCTTTCAATTTATGATTGAAAACGTACAATCTCCATTGATCTTGATCGTGTGGTTTTACTATATCGATCTTCTTGAAATAATCAAAAGAGATCATATTATAGTATTTAACGGATCGAGATCTATTTTATTAATGTTAGTAGGTTGGATATTTGTTCATGAATTTGATCTTGAAGATCAATTTTTATGATGGAAAATGGGTTAACCTAAATTACCAATAAAAGAACTCGGTTAGATGATATATTAATGATTGAAAATAAAATGTATATAGTTTATTTAAATCATTAAGTTGGTTATGATGAAAATTTTCCGATTAATGAAGTCATGACTTATGATTTACAATGTGCATGATCGGTTCAGTCAAATTGACTGCAGGGTATTATTGGATAAAAACAGTATTTGTTTTAGTTTTATTATCAAAAGTTTAATAAGATTTGAATTGAAATATCTTTCAATGACTGATCGTGCTAAAAACAAACGAAGCGATCTGTTCATATTGCTCATTTGATGAAAACAGGAAGTGTCTTTGTAGATGCAGTTTAGCAAATTTCTGTTAATGCCAAATATTTAATCTATTAGGCTGACTTTTTCCAATTCACAATTGCTAAAACTTTAATTTGATCGACAATCGAATAAATTGTAAAACGATTTACAATATATGATATTCGTACTTAAAAAGAATAATTTGTTTCTTTTTCTCCTAAATTACCATCGTTTGTTCATTCCATCCGAAAAGGATTTTCAGCTTCTGTTTCTATTCTTCAAAATTTTCCTTTTATCTTAATAGCCAGCCTATTAGTCTAGTCCTACTCATTTATCGATAAAACATTTATGAAAATATTCTCGTATAACAAACTACATATGTGCAAACCACTTAAATATCATTACTCTTATAGTAGTTTTTCGTCGATTAATTTCACTGTCGTTTATTATAAAACCGTGTGTCTTATATTATATATTTTCTTTATTTCCAAATCCATTTTATAAAGTCGCTTCTGATCAAAGCCAAAAGAAAATGTCAATTTGTGTCTAACGAATAAAAGTTATTACGATTTCTCTTAATTTTTTCTGTTAAAATTTTTTTCTTTAACAATATTTAAACCGATCTTCAAATGAAAGCCTTAAAATGTGGAATTACAGAAAGAAAAAAAAGAAGATTAAGAAGACACCCATCTCATTCACGTAATACAAAATGATATCGAGAGAGGAACGCTAATAGTGACTAATTGCATCTGCCTGGACTGTCATTGAATTCGTACCGCAGTTTAGGATGATCACAAATTCACATATGTAAGTAATATACTAAAAGATTATTATTATTATTATAAAAGAAAATATCTGCGCGATTTTCAATTCACTAACATAAAACGTTAGCATTTTTAATATTACATTATATAGAATTCGAGAATAAAGATCAAAGTGGACAAAGAATCCGAGAGCCACAGTAAGGTGGACAAGGATGATATTAAAATTAAAAGAGGAATAAAGAATTCTATATAGAACAGATCTTTTTTATTTTCTTGAAAAAGGAATTCATTTTATCGCGGGGACATAATGTAAGAGATTATAGTTTGTTAAAATCTTAAGAATAAAACCGGTTCAATATACACAATTAATGTATATGAAAAGAAAAGAAAAAAAAACGCGAATGAAATCATTTCGACAGTCGCCTTTAGATACTTATACTTATATGAAAAAAAAAACGAGTATAGAAGAAGCCAGATTATTAGTGTCGTTCGGATTTTAATGATCGAATGATTTAACCCCATACACATGTATGTACATGTGTCAAACTGATCGCAAAAGAAATATAATCAAAAGAAAATAAATGTTCTTACATGATTTCACAAAAAAAAAAAACAACTTATATATATATAAAATAATAATAATAAGCCATGATGGAAATAAGAAGCTAGATCGTGCTGGTTGCTTGTTGGGAGAAGCTCCTTGAAGATACAAAAACCAGAAAAAAAAACGCCTAGATTATGCATACATATGTCGTGTCGTGTTATATTATCTGGAAATTTGCAGAATGACAATCAGCGATCTTGTCCATATAACCAGGGAAGAAAAAAATCTAAGTGCCAAAAAAAAAAGAAAAAGAAAAAGATACAACAAACGACTACTTAAAATGATCTTCGAATGTTTTAAGAAGCTTATAGAATTATTTTTTTCAAGGCATTGAAAATCTTGTGTAAATATTTCAGGATTTAATATCTTTTGAATTGATCACATGTCATATATTTCTGGATTATTTTAACATTTTGTACAAGAATATTTTCTTATAAATACAGTACAAACTCGATTCTTACAATTCAAATTTGTATTCTCATTTGAATTGGATCCGAAGTATTCATCAGGATAATTAGCAATTTTAGGGATAATAACATACTTAATCAACATTGAATAGTTTACCAAGAATCACAGAAAACAATTGTATTGATGATAGTGTTGTGCTTCAGTTGTCGAGTGGTTAGATTTCGTTATTAGTAACGCAGATAGTAAGTTTATGCGCGAACAAAACCAGTTCGGTTTGATTTGGTCCGCAGCACTTCATTAATGCGTAGACTAAAATGTTTCAATCGTACCAGTTCGAAATGCGCATAAACGTAATGATAGAAAGTTAATAGAGTCCTGAACTTGTCTTTCGATACGGCACTATTCTCGGAGTGTAGAAAATGTAACCCATTTAACTGTGATATAAAAATACATATATTTATAGTATTTCTTTTTACAAATAGTTTGACAAATAATTTATACAGGTAAGATCCTCTTTCAGATTTTATGTTCCTGGCTAGTAACTGATGCTTTTCAGGTTCAAATTCTGATGTCATATTTACATATATTTCTTTTTGCCTTTCAAGCTCTATAATTTCGCTTATCTAGAACTTATCTGAACTGAATCTTCTTACACAAATTACTTTTTGAACCTGTTGAAGTCCCAAGCTTTGATCGATAGAAATAATTGAGATTGTACTGTAATTTTTTGTTTTCATATATAATATTGCTACTAGGTTGATTGAAATGAAATTGATAACAAACAAACATATATATTCTGGTAACAACAATAAAAAAAAGAAGCTAATTCTTTCAAACTTCAATTAAGGAATAATCAAAATGTCATCGTCCTCTATGCTGTTCGGAGATTTCACTTTAAGACTTTTAGATTCTCTTTAATTACTACTTAATAAGATAAATCTTATGTACTAATTAGTATATATGATTTATTAGATACAAAACAAGCTTAATGACAACAAATTTAACTTAACTACTTTTAACATTATCTTGAATAAAAAAAAAAATCATAATAACAAACATCTTCCGAAAGCGAACTCTTTTATAGAATTAAGAAGTTTTTTTTTTTGCTTGATAAAAATTATGGTCGTCATTAAGTCTTTTTTAAAAATGAGAAAAAAAAAGTGTTAAAGCATAACCTGGGCATAAGAAGAAGAAGTGGTAAAAAAAAAACACCCAAAATATTTCATAACAATTTTCACGTTACCACACTGTGAACTCTTTCAACGCAATTATCTTAGCGGTAATTAAGTAAATTGAAAGACACAAAAAAAAATTCTCTCCTTTTTTTTACATGTAATCATAATTCTTTTAGATACTAACACTTTTTTCATCTATAATAGAAATCTCTTCTAGAAAGCTTATTCTTTCGTTATGAAAAATTCTTTATTATATATGAAGAAATTAGAATTTCTTTTTTGTTTCATTTAGATTCAAAAATTCCATTATCAGGTGGCCTATTCTCGAACTGAATCGAGTTTACTAGTATACGAGTCGATTTGTATCCTTCTTATTCGTACTGGTTTAATATGTCATATTCTCATACCAAAAGTTTCGTATACACAAAATCATTCACTATTTTTGGAAAATTCCTCAGTAGAGAAACTCAGCCAAAATAAAAATTTCATTAAAAAATATAAAGTTGTTGGTTTGCGCGATCAAAAATACTGCAAAAAGCACATTTCCATAGTCAAGAATTCATTTTCAGCTGGTTAAACCCAGTTGATCGGTTTCCGTATTGTAGCGATACGAATTTACTCGCATACGGATGACCATAATATCAATTTTGTGAAACTCGAATCAATTTTGCATTTTTCCGTATACCAGTAAACTCGATTGAGTTCGAGAATAGGCACCAATATCTAAAAGCTAAGTACTTTAGAACGAAACATTGTACCAAAGCACCTGTACACAGCCAGAAGAAATGTTCACCAACAAAACTAACCGACTCCAACCAACCAAACATGGATTTAAAACATTAAAAGTTAAATACCTGGGCAATTACAGAAGAATTTAATTAACGCCATTGCAATGAACAAGACAAGACTTTTTAGTCGTCTTCACTTTTTTTTTTCACTTTCCCAACACTAATATACTCACCGGTATTTTTTCACATGACCTTTTATTATAATAGTTCTTTTCATTTAATGAAAAGAATATGTGGATGTGATGTGTGTGTTGAAGGTGTTTATAGATGCAGTAGTTAATTTCCCTTTTAACAAGAAAAACACACATATTGCAAGGTAAAAGCATTTTCCATATCATATATGTGAGAATCGTTTTAAAACAATTTTTCTCGAGATAATAATTTTTAAAGAAGAAAATGACTTTGCATTAAAAAAAAAAAAGAAAGTCCTTTTCAAAAATCTTGGAATGAGAAGGCATAATACGAAAAGTCATCTGAATTTTAGATTGTATACTACAGCATTCATAATGGGTGGGTTTTTGCCGCAATACATTTAACCAACCTTTTGTACAGTGTACACTATTATATATAATAGTGTACATTTTCAAAATGAAATTGTGGGATTTGAAAATAGGATCTCTATTGTTTCAGTATAGTCTCGTTTGTTTTTGGTTTTTCCTTTTTTTTTGCCTTCTCAATGCAGACAAGTTGTCTAAAATAGAAAACGTTTAATTATTCGATTAGAAATGAGACGACGAGTGACATGTTACTCCCAAAAAAAATAGTAATGGTTTTTGTCTATGGTTTTCACCCAAAAGCTCTTCGGTTTTATAAAGGATAAGTTTATTGTACTTGCGGATGGTAATTTGTAAACCGCGATCTGTATTCTTTGCTTTTTTTGGGTCTATATTATTGCATTTGACAGCGGTTGCAGTAGTAATAATGTTGGTGTGTTTTCGTTCTGGATGATGATGATGGTAACAAATGATGATAGCTTCGGCAATCATAAAACGTTATAAATGTTATAATTGTTAGAGATTTTTTGGTATGCTATTCTATGTTGTTATTAGTAATAGAAATAGTCATAATTGTAGTCGATGAAATTAATGTACTGTAAATGAAAATATTTAATAGAAATTTTCTATAGTTTTAAAACAAAACATGTTTTTATACGATTTTTAAGAAAAATATCGTAAATTAGTTTCTAAATAGACAGAAAGTTTAATGAGCTAAAGAAAATGTTAGTATTTGTAGGAAGATCAAGATTAACAATTGATGTACTAATAGCATTACATGTTTGTCACTACAATTTCAGTACTTTGGACACAAGGACGTAATTGGGAACAGCATAAGATTTCATTCATTTCTTTTTAATTCCCATTCTTTTATCTATTAGTAAATACGAAAAATTTCTCCAGTTTTTAGTTGTATTGTTTTCTCTACTTTAAAGTTTTAGTTGAAATTAATTCAGTACATAAATTTATTTACGATAATTAAATTCAAATTCTGAATCAAATTTCGCTTCATATTTAATTGGAAAGAAAGAAAAACTTCGTAATTAAGCTTTACTCTTATTAAAAACTACGAATTCATAAAAAATGAATCCATGAAATCGCAAATAATTATATTTCCAGTCGTATCTTTGGGAATAACTACATTGGTGGTTAATTTTCCTTCTTCTGATTTAAAAAAGTCCCGACACTGTTTTATTTTGCATCTACAATTTCCAGTCATTTTGAAATATAATTTTTCTTTTAGTACTTATAAAAGAAAATTAGTCTAGTTAAAAATTATGTGGCCTAAAAAGTTGTATCCACAAAAATTTTCTTTTTATATAATTCTCTTAAAAAAATATATAGTTCCTTCTTTTTATTGAGTTTTCCATTTTTCTTGTTTTTATGTACTTATAGTTTTTTGAAAACATTAAAAATTTCAGTCACACAGTTTTCCACAAGTTTGAAGGATATACTTTATTATCCTTTCATTTATAATACGTGATGCGGAAATACCTTTCGCGCGCGATTCTTCTGTAAAGAATATACTTTTCATTCATTCTGGTGGTGGGTTAACATTAGTACACATATAGCTACCATAGATATGAAAAAAAAACGAAATACTCTACTATAATAGATATGATATACAAACAAAAACCTGACCCATTGGCCTAGAAAATAACTGTGAAAACAAGAGAAACATTAAAAAGGAATGTGCGGTAGTGGTTTTGGAAGATTTCTCTTCAATATCGTTCTAGAATACATGTTAGTAGTTCCAGAGGATCTATGAAGTGAGAAGAAAATGTACATTAAAGTGATTCTACTAAACCTGAAATGAAAAAAAAAATAAAGGAATATTTGAATAAAACTTAAACTATTCAGAAATCCTAGATCTAGGGAAAAAAACCTGAAACCGAAACGTTGAAAGTGTACCATACACCAAATCCCAGGAAAAATATTTTTCCTTCCGCATGGAAAAAGGAAAAGTATTTACTTTTATATTATTGTGAAATGCATTTATTTCTTTTCACCATTGAGAATGTTTAAAATATACATATTTTGTTAAGAAATACATTTTTGTGCATTTTCCCATAGAAATTCGAAAATTTTCACTTTATTTAAAGTGCATAGAAAATAATATCTAAAACGTTATTTACCGTGTCAATAGTTTGCTTAGAGTTAAAAATGCATACAATTTTCTCTGTACTTGATTTTCCTTGATTTGCTTTTTCCCAATTTTGAAAATGATAACATACATATGTACAAATGAAAAACGAGAAGAAAAATCTGTATCAGGATCTGGGAAAAATGTAATACTGAAAAATTTTCTTTGGAGATTTTTCTGAATGTCCTGTGCCCATTAACCAAATGAATTAATAGAAAACTTATTCTAGACTAAAAAATAGTTAAATAATGCGACATTCACAGATCATAAGTTTTTATTAGAACATGGAAAAAGTAAGACAAGTAGTCCCAACACATAAATTGGAACTTTAAAGTAGCTTTACAGTATCACCTATGACAATTTCTATATAGATGAATTAAAGGAACTCGTAGGAACATATGAAATATTTAAAAGTGTTTTATTTGATTTAAGTTCTATCCTCTTAAGGAAGATTTTAGACTTTAAGTCAGGATTTGTCTTACCTAATTGAGCCCACGATATTTCATATGTTGAACATCTGTACTTTGTAGTATTCTTAGTTTAGCGAGTTCTGCAAGTATTTCATAGTGTTAACGACGAAAAAAGTAAGAACAGTCGAAAGCCCCGACTGCAGTAAATGTACACGTTTCTACTTTAAGGCAGCTCACCGTCGAGGTAGGATACACTTGGTGATCAGGTAACACAGAAATTGGTTAGTGGACTATATCCTTTGTGCTTGCGCGCCAGTCTGTCGATTATGGTCGAAGAGTATAGTCGCGCGAAATGTGATATAAAACCTGTTCCAACAAGTGTGTACGTATCGAGAAAATCCGGGTGTATTTCTACATGGGGCTCGGCCGCCAACTATAAAGTAGAAGTTAATTACTTAAATTAGAGTAGATAAAGACATGGACCCAGTGACTTTAACATAAGGATGTTAACAATAGATTCCCTGAAAAATTTTTAATCACTTCGACTTGTGAATACTGTAAAAATTTGGTCAGAGATAAAGTACTTTTCTTTAATTTACATGACACGATTTCGGTTTAAAACGGTTCAAGAAATGAGGCAAAACTTCCATTTACATAAAACTATTTCAGTTTAACATAGTCACAGGACACTTTTTCTTATCTTTTCTTAATGTTTTATTATGGATTCGAATTGTACATTTTCGATTTACACAAATTTACGATGAACCTATCTTCAGTGTTAATCGAAAAATAGGTGTATTTTGGTAGATTATAACGCAGAATACATTTAACCTTAGCAAAGAACCGGGCAGCTATTATATATATAAAATTGTATGTTTTTTAAACGCTAAATATCCTATTTCAAATCCTTCTTATTTTCAGAACGTTTGCAGTATATCCTGTTACCGAATGACTATTAAAAACCATATTATAAGATCTCTTGGGAAACTTATTTTGCCGACACTATATCCCTAATTAATAAGAATATAATAAATGAATATTTAATTTAAATTTAAAATGATCAATTTTAATGAAATTGTATTCGTGTTTTCTTTTTAAATTTTTTTGTTCTTTCCAATATTCAGAAGAGGAAAAAATCGAAAAGATTTATAATTTAAGACATGTATTTTCACTCGTAATTAATTACAAAAAGAAAAAACCAGAATGTAATATCAGAAAACATCATTTTTGAAATATTCTTGAAAGTCATCTTTTATATTAATAAGTAAGTAAAAACGACGACCAAAAAAGAAAAAATTCTTTTCCATTCTTTTTACAATATTATATGAAATTCATTAAAAATTTCGTACACGAAGAAAAACAACAACCAACGAAGAAAACATTACCATCATCCTCAATTAATTAACATTCAGACCTTTAACAGATTAATCATTCTTTTGGGGGTAAATGCAATTTGACGCCATTCTCATTTATTTTGCACTTCATTCACCACCGAACGAAATTACTTTGCAGTTCGAGTTTTTTTTTTAACATCTTTACCATTCTCCAAAATAAACTATATTCAGGACTTCTTATCCGCGTGTACATATTCAAAACAGGAAACAGGTTAACATTGGCTTAGTAGAGACCTTGAGAGGAGAATGAAATACATTATTTTTTTCTTGGGGGGGAAATTCAGTATCATTTAACATTAATTTAAGTTGGCGATAAAACTCATTAAGTCCAAATTCATAATTTTCTTTTTTGGGGGTATCTCCATAATCCCGTAAAAAAGTTATGGAAAGACCGACAGAATTATATTTCATGGGGAAACAATTTATTTGACCAAAAAAAAAAAAAAGGCAAACAAGGGATATGAAAATTCTATATAATAATCAGTCATCATTCTCATTCCTGTCTTCTTTAATAATTTACACTCGATATCATGAACACAAGAGACTGGGTAATGATGATGGGCAATACAGATTTATTCCGAAATCGCGAACATTCATTTCATATAAACGTATAGTCTAATTCTGGTTGATGTGGTATATTTTGCCTGTCAAAACCACCTCATAATGACTAATTGCATATGATCAGTGATTTTTAGTCGAGTAGATGAGGATCAATTATAATTTCTACTGTTTTGTTTCATCCCTATGGATGGTAGATTTGTGTTTCTGGATGAAATTCCAAACAGAAATTGACATGCAACTGACATAACCCGTTTATTTTCAAATTTGTTTTATAAATTTTTAGATGGATTTTTATGTTTTTCGATGAATGTGGAACCGAAGTGGAAAAGTTAATTTTGTAGAAAAAATTTTATTCGTTTCTTAAGTTCTTTCTTTTGAAAATGGCAAATCTTTTTGATTGTCCCTCATCATAAGATTTGGAATTCTGTTTTTATCATTATTATTATTAATTTAAATTGGCAGTCGAATTGATACTTTTGTTTGTTAGGAAAGATTTGTCCATTTTTTTTATATAAATTTTGGAATATTGATAAATTTAACAATGTGAGATTTAGAAAATAAATACTTCTTTTGGTGGAAGCCAAAAGGAGTTTCAACACGCTATGTCTGATATATTTTTTTCCTGGTATTCAAATTGCAGACCTACGTTTTTTTTTCTACATGAGGAGAATTTAGTATTTTAATTTATGTCAAGTTTATATTAATAAAATTAACGTCTACATAAAGATGAGACCTGAAATTGCTTTTAGGTATAATATTTTCTTGATTATGTTTAGAATCTATAATTATATGCCTTTAAGATGATTCTCGATCTTGTCAATTCCAATTCCAACAGAACCGAATTAAGAAATTCTTGGGCAGTATGGAAAAACATAAAATAGGTATTGTAGTATCTTCAAAAATAAGGACATAGAGGAATCAAATGTATTACTTAAAAACTTAAATCGATCTCTGAAAATGTACTAAAAAAAAGTGTTACTAAACAGATTATTCTTCCATTTCTGTGCCGGTGCTATGACATATAATACCGGCTCTGAATTGATAATATTAATATCAAAGCAAAACTATATTCTGGACTATAATCAATTTAAGAGAATTTCCGGTAAAATTGTATGCTAATCAAATTGAAGGGTATAGGAACAAAGTTAATAATAATTATTTGATTAAAACCACGCAATTATTATACTACTTGCATAACAAAGTAAACCGTTCAACGTCTCCGAGAGTCGGAAGAGTTACATTATCAAAGAAATACCATCTTCCTTTTTTTCTTCTTTTTACTTAATATATTATTTTCTTTTATTTCCTTACATTATTCTTCTTGAAGTCATTTTAACCTGACTTAAAACATCGCGTCTTTGTTGTCTTTTTAAAAGCATTTCATTTTATATATACTATAGTCTCTCAATTATTACAAACACATATCCTATATATACCTGAAATACTATCATGAAATTGGTGACCATTAACATTTTTGTTGTATCATTTTCAAAGTAATTTTCGATACGATTAACTTGGGATTGGTATGTCCAGTGCCAGTTCATACCACTATTTTATCCGCGAAGATGCGCGCGCTTTTTGTTAAGAAAAAACTCTTTGCAGTAAAAAAAAGACTGTATAGTATATGCATTGGAAAATTATTGTAATAACATAACTAAGCCAACATAAAAAAAATGTGAAAATGATTTGATGTTCACGAATAGAAACACAACAAAACAATTTTTATGTTAAGACGATGCTCGCGCAGATCTTTACATAAGAAAAATGTCTTAAGATGTTTTTGCTAAAAGGATATATTTACGGTATTATAGCAGAAAAAAAGTTAAGTACAAAAAAAAATAATAATAGTTAGAAGTGATGCTTGAGATTACACGCGATTATTGAAAAGTGGAGACAATAAAAAAACAAAGTTCTTCGAAAGTGCTTCCATAATAAAGAAGACTCTAGAGACGATGACGTATATGTACTGTAAATGTAATTACATGCAAATAAAAACCAAAAAATTGGAAAATGTGAAAAAAAGCGATGGAAATTCTAATAAAATAAATTCTAATAAAAAAAGG
Organism: Xylophagus ater; assembly: GCA_963422695.1. NCBI lineage: Eukaryota > Metazoa > Arthropoda > Insecta > Diptera > Xylophagidae > Xylophagus > Xylophagus ater. The sequence goes on from OY730481.1 coordinate 5,774,025, forward strand.
AATTGGAAATAAAATTTAATTGAATTCCGAATGAATTTGAAACATTTTAATGGAATCTTTTTGGATTGTACATCATTTTGTGTTTCTCACAAGATTTTTAGATAATTTCGTTTTTATATACATTTCTTTTTTTTGGTAGAAATAGTTTGTTAATTGATTCATTTGGAATTTTGAAGGAAATTAAACTGCATTAGCAAACAAGTATTTTGTTGGATGAATCATCTTTTATAGCCGCAGTTCATCAAGACATACCACAAACCGTTTTAATTTAAAATGTTTGACATCTCTTACGGAATTATTTAAATTGAGAAAATGATAAACAAGGAATACATTGATTAAACTAATTTCTAATTAGTATACATTCATTTAAATAATGTTTAAACTAAACTGTCTTCCAGATAAAAGAGCAATTACATTTTAAAATGTTCTTAATACCTTGGATGTGATAGTGAACATGATTAGGTTTCAAATCACAGTAAAAGAAACATTATTGTCGGAAGAAAATTTATACAAAGGTAGCGAAAACATGTCGGGTAAAATTCAAAAGACTATAATTCTTAGCCAAATGAAGAAATTATCCATTTCCCCCTAATTTCTTTGGAAATACTCGAAAATTGTCAGTTAGAAAAATTTTTAGAATGATTTCATATTACTGAAAAATTATAAATTAGATTTTTCTTAACAAGCTTACAATATCAGACTCTTTTTTTTGCTTTAAATGTAAGCTCATGTCACATAAATTTCAGAAAAAAAAGTGCATCCACTGCATATAAACGTAATTTAATTAGAATACATTTTTTTATAAGAAAAAATCAATCTATCGATAGACACATTTTACCAATAGCCATTAATTAAAGGCAATCACAAGAGTTAATACTCACTAAATCATGGTTTATTTCTTTCTCTTCCTTGTTTTCGTTTTTGCTAAACAGACCTTTTATACATGCAACTATTGGGACGACAAATTGAAGGTATTGCATAAACTTATTTCAACTTTAAATCTAGAAAACATACTCCTATAACGAGTTATATAACAATGCCTATATGAGATTTTTATTTTTTTTTACAGACAGTCATAGTACACTCTTTTATGTTTCCAATGTCGCATGCAAGAGTAGACCATGACAGACTACCCAGGACTATATAAATGACAACATTAAACATGATCAGAATCCGTATATACACATTGTCCATATAGATAATCATATATACATATAATATAGTTAAATATAGTTGAACCCTTATGGTAAACTTTTATAGATATTTTGTTGTTCCATAATATGAAAGGGAGTTTTTGGTCGTTCCATATACATAGTTATATTCCTATGGGACTAATGAAACCAGAAAAAACATTGTAAATACATACAATAGGTGAGGATGAGTTTTCTAAACACCTTTTACTAATTAACGAGTTGTTAGAACAAAAGTAAATTAAAGTACTTACAACATAGATTTTGTATTGAATTGACTATATTAGATGACTTCAAACTTTTGTGGTAAATAAATTATAATGAGAGAAATATAGAAATCCATTTTATAGTATATATAGTAATGTTTATATCCTATAACCTGTTAAAATTATTTAAGGGTTCTTAAAGGGACTTTTGTACACTTTATAGATATATTATCTATATAGAAATACTTCTATGTTGCAACTTATAATACCCTTATGTGTATTCACTGAAGCGTTAAAGTTTTAACGAACTTTTTGAGATGTTATTTGACTGCATTCAGTAAAAATATGTTTATCTTAAACTTAAGACATTCAATTCTTTAGATAGAAACATTATATACTTATATATATATATGTTAAGATAAAGTTATGTGTAAATCCTTTTGACATTGACTTGGGACATCTTGAAGTTTTGAATATAAATAACTTTCCTAGAAATACATACATATGTGTGAATAACAAATTCGGTATCAAAATTAATAATGGTTCGTCATTTCGTTAATAAAATGAGAATTTTGATTTATCTCTAAAAGGATTTTGCTTTTATTGAAGTATATTTAATGTGTTCAGTATCTGTTTCGGTTTTCTATAGAATTCGAAAATTTTCATATCTTCTTCATTAAAATGAAAATTTTAATATATGACAAAAATATTATATTGTTAAAGTGCAACAATAAAATCTTTTCATTAAAATAATTATTATAGTATTATATATTATATTATATATATATAATATATATTATATATTATATATTATGTATAGTGAGTCAGTTTTAAACTTATTTATGAGTATTCCTTAGAATTTTATACACAAAAGGAAGAATTTGTCTAAAGATTTTCAATATCTAAGAATTTTAATGTTCTATCAATATCTTAATGAAATTGGTGTACAATGATAAAAGAAAATTATAGAGTTGATCATTTTTAGGTCAAAAAAACAGCGAACTTCGCTTTGCTCGAAATATCCTTTTAAAAGACGTCCATCTATTTCTGAAAAATAAAGAATTTAACTAATCGTAAAATATCATTCATAACCGGAATGTTTCCTTCCATTTTAAGCATAGTATGAAATTTCTAAACATTTGAAGCAAAACTAAATTTACCATGCAAAAAACTGACATTTTCAAAATCCAAAACGAATAATACTTATTTCGATATGCAGCAGGTTGATCGTATATAATCCCTACAATTTGAAGTTGTTCGTGGATTATTGTAATTTTCGAATTTGTAGTCACTCGAGCCACTAGAGTAGGCCATCCTGATCGTCGCTTTTCTTGAGGTTTTCTAATTATAACTGTGTGCAAGATTTCATACCCTGCCCAGCTTGACCGAGATATTTTCATTCCTTTCTTAATTTTCTTTGAGGAGGTAAATTCATGGTAGTGTACCTTGTTTTATTATACCTCTATATGCAGCTGGAAGACGAAATTGTTAAACTCAAATTTGTGAAAATATATAAAGTGATCAGTATTCTCATTCCTTCATTTTTAAGTAAAAGTATTATTTTCGTGCGAAATAAGGACAGTTCTTAGTTATATTTACCGGATGATTTATTCCTCTGTTTCAACTAGTTCATACATACAATTGGGATGTTCAGATTCCTTGCACTTTCGTAGCCAATCTTATATTTTGTTTCAGTTCAACTGCATACTCTACTTCACCAAATACAATACAAAGCAATTATTTGTTCAGGGACTGTAATTTTATAATTATGATAAACTTTTGTTTGAATTTTCCGGATATAATTAAATCTCATTAAATTACTCAACATACACGATAATTACTTCTTATTTCAACATATTCCTATGTAAGAAAATTATTTACAAGAAAATAAAATAATATTATTTTTACTTAAAACAACAAAAAACCCGAACAAAAACAAGTAAATTATTTTCTTAATAAATATTTAGGTCTTGTCAAACGTAATAAATATTTTCTTTTCCTGATTTTCAATCAAGGAAAAATGAAAATTTCCAAAATGAAAAATTTCTCTCTAATTACAAAAATTCCAAGCTGTAAAATGTCGAAAGCATTAAATAACGTCAAATAAGAACTTTCGTATTTTTTTTATTGTGTTTTAAGAATTGTTTCAAGGAAATATCTATCAATCAAAAGTAAAACTTTTTCGTATTGATCTATTCCATGAACAACAACACCGGCTTTTAATGGTTCTCCTTCTACTTTAATTACTATCCAATAATTAATTTTTACTCTTGTTTGATTTTTGTATTATTATACGATGGAGAGAAGAAAAAAAAACATCGAGATTTCCCAGGTCTTTTTGATAAGATATTTCAAAAATTGCCTTAATTTTTGGCCTTTATTTTGTTCAATTTTGATTGTAATTTGACATTCGCGTTGATATAGAAACACAAAAGAAGAAAACAAAAAAAACCTATTATTTCTACGTTTTTTTTTTTTTTTTTGATATTCGATTTTTAATTGTATTTCTACCTTAAATAACATCCAGATCGAACTCCACCTTTTCCACCTACAAATTGTTTCTGAAATTGAAGATAAATTTTCGAAAATAGTCGGTACCACCTTTATGGATACCTATTATTTTTTTTTTGTTTAGATCAGATCCAATATATGAGAAATAAAATGTAATATCAAAAGGAATAAAACAAACAACTAGAAAACGTTATACCAAGAAAAATCCCACCCAAAACTCATCACGCCCTTTTCATTATCGGCCCTTTTTAGGCCTTTATTTTTAGTCATAAAAAAGAAAAGCCAGCAGATTTTCTTTTTTTTTTTTAAGGATGGTACCGCAATGTAATTAAATGAGTGCCAATCAAACTGCTAGCAGACATCAAATAGAATCTTGAACCTTTTTGAATAGTATTTTAGGTGAGGTCATCACCATACCAAAATTGAAGGTTGAAGAGGCTAAAAAGCTAAATGTTAAAGTTTATCAGATACGAAAATGTCCTTTTTTTATTTTCTTGTTTCAAGAAAAAACTATATGATAGGCTTTCGTTAGTTCTATTCGTAGTTCTCTGGCAAACACAGAAAAACAATTAAATTCTTTCAAATGTTAAGTCATAAATTCCTGTCAAGAATTTCTACCAATTCTACGAATCGACTTATGTTGTGTGCGTAATCATTTTGGATTTTGTTTCGTTCAAGTAAAAATTAATTATTTTGTGAAGACTGGAAAATCTAAGGTAGAAAGAAAATGTTAAAAAAGGAAATTCAATGGATATCCCTAAAGGCAATTAATTAATAGAACACATTCGTTTCGAAACTTCTTTCTACATTGTTGAACACCAAAAAAACCAAGTAGATTCCACTAAAAATAGAAGAACTTAAAACTTTGTGGAATTTTATTTGAAAATGTTATTTTGCAATGATTTTAAATAAAAGAAAAAAAGAAAAAATAAGAAAATGTTTTTAAAGGGATTAAATACCGTACATAAATAGGCCAACACTGTGATTAGGCGTTTCGTGTGATTTTTATAATGACCGATTAATGTTTGTTCAAAAATGTTCCACCAAGTATTTATGTGATTATAGAAATAGTTCCAATTTTTCAATCTACTGAACATTTTCGACATGATTTTCATTTAATAAGATTTAAGAAGATTTACAATAATTTATTACCAAATTCGAATTGGAAAATTAGGAAATATGACGAAAATTGTTTAAATTTAAAATGATTTAATAATTATGGAATCTTTAGACTTTACGAAAGACTAGTTCAATAATCACCAATTTTTATTTAATATTTTACTATACTTTTGATAGGTTCTGAATACCATGAACTTCCTGCAATTACTACACCTAGTCACCTAGTTCAGAAGCTTGAAAATTTCGAATACAAATTGTTTGTACTTTTGGGCTTACATTCGCACTTACACTTCTTTTATTATTCTTGACCTAGTTTTTAGAAAGACTTTACAAGCACTTACAATCCTATTACAGCCAAATCTGATCGAATTCTCATCGGAATTACTTACCAGAGGTTCCTACAAGTTTGACACTATTCTGGTGATGTATGTATTTTGTACAATAATTTTGTTTTTTTTTAATTTCAAATGAATTATTTTACTACACTAATATGAGTTTCTTATATTCCATAAATTAATTGGATAATCTACATTATTTCACGATACTCGATTAAAATTTAAGAGAACATCGAATTTTAATCGAGAATCGTGCTCATTATTGCTGCTAATGTGTCTTCAGTATAATTTTATGGCGCATTTAAATACATTGCAAAACGGATCATGTTCACAATATCAGCAGTGGAATTCTGTATAAAACGAGAAACAACAATTAATTGCTTTTTCATATATTTTATAGTTCAAAAGTATATAAACTTGAGGACAGAACTGTTGGGTTGGGTGGTCATTTTCAAATAATGACTGAGCCTTATTTTGAAACTGTCTTCTTCGAAAATGTCCAAATTGATTATCGCTGTCGTCTGTAGAATTTCATTGCTAATTCTTAGGCATAGTACAGACACGGCTACATATCCGTCAACCAGATTGAAAAAACTGAATTTTAAGCGTCTGTGGGCTAGTTGATAAACGGTTGATCGACATGTCGAAAATATTTTTGACTTTCAAGTCTGTCGACATCTTTAATATGTGTACGTCGGTGTCCAACTTGTTTGCAAACATCATTGTGAAAGAACGAGCTGTAGTGTTCATATCTATATAAAGTGAGAGTGATTCAAGCAAAATTAGGTCTGAAAAGTCATCGACAGAGCACTTTGTTGTACTGGTCATTTTTCTGAAATGATGTTCATATATGTACATGTCCGGCTTTAGAAAAATGAGTATAATTTGAGAATTTTTTTAAAAAATCTTAGGTGATTTCAAGTAGTACCAAAGATTATATACCAAATGCCATAATTTCCCTATAAGCGAGCCTACTGTATCCAAAGCCTAACGAGACCATATTTTAATCTGAAATTAATCTTTAAAATAAACAATAGTACTATAAACTCTTATAACAGTGTAAATATAAGAAAATCTTATTATAAATAAAAACATCATTTAAAATTGACTTTGAAAACTCTCAAAATATTTATGATTATTATATTACTTTTTGAATAAATATAAAACTGTGAAATCATTTCGTCACCTTGTACTCGTTCCATGGGCAATTGAGTATGGCATTTATTTCACACATCAATCGGAATGGGTGAAATTTATTACCATACGAAAAATAAATACAATTCAACGGAACCAAAAAAAAAAAAGCTTACCAATTGTATGCTTTTTTTTGTTAAGTCATATTTGTTTAATGAACTTCCATAATTTCTGTCTTATCATTGTTAACTCATTAAAAAACATTGAAACAAATATTAAAACGAACAAAAAAAAAACACATTGAAATTAAAAATTAATAATATAGTAATGTTCTTTGACTTTTTTTGGTGGACTTTATTTTTTTTCCGCTGGACGGACGTTTTCCACGTATGGTCAAAAATCTCACTTATCATAGTCACAAATAGTCATCATCGGTCTTTTTCTCATCTCGAATGATTCTGACACACAATAAAAAAGAAATATGTTTTTCCAAAAACTAATTAAAATTTTAATTTTTATGCTAATTACATTTGACCGATGTTTATAAAAATGATATGAATTTTCACTTATTTTAATAAAATTTTATGTAGTTCTTAGGTAAGTCATTTTAAAAGGAAAGGTGTGTAGGTATTTACTATTAAAAAAGAAACCGTACATGATTATCATCAGTGGTGTAGACAGAAGATCCCCGGCAAAGATCTGTGAAGTAGGAAATTTGTATATATGTTGCGTGTTTGAACAAACTATTCAGGAGGCGTATTTTCGAACTTATAGGCATTGTGACAAATTTGCTAGTACAAATATTATGATGGCTGAGAAAATTCGACGAGTCATAATTATGTCTAAATAACTGTTATAATTTGAGCTAGATATCATGGCTGTCTAAGAGAAATAGGTCTGGAGGATGTGCTTCAGAATGGGAGTCTAACTAAACTACTGCACCGAAGAAAATGGGGTACAGTAGATCTTAAGGTCACGGTACAAGAATATCCTATCATAATCATGGCTATGTTATTTGAGAAATTCTTTTTAAAATGTTTGTATAGGTGGAAAATTATTTGTGTGTTTAAAAACAATAGTGGAATTTTTTCCATATTTATTAATTAAATCACTCGGAAAACACCTAAAATTTCGTTGTGATACAAAATATTTTCGATCAGCAATTGTGATATATTTTTATGACAGTTGTAAGTTATGACCGCGTCAGTATACGAATTGTCTCTAAAAAAAAGTTATGACTATTAAACTTGTTAATTGAGTTTACTAGTATTCGAGTCATATCGGTTTAATATGTCGTATTCTTGTACCAACAGTTTCGTATACGAAAGAGGTAAGTCTAAAATCATTAAACTCGATTATGGAGAATATTTTACTGTAAATTTTTGTACAAGAGTTTGTTAAATTCTTTCTTTTTTTGAGAGTTTCAAAGTAATTAGATACTCTCGGAAAATTACTAAGTACAAACATTGAGGAAAAGTAAAGAATTTATTAAAAAATATAAAATTGTTAGTTTGTGCGATCAAAAATATTTTAGAAAACACATTTCCGTAATCAAGAAGTTATTTTTGGATGGTTAAACCCAGTTGACTGGTTTCCATATTATATCGATACGAATTCAATCGTATACGGATGACCAGAATACCGATTTTTTAATACTTGAATCGATTTTGGATATTTCTGTATAGCAGTAAACTCGATTGCGTTCGAGAATATCCACTCAGGAGTCTCATAAAAATTAGGCAAACACTTCAAATGCAATTATTACAATTTCTATGAAAACTTAAGTAACCTGTCCGATTTTGATGAAATTTATATAAAATGCATAGATTTATTTATATGTATAAAAGTTGTCCCAAAATTCACGCAAAAAAATAACAAATCTAATTTAAGAGGTTTGAATCTTATATAAAATGAAAAATGCTGGGAAAATTGTCATTTAACTATATTCGTACTGGACTGACTGACTATGTTAATTTTGCGGAAATAGTTTTCCTTATACCTCAAATAAGAAAGCATAGTTTTTTTTTATAAGTTCAATTAAACAAATACCAAATGTGGATGCGGATGTGGATGTGCAACACTATATCTTTGGTATCCGTCATAAAAAAGTGACTGAATTCCTTTTCGTTCTACCTTTCTAATGAAACCTTGTAATAACCGCTAAACTACGGCAATGATAATAAAATATGAAAAAAAGTAACAATTTAATGGTTTAACTTAAAAACTGTAATAAACTAAAGTTTTCTGAGTATTTTTTATAAGTTTATCTTGTTTAGAGATGTAAGTTCATTTATCTTGAAGATATTAACTCAAACAGGTGAATTGTGAGGCAAAACGACGTGTATTTTTTTCTCTTCTTTTGAAGATGATGAGATGTTTATTTTATAATATAAGATTTCTTGTTTTTTTTTTAATAGTATTTTTCATGAGAATTAAGATTATTAGAAGTTAAGTATTTCTTGTCTTCTGTAAATATCTAATAAATAGTGTTAAATTTTGTTCTATATATTTTCTTTTTGAAATAACGGAAAACTCTAAATTCTTCTTAATAGCTTTAAATTACAAGAAAAAATATTAAATTTTTGTTATACATTTTTGAGGAAGAATCTAATTGCTCAGTTAATTGAACCAATTTCATTAAAAACAGTTATTTATGGTCATTTATGAAATTATGAGAAATAGATAGAGAGATAGATTTTTAGAAAAATCTTCTTTTTAAAGTAAATTGAAAGGAAGTTAACTTAAAACTTTGGATTAGGTTAAATCAGTGTCAGTGTTAAGCAATGATTCCGTTTGTTTCCGATAGAATCGAAACTTTATTTTATAACCAAAAGTTGTGTGGGACCGGAAAAATCGTTTGGAATTAAGAGCCTAAATCAGAGATTCGAACGAAAAGGAGTGCCGGAACTAGGCTCATAACTAGCATAGGATCCCCAAGAAATTTTCAAGAATATCTCGGTAAGTTTAGAAATTTATAATATACATTTATATACATATTTATGATATGAGCCCCTTTTACCCCTTTCTGATTTTCAGTTCAGATTACGGGCCTGGTCGGAACGTACTACCATACTTTCTCTCTTTTTATAAACTGAATATTACTGGAACAATGTGATGTTAATGTTTTCTTTTACCATCCCAAAAACTCCTACATAAATTTTCATAGATCTAGAAGCCTTATCCCTCAACCTAATCCACACCAAACTGCTATAAACCTCAAAAATCTTTCAAAAGACGGATACAAAGTAAAACATACGAAAATAAATATTATATTTTAGAATTAGAATTATTAAATTTAGAAAATCTGAAAACCTACAAGTGACTGAGTTCAACTGTTTACAAATAATATTGTACTTATTTTATTTCTGCTAAATTGAGTACTTAAGCAATTGACATACTATGTTCTTATGTTAATCTTGTTGTATAATAAATTTGATTGAAATTTAAATATAAAAAGAACAAAATATAATTTATGATGACATTTTTAATCAGGTTAATAAACAATAATAAAATAATTCCATACAAATGGACCGAAATTGAGAATGGGCGATGTACGTATATAAAGTATTAAAATTTTTATATTAAGTATTAAAAAAGTAGTAATTAAAGTTGATTAAAAACTTTAAAATACAGTCGAATCTGAATATGAAGGAATTTGAATCGACCACCAGGAACATTTTTATATGTTTGAACTGAAGAGCATTAATGGATGAAAAAAGCTTGAAACCAATTTCAATTTTCCAGAACAAGTTTATGTAGAAAAATGGTATTTCTTGTTTTAACCAACATTAATGTAAAATCATTAAAAATTATTTGAGTAATTAAAAATTCATTTATTACATTTGAAGATGTTAGAATTCTTCATTATCAGATTAGACTTCCCTTTTAATCATGAGAGAACTATTTTCAGACTTCAGATATCTGTTATCGAAACTTTTATTGAACTTTTTAAAAATAATTCTAAAAATTAAAATTTCATTGAAACTTACCCCACGACTCCATTGGACTTATTTCAAGACATATTTTCAGTCGGACTGGCAAAAAAGTCCAAATTTTAGAGTCTCCATTAGACTTCTTTTCAGTCTGACTGAAAATATGTCTTGAAATAAGTCCAATGGAGTCATGTGGTTATCAATGGTAATTTTCTAGATTTATTGTTAAAAAATCTTCTTTCATTTATTTACATTTAAAATAATTTATAATTTTTCGACTATTACTATAACAATTCTAATCGATAGATACTCTTCTTTTTACTATAACGGAGTGTTGAACTACGAAGTCTGCGATCACCGGTTCGAATCCCAGTCGAGTTTGCAATTTGGAACGTAGAGTTGTATAGGGATAGTTGGAATCTTTAGAAGGATTGTTTAGAGATACTTGAAGTCTCGACGGCTATAGTTTGGTTTTCAGAAAAAACTTTTCATTGTAACTCCTTAAATAACGTTTAATAAAAGTTTCGATTGGTGCTTGATTTAGGCAAATTTAATGAGTCGAGAAAAATGTTTTGAAACGAATTTTATTATAAATATAATAATATATAATATATAATAATTTTACATTGTAAAGTAGTCTTCACTTCAGAAAAAACTATTAAACTAAATATCTAGATTAAATAAAATTGGTAAATAACTTAATTGAAAAAACAATAATTTTAAGTTAGAAGTGCTTGAAAATTTTGAAATTAAATGACCATTTGAACGGTTCAACTTATAATAGCCAACCTCTTGCTGTGCACTTGTATAATGACAAAAAAAAAACTATATTTTACTATATTCCATTAGTTTTTGCTCTGACAGAAAAAATCTTTAAACTTTTCTGGTATTTCAAGCGTATTTTTTGGAGTGTCCTCTTAATTATGGAATACAATTTATATTCTTTTATCTTTCTTAACTATTTCTTAAAGTGCCAAAAGTAATGGATATATAAACTTCATCTGTAAATAGGTGTTCAATTTTTAATATAGTGCATTGGGAAAAACAATATCTTGAAGAAAGCGTTGAGAATATTTAGGTGTAAAAACGGTGTAATAAAATATTTACAAAATTCTGGTGTTCGAATCTGCTAAACCCAGCAGTAAGAATTTCTGATAAAAGTTTTCACACCAGTTCTCATCCCAATCGGTCGAAATGTTAAATAGAATTTATTAGATGAAATGCTAGTAAATCTCTTCGGGTTTAAGACCTTTAAAAAATTTAAAAATTCTTAAGAATTTCACAAATATGATATAATTAATTTTCTTTTATATACAATTGGAAAACGTATATTTGGACGAAGTACTCAAAAAATAATCTGTTAAATGCATTTTTCAATTCATTCTACGACTTTAATTTTTAACGAAGTTTTTTAATTATCTTATTTTCTTTTGATTACATTAAATAATTTTCATTTCGAAAACTTATTTTTCCTATATGTAATTTTCATTTCATATATTATAACTTTACATATGTACATCGCGTATATTTTAACTAATAAAAGCTTTTTGTCAAGAACAGAATAGAGTTTCCAGGTGAAACATCGTTATGGTATGTACTTCTTCATTATATTTATATAAATGTTTATTATGTTCCTTCATTTTATGCAGCCATGTGCATACGCTTGTCATCTGATTATTCATTCTCTATACCTATGTTTGATAAACATTGCCATAGTACTGTCCTTTTTCCTATATATTAGATCTACTACGGAAAGTTCCTTCCGTTTGTGAAGTGAAATAATACATTTTTCATTAATTTAATAATATTTATTGTACAATATAGTTTCTGTCGCTACTTATGACATCCTGATGATGATAATTTTTAAATACCGTTTTTGTAAAAGTGTCCTGCCTTTAGAGGCGAATAACTTAAATAGTGCTTGCCTGATATTTGCTTAAGTTTTGAATTTTTCCTTAAAACGATTTTGCAGGGAGAGAAACAGGCGAAAATCGGAAGGTGCCAGGTCTGGGAAATATGACGGATGCGACCGAATTTCCCCGCCTAGCTCTGGGATTTTTTGACGGGTCGCCAAAGTAGAATGTTGTCTGGCATTATCATGATGAAGTATGATGTGCATCCTATTGAACATCGCCGACCTGTTTTCATTGAGTGCTTTGTTAAAATCATCCATTTGCTAATCGTATCTTTCGGAATTGAGCCTTACACTAAGTTTCAAAAGTTCGTAATGTATTGGTTCTTGGACGTCCGTATATACATTATTCTCTTATTCAGACTCAAGCTCGGTTTAGAAGTGGCTGTGGCAGATTGTCCGAGCTCACAGTATGATCTTTTTCTTATGATGTTTTCGTCACTGGTTAGAACTGGACAGAACTTTCTGGTACACCTATATATTGTATAAAAACTGAGTAACCTTTTAACGATGCAGGTTAGGATCGAATCAGAAGCCTGATAATTCAAAAAATTAGTACACTACAATTAGGTTATTAACGCCTCGATATCTCGAGGCATATATATTTCATAATCAGGTTTGTTTTGTAATTTTAGTTGCATTCATTTGGGACCTACGGAAAAGACTGGTTTGCAGTTAACACACAATTTTTGATTCTATTATACAACTTAACAGAAGCACAGAGTATAAATGAGGATACGAGGTTATGATGAAAATGTTAGTATATAGTATATAAGATGCAATTTAACCTCCAGAATAAATATAATGAATTTTTTTTTTGGTTTCCATGTTTTGTATCTTTATAACGTGGTTTAATTTCCGAATAGAAAAATTATAAATGAATTTAACAAGACTCTTATGAAATTATTTTCTAGCGAAAATATTTCTTTTTTTTAATTATCATCATTGCACAATTAAAAATGTTCTACAATATGAAAACTTTTATCTCTAAAGCACAGAGAGAAAAAAACAACATGTAACAGAAAGAAAGTAATTATCCATTTTTTTTTTTTAATTAAGCTCTCGATATTTCTATGACAGAAACCTTTCGGAAACATGCGAAAAAATATTAAAACAAGCCCTTTTACTATGATAGAAAAGAAAAACTAGAAAATTGTATACCATTTTTACTCCATTCTGGTTATATAATATATTAAATCCCATCCATTAAATATTATTCAATTCCCATAGTGTAATCAAATTGGTTTTCCAAGAGAACAGTTTTTTTTTTTGGTTGGAAAATCCTGGAGTTTTTGTTTTTACTTATATTTATGCCCTATGGTAGGTACTATCAGAGGGTATATTAGTTTTGTCACTCCATTTAAAGGTATCGTTGTGTCGGGAATCAACTCTATATCGATTTATGCATGTCCGTCCGTCCGTATACAAGATAACTCAAAAACGCGTTATCCTATTTTGTTGAAATTTACAATGTGCTTCTTCCTTAACTTGGTTTGGTATTGCATTTCAGCAAATTCGGTCCAGGGGGCAAAGTTATAAAGGAAAAACCATGGTGACCAGAAATTTTTGTCGTTTTTTATGGTTTTTCTGATTTAATTGGACAATTTGTGAATCAAAATTAAAAAACTAATTATATAGGTTAACTATACAAATAGATGATACCATGTTAAATTTCACTCAAATCGGTCTAAGGATAGTGGAGAAAGAAATAATCCTAGGAGAAAATAAGACTCTTTTTAAAGTTTTTTTGATGTACTTTAAAAGCTAATGCACCGATTTGAATAAAATTTGCAGATTGGACTTACGCTGTCAGGGTCTAGGTTACCTGCAGTTATAAAGAAGAAACTTTGAAATAATGTTAGTTTTGACAGTTTTTCTGTCGCATTTCTTCCATAGGTCATCAAAAAATCGGACATAGGCCGATTTTCAATTACTATATGTTTTTTTGATGCATCGTCGCTAGTATACTACTCAAATTTTTAATATTTTCCTGAACAACAAATATTTCACCCATATACAATTTTTATACATATATTTCGTGTATGGAGAAAGAAAAATCGAATAAAATCGATAATCAACTGTATATCAGGCAAAGTGAAATTTATTAACCGCCACTGAAAAAAACGAAATTTCCTGATAAACAATTACACTGGTTAGTAAATTTGCGTATCAAAAAAAAAAATATACTTAAAACCCATTCAGTGACCACCATTAAAACCGAATTATATATCCTCCCACAGTGAACTACAGAAATCCATATTTTGACCAAGTCGTTACGCTTATTAACATACCGAAAACATTTATCATAAAAATTATATACAAATATAGAGGCTCCAATATTCTATTGGATTTTCGCGATAAATTTCGATTTTGTGTTCAATTGTGTGATCAATTTACTTCGATAAGGATTGGACAGTTTTCAATTTGGTTTGGTTCGGGTATATAAAATGTTTTATATATGGTTGAATAGACCTACATAAAATATGAAATATGATATAATCAAAGAGATTTTTTTTGTTCATTCAAAATTATTATAAAATACAGGTTAACTAGAAATTTTACGGGTTTCCAATTTCTGACTAATATGAACAATATTGTGGACACAAATCTCTAGAGAGAGAGAATGATGATTAAAAAATTATTCACTAGAATTTATGCTAAAACTAATTATAATCATGAAAAACAAAGGAACATAGTACTTTATCGATATTATGTGATAATTATTGTTAAGGGTGAAATAAATACAATATAATCAATTAATATTAAAATCATCGAAAGTTTATGAATCTAAAAACTTTTGTTAATCCTAGAAAAATATGTTTGAACATATATGTGGGAGGGAAACTGAAAAATGTGAAATCGTCACCTCTTGGGTTCGAACTCAGGCACCCTTGGTTTAGTACTAAATTGGCTTTCTCACTAAGCCAAAGATTCCACTTCTTCAAGTAATTCATTACTTTTGTACAACGTATTCGTACATTACTTCTTTTACTCCTACATATATGTATGGACAACTTTATTAGTTGAGGCTGAATCAAATAATAAATTAAATAATAAATACAAATAAGAACTAGTTGGCTGAACAATCTCAATTTAATATGAGGTTGAAACATAAACTTACATTGTCCACAACAAAAATGTTACCTGGTATTAATATTGTAACATGTCTGACCAATCAGTATTGAGTGAAGATAATATATGCACCGAGACACTATAAGGAAACTGTTCCACCCCTAGAAAAACCATAAACAAAACAAGTTATCAGGTTCTATATTCAAATTCAAACAGTTCCTCCCAGTGTTATGGTCAAGAAACGTCAATAAATTTGAGAAAAAAATGATTATAATAGCAGTTATTCGAAGATATGTCAAAGATTTGTCGAATTTCTGCATTTTGTTCCATTTAAAAGGGCAATTTTTAAATTTTCATTGAATTCAAATTAAATCACTACGAAAATTTGTTCCAATTTATTTCCATTACTATATATCCTTTCATATTTTCCCATTATTTAATTAGAAAAAAAAAATTAAAATATTTGAATATATAGTCGGAGTTGAATTAAATTACAGCATTAGAGTTAGAACCGAAAGCTATCAGTCGACATAGTGTAATACATTTGTAGCCCAATATATAGGAAACTGTTTTAAATACAGGATCTCTCTGAAATGCTATATTGGGTATTAAAATGAAACACAAATAAACCATATATGAAAATAGTCCTTAAAAGTTCCTGCTGGAAGTCGATCTATTGTCGATGTTTATTGTTAGCAATGAAATCATTGATGGAATATGTTCCTCCAATATGTTTCATCCTTTTCATAGTTTATTCATTTTCTTCCTTAATTTTATGAATGTGAACACCCTGTACATATCATTACAATGTTTATATATATTCATTAAAATATTTCCTTATGTGCAGTAATACAGACGGAATGCATTAGTTCAACTAATGGCTGGAAAACATGCATACGGAAAATTTGCATTGGATTGTTTGTTATAAAACGGAAATGATTCAAACAAAAAAAAGTAGAAACCTTATTTATATATTTCTTTTCGTGAACTTTTAAACTTTTTAAAGGATATATAAATCAGGTTACTAATCTAACTTTTAGGTTATATCAAATTAGAGAAAGAAACAAAAAAAACAAATGGATTTTCAATGATTCTAATTGCTTACTTAACAATTTCTGACAGTATTATTAAATAAATGCACTTATTTAGTAAGCAATTTTGAAAATGCAATTTAGCAACGGAAAACTAAAAACTAGAGAATTTATTTAATAGGTTTGCAATTATTAAATTGAAAGCATTTTGCAATTTTATCAGAATGAATATTTTAGAATTTTAATTTCGTAATATTAAAGTTTTCATTAATTCATAAATATTATTTTACTTCATTACTAGTAAAGTACAGAAGCTAATTTTCCAAAGAAAATGTTAAAAATTTAAAAAATAATAATTGTCTTTGTGTGTGAGTTAAGTTACGTAGTAATGACCAAGTTAACTTAATGGTTACAGACTCATGGCTAGTATTCTGGAGTTAAAATCCTAGTCGCGGCAATTTCAACATTTTCAGTGTTGTTTTAGTCTAAAACTAAAAAAATACATAATTTTATTCAATTTCTGCAATATGAAATGATCAAGAAGAAATTCGATATGCTATATAAACCAATATTTGACGTCCACGTCCATGTTAAATCCTTGAAAGAATGTATATGCCACGATTATAATACAATTTCTGTCAAAATTTCCCATTTTTCACGTTCAATTAAATTTATAAATCTTTTCCGAAATTGCAAAGAATCAAGAAACACACTGCACATATATTACACTAGAAGTTATTACAATATGATGTTTAAACTGTGTTAAAGGGTATATTCTTCAGTAGTATTGAACGATCTTTTAACAAACTAGAAAGATACTTTTGCAATTTTCGCTAGGATTGATCGAATAAAAACATCAAATTCTCACGATTTATAAAAATTTGGTAGTGTGCGATGGTATCGTGTGTGATTATTGTGAGAGTATGCACCCGCAGATGAAGTGCCATATAAATCAGATAAACATGTTCATCTGTTTTTGAGAGGAATCTGCTGATCTGAAAATCAGTTGGGGAAATCAGAAATGCAGAAGCCGACAAAATTTGTAAGATGATTGTTTTCTCCCTTTCTGTTTAACCAATCTTTGTATAGTGGTATCCTATACTTGCATTAGAAGTAGGATGTCGGCTGTGTGGAGATTGGCGATAAGTTGTAATGGCGAAAAGTAAATATTAAACGACATATAAACAGAGTCGGTACGGTTGGAGAATGAGATCGTTCATAAATTGTCATTAAAGTTAGGATAACTTCTTCAAGAGTATTTAAATTATGGAATCTCTCTTTTTTACTGACACAAAACTTTATTCTTATAACTGTGACGGAAAAATTGATCTTGTATCTATTTATTAAACACTTATAGAACAAAAACGAAAACCTACGGCGGAATGCAAACGATTCTTTTGCCGGCAAAAGATGAAGAAGTTATTATATTATCCAAAGTAGAAGAAGAATCTAGTATGTAGTACTTGAAATCATGAACGAATTGATTGACTGAATTACTTTTGAAAGAATTGACTTTTTTTTTACCATTTATCCCATATACATAATATTTTCAAAGTTTGTTTAGCACAAAAGAGACTTACCGGAATCGGCTTAAGTGTCATTCAAACAACAAGAAAAGAAATATGAAAGATTTTCAATGTATTCACACCTTTTTTAAATAAGATTTTTGTGTTATGCTTCCTTTCATATATATACAATTTTTTTTGAACATATCTGATTTATGCTTTTTAAAAAAGCATGTCATTTGAAAATCAAGCCATTCTTTTCTTTTGAACAAATATGGGTACTCTTTTTGGCGTCAAATCTCGTTAACAAAATTTTCTTGTTAGTACTTTTTTCTATACATTTCATTTTGGATAGACGTTGACAGGCTCATCTTAATATGGTTAACACCTGTCCATTATCATTATATACCATTGACATCTTAACTTTTCTTATACAAAGTATTGTACATATACCATACTCACATTGGTACTACAGTTGGGTTAGTTCCATATCCAATAATGCAAATTTATATGAATATCTGGAATATATATATGAATTTCATAAAAGTGCAATCTCGTTGAAATGATATGACAAGATGAAGAAGAAAAAAGGTGACCAGACATAGAATGACAAGTATTTGTTTTCAATGTTCTGATTTTTCTGATTGACTTTTTGATTGGTTTTGCAGAAAAAAAAAGGGAAAAAAGAATCCTTTTATGATTTTAGAGATTTCAATTACATTTTGTAAAAACGATTTTGTTTGTCAGATTTTTTACAAAAAGGATTTGTCAATCACATAAATGTATTTTAAGACCCTTGTCAAAAAATGCAATCAAAATGAGATATTTTTTTGGAAAAATGCAATAACTTTGAAAGGTATTTTTATGATTGGACGTTCTTAATTAAATGTATTATAACACCTCAAATTAAAAAGTTTACCTAAAACTATATTCATTCAAACTTAAAAGGCTGGAACTTAGAGATCTGTTTTCAGTGTTCAGAATCTACCTCCATATGTGATAACCAACATAATATCTCATCAGTTCAACAGAAAAAAGACCCTTCGAATATTAAACTTAATTCCAGCACTAGGTCGCGATCTCTAGGAGAAATAAAGACATTACTGAAAGCAATTTTCGAGAACAAAAACTACAATATTATCATCTTCACCAAAGAAATTATTTATTAATTTCGTATTTCCAAATTCTGTTAAAAGATTTCCGTAAAACTGAACCGCAAGAATAAGATCGGAAGTGATAAAAACAGTTTATTGGAACCAAATAACAGCAACAGGGACCACACACAGAAATTATTTAAAGAAAAATAAAATAATAATAATAATAATAATAAAATCGATTGTGTGAATCCATTGAACTGGTTTTTAGTAATTATCAGTTCCATTCGTTTGGGTTTTTTCTTCACTTCCCGAAACGAAAAGAACACTGTTATAACACATTACTTTAAACAATTTCATATCTTTACCTGAAATTCTTCACAATTCTTCAATATTTCTTAACAGCAATTTTTCTTATTGGTCTTTTGAAGATGTTGCCGATGGATATATCGTGAAAAATAGATTTTATGCATTTTATATAATTTTTTCAGTTTTTAAATTGAATCAAAAAATAAATCATAATTTATAAAGAAAACAGAGAAAAAAAAAGGCATAAGATTAATATCCGAACCTGAAAATATTCTCGATATTATATTGGAAGTAATTTTCGACACATTGGAAGAGTAAGAAAAAGCCAACTAAAAATTCAATTTCACACCCAATTGCATTATTTTTCTTTACAATTTTACTGATTTATCTCAATTTTTGAGTCTTTGAACGGCGTCACGAAATCTTTCGTAAACAATTTAAAATAACATGGCATCAAATTTTAAGTTCTTTTGCTTTAAAAGAAGAATACAAAATTTTGATATTTATTTATAATTTATAAATTTCAGGTCCAATTTACGGGCTTTTTTATATATTTATATAAACGTAATTGTTCTGCTTTGTTACTTACATATTATACTGGTTTCACCAAACTAGTTGGTGCAGGAATTTGTAAATCAATTTATTGGCATAAACAATTTTGATTTATTGGAAATTAGATTGCGATGCTCTATTATAATTTTATGTTAGTATATTTTCATCAAACAAAAAGTATAAGTCTATATTTATAGTTTTTAAGTCCACATTGTATCCATTAAAATACACTTCGAAGTATGTACTATATTCAACATCTATATAAGATTTCCTCTTAGTTAGGGTTCGAACACAAAAAAATACTATCTACCGATATTTAGAAAGAATTTGATCATATATCGAAATCTTACTGCTGACAGTTTCTTTTGACAAACTTTTGGATAACAGTTGGAGTATAGAATCGTAGAAAGCATATATCCCAATCACTAACATAAATCGAAAACATTTTTTTCATATGAAAATTTTGTATCTCGTTAGTTTTTATGAAAAAAAAAATGAAAGGAAAAGAGTGCTAAAGTTTCTTAATCAACAAATTTCATTCAGGTAACTTTAAGAAGTATCAAAAATCCTTACTCAATAATGATGATATTGGCATAGGGCTTCCTGTACAAATATCCGATTTGAAAATATGTAACAGTCTTTATTTCCAATGCAAAGGTCTTTATCATACTAAAGTAATTAATTAAATCCAAAATTTTAGAAAACGAACTTATAGACTACTTCCATTGTCTCTTTGAGTTGTTTTATTCCCAAAGATGCTATTAAAATATTGTAAGTAAGTTTGAAATTGAAATTAAAATTGATACGCATCATAATCTTATCTGATTCAAAACTCATCTCTGACTGTACAAGAAGTCTTTAGACTTTACGATGTACCCACATATTAATTGAGTCTTGAGTTTTTCAATGAAATCCTTGTGTTTGAAAAATCTTGGTACTGTCATGAACAGTCTGAAACCGAACATTCCTTCTCACCATTTCTTCTAAACTATATTGAAAATTTCATCCTTAAAATTGAAGAAATTGCATATTAAGGATTGCCACTTAAAATATATTATTAAAATTTTTTCTTCATAATAAAATGCACTTGAAAAATATAAATTCTAATTTTGAGATGGTAAAAATATGTAAATGTGGTTGAATAAAATGGTGTTACACATTAAATTTAAATTTAATTCAAAGAATAAGATGTGATTTCAAATTCAAGAAGCATATATATATAAGAAGTCTGTTTAAAAAGTTTCTCAATTTTTAGTGCATAAATATTCATCGAATCTACTTGAAGCCAAAAACCACTTTTCTTCTTCGTATGCAACATCTTTGGCTTCATTTATACCATAAAAATCATTTCTACCACGTTTTCATATATAATATAGCAAAAAAATATAACCAATTCCATTTGATATAACGAACTTCCTTATATCATATTTTTTCTTGTTCTTTAGATATTCTTTGGAAATTCTCTGTTTGTCTGTCTATATATTTTATTTGTGCCACCGCTACACCATTGCCGCCCAAGTATTTCAATGTATCATCATCACCACCTCATCTTGTATAACTTTAATATCTCATATATAAGTATATTCAGTATATACCTTACCTTATACCTTACCTTCTTATTATTTTCATCATCATCTTTACTTTCCCTATAACCTTTCCGCTTTTTTACCAGCTTTTTTGTATTTGATATGTATGCCATGTATAAATGGTAAAACGTGACGTGCAAATTTCTAGTCGTTTTTGTTTCTTTTGTAGATCGGCACCTCTAAATCGATTCTTTCGCGGCGCATAATATTGAATATGTTATCCTATACTACAGGTACAAAAAAAGGCAAAAATGGTATTATAAAAATAAAGACAGAGCCGATAACCATGAGCCGTGCAGACTTTTATGCAATTATGACGGGAACCTGGTAAATAAACATGAGATGAGAATATTATAGATATGAATGTATAAATTAACATATGTAATATTTCGGATCATATACACTCTTTATATGGGAATGGAGATAGAATATCAAAGATTTCAATGGAGAAGAAGAAAACAAAAAAAACAACGTCTAAAGGATTATTTATAATACGAATGGGCTTTTTAGCGTTGCAACCATGATGATGATGATGATTCCTTTTGTATTCAGGCGCATACATATGTGTGGTATATATTGTCATTTCGATTATTCGCTCGTTTTCGAATTCTAATGCGGATGGTGTTTTATATTCTTTTATTTTTGTCCTGGTTATGATATTCTTCGTGCTGGCTTCTTTAAAAATCAACTTAAAAATGCTCTTTTAAAGTTCTTGAGTTCTGCATCAGACATAAATACTGAATGGTTCGTTTTTTTTTTTTCGTTTTTATCAACCCTTCTGCGACCTTAGTGATCTTCTGAGGAGGAGTTAGATGGGAAGTAAATATATGATGTTTTGACTGTTTTTAGTTTCTCTATACTGTGAAATAAGGAAAGTGTAATAATTATATGAAAAGTTCTGTGAAGATTGAATTGGAAAAATTGAGTTTTGTATAAAAATTAGCAGTCAGGACAATTTAATGATTTTCCAAAGATGCAGAACAATTCTTTTTGGGAATTCTATGTGTATCAGGAAATATGGTCTGATTGCTTGATTTTCTGAGTGTTATATACAAAAATTATGGTCAATCTAGTTAGATACAGGAGTACACCGGGAAGTTTTGGAATACCGCCCCATTTTCTGTCAAAAAAGGCAAAAAAAAAAACAAAATGCAATGCTTATGCAAAATCGCATCTTACTTTATTTGTTGAGAAAAGCTTTTGTTTGCTTGTCCGTTTGGTGGAAACCCGACATAATAACTTGCTATCACTTTTATGATATGATTTTTTAGCACTAAGTATTTCGTAAGTGAACTTTGTTTTTCAAATTTATTATGATTATAATCTTTTCACAACGGTTGATTATTCAACGATCCACTATCGGCTAACGGGAAAGCTTCGCGGCATCCCAGTGGGTCAGTCCAAGCCTGGTCATGATATATACCTAAAATCGGAGACTAGTAAATTTTACTTTGGAACTAACCAAACTCAATTAAATGTTTACTTATTTAGTTTTCAAGATTGTTCTGAAAATTGCAATTTCATTCTTATAGAGAATATATGAAGATCACATTGTCTTTTTGATGAAGATCAATTTCAAGTTTCTTAGTCGAAAGGAATTTTAAAGATTTTGTTTCTTGAAAACGAAACAATGTAGCCAAATATAAATCCGAAAAAAAATAAGATTATGAAATTCTGATAATCGATTTATGTCCTTCAAATTTGATGGTCCATCAGAGTTTTTGGTATTGTATTATTTTATATTTGAAAACAAGACAAAAACCCTTTGTATGTTAATCAAACATATCTGATTAAATTTAAAATGTCTTCTTGTTAAATTGAACAAAACAAATATTTATATCTTTTCATTGTTTATACATGTATGTAGTAATTAGGACACTACACATGAAAATATATTATTTTAATTATCTTAATTATTACACCTGTTCTGAAAACAAGAAAAAAAAGGAAAAGAAACACCAAACAAAAGACTTCTTTCTAATTACATACTATATGTATCGATAAATTCGAATCTCTTATCTTAAACAACAAATCTCGAAAATGTTAATATTTATCTACATCGATGGTAATCAATCTACAGAACAACCAAAAAAAGAGTAGGAGAATTAATCCAAAAAAAAAATATTATGTTCAAATTAAAAATCTTCTACCACAACAAAATGGGTATCATTTTCAATGCATCGACCACTTAATCCCACCGAAAGATACTAATTTCTGAAGCGAAGATAAAAAAAAAAACTGTGTATAAATGACTTCAACGATCGCATATCTTACCCGAAAAAATAAAAACTTCTCCAAACAAAAAATATCCACAAAATTTCAAGAAGAGAATAGTGACACCGTCACTATTTTCAACATATCTTACCTTTTGATATACGTCTTCCTTCCTATTGAATATGTCCACACACACCTTATATGCGCCGAAATATAACCAATGTCATCCAATGAAACTATCCCATATTTTCTTTCTAGACTTCAAACATTTAAGACTTTGTCGTATATCATTGGAAATATACTATCTTATTGGATGTAATATTCCCAAAAAAAAAGAAAAAAAATTAACTCCGGCTGTTTTTTTTTCTTCTACTTCTTTGGGATTACGAACATAGTGTCTCATATGTGCTGCTTCTTTTTTTTTGTTCCTTCCAGAATTTAATTTTGTTAACTCTTGAAAAAACGATGAATCTTTCAACCACAAAACATGATACCAAAATATTTTTACAGAAATAAAAGAAAAAGATATATAAGCGCAACTTTAGGCCTGGTAAATAAATTAATGACATCGTGTCCGTTTATCGATGATATCTAGTTAACATCTCGACATGCATAATTTAACGAGTTAACAGCGTAGAATCGGTTTTCTACAGTAAATAAAATTCAGCTTTTTTTTGGTGGTGGCTTCTCGAAGTTAAAGTAGTTACCATTTTGGACTTGAAATGAAGAAAACATTTTGTATTATTTTTTTTTTTGCATATGTTCGTTTTAAAATTTTGTGACATTTTACATATTTTGTTGTTTTTTTTAAATCATTCTCACCACTGTTTTATTTTCACCACCTCCTTTTGTCGCGAAAAAAAACTCAAAATATGTAAATATTTTTCGAAGATGAATCAACATTTTTTTCCAAGTTTCTTCCTTTAATTATTTTATGGGAATTGTTTTTAAGATGTTTATTTTTAAACAATCCTTTAAAATTCTGCAAGAATTCTTTAAATTTTGATGTTATTTAGGAAGACATGTTTTACGAAGTAATTTATAGTGCGCTGTTCCATTAAAACTTGAGTTTAAGGTTGAATTTAGTTGGTAACCGAAGATTGTATGAACTGGGTAGAGTTCAAAAATATACTAACTCCAAATGAATCCAATAAATTTGTTTTGTTGAATTACGAGTATGTTAACCCCATTTTAACCTAATCCGCTGTGACCGCTGTGCTGTGATTTTCAACCTAAACTGAACCCTAAAGCGTCACTAAATTGCTTGGTTCGATTAAAAGTTGTATGAACGGGCTTCGTTTTGATTTGAAGAAGAGAAATGGATGATATCATTACATATTCTGTTAAATTAGGATATCTTTTCCATATAACCTTCTTTAGACCTACAGCAATTATATACGGGAGTTAATTCAAGATATCGAAGACGTAGTACAATAAGTTTAAAATTATATTGAATGGGTCAAAAGACCATACCGATAGTTATCGAATTAAATCGAATTAAATCGTTTAACGTTACAAGGAATTGCTCAGAATCTTAGCATGAACTGAAATTGAGCATTGAAAATCACTAAACTAAACAGCAGCTTAAATGTGACTTTTTATCATGATAATGCTGAACCACATACATTTTTGACGACCCAGTTAAAATTGAGAGAGCTTAGCTGGAAACTTTTGATGGATCCACTATCTAGTCCTGGCCTTACATCACCAAATTACCAGTTGTTTCATTCTTGGTTCAAAAGAATCCTGTGAAAATGACTTGTCTTGGTTTTTTCGCAGAAGTTCTACAGTGACGTGATAATGGTTCTGGAAGGATAATTTTCTTTTTTATAAAGATTTTGTTTCCCCATGAAAAATTCACCTTTCATTTACACAATGACTTTTTGGCCTACTCAGTAACTAAATGTCAATTTTAAGAGAAAAACTTTTTATGAGTATCACTAATTATCATTGGGTATTTTGGTATGAAACATTGTACACACGTGTAACTCGTGCTCGGTACTTGTTTTAGTGTATACACCCACTTTGAAAAATAAGTAACAAAAAACAATTACAATAGTAATTACCTACAAACAAGTAAGCGTTCCCTATCGTAAAATATTTTGTTTCTTTTTACCTATCCCACTGATTTACAGCACCAGTTCCTTTTTGGTAAACCGTCCTCCTTCATGTGTAACAGGTTTTGTTTATTGACTTATAATAAGATAATTTTTGTCTAAAATAAAAGTTCATAAAGAAAATAATTTCACCATTGAGATTTCCAAATCGTTTTACTTGCCTTTCCTTGATGTTTTCGTTGAAATTTACCATAGTGCCTCAAAAACCTTACATGATATATGGTTGAAAATCTACTATATTTTTTTTCTTCATACTTATGTAAAAAGATGACTTCGGCAGAAAAAAAGAAACAGGAAAATAAATATTAACCAAATGAAGAAAAGGAAGAGGAAATATTTTAGAGAAGATATGTGAAATGAGGTCTCTAATAAATTTCACAACCTAATTGCTGTCAAACACCCGTCGCGCAAGAAAGGCTCCTGCGGTTTTTTCATCTTAAACATACTGTAAAGATCATACATGTTTTGATATAAAAAAATCTTGACTGGTATCCAGGGACTTGTACTATGTTTTGTTGTTTTTTGTGATATACTTTTAGGACTCAGTGTGAAATTCTTAATTTTCTTATACCTATATCTTGTAGTATATTGTTTGTTTCTCCTTTTTTTTGTTGTTAGGCTCGGTTAGGTACATGTTTTGTTTTTATTTTAAGAAAATTTCCAAATTCAATACGATTGGTGATTTCGGTGGCAAAGATGTCATTTTTGATATATGATATTGCTTGCATACCGAATACACTAGGCTTGTAGGACCTGCTTCTTTCACTGTGTTGACATATTTATTGGGGTGAAATTTTTTTTTAAATGCTTTTTAATATGGCCACACAGTGAACTAGAATTTCTCCTGATTCTTGTAAATATTTTCCTTTTTATTTTAGTATTTTAAAGAATAGAATTTCTATTCATCGATGACATATCGAACACACACGATTTTATTGGAAAAATGTTATTTTTCATAAATTTATTTAAAGAAATTATGATCACGCGGGAATATATAATTATTTTAATGGTCTTTATAGTGAACAATTCCATTCGAACTTACTAAAAAATTGTAATCAATTTTCATACAAATTTACAAGTTTTGAACTTCTTAAAACTTCTGGAGTTCATTTAGAATAGTTTTCGTAATATTTATACAAAAAAATTCTGATACAAAAATAAATGCCTTTCATGTGAAAGTCTAATTAAATGCAAATAAATAGTTTTAGTGACAAATTTTCTAAAGAAATTTTCTAAAGAAAAACTGAATTTATATAAAGTTTAACCACATTTCAGAGTAATTCGCTATTCTTCAGACTCTTTATTAATGTAATAAAATAATAAAATGAAAAAAACTTTATTAACTTTAAATGAAAACTTGTTTGAGGATTAAAATGCCAGAAAACTTAAAAGACTTCTTGATATGCAAAAAGAAATTTTTTTTAGATCGTAAAAAGTTTTTAATCCCGACGTCAAATTATTAAATATAATGAATTTAAAGATTATTGAATTCTTTGTGAATAAATAAATATATAAAATTTACAAAACTTTAGAAAAACACGATTCAGAGACATGAGATTAAATTGAATTGTGGAATTAAACCTTTATCATGGAACCAACTTACATATGTTGTCCACTGGAATGGAATTGTGTAATTCGGTTTGATACTAAATTGCATCGAAAAAACATTACCAATGCCATCTGCCTTATCGATACGATTTTTCCAAAGGATTTTTATAAAGGACTCAACGACGAATATATCATAAAATACAGTCGTATAGGAAAGTCGTTAAGTTCAATAGGAAGGAAAAATTTGTAAGAGAAACATGAAAGTACAATTTGTGAGTTCTTACATATAGCGGAAAAATGTGCAACCGTCGAAATCAATAGTGTCAGCATGTAAGTTGTTTCACACTTTTGATTCGACAAAACAGTAAGTCGTTTCAACTTTAGCTTGGATTCTTATATGCAAATCCCAAGCAAAAATTTGGTCAATGTTTTGATCGAAATTTCGAAAATTTTATTTAGAAGAAAGACACAGGATTATGTGACGTAATGTAAATACTACTTATCCATATTTTCGGCTTGGCATCTGCTTGGGATATCAGTCCTAAACTACTTAGATTAAAGTTCACTCCATTATGCCTGCTTTTCTGTTCCCTATAATAAACTTTTATACCCATTAACTAAAAAATACAATTCTTAATTTTGTTATTATTGCATATCAAAGCATGAATATACCTTGAACTCCTACAAACGCGAAGCTGAAGGTGATATTTAGTTTTTATCATAGAGAATTTATGGTTTTCAGTTAGATACTATGGATTTCGTGTTTAGTCTGAACGTCAAATTTGTATCTTATAACGATCAATATCGGTGTTTTGAGTAATTTAGAAATCTAGTAAGTATATTTCATGATTGATTTCCTTCAATAAATCTTCTAAAAACTTTATTAAATTTAAAATATTTTGATATAATCATTGTTAATATTTTTTTTTATTATAAAATTGAATTTCCAAAATACTGACAGAAATCGTTTATAATAAAACGAATAAGTTGAACTCTAACAAATCCAATTACAAGATTAATCAAATATGAATTTTTTGGAAATATATGATTTGAATTTGAATAGTATATGATTTTGATAACATAAATTACCTATTGTCCTACAATTCATCAACATAGCGCATAAAAAGAAACACTAAAAATGTCTTATTTTCTTATTCAAATTTTGATGAAAAATTGAATCTAATTAAAAATGATATAAGTTTCGACAGTTCTGTGACCGCCTATTGTAATAAACATATCAAAAAAAATTTTTTTTGGGCTTTTGTTAATAATTATTGTCCATGGAAATCATTACCACGCCTAAAATTTAAGATCCAAGCTGCTAGATCATGTATTTTCTTCGTTGTTGATAAAAATAGAACAATATAAATTCAATGGAAATGTCAATTTCTTTTAATATGACATAATTTTAGAAAAAAAATTTTTTTGGTCTCATAATTTTGTTTTGTACAATATTTATCTTTCGATCTGTTGGATTGTTTCAAGTTTTGGTTATCTTAAGGTCTGTCGACATGAAACTTAACATGGACATGGATACTCGCGAGCATAACTCTGTTAGCACCCGTATGCCACTCTTTTTACTTTATAGACTTTATCTACTCTGGAATCAAATACTTATCTTCTCTTTTAAGTTTGGCGACGAACTCACCGCCGGGCTCCATGTCGAACTGCACCTAGTCTCGATCCTGGAACATATTCACTAATAATAGCTTTTGGTAAAAGATGTTACTAGAATCACAAAACTGTGTTCAACCTCGACGATGAGCTGTCTTAAATCGAAAGTGTCCACATTTACTACAGTTCGAGCTTTCGACTGTTCTTATTATTTTTTTCCAGCAACAACTGTGAAGAATTTAATTCAGGATCAAACAATTTTTCTATATCATATTTTCACTGAAGGTGTAGAAAAGAAGTTTTATGCAAAATACTGAAAACTTTTCTTAAATTTCAAAAATCACCCCAATTTCAGGTTACTCAAAGCTGTTGGTAAGATCAATACATTTCTAACGCATTTTTTCACTAAATTTTGATTTAATTTGTGTTTGGTTGAATACACGGGCATCCTAAGAAAATTGGTCTATTCGGAATATCTGGATTTAAGTCGTTTGAAAATTGAATATTTAATTGTTTAATTTTGTTATAACATATAAAATCAAATCAATTTTGTGGAAAATTGTTATTTTCAAGTTGATTACAGTGTAATCATACCCTTAAGCCTATTTATAAATACCTAAATAAAGCTATTTCACCTTTTAAAGACTATTTTCATAGAACTTTTAAAATTTACGATAAACGTTTCGGTCATAACAGCAGCCACTCCACAATTTTAATGTTTAGAAAAATACGAAATTTAAATAAAACTGTTAACAGAGCATTACATTTTATTACACACTATATTAAGGTGGAATTTCCTCGTGTTTTCTTTTCTTTTTTCCATTTTATAAGATTTTAATGATTTGTTTATTACTAGACAATTTTCCTTATACGATTTCTTATTAATATATACGAACTATATTTATTTTACTTTGAATCGAAAATACACGCACCTTAAAAAATTTAAAACACATATTAAAGTCCCGCTGTGACACCCATCAACGATACTAAACTATAATATATTTTCAAAAAACAGAAGTTCTATGCATAATACCCAAAACTAATTTGTTAAAATAAATAAATAAATAATAAAAATAATAGGAAATAAAATGGGATCCAAAAAAAAAGAAAACAAATTAATACCATATAAGATATATTCTTCTCACTACCCAAAATATCAAGAAAAAATGGGAACAGATCCATGGGTTTTCTTCTTCTAGCTTTTTTTGTTGGATTTCAATTTAGAACAAATAAAAAATGCGGACATAATGATGAGTCTTTTTAATTAAATAACACTTAAAAGAACATAAATCCATTTGCGCACATACGGTTGCCAGAAATAATAATTATACGGTTTTTGAAATGCTGACGATTATGACAACTTTGGAAGAAGAAATTAAATGTCTGGAAAATGGATATCATTTTAAAATAAAAACTCAACTGGAACTGGATTTTTTAATAAATAGCGACGGATAAAAATTATGTGTTTGGCACAACCCACAAGAAGATTTAGAGCCCATATACCCAATTTTGTTAGAGATTTTTTCTGGCAGAGTCTATTTTTTTCTTTTTTTCATTTTTAATAAACAATACGAATTGGGTGTCAAATGATTTTAATTATGCGATTATGAATTTTAATATATTATTAAAAATGTATGGGATTCATGATATATCTAGAGGAAAGGATGTTCCATGTAGATGCATATTTGGAATTTCTTAGAATTGGATTGTGAATTTGTTTAATCCTTTTGCGAAAAGTCGAAGATTTTACTTGTAGTATTTTTATGAATGTTACTTTTGGATGATTCTTCTAAGTTTAATAAAAAAAACGCCCCAAAGGTATTTCTTTTCTCCGATTCTTTAGAATTGATATGTATTTTAAATTGTAATTTCGTAAGAAAAAGAAAATTGCTTAATACCCTCGGTCTCAGCAGGGCATTACGATAGAATGAGTGCCAGAGAAATTTATATGTATATTTAGAGTGTTTGACCAATTTTTAGATTTTAAAAATTTACAAGTCGATTCTCATTCATATTCTTTACTAAATCTACCCAAAGTTTCGCGCCTAGAATATGTTCCTAAGTACGAGGAGGGACAGGAAACTAGGATTCTATCTATAATTGAGAGATGGAAATATTTTGCATGATTAAGATGTCTTGTGCCAGGTGATTGCAATTTGAGGATCACTAAATTTTTTCAAGTTTTCACTCAGGCTATTTTATATTTTATGGACTCTTTTAGGAAGTCAAAAGTTTCAGTTTAAAATATTACCTTTTGAGCATATAATTGTAGGAGTTTTAGACATTTGTTTAAATAGTTTAAGACAAATAATTAGCTTTGAATGGTTTTAAATACAAAATACCAATTGTATTGTTTATGAAACAATGGAAGGTGTTTGATGAGAAATTGAAACAATAATATCGGTGAATTTGTTTAGTTGACGTAGTGTAAGTACCAGAGCAGCAGTTGTGAGGTCTCGAGTTCAACTCTTGGTGCTGCGGGCTTCGACAATATTTACATATTTTCAATTTCTTTAAAATATAATATTTGAATCTATTAATAAAGTTTAATGAAAAATTTTCTTAAAATATATTTCTAAAAATATTCCATTCAATATAATTGAAAAAAACATTCATATATAAATGTTTAAAGAAAATTAAAAGAAAAATTCTCATATTAATGAGTTCATGTCACCTTGTCAACTTCGAAAGAAACATAATTTCTTCACATTTGTCATTTCAATCAAAATCTCACCAAAAAAAAGCAAGATATTTATTGTCAAAAGATTGATGAAGTTTCTTATTTTGTGTCCACAATTTCTAAACTAAAGAAAAAAAAACACTTCAAATGCAATTATTACAATTTCTATGAAAACTGAAGTAACCTACGCATATGCGTTACGTAGTGTCAAATAAATTAAATAGATTAGAAGTGAGTGGGTGGTCATAAAGGAGGAGATTATTTAAAAGAAACTTTTTCTGATTCGAGAATATGAAAAGATTTTATGACACGAATTAAAAACTTAAGTAATTAATCATCGGGATTTTGCAGAAAAGATTAAACTTAAATTTGAAATTTTTGAAAATGTATGTTCAAGTTGCGGTTTCAAATTAATCATGTGATTAAGAAAAAAATTTACATATTATATGAACGTTAATCAAAAGTATTTTGCTGGTGTTTTTATTGGAAAACAAAAAACTAGGCCTTAAAAATCACTTAAGTCAAATTAAATATAAAAATATATTTACCACAAAATTTTCTTAATGTCATTTGACTCATTTTCTGGTACAAGATTTTTTCGTAAATTTGAATTTTTTCAATTTGTGGTTTTGTTTATGAATTTTCAAATTAATAAAATTTTATTTTACGATCAAAAAAATTACAAAATTTTTATTTTTATAATAAATTTCTTAATCATGACTTAACTTTTTTAGTGATATATCGGTTTTCCCAAATACCTAGTAGAGTCTAGTAAATCTCTTGTAAAAATAGCCGCAGATTTATATTTTTTTTTTTAAAGTCGAAATTCCAAATCATAGAACCGAATTGATTACAACACTTTTCTGGATTAAAATTTCTTAATATTTTTGAATTAATTAAATTAGATTTTCTATTGTTCAAATTTGAGGATGACACAATTTGTGTTAATCTTGTAATTGATTGATTTTAATTTCGTGTGAAGCAATTCTACTTCGATTTGCTTAGCAGTTAATGGATCAATTGTGTTAAAACAAATAAAAACTTTTAAAGTTTGATTTGGAATTCAAGCTGATGGATTCCATTAACACAAAATATTTAGAGTATAAAAGGCAATAATTTCTGCTCTATCCTACTTGAAATATTCATATACGAGTATTCAACCTGTTACCAACAATATATCGATTTCCCAGATCATCCAGATCTACTTGTAGGGTTTTGTGTGCCTTAGCTTAATTAAAAATCGAAAACAAAAACAAGGAAACAAAAGAATAACAAATGTTTTCGTTGGTATAGTTGGTAAATCTTGTTGCGAGGCAGTCAAAAATCGGGAGATCGATTTCGCAGTTTGCTTATATCACTAAAATTTACAACATGATCCCTATCGCCTTGTTCCTTGTATAATACATTTACATACATTTATTCTTAGTGCAATCACAACAAGTTCTGACAATTATTATGTCGAATTTTTCTTAAAAACTAATTCATATTCGGATCCAGTCATAATTTACAACTGTCATAAAAATAAGATCATAAGTTTATTTCAGTCACAAATCCAGAATAGGGATGTAAGAAATTAGATTATAAATAGTATTTTACTATGTGTTTATGCTCTAATTTCGTATACGATTAAGGTAACGTCTGAATATCATATATTGATTAAAGTTTATTTTGAATTTTGTAAGATACCTTTGTGATCAGTTCGTATGATTATTTTGGTTTTGAATTACATATTTGATGTAACTGGATCACAAGAAATTAGTTCGTGGATCTTCCTAATATATATTCTTCAAAGGATTTATCAGGAACTTGTAATTATGACAATTGAAATTATTCTGAAGAAAAGAAGATAAGGATCGACGGTCTTAGATCTTTGATTTTTATAAAATGCATTTTCACACAAAAAATACTCGATGATAATGTTTGGAGTTCCTCAAAACATTTTTTTTTTAATATAAACTCACGATTTTTTTTCATCAATAAATTCATAAATTATTAAACACTATTGAACACATTTTTATTGTCCTGATTTAGATTAAATTCGATAAGAAAAAAAAACGATCTATTTCATAATTGGTAATTATTATAAGAATTTCTTCAACTTCGAATTGAATTGAATTTTTTAAAAATCAGTTCAAAAATGTTTTATTCAAATTTCATTGAGTCATATTTCACTTGAATTTCAGCATCAACTCAAATATTCTAAAGTAAGTCATGAATTAAATCGTTTTCATAGAGTAATGTCGAATAATAAAATAATAATAATAATAATAATAATAAAAAGAAAATTTTAAGATCAAAAAAAAAAAAATCGAGTATAGTCTGAAATATATTGTAACTGAATATCGGCCTATAGCCGATTTTTTGATGCCCTATGGTAGAAATGGGATAAAAAAACTGTCAAAACTAACATTAGGACTTTTCTTCATAACTTAGTTTGTCCTTTTCAAAATTTCTTTTAATTTTCAGCTAACCCATGCCCTGACAGCGTATGTCTAATCTGCAAATTTTATTCAAATCGGTATATTAGATTTTAAAGTAAATCAAAAAACTATATGAAGAGGGTTATTTTTTCCTAGGAGTATTTGTTTCTCCACTATTTTTTGACAGATTTGAGTGAAATTTAACATGGTATCGTCTATTTGTGTAGTTAATGTATATATTTAATTTAAATAAAATTGGTTGACAAATTTTCCAATTAAATCCGAAAAACCATAAACTAAAAATCGACAAAACTTTTTGGTCACACTGGTTTTTCCTTTGTATCTTTGTCGCTCCTGGATAGATTTTGCTGAAATGCAATAACAAACCAAGTTAAGGAATAAGCAACCCATATTGTAAATTTCATCAAAATCGGATAACGCATTTTTGAGTTATCTTGTGTACGGACGGACGGACGGGCATGCCCAAAATTGACATAACTTTTGATTATCTGCACAATCACACCCTTAAAACGTTTCTACGACGATTATTTCGATGTGTTACAAATGGAGTGACAAAACTAATATACCCTCTGGTAGTACCTACCACAGGGGATAAAAATGAATAACCCAAAAGAATTGAAATGAAATGTAATAATATGCTTGATTAATTTGTATATAATTTTGACCAAAGAATCAAAAATGAAAAAAGACTGATCTTAAAAAAAATATCGGAATCGACGAGTTCGGTGACATTTTTGGTTGGGAAGATCAACAATTAAAGTTTCTTTGGATAAATTTATTATAATAGAATTCCTTTTCAAATGTATATTTTCTTCAGATTGTATTATTATTTGTTCAGATCTGTCTGCAGAAAGAAGTTTCGTCTTTTTCGATCTCCAAAATTTTCTATATGGATTTATTAACATTCATATTTTAAACATATATCGAAAATATCATGTTATTTAATATCTATTGATTTTTTTTTTCTTCTTACAACTTCTTTTGATATTCTTCAAAAAGAAGAAATTGAAAATTTGTGATGACTATCAAAAATAATTTCAAGAAGTTCCAATCATGAAAAATGAATCCAAAAAAAAGAAACTTTAATTTACTCATAAATTTTAGAGAAGATAAAAATCTTTTAACACATAACTTCTCGTCTATATAATTTTTTTCTCGAATTATGACCTCCTGAACTTTTTCATCTTCAAGCAAAAAAAGACCAATTCTTCAAGTCCATAACGAGATCCTTTTTAAACGTGCCAATTTGAAAGGTGGATAAATGAAATTTTGTAATAACCATAATAATAGTGATAAGAGTTGGAAAATTATCTTATAGGGGAAGATGGATTAAGGACGGATCAAACTATAATTTCAGAGAAGTGAAAATTTTCTGGAAAAGATAACTAACTAACTTTAAATTGGAAGTGAAAGACATGAATACCTAAAATCGAACTAGCTTTTATGTTAATCAATTTCAATCAGCATTATGCCATAGACTCATATGGTCCGTCTTATTCTTGTACCATAGTGGGTAAAATAGAAGAAGAATACATTATAACAGTTTTATTATGCACAAAAGAGAAGAAACTATACATATTGTGTTGCGATATTAGTACACCGTCGTTGTAAATGTAGTTTTTCAATCAATTTTCACAGGTACTTATGAAGCTTAAAATTAAAATTGGCTTTCGAAGTATCACTGCTGAAATCATATGCATTCACAAGTCGAATTTTTGAAAGCGCTTTTCATCTTAACTTTTCTTAAGAAATTGTCATGCTATTTAAGTACTGTTCTTCGATGGTTTAGTATCCTGTTCTGATATTACATGACACACTATAGCAGTGATTGTCATCTAAGATGTTTCATGAGAATATCCTAATTTCACAAACATCT
The DNA here is from genome assembly GCA_963422695.1 of Xylophagus ater. Taxonomy (NCBI): domain Eukaryota; kingdom Metazoa; phylum Arthropoda; class Insecta; order Diptera; family Xylophagidae; genus Xylophagus; species Xylophagus ater. The sequence continues at coordinate 5,810,003 of OY730481.1, forward strand.
CCTGAACCATCTTGATATTCATCTACTAATTGTGGCAGTGAGGACTATTAAAATCTTCAGATATGCCTTCTACAAGCACTGCAAGATTTTGAGTCGAAAGTATATTATCATCATTAGTTTCGAAAGGATGGAGTTATTTAAAGGAATATTAAAATAATAATAAATAAATAATATAGTCCACCCAGTTTCAATTCCCATTCCCAATCGTATCGTTTTCATCAGTATATGATATTATTTCTAATAAAAATATCGAACGTCTCTGTAAAGAATTTCCAGAATTTCCATTGCAATACGTAAAATTCCTACCAAACGCATTCTACATATATAATAAACACTTCAACACGTTACACCCGACAATTAACACCTCTCCCAGTATTTACTAAATATATATCAAAAGATCCCAATTCCTCTACATAACATATCTTCGTTATGTCTCCTATCCTTATTCTCATCCGAACCAGATGAACTTCAACATTCCCATATTTATAGTATCATCACTACCACCTCCACCATCACCAACTACCCATTATTATTATTACAATTTGTGCGGCCAATCAATAGGTTAATATAACTATCACCACCGTGGGGTAAAATTACAATGCTTGGCTTTGAAACAGAAACAAGAAAAAAATTAACAACCAAAGATGAAAATACATAATGTATTGTATATGCGAGGCGCCATAATTGCAAGGTATCGAATTCATATACACGACTATATATCCTATATTGGACCATTACATCCTCTGGGTTTTGTTTTTGTTGCCCTATCAATTGTTGTACAGAGATTTCTTCAAAAGTGTAAAACTTTAAGTCACGATTTTTGTGGGCATTTTGCACGATTCGAACGAGTATTATGATGTGATAATTGGGCTCGTTAACATTTTTTTTTTAGTATGCAATATTCTTTATTTTTCCATATTATTTTTTATTGATGCACTTTTATAGGAAAAATCAACCAACAAGTGCATTTTTTATTTTTAGGGAAATCTAAAAGAAGTTTATTTCGTTATTTTTTGGTTGTATCTGGGTTTTTTTTCCGCTCTACGTGTTTTTATTCATAATTTGATGGGAATGCTCGAAATCATGCTGAATTGCTGCGACGAGTAAATTACAATATAATAATTAAGTAAGTCAATTAAAATAAAAGCATATTCTATATGGTTTTTTTAACGTTTTAAAAATGAATGTTTTTTTTAACCTTTTAATTTTTTTCTGAACAAAATTATTATAAAAATCGCACTATAAAACTAGGTAACCTTTCAGATGTTGCTAGGGGGCTTATAACACAACTCATGCAAGTTTTATGGCGAAACCAACCAAGAGAAACTAGCTGTTGTTTGGTTATGCATCTGGAATGGGAATATGTAAGTTATGAGTTGCGTTCTTTTATTGAATATGAAACAACAGGCACTTTTTTTTCGTCTAAAGACCCCGTTACTCTAGAACAGGTTTACCACCGAAGCCGGCCTAGAGGATTGCTTGGCCAAAATCATTGCTTTAAATCATCAGATTTCTGAAATATGTACGACAATTATCCGTCTTTTATTTTTCTTATTTTCATTATTTTGAGTCTACAGCTTTTAGCCAGATTAAAATATAAAATAAGCTTTGTTAAATTTTTCATTTAACAAAATTTTAGCTACCTTAAACCAGTGATGACAGTGTCTTAGGAAAAATCATGATTTGTCATAAAATTGTCATATTTAATTATGATGTATTTTTAATGACGTACTTTTTACGTAATTATGCGATGTGCACCAGCTAATTTGGAGTAGTAAATTTAATTTTTCATTTAATTTTTTCTTTAAAGGCCTTAAGCTTTCTTAGCGTTGATTCATGTTGAGTATGATAGCTACGCTAATACTACGTATGTTAAGCTGAAAATATAAATGTAGTAGTTCTATGGGTTTAAAGATATAAATAATTGGCAGCGAATAATTTTAAAAAAATACAAAATAGCAATTGTATAGTTTAAATAGGCAATAGAGCGTTTATGACAACAATTAAAAACAACAATACCGATGAAGTTGTTTGGTAAAAGTTGAGAAGTCTTCCTCTCAACTCCTACTTTGAACATTTTATTGTGTTTCCTATACAATTATCACTTTTATCTTTCAAAAAGTCTAGTATTAGCGTACCTCATGTTGAACAGACTACGATGCACACTTAATCTGTAACTAATATCAATTTTTGATATGAATAATAAAACTGAAAAATATTTATTAACAAATATTATTAGAAACTAAAAATCTTATAAAAGAATTTTTATTTAGTTATTATTTAAAATACAATGTGTTACATAAAAGTCGGTTCACCATCATCCTTTTTTTCTTTTCTAGAAAAATTTTCATTTTAAAGTCAAAATTATAATCGAAAGAAAATCTTTATTGTAAAAGGATCTCTTGAAAACTTTCTCTGGGATTATAGTTTTTCTGTTCTTTTTACTATCTTATGCGTTACAATAATAAATTGACATCTCTTAAAAGTCATAAATTACAAAGTAATGTTCTTTTTTTTTCTGTTCTGCACAGATATCTTCATTTCTCTGCATAGAATAATATACTCTTAGTGGAAAATCTTAAGAAACTTCCAAGTAATTTTTAAGATAGTAAATTCATAGTGTTTGACTTATTTTTGTCAAAAGAAAACAAAAGAATAACAAAAGGACTTTCTCTTTGTTATCATTTTGTAGATCATATATTCTGTTGGTTTCGTTGTCCTTTTTTTGCTTTTGAGTGACTTCTTCCCTATTGGATTAAAACTAAGTCGTCCTGAGAAAGTAATAAAAATGAATAAAAATACACATAAAAAAATTTATAAGAAAATTTTTTTATAACTTTCCAAATTTAAAATTTTTGAAATTTTTTTTTTCAGTAATTGATAAACTTTTTAGATTTTTTAGTGCTATTAGTAAACAAACTATGGCTAAGAGTCAGTCAGGGCGCTGCCTGAGAAACTTTCCGGAAGATGAAATAATCAGATTGAATTCATTGTAAGTAAGGATAATGATTTATTCGAAGAACATGTATTTACCAAACTTTATAGGACCCTATCAACAGAGAGGACCAAACCGATGGTTTATAAATGAATTTTCATTTTTCAATTGGAAAAGTATGTGAATTCAATACTGTACCATATATGGAGTAACATATTATCCTGGCCGGCGCCGTCATGCTAAAAAGACGTTCGGCTCGAAGACTGTACGCTGTTCATAACTGGTCAATACATTGTTATATGAAATTATCATTAATATATCTTAACCGAAAATACAAAGGAAGATCGTTGCTGGTGGCCATAACAAAATTTTTGTAGATATATTTTACTAAAAGAAATTATCCCTAAACTGTGATTATACTTTATTACATATAACAGAAGCTATAATATTTCTTGTGAAGTCTATTAAATGACAAAAGATATATCTTTTTTTATCAGACCACAAAAAACCAAAAAATTACTTAAAACTCATTTTTTAGAAAAGAAGAAAATTCCGTGCATTTTTTATTAGATATTAAAAAGGGTTGTTTTTATCTTCTTATATTTATCAATAAATTGACTAAGAAGAAAAAAAAGAAATTATTAAATACCGCAAAAGAAAACCACATAAACAAGACTTCGCTTATGTCAAAGACATTTAAAGTCCTTTTTTTCTCTTCTGGTTACTTTCCTTAATAACTTTACCCGTAAGCTGGATGCGTTGTCCAATAAAAATTCTTTTAAGAGGATTAAAATGGATATGAATTTTAAAAACGAGAAGAAGAAAAAAAAAACACATTAATAAAAGTTTCTTTATATTATTATCTTACCTTTAACTTATTCAGTTTTTTCTTGTCTTTCCTTGGACCAGTTCCTTAATTCCGTTCCATGATGGTTTTTTTCTTGAAGTTCTTAGAGTTCAATTTAGTGTCTAAAAAAAATGATGATGTAGTAACGGTGTTACTTCGATGAAGGTGAAAAATATATAAAGGTATAGGCTAAAAAGAACCAAAAATAACACATATGGGATGCATTTAAAGAGTTTTAAGAGGATTAATCATTTCACGCTTAGTTCGGTTTTTGGGATCTCTTCAACCATATGTCAGATAAGTTAAAGTTAAAAAAAAAAACACAAAATAATAAAAGTAACCGGTTACGAGATAAAACTTTTAAAACTACATTATTAAAGAAAAGAAAAAACAGACTGGTTAGCATGTAATGATATATGTTTGTACAACTTATGTGTTTATTACGACAACTTGAATAACATAATGGAAGTATTGGGAAAAAATCGAAAGAAATAAACCATTTTAAAATCATATTCTGTTTGTATGAAGATATCTAGATTGTAATAATTAAATATGCCAAAATATGTTCTAAGGTGGGTCCAGAATAAATGATAGAATAGGCAAAGTGTTGGTAAGTTTGATCCGAGACCTGCTACTCTACTCTCTTCTGCAATCAAAACTGCTTTGGAACTTGTTTCAAAAAGAAAAATACAAAACATTTTATTTATCTTTATTCCTACTGTCAAATTAATCCCCTGAGGATACAAAACACTTTAGCTTACGTTTTTACCAGTCTTCAAAGTAGCGCTGAAAATGGATTGATGGCAATACGAAAAAAGACTGAAACGATAATTGTAATTTTACATTATTAAAGTCCAAGAAATTACATAACTGTTTTATCCAGATGAAAATACGGAATTATATTTGTTGAGTTGTTCTCCAAAAAGTATTGATTTTTGAGCAGAAGCATTTATCCTGGTGAATTGTTTCTTGCCATAATTCTGATCAGCTTCTACGTATTGTTTCATGCAAACGACATATAACATAAGATTGACTTTCTTTGATAACAGGTTGACCGGTTGGAAGAATTCGTAATGCACAACACCACCAAAATTGAAGAGAACAATGTCCACATATTCGCATATAAATAAGAACAAGTTCTGGACATACCTTCAGATATCTTCTTATTTGGATATATTTTCGTTTCATGTCGTTGGAAACTTAAAAGTCTGATACAAAAGCGTTATGGTTTTAATTATTTCGTTTCTGTCTGTCAATTTTATTTGTAATTAAATTTTGATTAAAACAAAAATTGTAAGATGATTTTTTAAGTAGATTTTTTAATCTTCTTGTTTTAATTTTTTGGAGCTAAATTTCACACATCTTTTTTTATGAATTAATATGGTTGTACGTTGTTAAATCAACCAATTAGAAAAAGAATTTTAAGAATGTTAATATTGTATTTAAAAGAAACTTAGATTTTCTAAAAAAAAAAATTAGATAGACATGGATTAAGTATAGAATTCCCGAACATCGTAAATAGAGAAATATAAAGTGCTACTACTAATATATTACATGGTACCTACTATGAGTTGCCATTATATTCCGCTTGTGGGAGGCATTATTAACTCATGTACAGAAGAAAAAAAGGCGCCGAATTTTCCAATCATCAAAAAGATTGAAAATTTTACTTTTAAAAGGAAATGACTATAGCAATTTCAATGCTAGTCCTCCAGCTATATGAATAGTTTTTTTTTTCTGATCATTCGTATCGATATAATCGCAAACCTTTCATTAAAATGAAAATCGAAAATTGGTTTATTGCTAAATAGACCTAAATATCGTTTGTTTCAATGCCTTTTGGCATCTGCAATCCTGATAGATATCTGAGTAGTATTGTATATGTACCTTATGTGAAGGAGACGTCATTCTATATTTGCAGAAAACTCATTATCCAACAAAGGTTACTTAGATTTTTTTTTTTGAAAAATCATACAACTTAATAACTTTGAAATGCAAATATGTGCGTGACCATCTTTGACATGAATACAATTTTATGACTCTACTGGTAGGAGTATAAGTTATAATTTATCATCATAAACATTGTAAATCCTTCTGCAATTTCTATAATAAAAAGAAACTTGGCAATTGTAATTGGCCATTTTAGTTACATAGTTTTTTATGAACTAAATTCTGATGATATTAAAACATTGGGATAGAATTCCCTTTCCACTTTGAATATGTATATTAGCTTGCTTTGTTTTAGCATATTTGGACAAAGTCTTTGAATCAACCAATCGTAACAAAAAGAATTTTTAAATTAATCAAAATTCAGGTGGCAACAAATGGAAGGAAAAAAAACTTAATTTAAAATTTAATTCACTTTTATCAGTTCGTTGTTTTTAATTAACTCAAAAAACTAAAAATGCTACAAAAAAAAACGTTGGTTCAATAAAAAAAACCAACAAAACCAAACAAAAAATGATCTTACATATTCCGATCAAAAAGAAAAAAATTAAAAATAATATAACAGAAGTAAATTAAAAGAAATTTCATCAAAGATTAATTATGCCAAAGAATCTTTTATATCAAAACACCTCATCAAAAAAAAAAAATAATAAGAAAATAGGTTCTGTTGTTACCTATTTCTTCTTTTTGTTTGTCTATGCTTACATGGGACCTCAATCTCGACCAGAAGCTTGTCACCGTTGTGGCTACTTTAACATTGATTCAAAAATTATCATGATTAAAATCGAAATAACAAACTTTATTTCAGCTACTACAGTCAATTACCTTAGGCTTGGGTACATGGAAGACAAAAAAAAAAAACAAAAACGCCTTCATCTCTCATTAAAACCAGCATGGTTCTAGAAGAATAGTTTTCTGTCAAGAACTTGTCATATTTCATTTGTATTTAAAAAGTTTAGTTAAAATATCGTGTTTTTGTTGGTGCTTTTTTTTGTTGTTAGTTTTTAACTTTGATATTATATACGGAATTGGCAACTCCTCCTTCAACATCAGAATAGAGCTGGGATCCGCCCACCCAATGATTTCTTCAAATTAGAACTTTTTTTACACTTTTAATTTTTACCAAACTCAACTCTCAAAAGTCGTGAGACTTAACTGGAATTTCTAGAAGTGCTAAATTAGGCTACAAAAAAAAAGACAGGTTTGGTCTTTCTTTTTTTCTTGAAGTCTTTAATTTATAATAGTGTCGTAAAACGTGTAATAATTTAGTTTTGGTTCGAAAAACAATTTTTTTTTGTTCAAACATCTTCCAAAATAAATGATCAAACATTGATTATTATCGAATTGGATTTGCTTTTTGTGAGCTTGATTTTGAAATACAATATGTATGAAGGTATTTAGCTAAGGCATACACAATATATTTAGTTGTAGAGTAGTCGATTGATAAGGATCTCGTACAATAGCTAGATCAATTGAAGGGATCAGCTATGACATCAGTTATTACTGAAATGAGACCAGAAATATTGTACCAAAAAACGGCAGAATGAGTATCTACACAGCTTGGACATCGGCTCGGTTTCAATTTCGAGACCAAAGATTTACCAATGCAATGGATGTCTCTAGTGACAGACTGGATCTTAAAATATCGGTTGACATGATGATAGAGCGAACATAACAACAACTATATAACAATATCATTTAATTTTTATAAGGAAGAAAACAAAAATTTAAAAGATTCTGTCATTTTTAGACGCAATTTTCCAGAAAAATTGAAAATTTGTCATTATTTTTCAATAAAGAAAATGATATATACCATTGACAGTTAACGTACTTTCAATCGATACATTCCGGCAATAATGTAGGGAGTTCAGATAATTTCATGTAAGCACTGATCAGATAAGACAGTTAAAATTGAGAATTCGAAGAGTTTGCATCAAGTAAGTAGACCTCTTTTAGATTAGCAGTTTTTGACGCGATCTAAGTTGCAGGAAAAGTGTGACAGAATTCATTTCCTAGAAATTAAACACTTATTTAGAAAACTAATTGGAAAAAGCAAAAATAACTTACATAAAGTTACACACTTGCAATCGGTCAAGCGGACACTCTTATCAATCCGCCAATGGATGCTTCCATTTTTAATTTCAATATTTAATGATCCATCCATTATTTGAAACGTCGTTTATAGGATTGCACCCAATACGTATTAAGATATTCCATAGAAAAATGTCTCCAAGAAGTAATCTTGACCACTTTGGAAAAAAGTAACTATAATATTCTAAATTTCCTGTCCAGTGATTACAATTTGATGACTTTTAAAAAATGCCACCGCGATGATAATTTTAGTGGTCCTCTGTTTTTTTTTTTGTTCTCTATATTTTGATTATTAAATTAGCTTTGAATAATATTATTTTCTTTGGCACCTACATCGAAGTCAAAGTGTATTCAAATGTTCCGAAATTATTTAAATACTACTTTCCCGCCCATAATTTTTCTGATATAAATAAACATTTCAGGTAATAATTCCTACCGTAAAAATAAAAAGAACAGGGAATTAGAAATGATGAAGTTACACATTTCGTTTTTGGTCATTTTCCACATAAAACCTAGTCACTCACCATTAAAAGGTGTTAGACACTATAATAACCACAAAAGTCATATTATTTAAACAAGTCTTTTATTTCAAGGCACAACGAAGGAACCGAAATTTTTTCCACATCAGCGTCGGATTTTCGAAAACAATGAACGATTCCGATGGTCAAGAAACGTTAAATTTAAGCTACTTTTATGTTAGATCTTTGTCCGATGGCCATAGAAATACCGAAATTATAAAAGAAGATTAAAATTTAAAATATTTCGTTATTTCTTTTAAGTGAAATCATATAATTTCTTGGTCTAGGCTTCTTAAGATCTGATGAAGAAAAAGATGAGTCAACATTAATTCCTTTATATTGTCTTTTGTAGAGCTATTTTATGTTGTAATTTTTTTTTTTTGGTTGGAACAAGAAATTTGGACATATATGAAAAAATCTTAAGACGATCAATAAGAGGATTAGGTTATGTCAAAAAATCGTAACTACAAACAGTGGCTGGCTATTATAAATGATAACCAAGATGCGTTGAAGTGTCTGGCTTGGTCAGTGATTACAAAACATATAATTATTTATTTTTGTTATAATTGAAAAGGGGATGTTTTAATTCCGATAGTAGACCACTCGCACTTCTAACGTTTCTATATTTTGGTTTGGGAAAAATTTGTTCACGCAATGAAATTTTTATAATTACATGTTAGCTGATAAAAGCCTCTAAGGTAATTTTGTTAAGTGAAAGTATAATCAATAATTATATAGGTTTAAAAGTACTACTTCTAATTCCAATTTTTTTTTTCTAGTTTTGAAGGGGATATCGATAATATAATTCAGTTTTAATGGAAAAAATGCATTTGAAATAGGAAATGAATTATTTTTTGTGGACATTATCCAAAAAAAAATTTGTAATTTAAATAATACATTTTGTTCAGCTTAAAGGTTAGTCCACAATATCTTGACTTGATCGTGAGAATCATTAATTATAAAGAGTTTAGTATTAAGACTTCTAAAATTATATAAACACAACCCTTAGAACTTTACCTCAAGATTCATGTCGCCATAAAAACCCACCTTTACTAAAATATTTATAACAATTAAGTATTTTGAATATTCATTGATTTAAGTACGTTATTTAAAAGTGTTTTAGTCAAAAATTCCGAAAATGTTAATAAAACTTGATTTACATAAATTATAAAATCGAATTTAGAAAACATAAAAAACGAAGTTTGGAATATAAATTATTCGTGAGATTTCTCTGAAAGAAATGCAATTTTTCATGGAGTCGCGAGTTTGTATCAATATAACCAGAACTAATTCCAATTTATGATTACAATTTGTTTGTTTTCAGTTAAAAATTTAAATAAACATTAATATATAGAACAAATTTAAAATGTAATTTTTTTTTTCTGGAAAAGATCTTTCAGATATCGGCCTCCATTGTTAAGAAAATTATAATTAATTTTCAAGCGTGTCTAACAAAAAGGGTTAAAAAATTAACTTCTGAATTTTTGAATATCATTTTTCGGAATGTATTTTAATTGAAATTTTAAAAGAATTGGTCTACAGTTTTATTTAACAAATATTTTAATAAGAAAATAAGAAATATTTTAAGTTCATTATTTGATTTCTATTTTATACAAAGTTTTCTATTTTTAAGTTTACATATTTTATTTTAAGTGTTCTTAATTTGAGAAGTGAAAAAAAATTCAGTTTTAATAAAACTGTCTATACGGAATATATACATTTCGTCCTATTCCTAGAATGTCATCTTAAAGTAAACTTTTCTATTTGATTTTCACATTTAAAATTTTAAATTAAAAAGGCTATAAGTAAACTTTTGGAAAATCTATACCTGGGAAATAGGGCATGGTTGATTAATTGGTTTTCGAGATTAGTGAATAATTGAATAATTTATGGTCTTTATCAATTAATTCGATTCCTACTACAATAGCCAGAAGTCAACATTTTTAAGCAAAAATTACTGAGAGAGAAGTAAATTATTATATGAAAGAAAAAGAAAAAGCGTAATAAAAAGCAAACAGGAAATATTCTCTTAAAAATACGTATGATTCTTGAAAAATTTCATAAGAGTGCCATGCGTTACATAGATTTTGAAAATTGCCCGTACTCTTTTGCAATGTGTTTTTTTTTTTGTACTTTCCGTACTATTCCATTATAGGATTTCTCTTCCCAAAATTATTCAGTTTTGTTTCTCTTAAATGAAGCAATTATTCAGTTTTCGTTTGATTATTCAAAATATTGGAATAATTCTGTTTACTCAAGTAATCGATTATTCAAACCAGGCTCTATTGGGAAACAAATGTTTTTAATTACGAAATGAATTCATAAGAGTTATCCTAAAATAATACCAACTCCTAGTTCTCGAAAATTTTAGTTAGATTGAGGTCAACTAAAAAGACTTGACTGAATTTTGGATAACTGAAGATAAACCACGACTTTTTATATAAAGGTGTAAAAGTTCATGTTTTTCTCATGACATACATCTAAAGCTTATCATTTTATTTATTCTTCTTTGGTGCTTAGAGATGATTATCTAGTATACAGGTGACATAGGAAGGTCCTAGAATTTCTAGTTATAAATATACCAATGGTAATTGTATTTTGTCTTCAGATTGTTTTTTACTTTTGCTGTTCACCAACAAGTTTTCTGGTGACTTTTTTCAAATCTGAGCGCAAAGTTCAAATTGCAAAGTGCAAAGTGCAAAGTGGCAAAGTAGCAAAATTTGCAAACTGATTTAATTAAATAATATCACTCAGAATATAAAACATTATATTATAAACAAATCTGAACAATATTAAAACTGACTACAAAATGAAAAGTTTCCTTATATTTTTAACACGATTGAATGATAAATACGTCGTGAGACAATAAATTTGTTTAAATTACACTAAAAACTAAGAAATGTCGTCAATATTTACTAACTTCAGGTCAAAGAATTGCAATTTAAAGTAGTAAATCCATGAATTTTTATCACATTTAAAGAATTAATTATTGACTTGTTAAAGAAATTCTTCTAAAATGCGTCAAACTAATTTATCTTTGTGTTTTTTTTTTAGAATTTGAGCAGAAACCCGTTTGAAAAAAATGTTTATACTATTATAATTATGTTTTCTAGATTTTTAATTAATGTCGTTTACAAAACATATTTTTTCGGAATTTTTGTTATTTTCTTCAAAAAAACAACAGAAATTTGAATTTCAATAAAGTAAATCAAAGTTTATATCTCGATTTGATGATAAAAATGAAGTGTTTTAAAAAAAGCCAAACAGAAAATAAAAAACTTGTTTTTAAGTTATTTCATTTTTTGCAAGAAAAACATTTTTAATATTTAATGTAAATAAAATGAATATGTAAGCTTTTTTTTGGGAGCTTTTATTTATGAAAACAACAAAAAGACAACTCAAACTTACTAAAAAAAAAATGTGCCACTGAACCGAATATTAACAATTTTTTTGGGCTACTTCTTAAACGTGTATCTCAAAAAAAAGAAAAGATACGAATAATTATAGTTTTTTGGACACTGATAAAAAAAGAAAACGTCACAAAATACATGATAATAAAAATAAATTAAATTCGATTAGAATTGGATGAAATAGAAAATAAAATGTTACCAAAAACATCTGAAACATGATTACCAACAAGAAATTCATTAATAAGATTGATTTTAATGTCTATCATAATTTTTTTCGTTTCTCAGATAAAGAACACGATAAAAATTAAATTATTCATAAATATGTAAATTTTTAGTAAGTTTTTTTACTTAAAGAAATTATCAGAACCGAAAAGAAGACGGCGAATTGAATTTTTAACATAAATTTTAAGAAAGTAGCTTGTAAGATTTCAGTATTTTGAATATGTTTTAATTAATTAGTTATACAGGGATTATCGAAATAGTCTGCAAGATTTTTAAGTTCTCAGTGAAAAATGTTATCACAATTTTAGTGGATTTTTGTGGCTTTATTTTGAAATGAAAGTTTTCGTATATGATCCAACTCAAAAACGTTCAACTTAGCTCGAAAAGCCAAGGACAGAACTTCAATGGCAATATCAATGACAATCAAGAAAGATTTTCAACCTAAATTTATGCCACCATTTCACGGAATGTTATCGTGAAAAGGACGAAAAAATTAAATATGTTTCAATTATTTATTGAAATTTGTATTGGAATCAATTTGCAAACCTGTTCATAACGCGAATCAAAAGAATTACTTAACTTAAACCATTTTCAAAATGAACGCGTATGTCTTCTATGATAGTACGTAGTACAATTTCTAGAAACTTTTTTAAATTGCTTACTTCAAGTGTTAGAATTATATAAGAGCTTCTTTAAATTGATTTTGCTAAAACAGAAATCGAAACTACAAGCATTTATATTAACTGCATTCAAGAAACTGGTTCGTTTTTCGCGTAATCCGTTCTGTGGTACAAAATTTTAAATAAGTCCACTGACCTCAAGTAACGTACATTAATATTTAGCGGTATCTTTTCCAATAGTAAAGGAGAATCAATAGTGCCATTGAAAATTTGATGGACAAAAACAATATCAGCCACCTGACGACGCTTTTGTAAGGATTGCATATCAATCAGTTTTAGGAAAAGGTCTTTCCAAGGAAGATCTCTTAATGCAAAACGTATGAATCTACATTTTACAGACTCCAATTTCTTAATTAGACTTTTACGGTAGGAAGACCATACTTGATTGGCATATTACAAAAAAGGTCTAACTAAGGTAATGAAGAGTGCTTTATATTAGTTATATGATGGTCCGAGAATTCCTTATACAATCTTTTAATAAAGCCTAATGTAGAGTTAGCTCTATGAACGAGTGAATTCACTGTCACAAATCACTCCCAAATTTCTTATGTTAGACATTCTACGTATCGTTAATATTAATATATAGTATGTATTTACAAACAATTCTTTTAGTTACTCTTGAACTACCCTGTACTTTTGGTTTTATACCATTTTTTGGGAGACATAAATTTTTCAGCATTTTTCAACGTTTCAATTTTAATGTTAGTCAACGTCAAAACAAAATTCGAATTCCGTATTGCGGAATTTTAAAACGGTGTTTTCTAAATCGATTGATTTGTAAATATTTCAGATTGTCACTTTGATGAAAATGTTTTACACATCTGATAAAATATTAAATAGATATATGTATTTTATTGTAGCTAGTTTAGTGGATAAATAAAGTCGGTAAGCACTCCCAGTGGGTTATCAAATGCAGTCATGGTACTATCTAATTACCGTCATAATTATTCGCTCCTGTGCTAACATTTTAGATGACACAATTTCAACTAAAATATATCTCTATTTTTTATTGTATAGTATATACTTTAAATTAGAATTAGAATAATATAACCAATGAATATATGTCATATATATTCAGACAAATTAGTATCAGGAATTGTTAAATAAAATACAAAATACTAGTTTAATCGTTCGAATTAATATTGTCGCCTTCAAAATAGGCCCCATTTGATGCGCCTACGTTTAATCCAGCTGTCTTAACACTTCTCATAGGCACTTTTTGGTACAGCTTTCAGCACCTTCTGCGAATTTTGTTTTATGACTTCAATGGACTCAGAACACGTAGTTTCAACCAAGCGAACTGAAAAAGGGCACACGGAAGCATATCTAGCGAATACAGTACATGGTCGATGACATTTATTGAGTTTTAGATCAAAAATTTGCGTGCAACGATTGATGTGTGGGACGGCGTATTACCGGGGTTTTTTAAATGAACATGTATATAATTGAAAGCATAAATCAGTCATAAAAAAGAATTATGTTAGCCTAACGTTATCCTTTGACAAATACCTTCAAAATTTCAGTCGTCAACTGAAAAGATGTATTATGAATCTCCTATATAAACTTGTAAACTTTGTACGAAGCTGGGATTAATGTTTTACCCTTTCTCAGATAATATAGAAAGGCCTGAGTTAGACAGAGTCATTTATTTCAACCAATTTTTTTACTGAAGTGGTGTAAGAATTGTACCGGCATTGAATTGTTTACAAATAATAATTGTTTAGAAGACCAAATTACTAGCTCAAATATCGTGCTGAGTAGTCCTAGTCATTTAAACCACTTTCATAGTAACTGATAAGAGTCAGATTCGACTAATAATAAAGTCTACGAGTTTCATTTAACTCCTTCACTTTCCTAAGATCTCAAAATTTTCCAAGATTTCTTCAGAAAAAAAAAGAAAACATTTTTCCGAGTGTTTATAATTAATACTTCAATGTAAGAAAAGGAAACAAATTTTCTTTTTCCCAATTCTAAGAAAATAAATGATTTTTGGTTTTTACATGACATTAAAAACTACCGAACAAATTTCACTGTCGTAATTTTTCTGGGATATTTTTCTAAGACAGAATATATTTTTCTTTTAACTCTAATGATGACTAATTGTTGATAACGAAAGAAAATTCTTGTTTTCTTTTATTGTTTTTGATATACAATAGCACAAACACATCCCCCGAATGGGTGACAATATTCTTGATATGGTTTTGTGTAATTCCATTTTGAAATTTTCATTTTATCAAAAAATTTTCTAACAGTTTTCTCTTGTATCCATATGTAAACAATTTTTTATGTCTCCAACCAAAAAAGAAAAAATAAGAAGAGTGTATCAACAAGAAGGATATATAATCTGAACGTAAGGCACATGTCTAATATCGTTGTCGTTCTCCTAGTATAAACATGTCAACGCGAATCTCCTTCTTTATGAAAATATGGAATAGTATATATTTTTTTGGGCTCCCGTTTTTTAAAAATATTCTTCATGGATTTATTATTATTTTTCTGATATTTTCTTATGACTGAAAAAGATCTAAATCTAACCAGAGACACTTCATCTCTAGCAGGAGAGTTCTAAAGGTCTAAAAAAACAGTGAATATAAAATAGAAAATCATTTTTTTTTAATGACGACATATATGAATGCATATTCCTTGTCCTTAAGTATACTATATAGAACAATCCTGAAGGTAACATATGTTTTATGCATTTCTCGCAATCTGGTGAATGTCTTATAATTCCGTCTAAACGGGGAGAAAAAATTATTGTTGATAGTTTATTTTAATTTTTCAACTTCAATTCCTTAATGGCTTTTAAATACACGAAAAATCTAAAGACTGCACATTAAAATAAGTCACGTTGAAAAGAACTTCATCTTATTATTATTATTCTAAAGTAATCTAAACAAAGACTTAACGAGATTTTCTAGCGGGTGGATTTATTCAATAGTTATTATATGGGTACCAATAAACAATTTGACTAAAAATGAAACACTCCTGGCGTTCGAATAAACAAAATTCATGTAATTTCTGGAAGAAGAAAAAAAGAATATCATACTATAGAAAGAAATCCCCTTTTTTATATGTTTTTTGTCTTTGAAGAAGGAATTTTTTTGTTGCTTCTATCGGTTAAAGTTAATTCATTTTCTGATAATCCCCTGTGGGAGTGATGAGTACAACCGAAACAGATATAATTTGGCCTAGAATCTTTTCGTTTTTTTTTCTTTGTAGATTCTTAATGTCTTATGTCTATAAATGGATACTTAAAGAAGGTAAATAATTTTCTTAAACCCGCAGCAGGGATTAAAATTAAACAGAAAACAACCAAAAATAAAATATTGAAGAAAAATCGAAGAAAATTTTTGTATATATATTCAAATTGTTTATGGTTGAAGATTTTCTAATTTTACCGATTAGTTTCGTTTTTTGGGTCTTTTATTCAAATACTCACATATCTAATTATTGACAAATTAGTTTGCACAATGTACTTAAATATGATAAAGAAATCAAATAAGATGTTGTCAAATTAAAAAGAATGTTAAATGAATTTATGTATTAGAAGGAGTTAAAATCCATCAAGTTTCTTCTTCAATATTAATTCCATTTAATGTTGGACATTTTGATGATAGAAAAAATTTTAAGAAATTTTTATCGAAATCTATTCGAAATAGTATACAACATAATAAATCAATGAGCATTAAAAGAAATGACAAAAAATCTATTAAATTTTGTGGAACAAAATCTAAATTTTTAATTTGAAATTTTGTTAAAATTAAATACCGGAAAAGCTTAAAGAAAATCGTATTTAACAGTTGGAAACAGTTAAATAGTATAAATCTTATTATAACGGAAAATTTTGAATTTAAAATTAAGATAAAGACAAGCTAAAAATCTTGAATAATGAAAATGAATAAATACAGTATTTTTGAGGGAAATGTTTTCGTTTAGTTGTTTTTTAGTTTTTACAATCGTAAGTCCTTGAGTGGATTCAGTCAAGGTAGAAAAAGAAACAGGTTTTCCATATACACTTTGAAATTTTTGCATAAATCTAAGAGCCTAATTTAATTTGTGTTAAGATTAAGATTTTAGGGTGTTCTTGTACGACCTTTAAGATCTTTTGTACTTTTCTTTAGTACAATAGTTATGTTACTACTTCCCATTCTAGGCCCCTCTAAGCCTATTTCTCTGAGAAATTGTATAGATTGTACTTGTATCTCAATTGAAGATAAGCACTCATTTCCTGCTCCTGTGGAGTAGTGCTTCACAGTCGGAGTCTACTTCGCAGAATCTGCAAGTGCTATCTAGTTCAATTCTCATAGTTCTTTGAGTTAATATTC
Source organism: Xylophagus ater (assembly GCA_963422695.1). Classification (NCBI taxonomy): domain Eukaryota; kingdom Metazoa; phylum Arthropoda; class Insecta; order Diptera; family Xylophagidae; genus Xylophagus; species Xylophagus ater. The sequence goes on from OY730481.1 coordinate 5,826,978, forward strand.
CTGTCAGTACTCTTATATTCCTTCTTATTATCGTAGTCCAGTTGGTGTTTATATTACTATACTACTATATCTTTAGAAATTATTGATTAAGTTGAAAATTTCAAAAGTGGTCCTAGCAATTCAATTTTCCTTTGCAAACAATATAAAGTGATGCCTAAAGCAATTGGTTACTTAAGGATTATAACGTAAGGAACTCTATCAGTTGATTATTATAGTGTTTGAATTTTCCTGTCATCCTTTTGATCGATCACTTTTGTTGCCAAAGCAAACTCTTACAATAATTTTCATCGTACTTCGTCAACTCAAGAAGTTTTTCATGAAAATAGTCTTGAAATAGATAGATGCAATTAATCCTTATTGGAAAATGTGGTCTGATTAACAGGTGATTTGAGATAATAGAGAATTTCTTAAATTATATAGATTAATGCGAGTAGATCAACGTGGATCAATGGATGTCCCCGTGGTTTCTTATTAAAATTCTTTCACTAAATTTAACAATAAAATTGTGAATCTAAAGTTTATACTTTCAGCACACGATGTTTAATAGGATGAATAATTATTTTATTAAAAAGAAAACCCAACATTCTTGTCCACTTCAAATGAAGTTATTAATAACGAAGAAAATCGCTTTAGAAATATCGTTTGCTCAATGTTCTCCGTCATGTTTATTGAAAAAAGAATTTTGTAAAATTATTTACAAAAGCCGATAAAACAAGAAATTGACGGAACTTCTTAAGAATTTCATATAAAAATTTTATTTTTCTATTTAATCTATTTAATCTATTTAATCTTGATTGACAAATATTTATTGAAATAGAATTTCTTTTATATTTTTTTTTCAATCCTAAAAAGTTAATCATACGTTATTAAAGAAAAATTACAACATAACATCTAAAGTACATATTAATTGGATCGATTAAAAATTTCCTATTAAGTTAATCTTTCGTATATGAAGAGAAAATATATTTATTAAAACGTGTAATCGAAGGAAAGAAATTCTGACATATTGACCTAATCCCTAATTGGCCTCATACCAAAAATATTTATTTACTGTGCACAAGCATATAATTAGGTCTCTAAATGATGTCATATAATACTGAAATTTTTCGTCCCACAATCGATTTGGATTTTTATATTATTATATATTGTAGAAAATTTGAAGGGACAAACAGTTCGGATTCATAAGATGGGTTTCTCCCTTTTTAACAAATGACAATCACTTCGGTATAGTTTTCGAATGTTTTGTTGAATAAGATATCTTTAAAAGAGAAAAGAAAAAAAAAACCCCAGAAGAACGTCTAATCATAAATCACTTCGAAGATAGTGGGTCTTTGTGGTCGTCGGTCGCCTGGATGTGTGTTTCTTTTTTACATCTCAAATTTCAAGCAATTATTCTTATAGAGGATTTTAAATGGACAAAAAAACTACATAAAATATGAAAAATTTCATGATTAATTTACCACAAAATAGTTTTTAGATAGTTCTATTTAAGACACTTTTATTTAAGATTAAAGAGGGTTTGTTTAATAATTTGATAATGTGATATGAAAACACTAAAAGAAGTTGAAATCATTAGTTCAGAATCAATTTAAATTTTCCTAGAAATAAATTAGTTTTAGAAATTTTAAATCAGTAACTCCTTACTTCTGATAGTAGTGGAGCTCTAAACTGACATATGCCACGATACACATACTAAATTCTCCTTTCATTTGATTCATATAATTACTTAAATTGATATTTAACTTAGCCATATTATTAAATTATTGGCTTTTAGAAGCATTGCACATTGCCTTAGTCCTGAAATAGGAACAGTTAGCGTGTTTATACGCGAATCAAACCAGTTCAGTTTCTTTTGATCCAACTAGAACCATTCTTTTTTCTCTTACAATAGTATAATCACATAAACACTAAGGATGGGAATTTTAAATAGGAAATATTTAAACAAACAAAAAAACTCAAAAATAGTTATTATTTAAAAATGATTTTCTTCTAAATTTCTCATATTAAATATGAATTTAAAATGCCAATACTTTATCAAATCTAGCCTGATCTGGTATTCCAGGAAAGAAAAGTTCATTGACATGACAGCAGAATGTCAATCCCTGATCATAATTATCAAAACTATCTTTATGCCATTGACTTGTTTTACAAATATTCGTACAAGGTGGTTCTTCCCTTGCAAATGGTTTATTCGATGTAACGAATGCAATTCCTTCATTTTTATATTTTATGATTTTCCAAAAATATTTTGGTACCGGAATATCACCATTTCCTCCAAGTGTTATTCGTTTTCCTTCGACTTTTAAAATTCCATGAACTCCTGTATAGATTTCTAAAGTATCTTTCAATTTCACTGCTTTGTCACGTATTTTTTCTTCAACATTATCCCAATTACCTCCATTAACAACCTGACAATAGTATATATGAATAAAATATGCTAAAATCTTGTATCTAATCTAGACTTACTCTCCATATTGGTGCTGTATTAACATAATAAGATGTTGCCAATTGCCATGTGGGAAATATACTGTCACTATATGGAGTTAGACGTCCTTCTATTAAAAATGACTTTTCTTTATTGTAATAATATTTCACATTATCACCCAATATAGTCTTGAGACGTTTCTCTTGTCCTTTATAAAGATCGTTTAAACCAATAAATCCAGCATCTTCTTCAAACGGAACAAAAGGTTTTAATAGAGTTCGATCTAAAACGAATAATTTAGAATTTAATATTAAAAATTTTCGAAAATTTTTTGCCAAAAACTTACATTGCAATGCAACTGCAGGAAAAATATGATGTGTATAAATTGGTGTTAGTTTAGAATCATCATAACATACTTCGACAAATTTGCTAAAACTATATTTTGGATTATTTGTTTCAAAACCAATTTCTCCCAAATTTCCCGAACAATAACTTGCATTACCAATGTTTCTGAAACTTGCTTTAATGATTTCAGTACATGTTAAGTCATTGATTTCAACAATATCACCATCTTGTGCTCTGAAAAATATATTATTTTCACAAGAAATTTTCATTTCTTGAACACCATCTAAAGAAAAATAGAAAAAAAAATAGTTTTATAATAATTTTGCAAAATTTGAATACAGTTAACCTACAATCCATGATTTCATTATTTTCTCCTGGACATGAAACAATTATTTTCTCGCCTTTTTTCCATATTAAATATCCAGATTCGCTGCTCGATGATGGTGGCCAGAGTTCATAGTTCTCATTTAAATATAATGGTTGTTTATATAGTTCATAGTTTTGGTCCGATCTAATAACAAGCTTACAATCTGGAAGTCGGATAAATTAGATATTTAATATAATTTAAAAATACACTCTATTTACCGGCATTGATATTGCCAAATTCGAAGCTGAACAAACAAAACGTAATAAAAATTGTATTAAACCACATTATTACACTTTTTTTTTTTAATCAAATTGCAAAAAATAACAAATAATTGGAAAACTGTGTGTTTTAAATGTTATTACTTAATTAAAGTTTAATTTGATGAAATTAAAAAAAAATTGTTCGCTATTCAAACTTCTCATCTGTGCCGGCGAATACCTGAGATTAAATGTTTGCATCCAACTATTGTACTTATATAGGTACAGGTTTTCTAGATCTTTGCTTAGTTCAAAGACTTAACTAGACTAAAATCAATAAATTTATGTTAATTTAATGCACGTGTAAACTGAAATTTAAATTTTTAATAAAACTCGTGACTTTCTATTTAAAATGCAGAATTTAAGAAGAAAACATTCTTATTAATCAATCACTTATTACCAGGTTAAGTATCACAAACTGAGCGAATTCAATAACGTAATCAAAATTTGTTTGTTTTAGAAACAATAGATAACTGAAGAACAAGTGGTGATAACAATTGTTTAAAAAAAAATGACGTACATATATCACATATTAAAAGAACATGTATGAATCTTAAAATACAAATTATAACTCTATATGATAAGTAATTGCATTACCTCTTAGGTATTTACGTTTTAAGCTTTATTCACATCTGATATTTAACACTAAATAAAATTCTCCGCTTCGTATAAAAAGTATTGCATGGAAACATCATTATCAGAGAGAAATTCCACGAATAAATGTCAAATGTAAACGAGACGTTATAATATGAAATCGAAGTCAATTTATGCAGAAAACTAAAACTGATGTTTTTAAAGTAGAATTTGATTGGAAACACAATTTTTAAGTCATATCATTTTTGTAGCCTAAACTGTAAATTTGTGGACTTTCGTCTACATACCATAAGTTCCATTAAAATTGTATTTTATATGGTATCTCTGGCTACGTTTACACCCTTGCTTAAAAAGAGACCTGAGACTTAAATATGACGATGAAAACACCTCCAAAGTAACTTAGGTTAGGTCACCTAAATTGCAGACCTACTTTAAATTTAAATCGACCTAAGAACTTTTTGATACCAGAATACAATATCTCCGAAATGTTAAATTTCACTGAAAGCTTTGACAAATGACAGCTCATCTCTTGATGTCCAAATTCCATAAATGCTCAAATATGGCGTTGTTTTAGACTTAGGTCTAGTACGGTGTAAACACGTATGACCAAACCTATCTTTTAGTTAGGTGACCTAAAATTTTGTTGGTGTAAACGTAGCCTATATCCATACAAAATGTAGCTCAATATAATAGTTAGTTAGAATACGACTTTTGTATGACTAATAAGTGTGCTTTGCTGATAGAATTATGGTACTTAAAGTGTCCAGAAAAACTTCTTCTATGCTAGACAAGTTATCCGTATGAGTAATAATATCTCATTTTTGACACCTTATTTAATATCAATTTAAGTGAACGTTAAAGAATTTATACTAAAATTTTTGGTGTTAGATTACAGATTTTTCCAATTTCAAGACATATCTCCTCCTAAAATAGAAAAGATCTTATTATGTTTGGCAGTTTTCCTTCCTACGATGACATATCATAAAAGTAATTTTATATTGTGATCTACTTACCAAAAATATATAGAAAAAAGAACATTCTTGTTGTTGAATTTTTAGAACTTTAATGTTAGAACCTGTAAGTAATATTTGTATAGGCATTTTTTTTTCATTTACAATATCATATTTCAAATTTCTATATTTTTTTTGTGTGAAAATGCTATTACAACCGAAATAAAAGACATTTCATAGAATATGACAATTTTCAACGAGGATATTTATTTCATTCTAAACATTTTTACTTTTAATATTTTTTCCTACTTTATTCCGAAATACACGCATTGAGAAGAAATTTTGGTGAATACAAAAATTTACTATTTTTACTTCTAGGGAAATTCTTACTTGCAAAAAAAATAAGGAAGAAAACCAAGATAAATTTAAAATCCATATTTTAACGTATTTTTTTCATTTTCACCATCATTTTTCTCCACCCACAAATCGTTTAATATTTACAAGAAACTCGTTTTAACATTTCTTCTCTATGAGTGACATTCTTATTTATATAACAATAACAAAAATAATGTGTTTTCTTTTTAAGGGTAACTTTTCACCAGGTGAAAAATATTTCAATATTAAAATGTATAAACGTGGTATCATTTCCAATGTTAAAGATGAAAAATATTGGAGCATTCCAAACTGAAAATCAACAAAAAAGAAAAGAACACATTTTATATATAAGAGAAATTGAAGTGGGAAAATATATATTAGCATGTAGTGGCGTAGTTGTGCAGTCCGAACAGTTCACCGGACCTAGGGATACTTAGTTTTCGGATTAAAGATGATTACCATATCGAACTGACCGTGAAAATCTTAACTTTTCTAAAAAAACATTCTTGAGTTGACGAAAATTAAGTACAAAATTTAAGCCAAAATTGAGTCAAAGTTAAGATTAACCCTAAAGAGCATATTAAAAGAAAAACTGTAGCTCATGCAACAGCTTTAACTCTTTATTAGTGTTTCAAAAAAATACTGTGAAGGTATGTATTTTTATGTCATACAGCATCTACAAATACTAATAAAGGGTTATATTTTTCACAGAAAGAAAGCTGTGTCGAGAGTATTAGTTCAGGACTTGGCAGTAGAATTTGATGATATGACACACGATATTTAATTCTCGTTTTGAACGCAATTTGTGTCTTCAAAGTGAGAAATTTGAGGTACGAACTATTGGGCTGTCACTTTCAAGTAATGTGTAGTAGACATTTTTTTAAGTAATGGCTTCTCTTTAGAGCCGTCGCTTTTATAAATGACCAAAGTGATAATCAGTATAAAAGTGTTAGAATTCCTGCGCTATATTCAAAGTCTGTTTTACCAATTTCATAAGTTCATGTATTGGCAACTTTAGATTTCTTAAATTTGTATCAATTCTGTTGATGCCACCTTGTTTGATTTCGATTTTGAATGAATTTTCCTGTGTCACTGACTATATTTTTCAATCGAATTTTATGATATACGAAATTTAAAATGGAAACTTCATCATTTTAAAGGCAAATATGAATCTCATTTTATCAAATATAATATTATTTTTTTCTTTTTCGTTTGTTATCATTTTACATTTGACTTTAATTTATTTTTTTCCCAAAGTTTTCATATTTTCTTTGATGGGGTAACCAATTTTTTTTTCGTGTATAAATGTGAAATCTAATGGAAAATATTTAGCATAGGAAAATTGCATTATTTTTTTTAATTAAATGGAAAATAGAAGTATTTTATTCCACAATTTTGTCAGCTTTGATTTGTGACATTATTAAAAGTCAAAATTCTTTTGGAATCACTCTTGTTTGATTTATAGAAAATTTAAATAAAATAAAACTGAAGAGATTTTATTAAGTCTGGTCAAATATAAAAATTTAAATGATCTTCGGTCTGGCGTTTAGAATTCTTCAAAGATGACCTCTTTTTGGAATGGTTATCAAAATGGTAAAACTAATTATTTTCAAAGATAAAATTAAGTCCCCAATTAAATCATACATTCTCAATCAGTGGATGTGTAGAGAATCAAATGTTTAAAATGTTACAAATGGTATAGTCTGATGGTGTAAGGTCAGGACTATGCGGTGGATACATAGTTGCAGCCAAGCTGCTTCAATTTTTAGCTGGTGACCAAACTTATGTATAGCCTAGCGTTATCATGATGAAACACAATACTTCTGCGATTCATTAATTTTGGACAATTTTGTTTGATGGTTTCCAAGGCTCGAGTTCGATATGTTAAGATTCTAAGCAAAAGTTCTCGTGTCGTAAACGGCGATTGAATTCGATAAATATCTTTATTTTGTCATCATCAACAACGCAATGACTTTTTGTTCCATTCAATAAAATTAAGATACCTGATAGCCTTGCCTGAAAATGAATATCATAATCGTTTTTATAATAAACTATAAAAAGGTGATTAATGAAATCCATATAGGAATTTAATTGTCCATTTAACAAATAAAAAAAAATCGAGGTATAACACCTTAAAAACCAGTTTGTCCATGTTCCATTTGAAATTTTTAATCTTTAATAATCATTATAATAATTAAAATAACAATTATTTCGGTGTATTTCATGATTGACAGGCACATAAAAGACATAAAACCATTTTTTTATTTTTCACTCTTAAAAATTCAATAATAATATTTTTATGTTTGTTTAAGAATTTTCGATGATATCTCTTATGTGGCTCAATTAAAAAAACTATTCCAATACATATTAAGAAAATATAAAATATCAACTGATATTAATAAGATCGACAAAAAAAACTGCATATCGATTCAAATATAGTCTTATCAAATGTCATCTTTTATTCATCTTGTTGTCAACTGTCGGAATTTTTACTTTTTTGACGTGTCTAGACACTTTTTCTTATGATACCTGACACAAAAGGTAAACCATATTATAGTCACTTTTTAAAGACTTCGAATACTTGTACAAAAAGTCAAAATATCAACCGAAATATTACAATGGCATTGCATTTTATATAGGATGCAGAAAAAGAAACAAGATGACATTGATATGCATTCCCAAATGAAATCATACTTTAATGTTAAAGGATTTTTATCAAAAAAGTATTATTTATATAGAAGTAGTTCTTTTTTCCATTTAGTAAAAATGACGTTCGAATTTCCCAAAGAAATGAAACTCTTATATTTTCCATTACAATAAGATTTTGTCGTTGATTCGACTGGAATTTTATCCTTTTCGAGATAAGATGAATTTAATTTTAGTTAGATTGATTCCTTTGCTTCTTCGTGATTTACTTCTTTTGATGTGATTATATTTTACTTTCGATATTAAAGTTTTTGGAGAAATTTAAAAAGAAAAACTTTAATATTAGAATCTTAGTAGATAAGTAAGTAGATGGATTTTATCAAGAAATTAGATTTAAAATAACTTTTGTAAGAATGAATGAAAGAAAATATTTTTATTGATTGTGAAGATAAAATAATTTCAATTTCATAGTCAGAACTAAATTTTTGTACTACCTAATAGTAATGCATATCCTATTATAGTGAATTTACCTTTATGGTGGCTATGAGTCAAGTTTCTGGTCATGACATACATTCAGTACTTTTCATTTTATATTTCCATCAAGCATTCTGTAATTTGTGTCCCGTAATATATGTATATTGCTACATATGTCTTCAAATATCTTTCTTGCACCGTGTAGCTTACAACATGTATCCTGCAAAAGATGTTTAATTCATAATAATAATAATAAAAATAATATTATATTTATATAATAATAAATTATTATTATATATATAATATATAATATATAATATAATATATTTATTATATAATATAATAATAATAATTATTATTTATTTATAATTTATATAAATAAATATTTAAAGTATTAATTTGAATCGCATAGAAAAGGAACAGAGAATTCTTTGTGTATAAATTTTTGGCAGCATAGCAGAGTTACAAAGTATTCCTCCTCGTTAACAGCATTTCTAAAAAAGACTGTAAATGCATGTACTTTTATATCACATACAATTTTGTTTAACAAATACTGTTAATGAGGTGGCATGTTTTGCAGACTGCAAATGTGACCAAATCAGAAATCAAATTGAGAACTCTATTTATTGTATTCTTTTGGTTTGAATTAAATATAATTTTATTAAAGAAATACCTGGAAGAGAAGCTCAAGACATACTACTGCAATGAAGAGTAATCTTGCGACTTCTGGAGAGAGCTAGAGGTATATTTTTCAAATTGTGTTTTCTAAATAAATTTTAATATATACTGCGTGATACATGAAGGACTGAAATTTTGAACTAGGTTGAAAAATACAAAAATCAATTACTGGACAATAATTTTCCTTTTTCAAATTCTATAAAGAAATTTAATTTAGTGAAATTCAATATTTTATTATAACATTAATAAAATTGAACAATAAATTCTGGGAAAATTCATTAATTATAAAAAAAAATAACATTTTAGAATACAATAAAAAAAAATGATTATTTCAAAATTCTGTTAAAACTTTTCTTCTAGAAAATCTGGATTTCTTTTGTTATCAAAAATATAAATAAAAATTCTCATTAAAAGTTCTAATTTTTTACGAATATATTTTGATCGATAAATTTTATTTTTTTTTAATTATTAAAAAAATTCCTCCCACTAAAAATCCAATCAAGAAAACCTTTTCTTCTTTTTTTTCTTACATTCAATCATTCATACATTCAATACGCGAGTGTAAATAATAAGAAAGGAAAAAAATTGGTTTGCTTTTGATTAATTACTTTGCTTGTTAATTGTATTTGCTATGTTCAATTACATTTTACACGAAATTCAGTAGTGTATCATAAATCTTTGGTTTACAAAGCATTTTAAAATTTTTATAATGAAGAAAATATTATCCATGACTTAATTTCAAATACTTTGCAATTTTAAATTTTGCACTTTGCAAAAATTGTAAATTGTTTAAATCCCTTATAACCTTTTATTAAGATTATATATGTATATGGTAAAGTACTAGAGGCTCCATCTAAAGCTTGTTGGAGCTCGCCATCGTCCTTTACTCCTTTTTTCATATATAATCTATAAATAAATTGTAACTCGAAATAATTTGAACAGTTTTTTCGTTTGCAAAATTTGAAATTTGAAATTTACTCTACTGACTACCGAATTATTTTTTGATAACATTACCGTGATGGTGCAATTCTTATGCTTTCGTTCATGAATTTTAAAGAATTCTCATTATAAATGATTGTAATGACAATACTTTCGAATTGTACAGAAAAAAATATATACAATATAGATTTGAAAAGGTCGTGTGAAATAAAATCCTCTCAAACCGAAAAATGTAGTTCCCTTATTTCTTACCAAATTTCTCATGATTTTGAAAAATGAAATCATAATATTTTCATTTCGAATACTTAATATTGCCCTCATATCAAATTTATTAAGAAATATATTTAATCATTCATGCTGAGAATATTTCAATAATCGTTTGTTGTAAATCGATTTAACTTCTTTTTTTAAAATTTATTTATATAAATTGTAAATTATAAAACCTTTAGCTCGATGATGCCTTTTTTTCGTATTGAAATTGTATACAGGGCGTAACTTTCCGACTTTATTCTGTCTTAATAGACAATGATCATTGAACATGTGAATCGTGTAATTTGAATTCGATCAAACCGTATCGAAAGAATACGAATTGCAATGTATTTTCGATACGATTTACTATCCTTTACTGTCCTAAATTTTTTCCTCACATTATTTACAGGCCCATCTACATTTGAATATTTCAAAAATTTCATCTGGTTTTGACATGTCTTCTTCTTTCACATAAACTTAAAAGGAGGAAAAATGGCTATTATTCTAAAAATTCCTTAAAATTTACTAAAATACTATTTCAAAAAATTAATTTTATTGAATGAAAATGAATAAGCGTTCTATTCTGAAAATTATAAACAAAATAATAAATGAACCTTTTGGAATGACAAGAATAATGATCATTGTGAAAAAAGAAGATGTGTCATGTGTCATGCAGAAGTATCATTAAAAACTAATTATTGTAATTAAAATCGTAGATCTGTCTAGAGCATAAACAATAATCCAAGGGTACAAAATATTGTGCAGATAAATAATAGTTCCAGAAATGGATTTCATTTAGTAAACAATCTGTTATCCTTGTTTATCATTCAGTTACACTCTGTATTTAAATGAGTATAAGATCAGAACTCTAAACAAAAATGAAATTGTTATATAAAAGTATAATTTTTCCATATAAATATTGTACGTGCCATCGATTAACAACGAAACACCAGCAGCAAGCATTTCACGACGTGATACCAACATTTAAGATGGACATATTAAAATAAAATCAAACAGAACCAAAAAAAAAAACAACCTCGAGAATATCGAAGTCTTTTCTTTTTGTTTAGAAAAAGAAACTGATTTTTCTGATGTTGAAGATCAACAGCAGCTAAGAAAAAGAGAGATCATTAATTATCGGAAATCTTGTTTGTTTACATCTTTACCTTTACTACTCTACAAAAGACTACCAAAGAGTTCTGTTTTTTTTTTTTTGATTATTGTCTTGATCGACTTGTATCGATTCTTCTTTATTCGATCGAAGAGCGGGAGTTAAAAAGATGTTTTATATCTTAACTTTTATATCGAAGATTCTTGGATTAGTTTTTTTTTTTTCTTCCTTCGACCTCTTATAATATCATTTTGGTTAAACATGACTTCCATTATAGTATAATAGAAGTTCTTCTATATTTTATATTGTAACTGTTCGTAATTGTTGATGTAGTATAATTGATCGTGGCTAGAAAATCTAATAAAGAACAACAAGATTGTTTCAATCAAAAATATTTTTGTTTATTACTTAATGGATGTTAAAATTTATAATAATAAAGAAAGAAAGAAAACATTTTTCAATTTATAATTATGACAAGTCTTAATAATATTTTGTCGTAAGATTTTAGCGAATACTTGAAAATATGATGAAGAAAAAATGGAAACAAATTAGATTGTGTTCGCATTAGTTTGAAGTTGTTAATTGAGAAAGTCATGTCACTTGTCGAATAAAGTGACGTGACTCTTACAATAGGAAGCGTGGAAGAAAAATATTTTCTTTATTTACGATGAAAATGCAAAGATTGGACCTAAAATGAAGAGCTTAGAACTGGTTGATACTTGTTGTATTAGGAATTGTAAACGATTTTCAATTTTTTAATACGCATTCCATTAATAAGTTAGTAAATTCAATCAAAACAATAAATACTAGGGTTCTCAATAATTTCTCAGCCTCGACAAGGGAACTCGCTGCTAACAAGTAAATTTTTGTCAACCTTCATATGAACACGTACCAAGCTTCACGTCGATAAGTCAATTCAGGGTAGGCATTCTGTACGGCGACAGGCGATTGTCGCTCGTTGCTTTCATATGATTTTAGAAGTTGATGTTTATGCTTTTGTCAATTTTTTATTTTACTTTATTCTTATGTCTTTTCTTTTTTTTCAATGTAAGAAAATCAATTTAATAATATTATTTGAAACATAAAAAATATTTGTTATTGTTTTGAGTAATATCGTCTGTCGCTGTACAGAATGCCAGTCCAGTCTTTTTTAGAAGCTATTTCAAGTTGACGTTTCGTGCAGTAATAAAATTATTTGTTTTGGAAGCTTTAAACCCAAAAGAAATTCACGAGTGATTTGTAAAAGTTTCTAAGGAATCCTCACCTTCAATAGTCACTATTAAGAAATGGGCTGCTCTGTTTAAAAGTGATCGCACAAGCCTTGAAGATGATTCACGTGAAGGAATCGATCAGTGATCGATATTTTATCTATTTTCTTGGTAAAATACATGTGTCTTGTTACCAATATTATTATTTAAATATAATAATAAAAATTTACATAGTCAAGTCGAATACAACTTTCTTATCATATTCATATTCAAAATATATTGATTTCCATTAATCAGTTTTTAATCTTTATTTGGACAAAATTATGTTTAGCGACTTAATCTGAAATACAAGTTTTAAAATTTACAATTCGATAATGGAAACCATTAAACGATCAACGATCTTCAATTTTTTATAAATGTTTGTGAATTAAAATAAACTTTTTTTTTGGAAATATAAAAATATGGATTTCTAAAAACATGAGTTTTGAAATAAATTTACTAATACAAATATTTTATTTTCGCATTTTAAATAAAAAAGATCACTTTTAAGAATTTATCTCATGTAAAGAAGCAGTAAGAAAATACACAAATATATTTTATGTTGTATTTTATATAAAAAATTCAGTAGCACGGGATTTAAATACGTTTTGATATATTTTCATATATTAAATGAAAAACCTTACAGAAATTCAAGAAACTATTAAAACATGAAAAATTCTAGGCGTTCAAAGCACAATTTGTAAAATGTCTTTTAATCTCAATGAAAAATCTTTCTATGGATAATAAAAATAACTGAAAAAATTCTCAAATATATATACAAGATCGTTTTGTAGATCCAATATTAAGTTCGTGTTTCTTATTTTCAACCAATGTTAATGTTAAAAATTATTTCTGATATTAATTTCCTTTTATATTTATGTTGCTTTTTAAGCTCTTCCATATTTATGTTGTAATTTTTAAAAACGATACTTAAAAATCCTGATATTTAATCTTTATAGGGTAAATATACCAAATCGCAGGCCGTAGTGGCCATTAGTGGTCATTAAAAAAAAAAAAACAAGTTTTGTAATAGTCGTAATTAAAATAAATCATTCTTATTGCGTTTATTTCCGTGCGATTGAGCAATTAACTCCTAGTACTCAAACAAAATTTTGAGCCTCCTTCCAAAAACATAAATGCCAAAATATATGTAAAATTCTAAAAACCTTATGACAATATCTTTAAGGAACATTCAGGTCTTGTCATAAGACCTAATATGATTTACTTATCTATATAAATAAAAATTAAATGCTTTTCGTTGGTAAGCGCATTACTTGAGAACGGCTGAATCGATTTCGCTCATTTTTTTGTTAAAATATTCGTAGTTGTCCGAATAAGGTTCTTACGGAAAGAAAAATAGGAAAATTTGCCCAGAAAATTGGAAAATTCGGGAAAAACTGAAAGTGCTTTTCTTCAATGGGATTTTTGTAGCAGAAATACGTTTTATTCTCATTTTGACTTTGTTTCCACATTTTCAATAGTTTTTTACAAATCCACAAAACGATCACAAACAAATTTATTGAAATTTGGACAGGACAACGTCCGTCGGGACAGCTAGTTTTAAATAAAATATTTTATAGAGTTTTTCATATCTTTACTTATTTACATCTTTGCTGTAACTATTGCTAAAGGCTTTTTTAAAAAGGTGGCAACAATTTTGGGTGGAGGCTGAGATTTGATACATTTACCCTATGTTAGTGTTTTTCTTAATTTTTTTTACTTTTATCGAATACTATATTTGTTTCGATAAAAGTTAACTTGTTAAAGTTTTTTTTTCAAAATCGAACTAAGTGTTAAAGCAAAGCAAAAAAAGAAATATAATAAAACATCATCGCGTTAAACGACAAAACTTCTGAAACATTGAAAAATATGTTCTTTTAGTATGTTAAATTATTCATTGCAAAAGATTTTCAACTAAAGATACAAAAATTTAAGACGAAAGATAAAATACAATCAAAGAAATATATATTCTCATATCTTGAAAATGTCATTAATTTATTTAAGAAGAAAAATATAAGGAATTTTCTTTTTTTTAATGGAACTTTTTTTTCGCCTTTTATTCTTATCTTATGAGGTGTTTCACATATAACTAATATGTATACTTATATGTGCAGATTAAACTCTTCGATACGACCTCCATGCATATATAGAAACATTTTTAACTTTTTTTTTTAGATATTCGCATGAATATACAACTTTTTAAAACAGAATTACTATATATGAAAAAAAAAAGTTAAGGATTCACTTATAAATATAATATATATATAGTTTTACCATAGTGACATAAAACTTATAGTGTCATTTCAATAAATTTAAAATTACTTACGATTTGTTTGAAAAAATATTCACAAAATGATAACGAATTTGTAAATTGTTTGTTAAACTGAAAGACATAAGATATATTCTGGAAAATTATATACTTTTGTTTTGATATCAAATTTAAAATTATGTAAAAAAAACATATAGTAACTGAAAATCGGCCTATAGCCGATTTTTTGGTGCATTCTGGTAGAAATGGGACAGAAAAACTGTCAAAACTAGCATTATTTCAAGGCTTTTTCTACATAACTTTGTTTCCTCTTATCAAAACCCAGACCCTGCTAACATAAGTCTAATCTGCAAATTTCATTTAAATCGGGGCATTAGTTTTTAAAGTATAGCAAAAAAAAACTATATGAAGAGGGTTATTTTATCCAATGATTATTTCTATCTCCACTATCCTTAGACCGATTTGACTGAAGTTTAACATGGTAGTGTCTATTTATATAGTTAATCTATATAATTAATTTAAACAAAATTGATCGACAAATTTTCCAATTAAATCCGAGAAACTATAAACAGAAAACGACAAAGCTTCCCGGGCACCCTGGTTTTTCCTTTATAATTTTACTCCCCCTGAATCGATCTTTCTGAAATACAGTACCAAACCAAGCTAAGGAATAAGGAATCGGATAACGCGTTTTGAGTTTTCTTGTACACGGATGGACAGGGATGGACATGCATAAATCGATATAACTTTTCATTCCCTATACAACCATACCCTTTAAACCTTTCTACGATGATTATTTCGATGTGTTACAAATGGAGTGACAAAACTAATATACCCTCTGGTAGTGTCTACGATAGGGCATAAAAATCATTAAGAATTTATTAGAAGAAATTATATTTGACAAGACAAATGTGAATAAGAAGATTTCTTGGTTAAGAATTAAAAAATTTTTGCTAGGTTTTAAATTTAGAAAGATTTTACTGACATAATATTTACAAATATGAATAAATCAAGTATACAGGGCTGCAACACGAAAAAAGAAAAACATCACAATGTTACAAATTTCATTTTGTTTTTACTACGTAACGAATCCAATGAATTGCATTACATCTGTACTATAAAAGGTATTAAATGAATTATAAAAATTTATATGAATTATTGCCAGAGGGATTTGCTCCATGCAGAGCTTCGCACTGCCAACCTTCATTGGGACAGGGAGTTGAACTTTCAATTAATTACTTCTATATGAATCCACAAAACAAATAAATCGAAAAACATAAAATCTGTCAAATTTTATTTTTCAGAAAATTAAATTCTGAAATTTTGGGAATAAGAATGGATCATCATTAACCAAACCACCAATCTGAGATCTATTCTATCTTTTCAGTTGGTCTACCCAGTATGTACATTCCAAATTTTATGAAAATCTACCTTTTATTGCCGGAATTATTGCCGTTTCTATATTTAGGGACCCGCTACCACCCACTAAGTACAGACTTATCATAACTTCTCAGTTGACCTATTGAAAATGTACATTTCAACTCGACTACTATAGGCCGAATTAGGGAAGTTTATATACTCCCTACCTACTTGCAACCCTGTCGAAAATCATAATACTCTATACTCTTGAAAAGACATCTACATGGGTATTAAATACCAGACGGTCTTTTTGGAGAAGAAAGTAAGTCCGGAGTAGCAAGCTGCAAAACAAGAAAATGTAAAGATTATTTGAATTTCGTATAACGTAAACAGGTGACAAAAATTAGCTAAATGGGTTCTTTATATATAGTGTGCGAATATGTAGTGAATATGAGCACTTTCCTGCGAGGTTAAAGTGTCATTTCGAAATTAAACATTATACTTTTTTAAATTTCGAAAATTTTCGCGGATAACTTTATCCAAACAAAAGGTTCCACGAGATTCTGCAGTTTGAATACCACTGTTTGAGACTACTACAAAATTCTCCAAAAAAAATAAATTTGTGTAACGAAAAATTATTTGCTTTATCGTTACGTTTTTCAAATTAACTAAAAAATACTGGTTACTAACGACATCTTCCCTTGTTTTTTTCTTTATTAATATTTTCTATAATTTCAATAAAAATATGAAATTTCAATATGAAAGAAGGCTCGAAGAAATGAAATGAAATCTCGATATCTTTTGGCACGACGAATAAAAAAATTAACCGGGCAAAAGTAACTACTAAGGCCATTAACACCTTTTCATCTTGTATTTTTCGTGATTCCTATTTCACTGATTTTAAGTCACGTCGTCGTATATATAAAGGCCTTAAGTCAAAATTTATGAGATTCGATTTTATCGCGAAAATGTGAAGAAGTTCAATAAAAAAATCAACGAAGAACAACCAATGAAGCCAGATAAAAATAAATAAGTGGTTACTTATAATACCAAGAAAATACTTCTAATACTTATAAATAATTTTGTTGTTTTTTTAATGTATTTATTCATATTAAAATTGTTTTTAAAGCAATTTAATTTTATTGTTAAAATACAAGGGGGAGTCCAAAGTAATCAGGACTTTTTGAATCTAGCGCCCCTAGTGGCGCCATCTATATGTCATCTATTGAAAGTGAAGTTATTGCGTTTTAAGTGCAGTATGTTTGTGTCATCGGTGCGAAAATGAGCTTCGACGACCAAAAATTGCTCAGAATTCAACATTCGAAGGACATCATTAAAGAGGTCAAAAAGGACAAAAACTTCCTTTATAACATTGTGACTGGTGACGAAACGTGGTGTTTTCAATATGATCCCGAAACGAAACGCCAGAGTGCTGAATGGAAGGCGCCGGACGAGCCGAAACCCAAAAAATCGCGCCTGGAGAAGTCAAAAGTGAAGACAATGCTGATTTGTTTTTATGATTCCAAGGGTATTGTCCACAAAGAATTTGTTCCACCCGGTCAAAACGTTAATGCGGTATTCTACCTAGGAGTTTTGAAGCGTTTGGTGCGCCGTATTCGACGTGTTCGGCCCGAATATCGCGAAGATGGAAGTTGGCGTTTGTTGCACGATAATGCGCCGTCTCATCGATCGACGCTTGTGACCGATTATCTCACCAAAAATCACATTTTAACCATCAACCACTCCCCGTATTCACCGGATATGGCACCGTGCGACTTCTACCTTTTCGGAAAAATGCATTTGCCGATGAAAGGAAAGCGTTATGCAGACGTAGAGGCCATTCAAAAGGCTTGCACCGGCATACTGGCGGCCATACAGGCCAACGAGCGAAAACACTCGTTCGACATGCTTTTGGACCGTGCAAAAAGCTGTATTGAAGCAGAAGGAGACTATTTTGAATAAAATCAATTGATTTTGCCGAAAAAACCATTTGTTCTGTTTTTTTTTAAAGTCCTGATTACTTTGGACTCCACCTTGTATAATATAAAATATGGGTTGTGTTTGACCGGGACGAAGACAAGCTATAAATTCATGTACTGGGTCCAACAATTGAAGTGTCCGTCTAATACAAATCGCAGTCAAATGTAAACCGCACATTACCAAAATTTGACATGAATGTTGCTTGAAATATTCTCTGTCAGTAGTAAAAATTATTTGTTTGCGAAGAGACGCGCTCTTATTTTTTGTACAATGGACCTGAAACGAAATTCAATTGTTGCGTTTGATTTGATTCGAAAGTCAAACATCGAAATTCACCAGATCTGAATCCGTTGGATTATTTCATTTGGGGAAGTTTACAAGCAGTGGATTGTAAAAAAAATCACAACTTTGGACGGTTTAGAAAAAGATTTGACTCGTGAATGGAACCGTTGAAGCCAAAATATCGTGCTAGCATCGTGTGCATCTTTTAAAAAGAGATTTAAGCTTGTGGTTAATGAAAAAGGTTGTTACATACTATTCGAATAATTGTAAAATTAACTATTTCGTATTATAAACTATCATTTCCACAAATTTTAATAAAACCGACCACTAAACAAAAAAAATTAAAGCGTTAATCGGTATGCAATCAATTTAAAAAGCTTCCAAAAAAGTGTTTATTTTAGTCTTTTTGTTTCATTCTTTAACAATTTCTTAAATTAAAATAAAAACAAAAAAGTATTTAAACAAATCATATTTATTTATTTATTTGTTTCATATAATACTTAAAACGAGCAGCAATTATAGTTTCGTCTAAAGAAAACAATGGCTTTGTGCAAATTTCTTCCCAACAATTTTTACTTTTATTTAATTTTAAGATCTTAAACGCCGTGACTGCAAATAAATTTCCCCCACTTTCAACTAAACAATTATTTCCCCTGAAACAGAATATTATAATTATTATTTTTTTTTTTTTGTAATAATTTAATTTATAAATATTGAATTACTGTGTTGGTAAATTTGGCATTTCTTCCCAGGAATTACGTCTGATGTCGAAACTTCGAACAATGTCTCCCTCCCTAGTGGCACAATAAAGAGTATGAGATACAATTGCTGAGGTACAGACTCCGCTCAAACCATTCATAGGCGTACTCAATTCCCATTTACCTTCCCGATGATCCATTCTTTCTACAGTATTTAATTTAACAGAATGTTTCGTCAAACCGCCACATGCATATATACTTTGATCTGCAATAACAAATAAATAAATGCTAAATTCTTGTCTATTATTCAAAATAATTAACTAACTTCGAACTGCAATTCCAAATTCTTGTCGTCCTTCACTCATTTTTGAATTCAATAAAAATGATCGGCCGGTTTCAAAATCATACATTGTCACACTAGTTTGACCCATAGAATCCCAGTAAAATCTTCCACCGACAATAAACATATAATCATTTATAACACAAGTTCCAGTAGAAATTCTTTGGGAGTCAAATTTCATTTCACTCCAAGTTCCCGTTTCAGTATCATATTTTGGACAAATTTCAGTGATTTTATTATTTCTTAGACCACCTGTGAGGTAAATATTCTTTTTATAAAATACAGGGTAATAAGAACTTAAAGAAGGTCTGCTAAGAACACTACGTTCATTACTTTTCGTCTCATATTTAAAGCATGTTAAATCATTTTTCAAAGACGATATGAAAATATTGCTACTCAATGAATGATTACTTAAGTCAATGTCTTCATCGTTTGAAGGACTGTTATCTACAGTACATTTTTCACAGACGCTCCAAAACGTTCCAAAACTAGTACAATTATCTGCTATCCAATTTAGTATACAAAGATTTTCTCTTAAAAACTTTTCTTTAAAAATATCAGAGTTAAGCAATTTTTTAGATATTGATTCGACTTTAACGTATTTGGAAAGTGCATTAAAAGTTGACTGGCGGCTGGGAAGATCATATTTAATCCATTCGATAATAGCAGTGAAAACAAGATCCGCTGGCGTTACAAGAATTTTATCATGCTTAAAAATTTCTTCTATCTAAAAAAATTAAAAATTATTGTTTAAATATTTTAAGCAATTTGAATTAAACAAAATTCACCAAAAAATATTAATTATTAGTTTACCTTGTTAAAATCCAATTTCAAAAATTTCTCGGTATTGAGGATCGATTCTAAATTTGCTAAAATTGCCTCATTTCCCTTATATTGTAGTTCGTCACAGAAATTTGTTCCTATATTGTTAAAAATTTAATGAATTTGAAATACTACTAATTTTTTTTGTTTCAATACTTGCTAAGTCCCATATTTCGATGGCATTCTCAGACGTTAAAGAACATTCCAGAAACTTACAGCATTCTTGTTTCGCGTCTTTTAGTTGCAAATAATCAGATAATTTTAAAATTTCACCAACATTGTCCGTATTAATGGATAAAATGCCAGTGTACATGTATTCGAGGATTATTTTGAATGCATCAAGATTCATTTCTTCCAAAGTAATTATTTCTTTATCAGTTTCAAAATATTTTCCTTAAAAATTAAGCATAGTTAAATCAAAGTATTACATATTTGATTCTTAGAAATTTTCACCTTTAAACATATTCTCGAAATACTTAGAAGCCGCTCCTAAAATTGCTCGATGAGCTGGAATTTCCATATTTTCGAGTTTTAAAATGACATCGCAAAGCTAAAATAACCAATTTTAAGTAACTGTTTAACAACAATAAATTATATTTCATTTACTAATGCCGTTTTCCGAAATTCATTAAGATTTTGCAAAATAGTTAACGCATAATCTCTTATTGCATTTGCCATTTTAAAATTTAATATTGTCTTTAAAAACTCCGAATTAACTTTATATCACGAACTGTCACAAATATAACTAAATTGTGAAATTAAGTCAAAAAGCCGGCTTTGTTTATAAATACTTTTCTTCGAACTAATTGAATGCCGTGTCTGATAACTTTTGCAAAGAATTTCTTAGAAAATTGTTCCCTTTGCTTATTTATAAAATATAACTGATATTGCTAATGGAGAAATCAATAAAGTGGTAACTGGATGGAACACTCTAGAATACTAGCGTTACAGATTATAGAAAATGTGACTACCGATCGGCTTTTTCCGATTTCTCGATATACCATATAACATGAATTGATTTCTTCTGACTCATGCTAGTTTTTGAGCTTGTATTTTCTCTTTTGTTCTGTGTGGTTTTTTACTAAACTATTCACTTCGTTTATATGATGCCTTCAAAACTGACTTTAGATCGGCTTGAAACTCAATCCGGGTTTTTTTTTAGCAATACCAGATTGAAAGATTTACTTGAAATTGTTTTCAAATCAGCTTCAAATAAACAAATGCTTTTAGACTAGGGTGACTATTTATTTCCGCGGTGAATTCAGTACAAAACATTTTGTAACTTTTCATGTAAACTGTAAAGGCTTAAAGCTTTATAGACATTAGTGAAACAAAAAAACCTTGATTAACTAGTAACAAAAACATTTATTTATTTAAAAAAATCACATTTTCTTTAGAAAGCTTTAGAAAAACTAATCTCAAATTCATAAATAATTAAAAATTAATATTTAATTGGAATTTCCGTTGAACGAAATGAACAAAATTTCACAGTATTATCAAATAATCAGTACATTCAGTACTTGGAAAAAAAAAATCAGTACAATTTCAGTACAACTTTTTTATTCAGTACAGAAGCTGAAAAATCAGTACTGTACTGACAAAATCAGTACGGATGGTCAGCCTATTTTAGACTAACTTTTTATGCCCTATGGTAGGTACTACTATAAAATTAACTATGTATTATAAACTATCATTTCCATAAATTTTAATAAAACCGACCAATAAACAAAAAAATTACAGCGTTTTTACACTTCGACACTTCAATTGCCGGACACGGTATACCATATAGTAGAAAGAAATATTCATAATAATATTTATTTCAAACATATTCAAATGTTATGAAAATTTTATGAAATTCATGTGAATACATTTTATCAAGAAATTTTGAGGCAATTTTAATCCGACATTCGATAAAATCTATTATAAGAGGATTGTTTTGATATTAATATCTCTAAAGGCATATACTTTGCATTCAATAGATTCGAATATAATCAGTGAAATATTTGACCTAAGATAAATCATAGTTTTAAAATTTGAATAATAATTTCGATTAAATTTAATATTTCTGACTTTTGGAATATTTTATAAATTTTAAGATTATTTTATAATCATAACGACTGTGACTTTTCTTCGTTATAGATTCATTTTTCGTTACAACAGCAACCTGGTACAACAGTTTCCTTAGTTAAAATTCTTAAAGTTTTCAAATTTTATAATCAGTTAAGAAAGTCTAATATCATGTAATACAAATTGGTCGTAAAAGAGCTCGTATAAAGTCTGTACTGTAGGATAGAATTTTTGGATGTTATCGTTGCATAAGGAATGAAACTATATCGCACTAGGTTTCCCTAAATTACACATACAATAATCACTGAAGTAACAACTCTCGATACGAGTACATCCCAAGGACCCTTTGATTTTGCTTCAGAGAGCTGCCTAAATTTTATATTTACAAGTTGAAAGATCTAAAGATTGTGTAAACTATTGTAAGAGAATTTTTATCGATGAAAGCGTCCGGGCACTTATAGGGCAACTTTCAATTATTAAACGTTAAAAATCCTTATTTCGCGGACGAAACAAAGTAATGCATCCAATTTTGCCTGGAATCCAAAACCGTTTCGTTTACGAAAGTCTTAATAACAATCATCTATTTTATCAAACTTACAATCATTCCAGTTACCCTTAGTGCTGTGAAAAAGCTTACGCTTTCTTGATTGCTATTATGTCGACGTCCTTGCATAGCAATAGTAAAACTTTTGGTGATATTGATATGTTTAGACTATGATACGTTTTGTATTTTAAAATTGTGATAATATTTCACCTTGAAATAAGGAGTAGATAATATTTTAAACTACTTTTCTTAATGATCCTGGAGATACCAACTATGATATAAAAGAAATTCATGTCTAAAAAACCGTACTGAAAAGTCAGTTTCAGGGTTATCTGATAAAATCATTAGATCCGACATTCTTTAAAAATTAGGAGGCTTATTGTAACATATATCAGAGCTATAGGAAAATTTAGTAAAATATCCATAATCTGGACTAAAATTCAAAGCTTCTAATAGTTATTTATAAAACCAGATAAAAAGAGAACATTTTCTTCGGTTCCTTCAGTTCCGGTTTAGACACCTTTGATTGCAATTTAAATTGTTTTCTTTCATTTAAAATTCATTTCCCAATACCCTAATGATTTTCTTGTTAAATTTCCTTCATTATCCGCTCATTACTCCTTCGACATAGCCTTCCATGTTCCTCCATCATATTATTTTTTTTTTCATTCCCATTTTTCTCGCCTTAATTTAAAATGTTCAATTAAGTATTCATTTCGAATTTACTCGTAAAATGTTTATTTTCCATTTAATTTGTAAGAAATACATTTTGATTTAGTTCATTTTAATCAAATAGCACATGTTTTATGTCGATCGAATTGCTTGTAGAATGTTAAAAAAATATATCCAAGATTTCTGTCAATATACGATGAGTTAAAAGGTATATTCGAGTTTAACTTATATTCTTTTAATTCTTCTTGTTTCTTGGCAACTTAAGGAAGGAATAGAAACGGCAGCAAGTTTAATTAATGGCCATGTTGCATGCATGTAATTAAAGATGCTCGACTGGTGGTATCAGTGATTTTCTTTCAAAACTATATACTCTGTAATAGTGTTTAAAACCACAAACAAAAAGGACGGCTTTTTTTACATGATATTTATTTGTTGCCAGACAAGCAGTTACATTTTTTTTCCAGCAACGATATGTTTAATTTATTTGCTTATGAAATACGAAAAATGTATATGCAAAGTGATTTGCATTTTTGGTCAATAAGAAACATTGATCTCGATTTAAAAACACCTTGATTAAAGGTATAGGGTCTGTTTTTTTGTTGTTGTTGAAATATGCATGTTGTTATTGCCCAAGGTTCTGGTATAAATTACCCGAAAAGTTCGTTTTAAGAGGAATTACCTCAAACTGTGAAAATGTTTGTGTAGGATGTTCGTATCTTGTGAAGAAGCAAAACGATCAAATTAAGAAAAATTTTCATAAACGTGTTAAAAGTCTAAATATTTTGATTTTCTTATTTTTATATATTTTAGTTTTATCATAGTGTCTATTTCTGTTTGATTATTTGTTTAAAAGAAAAATAATTTAAATGTAATTTCTGGAAAATATGTCTTAACATATTTGCAAAACATGCTTGTTCGAGATGTTCATCGTTTCGTTAAATTTTTCGTTTTCTTTACTAATTACCATTTTAATAATAAACTATATTAGAATTTCTAAGAGAAAGTTTCCACATGATAATTATTTCATAATATAAAGTATGTAGTGCGTATAATTTATTTTTTTTTAATTATTTTTAACAAATATCCTCCATTAGATTCTCACCAAATTAAATCAATTTCAGCAAAACAATGTCATTAAGCAATATGTAAAATTTTATCAAAATCCATTAAGAGAATGCTGAGAAATAAATAGTTATCGCCCTGTAATACCTCCCAAAGCAATCACCACATAATGTAAAGTAAAAAAAAATACAAAAATTCAATTCTTTATTCTTAATCTTTATTATCAAACAAAATAACCATTCTTGACATTTATTTTTTAAAGATTATTTCTTTCAAATGTTGGCCGTAACTGCATTTAACATGGTTCATTCTGAAGTTCCAATTTTCGATACGCATCCGAGCATTTCGAGTGGTATTTGGGGAAAAACGCGAGTAATTTTGGCTTCTAATTCCTCAATTGTATACGGTTTATTCATGTAGACTTTGGGCTTAACATAGCCCCAAAGGAAAAAGTCTAGAGGTGTGATATCACACGATCTAGGCGGCCAATTCACCGATCCGAACTTCGAAATTAACTATTCACCGAATTGTTTTCGCAATAAAGCTATGGTTTCACGAGCTGTGTGGCAAGTATCGCCGTCTTGTTGGTACCAAATGTCCTAAAGATCACAGGCTTCAATATGAGGCCAGAAATAGTCCATTATCATGGCACGATAACGGGCGCCATTGACAGACATTCTGATTTTTGAACAAATATTGTACCAGCCCATAAACCACACCAAACCGTGCATTTCTCTGGATGTAACGGTAGCTCTTGATACTCTTCGGCTTGTGCATCAGCCCAAATAAGGCATTTTTGCCTATTAACGTATCCATTTAGCCAGAAATGGGCCTCATCGCTAAACAAAATTATGCGATAAAACAGCGAATCGTCATTAAGCTCACAACTCCACAATTTGGAGATGATATGTGGGTGTAAATCTTTCCATGATGAAATGTCAAACAATAATGAACAAAAATACCATGACAGGTTAACACGACTCACGCGTCATCTGTCGAAAAATCCATAGGCAAAAAAGTACCTCTAAATGAAAAACTACCAAAAACAATAGGCCTTAATTTTTGATAAAGTCTCATTAGACTTGTACACATGTACCACCATGCATGTCCAAATATAGTGTCACCATTGGAGTTAATTAACTTTTAACTACTCCGAACACTTTGGAAGGACTAACTGACGGTATGAGCCATAAAGTCTCGATGATTAAAGCTCAGTTCAATTACCCTCAAATCAAATAGAAGGCATAGGCTAATAGGTTCATTTCATACGAAATTAATTAAAACCATATTTTGATAATTAATAAAAAGCTCAAATTTTCAAAACTAGATTTTATTGATAGTGCACCCAAATAAAAACCCTGTTCTTTTAA
The DNA here is from genome assembly GCA_963422695.1 of Xylophagus ater. Taxonomy (NCBI): domain Eukaryota; kingdom Metazoa; phylum Arthropoda; class Insecta; order Diptera; family Xylophagidae; genus Xylophagus; species Xylophagus ater. The sequence continues at coordinate 5,853,100 of OY730481.1, forward strand.
ATACTATATTAATTTCTCCATCAATAATAGAAAAATCGATAAAACTTAAAATATTAGTCTAGTAAAAATGTCATTTCTATTATTGAAAGCTGAAAATTTATTCGATGATGCCATTGAAAAACGCCTACAAAATCTTTTCTTCTGTAATTTAAACTTATTTTAACTTGAGTTGATTTATTTATCTTAAAATTGTTCTTTTTTTTTCTTTTAAATAAAAAAATAAGTCAATGGATAAATTTTTTTAAGGAAATTTTTTGAAGATATTTAAGAAAAAATTATGAACGTTATTAACTTCTCACCTTTTTTATTAATGAAATAAATCACAAAATCTTAAAGTTTTTTATATAGAAATAGTTTTATAGAAATTTTACGAAACAAAAATAAAAAAAGCGGTTTTAAAAACGATATTTATTTTTTTGGTTTTATATATTTTTAAAATTAGAAATTTTGGAAAATTTGTTTAGGATGTGAAAAAGATATGCCTTATTGGAGACAATATTTCAGTTGCTGATATTATTTAGGTGATGAAATTTTAATAAATAAATTAATAAATTAATCCGGAAATATTAAGTTTCCAATTCGAAATTTACATATTCGTAGAACAAAGCAATATAACTTGCATCAAACTGGTCAAACGTATTGTCTATTGGAAGTATTACCAAGTCAATCGATTCCTGATTTCTTACATAATTAAGTGGGCAAAGATATAGTGACTGAAAATTGGCCTATAGCTGATGTTTTGATGCCCTATGGTAGAAATGGGACAGAAAAACTGTCAAAATTAACATTATTTCAAGGTTTTTTCTTCATAATTTTGGTTCTTCTTTTCAAAATTTCTTCTAATTTTTAGATAACCCGGACCTTCCTTTTTGATGGAGAGTGTCTTGAGATGAACTATTATTCTATTTATTTAGTCAAAAGATTGGTTATTTTCGATCTAAAACAGGGCTGACCAATCCGCGGCCCAAGGAAAGCATCAATGCGACCCGAAAATATTTAAAGTTACTGAAGCATATTCATTTTTCTGAGGAATGATTTGTGTGTTGTGAGCGCTCTCGTGCTAAAGCTGCCAAGTGACAAACAGCAGAAACAGGAACAGAACAGAAAGCTCTTTCGTTCTGTAGTAAATTCTATTTCTGTTTGCGTTGCTCGCTCAGCCACACTGTTCTGTTGTTTGTCACCTGGAAGCTTCAGTGATATTAAATGAATTTCATGTTCTGTTTTTATAATGAAAAAATTCATAAACTAATAAATTTTAAATCAGTTACACATGAAAACTGTATATTTGACTATTTTTTTCGCTCGACAGCTATAGTAATACACTTGTGGCCAAAAACACCATATTTTCTTCCAAAGTAGCCCAGGGAAAGGTTGGACACCCTTGATCTAAAGTAATAGAATCTATAACAATAAGGTTATGGATACAAATGAACACTAGCAGAAATAGTATAGATCGAACCTTAAAAGCAGTGATAACTTCCAAATCCCTGTCCACCATATAATAAATTTCATGATATAACCATATGATTGAAAAAGCTATGGAACACTAGGCTTTGTGTCTAAAATATGCAATTAGGTAAGATCAGAATCTGCCTGTATTCTTGGAGCAGAATGAATGTCCCGCTCTTTAAGAAACAGACTTAAAGGGCAAAACTTCCTAAAATATTGTAATTATGAAAAGTATTTAATATTGTATAAAATATTAAAAATTTTCTATAAATCACAAAAATTCGTCTGATTTTCATTATGTATTACGATATTAATAAATTTAAATATAAAAAAAAAATATATGTTTACGAATTGCTAAGATCATAAATTAACAAACTTTTTAAGATTCAACAGAATAAATCTGTTATCAAGAAGATATCCATCCGAAAGAACGCGATATTGGAAATGATACTTTTTTTCTTTCTTATTGGTCAAATATTAAATTGAATATTTTGTGGCGATATCACATTACAAATCTTAAGATTTCTCTTATTATTATTATTTGTTTTTTTTTGGGGCTTTTGTAAGATATTTAAGAGGCGTTCTGCTGTTGTATATTTCTGTTATTTTTTTTTTTTTTATTTTTTTTAGGTGAAGAAGGTGTTTTTCTTTTAGCAATCTTATCAGATTGTCGTATTTTGATTATTAATCACATATGAAGAAAAATAAAGATAAATCCGAGGAAAAAAATGTGTAATACATGAAATAAATTTGTTTAAATTAAAAAAGAAAAAGGAAAAAAAAACAGTGTGTTGAGTTTTGATCAGGTTAAGAAAACAAAAAACAAAAAAGTATAGGTGTTAATTTTATTTAATAAATAATTCAAAAGGAATTCATTTTTCTTAATTGAAGTTTAGTATAATATTTGTTTAAAAATCTTCCAATATTTTCAGAACTCCACTAAAACTTTCTAAATTGCGGATAACCGATGGACATGATATTTAGTGGATTATGTTCCAGCGAACCGCTATGTTGCCAGCCGTAGAAAAGAAACCACCAGCGAGTACTAATCACCAAAAGAAGATTAAAAGGGATCCTACTAAAAGTCCTATGTGGGAATTACATATTATAAACTGATGTTGGTGATTATGGTGATAGACGTACATGCTTAGCGAAGGTTTTGGAACAATTAATTGGACAGAAACCTGTTTTTTCCAAGGCTCATTATACAGTTCGTTCATTCGGTATTAGACGTAATGAACAAATTACTGTACATTGCACAGTGCTAAAGCTGAAGAGATCTTGGAGCGTTGTCTGAAAGTCCGTGAATACGAGTTGAGATGTGACAATTTCTCATCCACTTGAAATTTCGGTTTCGCTATTCAAGAACGTATTGATTTAGGTATCAAATATGATCCATCCATTGGTATCTATGTTTTCGATTTTTACGTTGCCTTAGGATGACCAGGATTTAATGTTGTCCGCAGACGACCAAAAACTGGTCAGGTTGGATTCGCACATCGTCTTCCCAAAGAGGATGCTATGAAATGGTTCCAACAGAAATACGACGGTATGATTTTAATTACTTTCTATTTGAAATAATACTAAACAATCGAAATTACTATAACGTAAATGGGCTGTACTTTCATATTACAGAGACAACAAATGCTCCGTAGTAGCAATATATTAACCATTAGGAAGTAGCCGAACATTGAATTGACATTATGAATAGCATCAATGATCGAACACATCTCCAATCGACAGTTTCACTTCGATTATTGATTTTAATTTCCTTTAGGAAGTTATGCATAGAGAAAGTGAATCTAATAATCTTTTAAATAAGCATTTTTAACATGTAAAATAATAAATGTTATAAAGCATTTTATTCCGTTTTTTTTTAGTATGTATTTAATTAAAAACATGAAATGAAGAAAAACAAAAAACAAACAATTTTGCGGAAAATCTTAAATTTCTTAAATCAAGTAAAAAAAACAAGAAAATTTAAAAAGAATTGCTTGTTATTTGCTTGTTGTTTGTCGTTTATTTTTCATGTTTTGCATCTTTTAAAGATTTGTCCAACAGCAGCAAAATACTAAGCACCTTTATAGATTACCACCAAGTGAGCCTTCTTTAATTACATGCATGCTTTATAGTCATTAATTAAGTAGGAGGAGTAGACTTAAAGAAATGTTGTGTTTTTGCGTTTTTAAATTTAAATAAATTTTCTTATAACTATTTTGAGCAATTCGTTTTGATATTTGTTTCATTATAGATACAGCAATATTCCTTAAAGATTATTCTGGTATTTAGCGTTGGACAATAAGAACGGAATTCCTATATTAAGGAAAACTTTTTTTAAAATCAATTTCTAACTTGCTAAATCTGGCTGGCTTTTCTTTTAGTCTTTGATGGCCTTCCAGTTTATGTTTTAGGTCAATCTTTTAAAATATAATTAATGTAGTAGTAGAAGAGTTGTTATTAAAATCGTATACCGGCCCTCCTATATTTTGATTTCCTTATAAACAAAACTGATAGAAGATTTTCCTTCAAACATCAACTGCCCAATATTTTTGAAATAAATTAGAAAAGGATCTCAATGCGAGTATTGTATAAAGTTTTTTGAGCTTAAATTATTGCTATAAGTTGTAAACCAATCAATTAATTAAGATTATTAAACCTAAAATAACTAAAAATTATTTGGAACTGGGATAACTTAATAACGGCAGCTACGCTTTAGGTGCTCCATCCTATAAGTCCAACTTTGAGCAACTTGTTCGAGCATTACGACTAGAATCTGGCCAATAGCGCGAGTAGTGTTTGCTTCCAAGGCAATCAATCCGTAGCTGGCCTTTCCGCGTACATTTTAGACTTCACGTAACTCCAAAGAAAATAATGCATGAGATGTGATATTAGACGATCTAGGGAGGCGGGCAATTCAGCAGCTGAAATCAGTTGATTCCAGCTGATAGATGATAAACTACAATAACGACTTCACACTTGAGATGTGTAAAAAAATGCCGATTGAAAAAAGTCCTTACAATGAATCACCCGTTACAAATTTAATCCTTATAGTAAAGAAAAGAACCTAAACGATCAATTTTATGATTGCGTAATACATTTTGGTTCGAATATTGAATATTTAATATCGTTTTTCGTTTCTGCAGACTTTGTCGATATTGGGCCAAATTTTATGACCAAAATGAATTTATTAATTATACGTTTTAACATAAATAAAAATTGTAGTAATTTAATTTCAATACAATTTATATAAATAAATTACCGTACCCTAATTCTCTGGTTTCTTTCTTTATTATTTTTAATTAAATATGTTTTATGTTACGCTGCACAAGTTCATATAAACAATTTTTCGTTATTAATTAATAAAACAAAATATGGCATTTTTATATGACTTGCTTAATAATATTTTTATTAAAAATTACTTTTAAAATCTTACTTTAATTTTTTTTAATTTCAAAATCCCCGGCAATATGAACTTATCTTTTATGAGATGTTTTAAAATCGTTATAGACCTTTCACCAATGTTTATAAAGAAGAAGAGCATTAGACATTTCGTTTGAAAAGAGCGGTAAATTTTAACAGCAAGTCTTTAAGACTTCTTTAAAAATTTGATTTTAAAGTTTGATAAAAGTGTTAAAAAATGTCTCTGTGGGTGGATAAATATAGGCCAAAAGATCTTTCAAAATTAGATTATCATATTGTAATTTACATCATACAAAAAAAGCTTAAATTTTTATAAAATTGATTAATTTTTCCAGAGTCAAGCGAAACAATTGAAAAATTTATCCCAACAAGATGATTTTCCGCATCTAATGTTTTATGGGCCATCAGGAGCTGGAAAGAAGACACGTATTATGTGTTTATTACGTGATATTTATGGTGCTGGAGTTGAACGTTTAAGAAGTGAAACGATGACTTTTACAACACCATCAAATCGTAAAATTGAAATCATGACAGTCGGTAGTAATTATCATTTAGAAGTGAATCCATCCGATGCTGGTATCTATGATCGTGTTGTTGTTATTGATTTAATTAAACAACTAGCACAAACCCATCAAATCGATCCGAGCGGACAAAAAGAATTCAAAGTGATTGTATTATCGGAAGTTGATGATTTAACAAAAGATGCACAACATGCTCTACGTCGTACAATGGAGAAATATGTATCAACCTGTCGTATTATATTATCAGTGAATTCTACATCGAAAATTATTCCAGCAATAAAAAGTCGTTGCCTTGGTATACGTGTTGCAGCACCGAAAATCGAGAATATTATTAGTATTTTAAAATTTATTTGTAAAAAAGAAGGTTTAAGTATTCCAAATGAGTTGGCCGAACGTATTGCACAGAAATCAAATCGTAATTTACGTCGTGCTATTTTAATTCTAGAAGCATGTAAAGTTCAGAAATATCCTTTTACGGCAAATCAAGAAATTATCGAAATCGATTGGGAAGTTTATTTAAAAGAAACAGCAAATAAAATCTTATCAGAACAGACACCACATTGTTTGGGAGATGTACGTGAACGTTTATATGAATTGCTAGCTCAGGGTGTTCCAACTGATATAATATTTAAAGGTCTTGTTGAGAATCTTGTTAAAAATTGTGATATGTCTTTAAAATCGAAAATATTAGAATGCGCCTGTTTATATGAATATCGAATGCAGAGCGGCTCGAAACATATTTTCCATTTAGAAGCGTTCGTTGCACAATTTATGAATATTTATAAGAAATTCATGAATGATGTTATGGTTTTAGATGCATTTTAATTTTTGATTATAATAAAAATAATAAAAATATCCAAAGATTTGTCTTTTAATTTTATAATCTATTTTACCGACAACGTATTGGAAGATGATACATTTTTCTTTACACAAGCAGCTACGTCTTTTAGGCATTGAGCTGCTGTAGTACTATATATTTCCGTTTCTTTTAGTTCTTGCAATGGTTTATTGCAAATAAACTCAAAACCCCTCAGAAAAAGACGCAGGATTGCTTTTAAACGGGGAAACTGGGACTAAGTATCAAAGAACAAGGTTCCAGCACATTCGAAGTTTCAATCAGATTAATACTTGAACCAACACCGGATTCGTAAGATGATCTTGGAGAATAAAGTAAATCTGGAGTAGCAAGCCGCATAAGACGAAAATATGATAAATAATTGAATTTTTGTTTGAGCTAAATTTGTTCTATGTAGTGTACAAACAAGTAGTAGCTTAAATCCTGCAAAGTTGGAAGGTCGTTTCGAAATTAAACTTTATATTTTTTCCAGTTTTGAATATAGGGTTCCTTGAATAATTTTATCCAGGTTCCACGGAATTCCGAAGTTTGAATATTCCTGCACTAGACGAATACATCCTTGTTTGTCACGAATGAAATTTAAACCATATTATATTAGTTTGGTCACTACATTTGTAACACATAGAAATAATCATCGGAGAAGCGTTTTAAGGGTATAGTTGTGTAGAGAATCAAAAGTTATATCGATTTCTGCATGTCCGTCCATCCGTTTGTCCGTCTCTATACAAGATAACTTAAAACTACGTTATCCGATTTTGTTGAAATTTATAATGTAACTCGATCTGGCATTTCAGCAAGGGGGGAGCAAAACTATAAAGAAAAAACCAGGGTGGCCAGAAAGTTTTATGATTTTTTTATTTGTTTTTCGGATTCAATAGAAAAGTTTGTACATAAATTTTATTGAAATTATTTCCATACGTTGACTATATGAGGCGATATTGTGCTAAATTTGAATAAAATTGGTCAAAGGATAATGGGGAAAAAAATAGTCTGCGTGTTCATAGAGTTTTTCGGATGTATTTTAAAACCTAATATACCGATTTTAATAAAACGTTCAGAATAGATTTATGCTATTAGGGCCTAGGCTACCAGCAAATTAGAGAAAATTTGAAAATAAGGAACAAAGTTATTAAGAAGAAACCTTAAAATATTGTTAGTTTTGTCTAGTTTTGTGTCTCATTTTGGGTACAGACCGATTTTCAGTTACTATATGTTCAAATACTTGTTTCAATTTGTGGGATTTTGAAATCTAATATTCTAATCTTTAGCATGTATTAACCTTTATGTTACATGATTCCCTATCAAAGCTATTTGATGTTAATTGGTTGTGCTTAATTCCCTATAATTTAAATAACAAACTAGCAATTAACATTGCCATTATCATTTCTTATTAGCTATGTACTATTTTTTTTAAGTTTATAAGAGTTTCTAATTCCAAAGCCCTTCAGTTAAATTTCGTAATACCCGTCCCTGATTTTAAGAACTGTAAAATAATAAAAATTTGTTTTGTTTAAAGAAAAAAGTATAATTAAAACTTAACCGAAATTTGGAATTGTTCATAACTAGTACCGGTTTCGTGTGAGGATCCTCTTTCTCAGAAATTTTCATTTAATTTGAAATAATTTTCTATAAAAATATTTATTTTGGTGTTTTAAAAATTGTCTTGCTTTTCGTAATATTTAAATTCAAATTTAAAAATTTAGTTTCGTCTAATAAAATTAAGTAATTAATAATTTATTTGAATTTTAACTTTAATTAATTACTATTTTTTTTTTTGTACAGTTAGTCATTAAATCTTTATTGTATAAAAATGGAAGTCGTGATTGTTGATCAGCATAGAGATTTTCCTGGAATCATTTTTCCAAATTTCAATGAAATGCGAGAATCGGAATTAGTAAGTTTAAGTTTTAAGTTTTCCTGAACAAGAAATAATTTCAATTTGAATTTCAATTTTTAGTTTTGTGATATAACTATACAAGTTGAAGATGAACTCTTTCAAGCACACCGCGTTGTATTAATAGCGACATGCGATTATTTTAAAACTATGTTAGTAGGTGGGTATAATATTTTCTAGGACTTTTCCAATTTGATATATTGTATTATATTCAAAAGAAATAGCTAGAAATGGTAAACCAAAAGTGTATGAATCGGGAATGATTTAATATCATCTAACTTTCTTATAACATACAATATATTTTCTGAGCCCCTATCACAGAGAGAAAAAGGACAATTCTACCAATTTAACATCTACTCCAAAATCGATCGAATTCAATATCCAATCTGTATATTTTCAATTTCAAATTGGAAATAATCAATTTCAAATTGTGAATAAACAACATTAAGTAACTGAAAGCGACTGATAGCCGATTTTTTGATGCCCTATGGTAGAAATGGGACAGAAAAACAACCATAACTGCATTACTTTGGTGTTACTCCCTATAATTTGCTGGTAGCATAGGGTCTAATAACATAAACATATTTTCCAAATTTAATTCAAATTGGTATATTAGTTTTAAAAGTACATCCAAAAAACTTTATGAACAGGCTTATTTTTTCTAGCAACTTATCCTTGCACCGAAAAACAACAAAACTTTTCGATCACCCTGGTTTTCGTTTATAACTTTCTTTCCGCTCGTCCAATTTCGCTGAAATACTGTACTAAATCCATTTAAGGAATAACGAACTTACATTTTGAAGTTCATAAAAATCGGATGACATGTTTTTCAATTATCTTGTAAACGGACTGACGGACATGCATAAATCGATATAACTTTTGATTCCTTACACATCTAGAGCCTCGAAACCTTTCTCCGATGATTATTTCTATGCGTTACATACTTAGTGACAAAACTAATATATCCTCTGGACCTCCCAAAGCTCATAATAAAATGGTCAGCAGTGCTTGATGCTATGCTTCCATTGGGGAAGTCTTTCTGGAAGAAGAATTTAAGCATCACCGTTTATTAAGACTTTCTTCACATAGTCCGCTGTTAAACTCCGTCGAATTTTCTTAAATCAAGCCTAAAACCATCTGATAAATCTGATCTAGCTATTTAAATGCCACAAATTATAGCTGCTGAGAATAGAGCAAATATTGTGCTAGAAAATATCTTACAAATAAATATTATGAATAAATTTAATGTCGCTAATTGTATCAAATCTGGAAGACATAACTTTTAAATTTTGCAATCCATAATATTATATCCAATTTGAGATTGAAAAGATTTGGTTTTCGTCGCCTAGAAAATGTATATGACATAATTTTAGTCTTCAAAAAACAAAACCAAATAATTTATATAGTTAGTAATGGGCAGAAGGGTTGCTATAGAACAGAAAGTTCCATGGTTTTGGGTGTGAAATCCGTCCACTGAATAGTTTCACTATTAGTATTACTGACGTTATTTTTCAAATTTTTTTATTTCAGGAAATTTTGTTGAACGGGATAAACAAGTGATTGAAGTTAATTATCTCAATGCGGATGCATTTAGATCACTTCTCGAATATATGTATACTGGAGTTTTAAGGATAAATCCTATTCATGCTACCGAGATATTAAGTGGAGCTGATTTATTGGGTTTACAATGGGTTAAAGAGAAATCTGCAGATTATATTGAAAAGCATGTATTAACTGTTCACAATGCAAATGAAATAGAAGTGATAGCAGGTATGATAGAATTTGTCTTATTATTATGAATTTTTTTTTTTAATGCTAATTTCATATCAAACGATAGGACGACATTATTGTAATGATTTAGAAGAAAAAGCTCATGCTTATGCAAATCCACCAAATGATAGTATTTTTATAACACCAAATATATTTGGAGATTTACGATGTTATAATTATAATATTAATATGGGCGAGTTTACATCTCTAACTAATTGTTCTGATAAATTGGGTAATTTTCATCCGATATATTATAAAGACAAAGTTTATTTAACATGCGGACAACATATGGAATCTTCAGAATTTTTGAAAGTTTGTCCAATATATAATGTAAGGACAAATGATTGGAGCGAAGTTGAATTTCAATCGGATCGATACAATCATGGTGCTTGTGTTTTAAAGGATAAAATCTATTTGGTTGGTGGAATTTATAATAATCATAAAAACGATACGGCCGTATATGATTTTGAAACTGGTGAAATCGTTATTTCAGGACAATTAAAACGAAGCAGAAACGGACATGGAATTGCAGTTAGAAGTATAATATTCTTTTATAATATTAATATATTATATTTTAATTAATTTATTTCTTATATAGAAAATTCTATTTATGTGTGCGGTGGTGAAATACCCTTTCAAGTTGTGAATATTGTAAAAAATACAAGTACTTTTGAGTATTCAACTCATGTATGTGACAATTTAGATGATTCAATTTGTATAATAGATCCTTTATGTGATAGCCCTGACGAATATCGTCCTAATAGAAATGAGGATGAGAATCTAGGTTCTTGTGAAAGATTCGATCCCCGAGAAGGTAAATGGGAAATTTTTACAGACATGGGACAACTTAAAGGACCATGTAGTTCAGCCATGATATTTAATGATCTTTATTGCGCTCAGAAGACAACTGGGCTTGTTAAAAAATTTGACATAAGAGGTGATACATGGGATGTAATGCCGAATTTACCAAATACGTAAGTCTATATTTTTGGAATTAATTATTTTTTTTAAAAATATCTTTTAATTTTTCTACAAAGATCGAATGTTGTTTTAATACCAAGTGGACGAGAATTATATGCTGTCATGTTTCATGGAATATTTCGTTTGAATACAACACTATACTGTTGGGATAGGGTTTATTTTGGTAGCACATTGACATATCCGTCTGCAGTTTCTTTTCCGAATAAAGATTCAATTTCGGAAAAATAAGAAATATTTTATAAAATAAATTATAAGAAAATAATACTATCATGTTTGAAAATAAACACATTAGCATTTTAAAGAGACTGGTCTTATATTTTTACTGAGATCTGAAATCTAAGAACAGTACAAGCTATTATGGATTACATCCACTAAATAGTGTAATAGTGTGGATGCTCACTTTTAGTTAATATTTTATATTTGTTTAAATTAGAGCAACAACAATAACAATTTTTTCAATAACAGATAAAGTAAAAAGCATAAATAACGTTCTGAGTTAAAAAATATTCAATATGTTTCAGATTCCGCATTTTTTTGGTTAAATTCTGCTCTCTTCTCTTTTTTAAATGATAAAAGAACGGAAAAAATTCAAATTTCATTTTGTTCGTTTTTGTAATCCATTCGTTATTAGGCACTATTTTCCTTTTACTTCCATTTCATGTTTTATATGAAAATGCAGAAAAACGTTTGCTTCAATTGTGCGAAACCTATAATTCGGAAAACTTAAAATTTAGTGTATTTACTTAAATGTTAAGTCTTGATAAATTAACTTTATAATAAAATAGCAAAGATACAAATCAATAAATATTCGCAAAATTCAGAAAGCTTATATATTGAAAATCAATCGATGGATCCAAAGAAGGAAATGTTATCATGCCATTACAGTTATGACTGTTTGCCACAAACAATGAATCTAAAGGCAATAATCATTTGGATTTGAAGTAAGTGTTAGTTACATGGAAACCGGTACAGTGTTTCAAACCTAATCCATTAATAACTAAAATTTCGGTGGCCAAAATCAGATATTTATACATTTTAATTGAATTATTATTTTATTAAATAATGAAAAATAATGAAAATCTATAATAAAATAATTGAAAAATAAAATTTTATTGTTATAAATTTTCCAACCTAAAAAAAAAAATAAGGAAAATACAATGAAATTCTTGATTTTTGATATCGAAAATTTTGTAAATACAAATTTACTGAACTGAATAATATTCAGACTAATTGGCTGAGTAGATTTTGTGATATACTTCCTGAAATGAATGAAAATTCGAAAATTTTGTCCGGGTTACCAGTTTTTTTTTTTGTTTTTTTTGATACCCAAAAATTGGAAAATTGCAATAAATTTTTAATTATCGATGTTATGCTAGAGTCCGCTTTATCCAGTTTAAATTAAAATTCATTATTTTTGTAGATTGAAGTATAAAATACCAATTATTATGAAATGAAAATATTAAATAATTTGTATATTGAAATATTTTTACAGAGTCCTTAATTGCGAAGGGATATGATAGCCTTTAGTGTAAGTTCTGGAAGAATTTTATTGTTTAGTTTTAAATGATTGAAAAATATAGTTAGAACTTAGTATTGTTTAGGTAATAGCAAAATGAAAGCATACCTGCTAGTAGCATTGTTTGTTCTGGTATTTTAGCAATGAGAATAATAGCAATTGAGAAGTCTTGAGTTCAAACCCTTTCAAGTTAATATAAATAATATTTCGAAATTTTGTAATTATTTAGTTTCGTCCAATTTGGAAATAGTTCACTTGAATACCTCTCACTTAGTGCCTTAACGAGTAACCTTTTTGCAAAAGTCTTAAGATTTTAGAGTAACTTAAAAAAATCGAACTATGAGAATTCTTTGATATGGAAAGCCTATTTCAAACCCTTCAATTCTAGATAAAGTATATGATTTTATTGAAGATAAGGACTTAGTTTTATTCTGTGCTTTTTTATTGCATTGTATATATTTACAATATAACAATATGCAGATTTATAACATTCGTTTTATATGAAATACAATTCCAGTAATAAAAGAATGTTATATGTAAAATCACATAAATTATGTGTGCATATTTCCACCTAGTTACACAAATTGCATTTATATAAAAGTTTTAGTAAAACATAAAACACTTCATTTCAAGAGTGTTAAAGTGTTACTTTGAAAAATGTATAATATAACATTGACCATTGATTTAAAAATGTTATGTTGTCCATTTTATGCTATGAATTTTCTTCTGGTTCTATTTTATTAAATTTTACCCTTCGAATAACAAAAATTAGATGAGTGTGTTGAGTTAATAAAAAGGAGAAAAAGAAAAGAGTTATTTTGAAAAATTATCCTTCATTCATTTAATTTATGGTGTTAACATCCTGCTACTATTCCTGATGGGCGCTATTATAGATTCTTTTCTTCTTTTTAAATTGGATGTTTTTATGTAATAGCAACATATATTGATTTTTTGTTATTAGGAAAATACTGTTTTATAAATAGACTTTTGCATGGTGTTTGTATTTATTACTGTGTAATTTTTAAAAGGGTTGTTTTGTGCTTAAATTTTCACTTTTCTAATAAGAAGGAATATATCTCATAATATATAAACTGAATATGTATATTACCAATGTATGATTTAAGTGGTAAGAATAGAAACTATTTGAACATGTTTATTCAAAGCTGTCGTCGAGAGCGTTCCCAGTTAGAAGAAAGCTCTCTACTACGTGCCTGCCAACTATTTATGTATTGGTCATTAAAACCGCTGTGTGACTCAAAATGATTATTATGTTTTAAGTTTGTTTCCAACGTAAATTTGTACGTTTCGCTACGTAATTTAGGTGGCTCATATAATCTTACCACGTTTTTATTAATTCACTTTCTTGTTTGTTTATCCAGTACAAATCTTGCAATCGATTTTTAACTAACTTCCCGACAAGCTGGATATTTGAAACTTATAGCTCAGAACACGATGACAATGCATTCTTTTAATACTTTTAGCCATCTTTCGATATATAATTAATTTCGATGTATTAAGCAGTAAATAAAATCAGAATTTAAGAAAATCTTTATTCAAATACAATAAATGAAAAATGTTTGCAATAAAACAGTGAAATAATTAAATATTATATTTTTCATTTATTTTTTTATTATTATATTTTTTATTCGTCATTTTTAAGATATTGTCTTCACATATGAATGCAAATTGTATAATTTAAAAAAGAAAAGAAACGCAGAAAAATGCACTTTCTTTTATTATTAAAAAATTCCTCGCGAATAAATGAAACCATCCTTTTTTTAATATTGAAAATGAAAAAAGGAGAAAAAAATGAATGAATAAGAAAGTATAGAAGAAAGTATATAATTTTTTTAGTACATATACTAGCTGTAGTTTCAGTTCATCTTATTTTGTAGTCTTCTCTTCTTTTTTCTTTTAAATCTAACATTCATCTGCAATATTCCGCATTTATTCTGATATATAACTGAGTAAAATAATAAAAGAAAAATCCTTCTACCATATATTTTTATTATAATATTCCAAAACAGAAGTTTTCAATCTGTATTACTAAGGATTTTGAAATAATAATGGATTTTATTTGGATTAAGAAATTCAAGTGAACTTAAGTGAAAAAAAATCATATTAATTGCTGTCGTATTGGAAGTTGTCAATTGTTATTGGTTAAACAAAAAAACAGGAAAATAATACAGTTTGAAAACGGCTGCTCTCATACATTCTATATAAATTAGATCTGGAAGAGACGTGCACAGCAGTTAAACGAGCAAAATATCATAAGATAGACTATTATATTAGTCTACTGTGAAATACACATACTTCTGCATAACAAGAATATTTTTATTTGAACCGAAAAGAATGCATTTATATAGGAATTTCTTGCAATTTTCTTAACAACAACAATATGTACCATCAAACAACATAATTTCCTTCGTCTGAACGTTAAGGAACGTCTGTTTCATTTTAATGTCTCCACCTAAAAATAGGCAATTCATAATTTATTGATAGAAAATTTTATATATTCTTTTTCAAAACCGCGATTAGTACTATCACGTTTTCCATCTAATTTTCAGTTATTAAATATGGGCAGAAGCCATTCTAAGGTATATATGTGTAAAAATAAAGTACTTATTAAGTATATGAAATTGAAAGAAATGTGAATCTTCTTTAAGCCCGAATCCGGAGTTGAACTCGAAACCTCTCATCAACTGCTAGCAATTTCTTTCTAGTACTTAAACTATGTGTACTAAACAAATTAACCGAAATTATTATTTCAATTTCTAATCGATTTTCTATGATAAACAACAATACAATTGCTATTTTTTTTTTTTTATAAAACCATTTAAAGCTTAACATTTGAATTAAACTATTTAAAATACCTACAGCTCGACCATTCTGACAATACAATTTCCCACGGCTGACCTCACGGATATACATAGGTCCATCTTGAGTCTGTAGTTAGGCAGAACAAAGTTGTCACACATAAGGCTAACGCACGACAAAGCTAAATACAAATTATTAGAAGAGTCAGTCACGTTTTCATTGGAGATCTCTATCCCACTTCTGAATTAGTTGTAGGCAATCGGGTGGAATTAAGAGATTAAAATTAAAAAGCATCCATGTTCATGTAGTTCTTTATTAACACTGATAGCAAAGATGCTATAGTACTACTATAGCATCTTTGCTGATAGTATAATAAATATGAATATTAGCCTATTGATATCGATAGAACGGTACAATCAGGAGATTGGTTTAAGAACAATAATTTTTTTTCATTTAAATCAAATGCCTACATTATGAAATTATTTCCACAACGCATTCCTTATATATGTTACATATGTTAAATCACTGGGATTTGTGATTACATTTGCTTAGCAAAATCGTATGGTGTAAGGAGGGACTATAGAGTTTGTGCCATTGGGTGGGTTTCAAGAACTAGTTAAAATACATGGAAATATAAACTCTATTTTAAGAAAGTATATATTTTTTGTTGTTAGAACAAATCGATTTATTGGTATGTACGTAAACGAAGTGTAGTAGAAAAAAAATCAATAAACAGATTACTGTAAACATAAAAATCCGATACTATTCTGATTTCTTTAAAATTTATTCAAAACAAACAAAATAACATGAAAAAAATAGACTCCATCACTTTTATTTTAGCTCAACATTAATTAGCTTAATCATTGTTATTCTTTTATTTTTACAGCTTAAACTAGAAACTACGTAAGATTTCCAAGGATTAAGTAAACAATGATTTATTAATTGGATTAAGAAATTCATTTACAATTATAATGGTGTGTCGGACTCCTAATCTAATTTGAAATAATTTTGATTTCGATTCTAATAGTATTAAACTGAAATTAATAATAGAAAAATCAATTAAATCGGAATACAAATATTGGAAATTTAATCTTAATGGATTTTTATTTGAACATTTTGATTAATTATTTCCGATTTATTATAATTAATAGAATATTTTTTCTGGCAAGGCGAGGACAACAATTTTTCTACAATTTCGTAAACATACTTCTTTAATGAATGATTTGGTCTCCAAGACTAAAATAAATTTTAAATATTAAAATAATTGTTTGACTGATATTATTTAAAAGTTTTTCTTTTTAGGAAATTAATTCAATTGTCGATGAAAATTTTAGATGAAAATTTCTTTTCATATCACGCTGAGATAAATTTATTATCTCATATTTTGGGGACTGAACTAATTTTTGAATGAATCCTAAAATCAGTTTATCAATTTGAATATACATATTTATATATTTCCAAAAATTTACATAGGGCCCAAAATAATAACAATATACACACTATCAAATCAATTTCATTAATTAATGGAAATTTTGTTTTACATTGGAAAATTATCATCAATTTACTAATTGGCCTGAATTGAAATGCATTCAAAAAGAAAGAAATTTGTTGGAAATTATTATATTATTCATTTACACACTATGGGCCTGCATTTCATTTATTGGAATTTATATCTAAAGGAAGAGAAATAATAATTTACTATCAATTTAATGCAAATGTAATCAACAATTTTTTTTTTAATTACCTTAACTGGCTAGACTTTAATTAGTAAATTTACAAATTGTTTGTCTATATTGTATCATTGATAATTATTTACAAATAGAAAGTGTATATTTTCTGTTTGGATTTCCTGAATTCCAAGAATGAAGTCATAAAATCTGTTTTCTAAATAACTCAAAAACAGGAATTTTAATTTTGAACTAGATATGTCATCAATTTTCCAAGAAATTAAGGACTAAGACTAGCTGGAAACAAGCAGATATTGTCACTAAGTTGAAGGTATCTAGAGTGAGATGGGGATGATATGTGGACAGGATGAACGAGATGAAGTCAGACAATTAAGTTTGTAACGATATACTGGATGATAATAGAAGAACTGCAAACTCATAAATAGGCGATGTTTTCCATATGGATTTACAAAGCAATGCATACATAACTGGAAATTGGTCCCCAAAGAAGTGGTTCAATGGTCCGAATGATGATTACGGAAATAAATACTTTTACTCATACAATTTCTTAAATTTTCCTATATTTTCTAATACATTAATTACTATAGGATCTTCAATCTTAAATTGTCAATAGAATCATATCTAAACATATAAATTGATTATATTGACGAAATACTTATTCAAGTAAGTTCAGTTTAGAATCCACTTAGAAAGTATTCCTCTCGACAAGAGCAGAAAAAAAAATTGTTGTTCTATTTTCAGAAAAAAAGTATTTTATTTTTAAGTTAAAACTTTCCTGTTATCTTCTTTTTTTTTAAAGATTTCTTAAAATTTTCTATCTCGATAGATTGAATTTTAACATATGTGTTTTCTTATATTTCAAAACGAAGAAGTTTTCCAGAGCATATTTGTTAAAAATCAGAGTATGTATTTTCCACCAAGAAGTTTCTTTCGTCCTTTCTTTTTTCTTCTATTTATTTTCCAATATTTTTCCAAAATAAGGTAAAATATACAATCTTTCATTTTCTATACTTGTATTCGAGTTTACGAATTTTTTTTTCTATTAGTTTTTTATTTGAAAAATTTTAACATATATTTTTGTTTTACTATATTTTAGTTTTCCCAATTTTTTTAAGAGTTTAAAATTTCCATCATGACATGAAAAGTTTTTCCAGTATGATATAGAAACAAAATAAAAATAAAAAACTTCGAAAAAAATAGCAAAAATAGATTTTAAAGAAAAATTTATGATATATAAAGGAAAAATCTTTTTATTATTGAATATGTTTTTAGGAAAAGTTCTAAAGTGCAGAAATAGGAAGCATTTAAGTAAAATCATTATAAATTATTAATGGGTGTTAAACTAATGTATTTCTTTGTACATATGACTTTGATAACTTTTAAATATACGATAGGCGTTATTGAGGGGCTGTAAAATACGCTTTTTCTTAAGGAACATACGATCAAATAAGCTGCCTGGTAGTTAAACAGATTGTGACTAAAAAATAGTTGGTGTTTGGATCCCAAGATTTTAGAAGTGAAACACTTCTATGGAGGCGACTGACAAAAATTATGTCACGATTTTCTGTGACGATACGTTACATTACAAAAAATTTAGTTATATCGACGTCCTAGACGATTATAATGTTTTGCAATATTGTGGAGGTTATAATGAGGATTATATTTGTCGAAGGCCAAATAGTTCTATCTCCCATCACTTCGGTGCTGTGTTAAAAAAAAGCTTCTCTTTCACTTCTACAGTGTGGTCAAAAGCACACTTCCATTTTTTTCTCTTTGGCTACATGATTAAAAAATTTAATATTCCTTTAATTCATATTCGAAATAATTTCATTTTAAATGAAACTTCCTGTAATATATTTTCTTTTAAGACATTTCCATAATTAATATAACCCGAAAAAGAAAACAGCAATATCCATTATTCGAAATGTTTCACATTAAAACGATAACATTTTTCATTAATTTACGATCTTTTGCAGGAAAGTTAAAATCATTCTACCACTTAACTAAATAATTTTATTTCATGAAACGAAAGTCCTGAACAATCATCATACTGAATTTATTTTGGAATTATTTTTTTCTTTTTACAAGTCATTACTCATTGCCTCGATTATTATGATTGAGTGATTAAAAAATGTTCATTGTACCAAAATTTATATGTACACAGTCGAATTTTGATTATTTATCCACTTATTTCTCGGAATATTATCAGATCAATAAAATCACTGGAAAAAATCAGATAAAAAATATGTTATATAAGACTGGGATTCGAACCTGCTGTTCAGTAAAAAATAATTTGAACAATATATAAATTTTCATTAAGAAATTATAAATTGCCTATTTCCAGGTCATTTTATTATTTTAAGGTACCGAGTTTTCACTGTATGCGTAGTCAAATGAAAGTAAAACTTATTTTGTCGAAAATCATTAGTATTAATACTCATTTTTAGCAGAGATTTATTTTTGGTTATTTTCCATATATATTACGTACCTATACTTGTGAGAATGTATGTATGTACTTTCCATATACAATAATTTCAAAAACAGTTAATGTTAATGATATCCTTCGCATATACTAGAAATACGATATAAAAAACAAAATACATACTTCATCGTATTACTCGTATATATATCATCATCATTACATACAAAAAAAAAAAACCTTCACCATAAACTCCATAATCTCATATCGTTATTTATGTTCAATTCGAATTTTCTGGTTTTGTTATGTCAGCCAAAAATATGCCTCTACTCTGTAAGCAAGTACTTACATTACATAAATTTGTTCTTTGTAATGGTACTTAATTAACGCGATTGCGTTTGATTGTTGCTCGTCATCAGCGAAATGAGCTCAATCATAACCAAATGGGATATATGTGTATGTACTTAAATAATAATAATTAGAATAATAAACGTTCGAGTATGACTGAAATTGAAGCGTTCTTGTTTTGAATGGTCCAATCATTATGATATCGTAATTAATATTGTATATATATATGATTAGATATGTATCGTATTTTTAATATGTTTAACATGAGTTGAAAATATGTTTTATTCCAAATTTTCGTATGTTTTAGTTTGAAATTGAAAGAAATTAGTGAACTTTAATAAATGTTTGTCAGATAGATGGCGAAGTACGTGTTAAATTTTAACACACTAATTTAATTCTTTAATTTTATTCTTTATTTTATGAGAATGAATTTTTCAAAAAAAAGGAAAAGCTACTTATGACGGTAATCCTCGTAAGGTGTCTTTTTCAAAATTATGATTTACCTGAAAACATTAGTCTTTCTGTTAATTAATTACTAAAGTAAGATTTTTAATGGAATTTTCATGGCAAAAATTGTATATAAAAAAATTTTATTTTCTAGAAGACTATGAGAAACACTTAATAAAAATGATTTGTATTTTTTGTACTGCAATATTTTTATAAATCATTTCTTTTATCGAAAAAACGTGATAAAATTTTATAAAATGAAAAGAATTTTTTTTTGGTAAATAATAAATTGTTGTCATTAAAATAAGAATTTTTATTTTTATTATCATATAAATTGCATTATTGCAATATTATATGGAATTTATAATTATTTCTTGTTTTCTAGTAAAAGACTACATAAAATGTTTTAAGGAAACTGGAAGACGCCTAAACATTCAGTAAAAAGTTAAAATATTTGTCCCAATTAAACTAGATTTAAAGGGAAATTTTGATGTGAATTTTGGAAGCGTGTTTACAAGTAACTGTAGGCAATGTGGAAAAAAAGGGTTGGCCGAGAGTCCGATATTCGGAGCCTGTCTGAAAGAGAATGAGTCAATGAGTGAATACCTGGCCTGTTCTAGAATGAGACTTACGATATTGGGTATTGCTGAGTAAGGAGGGGTTAACTAACTTGGACTTAACTACGGTGGTGAAATTTATTAGAAAGACTAACAGGTTCAGGGAAGAGTCCTAGCCTCTCAACCAACCTTTTTAGGAGGAGGTACAATGGGCCAGTAAGGCCTACGTGCTAAGGCTCGCAACTATGCGGGCTCCTCAAATACAATGTAATACAATTCAATACTAAATATATTATTCTAACATTGGAACAAAATTTGTAGTGAATAATTTTGTATTTATGAAGTAAATAATTCCATGTTTAAAGTAATAACAAATTAAAGGAACTAGACACTTACAAGCAAATCTTAAAGGAATTTTCATTTAAAATTTATACTAAACTATTGTTTTCTGTTAGATACTCTATATTTATTGTTTTCTAAAATATGTAGAACACCATATTCTTATACGTTTTAAGTGATCACTGTCGATTTTCATTATATCCAGTTTTGTATGTTATAAGGAAATTTATGATATATCTTAAAGTTATTGTTATTAAGTTTATATTTACTATCGTTCATCAATTCACTGATGTTATGTTATAATCAGAATTTTCTTCACTATTAATAAAATATATAGAAGATAATTCATGTATGATATATTGTATAGTTTTATTAAAGGATTATAAGGATTAGCTTCAGTAAATGCATCTGTTTTCATATATCTTAAATGCATACTACGTGTAGGAACTTTTCTTATATTTATATTGCACGTTATATACATTATATAGATAATGTTGTTTCTAGTCTATGTTTTTCTATAACGCATAAATACCAAAAGACAATTGTGCTGTCGGCTATATACCGCATTGAAGATAAATTATGTACAAGTTAATTACCATTAAAATTCATTTGCGGTATAAATTTTTATTTATTTATAATTTTTTTAAAATGAATTATTAAATATATATTTTTAATTCATTTTTAACATGATTCATTTTCAAACAAAAATGCAATCATTATAATTTTAATATTATCAAATGAACATTAAAAGAACGCTATTTTTTAAAATTATAATTGAAAGAAATTCTTATAAAATACTAGCCGTATTCTCTTACCAATGTAAATCATAGTGTACTGTTGTATCGGTTGTATGTTTCGGTTTGTTGTATAGAAAAATACCAAATCATACAATAATGCAAAAATACATCATGATTTACAACGGTAAGGGAATAACCCATATTGTGTTTTCGTTTTATTTAAGTTTCTGCTATTAGAATTAATTTTTATAGCGCCTTATATAATTTTTTCTTCCTTATTGAGCTGAAAAATTTAATTGAATGTTCATGTGAATTTTTATGCTACAAATCCTATGCTGAGAAACTATTAAATCAAAAATTTTTGTTATGAAATTTATATAATTTTGAATATATTAGCATTAAGGAATTTTTGTAGTGAAGGATTAAAAATTCTTTATAATACGTAAATACCTTACTTTTATGCTCGTCAGTATTATAAGGTAACCACATCTTTTTTGTTTTTATATCACATTTTTCTTGTTTAATTAAATTTAATTCTTAGGTGTTGAGAGAAAAAAGAAATATAACAGAGAATTCTTCATGTAACCTGAAAGACCGATTATAAGGTAATGTCAGGAAATTTTACGTGACCATAATTGACGACCGAATAGAAATATTTTTGTAATCGTCTAACATGATGAACTAACCAAGAAGTAAAGGACTAATCTTTATATAATATATATATCCCATATATATAGTCTAAGAATTCATTTTTCGTTCGTTTAAAAAGGAAAAAAAAAACACAACAACATATTTTCTATAATTTTTAATATTTCGATGTTAGTAAACGTGACTAGAAATATAGCGAAATATGTGCACCTTGAATGGAATGTTTTCTTTTTTTTTTAACCTCTATAAATATTTGTCAAAATACATATATGATTGCTAATATTATGAAAAAAGGAGTTAAATTCTGGTATTTATTACTGACACGAGTTAGTGTTACTAGTATTGTGCATGATCTGAACCACACATGTCCAATGTCATATTGGAAAATTTTTCACATTTATTTCATTTTAATGGGTCACCATCGTTATGGCATGTTAAGCATTTTTTGATACCTTCACTGGGTTTCTTTTTATATTCTATGAGAAATATTCTATTCTGTCACGAAAAGATAGAATTCTTTTTTAGTCAGTTCAAAAAAAAAAAAAAATTCATTCTGGTATAGTAAAATAATTTTATTTGAAAGCTGGAAGTTTTTCTTCAATCCAAAAAGAAAAAAGTAAAGAAAAGTATATTAAAGGAAAATTTTCTATTTTTGGAAATAAGTTTTCAAATATAAATATAATAAAAACAAAAAAAAATTTTCATAAAATAATAATAAACTTCACTAAAAATATCGAATTCTAGAAACTACAATAAAAACGTGAAAATTTCTAATAGTTTTCTTGTTATAACAGATATTATATTCAGGTGTTATTTTATGAACGATGTTCTCGTTCATTTGAAATCCCTTAGGACCTCTCGGAGAATTAGGTTTTATTCTTGGTGTCTTCTCTAGACGAGTATCTAAGTCACTAACTGGAAGGATACCTGAGTGATAATATTGTAGGTAATCGCATATTAATCCAATTTACGGTGCTATTCTGAATTATGATATCTATAAGTAAGTAAGTTCTATTTTATGGTAGCTGTCAGACTTTCTCATTTTACGATGATTCCACTAATGATGAAATAAGGTTAAAAATACAATTATATCATAACTCTAAAAATAAGTTTATATAGGTAGAAGAATACTGGGCGTTTCTTACCAGATTAGCAGAATAAAAAATATGAATCTATCATATCTATATTGTATACAGATATGTACATTGTCTCAGGATTGTCAATTAAAATGCGAGAAATTATCGACTTTTAATCGACAGAATCGAATTATCACTGCTAATGTGTCTTTAGTATAACTGTGGAAAAAATAAGAATTAGAGCAGTTTAAAACATACATAATTGATAAAAAGGTGCAAATGATGTAGCTCCAGCCATTTGGATGCTCAGGTTAGATCTCACCTTTATTCTGATTCCTTCATACTAGAACTAACTTCCTTTTTTCTTAAAAATAGGAATAGGATTATAGTCAGAGCCTTCTCACTATAATTGTTTTCCGTGAAGAAGGTCATGGTTATATTACACGATATTTCATAGGACGTTATAAATTACGAAAATACTATGATCCAAAAGATGGTATATCAGCATTATCCTCTGATGATGTTCTAACTATTCAAGTTCGACAACAAAATAAAACTATTAAAGGAAACTAAAGTTAGTTGAACTTCAACAGACTGGTCTGGCACATTTGTCCATTAAGGAAAATAAGAAATTAGAAATTGAAAATGGTTAAAAAAAAAAATGAAGGCAAGGGTTTAATAACTTTTTTCATGAAAAGTTCTTGAATTTTCCTTCACTGGCTATAATTGAATAGTGCACTGCTATTCTGTAAAACATGTGAACGGAGAAATCATACTATACACTTACACATGTTCAAGTTGCTTCTAAACATAATCAACTATCTTTAATGTTGATTCA
This sequence comes from Xylophagus ater, assembly GCA_963422695.1. Taxonomy (NCBI): domain Eukaryota; kingdom Metazoa; phylum Arthropoda; class Insecta; order Diptera; family Xylophagidae; genus Xylophagus; species Xylophagus ater. Next base: position 5,877,421 of record OY730481.1, read on the forward strand.
TTTATTATGTACTTTAATATATACGATTTTCATGGAAACACTCTGTACATCCTGATATATATATATTTATTTAAAATATTCTTTAAACTATTCTTATAACAATAAGATAGTATAGTGAGTGGGCTGGTAATACAAGTAAACTATATTATGTATGTTACTACGATAAGAAACGATAGTGGCAGTAAATTTCAAGAAAGCAGTACAATTTCAATTGGGAATAGAATATTTGCATACACTTAAGCAAGAACATAACATCTAGAGAGATAGAATTGGTTTGAACAACTGATTGCCGGAAACTTGAAGAAGATCGAATAAATCTCAAGAGGTACAAACCGGTATATAAACTTAAAAAAGACATTGAAAACTTTCAGGACTTGCTCGTTTGTACCAATTCTATATATATATATATATAAGATTACTATACTATATAAATTCAAAAATGGATGCAAAATTTTTGCGAAAAGTTACTATGATTTTCAAGAAAAAAAAGGAAAAAATATATATATATAAATTTTGTGAATCCTTGTTATTGTTCCCATTCATGATGTGAACAATCGCACAATTTGATGGATACGCAAACAACAATTTAGATAGAAACTTTATCGTAACTCAATTTAGCGCCTGAGTAAACGACTGATGATGCTGAAAATTCAAAATGATTATTGTTAACAAAAAAAAAATACATATATATATATATTTAGATATGTCTATGTTATGATTGTTCATTTTTAAGTCATGTTGATTTTTAGGTTTATGTTTTTTTGCACTGTTTATTCGTTCCTGATTATGTTTAAAGAAATTTTTTCAAGTTTATTTTAAGTAGGATGAACTTATTAGAGTATACAGTTTTAACTTATTTTGCAGTTCATTAGAATAAGTATGTGATATAAATTAGAAACATTTATTAATATTGCTTGATTAGATAATATCTGAAAGATTAATATGATATTCATTATATCAACATTTATATAGTTAAATTAGATAGTTTTATTTAAAATATCATTAGATACGATATTTATATTATTCTTTTGGCTTTTGACTATTTTGTAGTTGAAGAATAATTATTAGATAAGAACAATAGGTAAAACAAGACAAGATAAAAAGAACTTTTTATATACCACGTTTTTAAATTTTCTGTTGAATCATATAAACCGCCACCTTTCCATATAAAACAAAATCTACTGAAAATGAATTCAATTTTGCTTAAAGATGGCTAAAAGTACTAAAATAATGCATTGTCATCGTGTTCCGAGTTATTCTAAAAGTTTCAAACGTTTAGCTAGTCTGGATGTTAGTTAAAAATCAATTGCAAAATTTGTACTAGACAAAAAAAAGCACAAACAAACAAACAAACAAGAAAGCGAGTTAATAAAAACGTGATAAAATGATATTGATTGAAGTTCAGATTCAAACCAGCGGTTCAGACAAAGAATCTTTTATAAATATACCAATTTTCATCAAGAAATTATAAATTACATATTTTCTGGATCACAATAAAAATGAAAAATACATTATTCAGGCTTTGAAAGGAATTAATGTTGTAGGTTTTGCAAGTTCTATAACTTTTGAGGGTATTATCGAATTTATTAGGAATGTGAAGGGTTTCATGTCCTAAGGGGTTGATTTAAAACAATGTTCCTTATGGTTTTGAACTTGTAACAATATCGCACCTTAATAAATTTCTACTTATTTCTACTTTAATTAGGCTATTTTACTATTTTTTTTTGATAATGAGACACCCTACATTTATTTTTAGTTATAATAAATTTACATGTAGTAGATTTGTATTAATAATTTATTGTTATTGTTATTTTTTTTATATATTGTTATCAATGTTGACAGAATATTTAATTTGACTAATCTACTAAGGTCAGAGTTCATAAAAATAAGGAAAATTCCATTCGATTTTATTATTTAATCGAATAATAATATATGGTATTATGAAATTGTAATTTGCAATATAAATTACTTCTGTTTATGACGCAAAATGTGCAATAAGCCGTCAGCTAGTCTGTGGAGTCTATAGAGTACCAATATTGGATCTTAATTATAGGTTTTCATCTATATTTGTTCAATACATTCAAGTTACTAAATATAATGTAAATATTTAATTCCTGCAGTATAAAAAGAGTAATTTTGTCATGGTGTCCATGATACACAGTAAAATTAAATTAGCTTAAAAGAAACGCGGGCGAAAGCGGATCTGAAGCAAGATTTCTTTAAGATAATAAAAAAAATATTTTTTTTAAAGTACTTTTTACCTTAATTTTATCAATAATTTATTTCGTATATAAAAGATTTATCGAAATCTTAAATAAGAATAATAAGAATAAATAAATAAATAAATTTATTTATCCGATTCTTAAGAAAGTTTTAATACACAGTTTACAGTAATAATCGAAAATAAACTTTTTCCTATTTTCCAGCAGATTTTTTTTTTTTATACTCGAATTTTTATATGAAAACTTTTTTCTCAGATCCAAGAAAAAGGTGTACGCTTCGAAAACCTTTTTATATTTGTCATTTTTATTTGTAAATATGTTTTGTTTTTGTTGTTTATCATTGAATTATTTCGTACTTTCTTAAACTTGCAAGTCAAAATTGTTTTTCTTTATGTTTGACTTAAAAGATTATTCTAAAAAAGACGAAAAAAAAGGGTTGTTTTCTTAGGTGAAAATTCCCATTTTAATTTTCCATCTGAAATGCACAGAAAAAAGAAGAAATCTTATTCAGTGTTAAGATTTAAAAACAGAACTTATTACTTTCTTTTCTTTTCTTTTTTTTTCTTCTTCTATAAAATCCGATTTTACGAATTGAATTATAAAAGATATAAAATCAAATTGATTTTAAATTCTAATTTAAGAATAACGCTTAAAAAATGTACATATTTTATATTTGATCAAGTGAAAATTGCGAATTTCATTTAAATTTTTAAGTATCTTTGAAAAGGACCCTTTTTTTTATAAGAATTTTTATTAATATTAAAAATAAAGTTGAATCTAAAATATGGGTAAAAGGTAGATGAAGAATTTGTATATAAAAAGAAATATGGGTTCTAAGCGTTATTGACATGAAATACAGTGAAATACGATTATATGATTTATGATTTTGAAAGAGGCAGGTTTACCTATTTTAAAATTGCCATATTTATACTTTTGTAACAAAGAACGCTAGTAACAGATCTTAACATCGATCTACTATAATCAAACCTTGTTCATTTCTGATCATTTAATAATTATATCAATATATAGTACATCATATTTAACCGCTTTTCACAAGTGTGGAAAATTCCAATAATTAGTTTGAATCCAATTCGTAAACGCCTAATTGTTATGCAATTTTTCAAACAATTACTGTAATCAGTATTGAAATAAGTTCTTGATTTAAGTAAATACGATAAAAATTGTTCTTCCTTTTTAAATAAAATCACCCTCACCTAATTTTAACTATAAAAACTAATACCGAATTTTATTTCAAATAGAAAAACTAACAAAGGCCGAATGAATTAAACACGTTTACAAACGTGTCCTAATTGAATCTCTTCTTTTTTTGGCAAAAAATGGACTTGTGATTAAATGAAAAGAAAAAAAAACCGGCTTCAATCACGTTTATATAATTCTATAACGAAAAATGAGTAAAACTTGTTAATGGAGGAGCAGGAAGAAATCTTTGAATTGGGACAGGTGCTGAGTATAAAAATGTTCGACAACATATATACTATTGAAAATTTGTAACTTGAAAAGATTTCCTGAATTGAAGGAAATTCATTTTACCTTTTTACTTGAATGTGTCATGGCAGGGTGAGAATCATTCGAAATTAATCTTAATTGACTGTGCTTAAGGTGAAAGCTATTAGGTCCAAATCAAATTGGCATTTTCACTCTAAAGAAGAACTAAATGAAAATTATATTTCATACAAAAGAAAATAGATGAAACGTGTCAACTATAAGAGATAGAAAAACTAAAAGAAAATTCCTTTTTTGTGTGTGTGTGTGTATTTATATATATAAATAAAAGAAAAGAAAATGATTACTGAAGCGATTTACATTTGAAATAGTTTACGAAAGTAATTTTCTTGTACATGGTTAACTTAAGTCACGTATTTGAATGAAACGAAGGTTTTTTATTCAATAAATATTTAATTAAACTTCAATTATAAGATTTAAGTAAATGAATTTTTTTACTAAAATTATTAGAATTTGGTTTTCTCTTTGATTAGACTTATTGTTTGAAATAGAGTAATTCCTTAATTTGGAGTTGTTAATTTATGTTGTAAGCAGTACTAACACTAGTAACGAATTACTTCTTGTGCAAAAGTCGGAAGAAATTTTAGTATATTAAAGTCTGCCAAGGTTCCTTCAAGTTCTATCAATCCTAAACTGAAACATTACATTACAAATATTGAACGCAAATGTAAGTACCAATTTATTTTAGATATTTCCTTCAAATTATAATTGGGAACACATCCAATTTCATTATATTCCAGGTAAGAATTTAATTTAAGCTTAAAGGACTCTGAATGTTCCAACCGCAAATCAACAAACAATTGCTATGGGAACATTTATAATACGAACTCTTCAGATGCCTCCATAATTGAGACGACAAAATTTGATTGGTACCATGCGAGTGTCCCAATTATAGTGGAGATATTATTGTACCTATAGTAAATAATTTAATAAATTGATTTTCACTCTACTGTCTTGTTGAATTAGAAGTAGCCTACTTCTATGTCAATAAAGTCCTACTTCAAATTCGACATAATTGATATGTCTAGACATGAAATTCTTCCAGTGTTTTGAAGTGAGAAGTACCAAGCACCTAATACGAGAGTTCTGTAGTTATGACAGACCCAGGTTGATATATGAAAGTACCAATTGAATATATATTATCTATATTTTGTAGGTACATTTATTTTGATGATAAAATGTTATTTTATAAAATTCTTTTTGGATAAAATGACATTTTTTCTCAAGCACACAATTTAATTTTATTAATTATTTAATTAATTTTACTGCAGTTAATAATATTTAAATTAAATCTAATTAATTTTTGTGTGATTTTTTATTTTATTCAAATTAAAATCAGGAAAAACGAAAAATCACAATAAATCGTATCAAATTAATTAAAACAATCGATAAGCTTTTATTGAAATGAAAAAAGAGAAATTCAATTTTTTTATATATACAAAAAAAAAAAGGGATCAAAGATTGATAATCACGATCTAATCAATTTAATTTTAGTATTTGTTGTGGTTTTTCCCACAACATAAAAAAAAACGCAAAGAAAATCAAATCAATCCTTGAAATAATCTAACTTTTGGCTCAGCATGATGCGGAAAATCTAAATAAATTGGTTTGTTTTTCATTTTCCCTCAATTTACTTTATTATATTATATTCCTTTTTTTCCTTTTTTGGGGGCTAGTTTTTGTTTTGTTTTATTATGCATGAAAGTAAAGTGGAACAATCAAACCAACAAAACAAGCTCCAGCTGAGATGAATAAAAATGTTCGCTTTATCGAAAATATTATGTGATGGATTTGGGTGGGTGATGATTTCTGCGTTTCGAAGCATCTTTTCGGGTGTGGATTGACTTCGGTTTCTTATCAACCTAATAAATATCCAACAGTGAATGTCGTCACAAGATTCTAATGAGTTTATATATAGCTCAGTTGGAAGTCATTATTACTAATTGGTTGGCTTTTCCTGGTTTCTGCATTGTATATTTTGAGAAATTTTTTGAAATTTCACCTTTTAATATACTTCAAATTAATTACTAGGTTTTATATAGAATATTACTAATTTTCCGGGAAATAGAAAGTTTTATTATATGATGTATAATATACTTCAATATAATAATATGAAAAGCTTGTGATTTAGAATAGTTTTTTATATATCTTCGTTTTGGTCAAAAATTTTAAATTCATGAATAAACATAAAAGTGTTTCTCAAAGTTTTTGGTCTGAAATTCCAGGAAATTGTACAATTCTGCCGAATAAAGCTTAGGATTTAACTTCACTTCACCAATTCAAAGTTTTACAATTTTTCTATACTTAATTTTCTCAAAAATCAAAAGAATTTTCGTACTAAAATATAAAATTTCCAAGATTTCATAAAAAGAATTTTAATTTCGACAATGTATATGAGGCTGAAACGTTTTTAGTATTTAATTCAATTCATAATATATTAGTCTTTGAAGAAACAGAATTTTATATAGAATAGAACAACTGAAATGAATATGATATGAAATTTAATAATGATCCCCATTTGATATGTGAAAGAGCTAAGGTGCGAGAAAATTTTTAATTCTATCATGTTTTCTTATAATACTTGACTTAAAATGAATATAATTTTAAAATTAAATACGATGGGATTTAGGAAAATTTCTGAACAACTTTGAAAAAAGTTCAACTTTATCTTTTTTTTAGATATTGTTCTGACATGGAACATATTCGAAATGAGTTATAAATTATTTTGAAAGGGGTGAAACTTTCAAACCTCACATTAATATTGTCGTGACACTTGCCATGTCGTTGTCATATAAAATCCTTTTAAAATGAAGCACATATATACATATTTATTTATATTTAAAAGAGAACAATCTATAAAGTAAAAGTCTTAGTTAATTTACATTTTAAGGATTTTAGGAAAATTAATGTTTTTATCTTAACTCTGGAAAATTTCCTTACCATCTCTAGTTACAAGCAGTATACATATAGTATGAATTTTTTAATATAATTTGGTGTCTTTTTTTGATGGATTAAATTGTTTATATTGAAATGGTTTTAAATAAATATTCCATAAAATTTGATGCATTCAAACTTTTGTACAGCATCCAAAAAAAAAGAAAATTTTAAATTATTTGACTGAAAATTAGAAAATTTGGAGCATAGCATATCGATTTGACACCTGATTCTCGTATTTACATGGATATAGTCTAGTGAATTTGTTGGTGTGAATTAAATCTGTAATCAAGAGATTTGTACGGTTGAATTTAATGACAATTTTGACTTTTTTATTTTCCGGAAAGTTGAAAAATTTACATAAGTAGCTAAAGAACTATATGAAAGTAAAGAAGAACTATATAGATTTATTTATGTTTTAAGTGTTTCTCGTAAATTATTTTTGTTTCTTAGTATTTTTAATGGAAAATTTCATAAAATTTAAATAAAGTGGTTAACAAAAAATTGAGAAAAAAAATTGAAATCATATTATGGATTAACATCAAACAGATAGAAGGCTCCTCTACTCAACCGAAAGGTAAATGCAAAGCTTTTTTATGATTTCAATTCAATATTCAAATATTCCTGGACAGTGGAAAAGTGAGTAGAATGAGAGTGAGGGATTTAGTGATGAATAAATTGTTCGAATTTTTACTTTGAATATAAAGGATAACCCTTTTTTTGATAATAAATTAATTCTATGAATTGTACGGAATTGTATGATTGTATTATAATTAGAAAATATTGTATATTCATAAAATATAATTTAAATTCGAATGCAATTATTTATAATTTGATTATGTTCTTGTAATTTAAAAACATATATTACTAAATTATAAATTTCGCGTAATATTGCTTTATATGCGAATAATATAGTATATCTAATATTTATATTTTTTTTAAATTGCAACATATTTAACTAAAGTTCTATATGGGTAGATAATATTTTAAAGATACTACCTATATTTTAGTGTAATGAAAATTAATTTCCATAATCAAAAATACATGAAAATCTCATTAGATGGTCGTAATTCATCATGATTATATCATATTACCCTTCAATGTTTTCGTATCATTGAATATTTTAAATACAATCTTTTTGCAACGAAATTGATTCCTTATAAATTCTCATTTATTTTAATTAAGAACCAGTGCAAAATCATGATTAAAAATACTATACATATGGATAAAATTATTTTACTCGCGAAAAATTATACAGTTTCTGTAAAAAAACTGAAAGTTTTATTTGGCAGCTTACCCAATGTTGTAATTGAAATGATGAGAACTTTTTTTTTGACAATTACCCAAAGTTTAAGGCTCATCTAAACCATCTAAACCAACATTTGTTCGTTGAGATCCGTGGTCTTGTTTAAAATCAGTTTCTACTGAAAAGACTACAGGAAGAATAAACCAGTCTATTGAATGGTGCGTGTGGTAAATGCCAATTTACAAGTTTCTGACTTTTGCCTCAGTAAGTTTGTACTGAGAAAATTTTTATATAATTCTTAATAACGAAGGTCTTTATTATGGAAATTAATCCACATTTAGGCTCGATTTGAGCTGTTACTATTAAACCATAAAACATATGTACTTTATTCTCGTCTGGTAAAAATTCCTTTTACAAATATTTTCTTAAATCACTTCATAAATACTGTCGAAATTGTACATACTAATATTCAATTATATAGATATTTTCATGAGTGTACTTAGGACCTCTTAAATATGTAAACTAATTGCTTATTTTTCATGATTCCTGTAATTTATATACATTTCAGTATGGAAGTTAAAAGTAACCATTTTAAAGATTTTCTTATTAAAGTTTTCATATTTGATATTTTCGTATTATATTTCTACGATATTTTCATAATGTTTTATTTATATTCATTTTTAATTAAGAATGTTCACTAATATTGAAATAATGATCATTAAAATGGTTATTAATAAATGTTATATCTTGTATTTAATACAAATTTTATACATAATTTTATAGGTCATATCACTTTGGAATCATTTAGAGGGGATAATTTATTTAAACTTTGATGCAGAAAATTTTTTTATTTATAATTAATAAAAATAATGAATATCCTATATTCGAAACTATAATTAAGAGGTAGTGAAAGTATAAGAATCGTGATGGGCAGTGGTGTAGCTATACATATTCAGCTCACTGGAGCCAGTGAAATCACTGAGCCCCGTTGTTTTCCGGGAGAGTTCTCCAAATCAAGTTGACGAGCTATTATTTTATCAATTGATATAGTGGCCAAAGAGCTAAAACGGAGGTGCGAAATGATGTTTTATAAATGATTAATTTTAGCTTTGAAAAAAAAACGTTCTGCGGTCGGTGTCGTCACCGGTAAAGTTGAAAAAATCAGGCATGCTGTAATAAAGTCAGAAAAGCTACTTGAGGCTCATGAATGAAAGAATATATAGATTACACTTTTTCCTATTTCAAATTGGTTTTTTCTGCGTATCTACGTCACCCGAGACATACAAATAAATCCATTGTTTTTATGAAAAATTACGATTATTTATTTGATGCCATAAAAATATGGAAATAAAAATTCAAAATGACCAAAATGCGGAATGTGCAATCTTTATATTCTTTCATTCAGGCTTGAGGCTGCAGTGTGAATTAAAAGTACATCAGCAATCTGACGTATAGAAGTAATTTCTTTTGATTGAATACAATAATAGATTTTATATTGAACCAATTGACATCCAAAACAAGGTGAAATATCGAAGAGATATACCGATTTAAACAATTCTGATCCTTCCAGAATACTGTGATCAGGTGACGTGACGGGATATCCAGGTGATATTCATTTAAAAAGTGTACACAATTGTGGAACGGATTAAAATCTAATAGCTAATTGATTAATTAATTTTTTTATACAAAAGTTTTCACAAGTTTTTATTTCAACCTTTCTTATTTTACTTCCAAATGATTCATGTGCCTCCAACTGCTCCACTGGTGACCGGAAATATTGAAATTTGATCATTAAATGAATAAAAAAAATATTCCTAGTTATTAATTAAAAATATATGTCAAAAGAATATATTTTAATTACTAATATGAAAATGTTATCAGATTTGTTAATTTTTAATATCATAATATTAATTCTAAGAAAACATAAAATGTTATCACAGATTTAGAGCTTATATCAGGATGTGTAGAATGGTTAGCTTTTCTGGACGTTTCATTCAAAGGTGCCTCGCTTTTTATGTCAAACAGAAGTAAGATGGTTATTAAATACTCTGAATAAAATTTAAATCATTTCACGATTAACAATGAATCAAATATACTAGCAATCTGTCTGAGCATAAGTTTCCAGATAGCGTGAACTTCATATTATTCAGATTGGCCCCGACCTTCCATTTTCTCTGAAAAGCCCTGCTGTCTATAATAGTTTTTAAATACACTGCTGTAGAACCATTCAGGATTTTAATAAAAAATGTTAATTACAAATAAATGATCCCAGAAACAAAATATTGTATCTTCGAACAAGATGTTCCAAAATGGTGATCCCTTTTCTAGTTCAGTCCTTTTTAACAAAATCGAATTTAATTATGTATAATGAAATATACAATTTCTTTAAAAACAAAACAGTAAGAAAAAGAACACAAACTTAATAAACATTTGAAAAGCTTTTTCGTAATAAAATTAAAATTGAAAATATATCCAATATAATTTTATATATGAAACTTTTGTGGTGTTTTCTGTTTAACAATATATAGGTTGTAATGAAACTCAATAAAATGAACTTATCAACTTTTTGATACTATATATCTTATTTTGTTATATAAAAGTATATATTGTCCCAATATTAGATAAGATATATGTAATAAATCAAACAAAAAACATGGATACATTCAATATATTGTAGAACGTCATCCCTATAGGACTCACTCTATATATACCATACATCTCTGTTCATTTTGAAATCTTCTAATATTCTTATTGTTCAAACAGAAGCCCGAACCATTACATTGAATTTCTAATGTATATAAAAGATTTCATTAAGATCTGGTATTTTTCGGTTGATAAACATAAGGTATATCTTTGAGGAAATTTTGTGGTGTATATCGTATGAAAATTCCGCCCATTTCTGTTTCGGTTATATTATTTTTTTTTCTTCTTTTTGTTTTCATCATGATTGTAAGATGCAAGAAATTCATAGATGTACATACATGTATGTATATCCCTTAAGGGATTCAATAACATAGTAAATTTGAAGAAGACGAAAAGCAAAAAAAAAATCGTTGTAAGAGGATGGATATATCGAAAGTAAATTTAATAAAAGGCCTCCAGTAGAAAATTGTTCTGCTCTATTCCTAATACCCGAAAACAAAGTACTTAGCCTCCAGTTATATACTGTTTGTGTAAATATATATATATTATTTTGAGGATAGTAAATTTTTTCGAATTTTCCTTTTTTTATTCAGTTTTATTCATTTATATTGAGAATTCAGTTTCATTAGATATAAAAAAGGAATATTTGAATTGTTTTCGATATTTTATTAAAGAAAATTTTATATTATATTTCATATTATGTGTGTATGAGGAAAATCAAATATTATTTAATTTATATAACGGTTTGTTAAACATATTATAGGTTTTATTATTTAGTAAGGGATAAATTTAATAGTTTTCATAATAGAGGTATTTAGTGTAAACAAGGATATATTAAATAATCTTGAAGTTTTTGGTCAAAGACTAATCTGCAGAGCGAAACCACACTCATCGCCCACTTGTACGTATCAAGAATTTCACTCAATTCTACCCGCTTGGAAAGATACATGTAGCTCCAAAGATTCCCAGATGTACCAATACTGTATAGTTAACTCGATTTCTGAAAGTTTATGCTACAAGATGAGAACGAATTAATTGTCATAATTTTTTTAATAATTCAATTATTTATGAAAAATGGAAAATATGGCATCGTAATTGAATGAAAGCGAATGCATTCGCTTATATTTTCCTAGTTTTCTAGTTCTAGTTTTCTAAGTTTTCTGGAATGCAACCTTCTTCAAATTTTCACTCGACTTCATATAATTAGAAGTGAACTTAACTACTAAGCAATTTTGATAACACTTGTATTATTTGAAGTGGAAAATTACTTAATTTAATTATTAATTAATTATTTATTAATTAAAATGCGCATCAAATAATATTTCAACTTTTCAGTTAAATTTCCTTTAAACAATTTTCTTCACTCTTTTTTCTTATAATGTAATATTTTCCTTTTGTGGACAAAATTTTCATAAAATTCTACAACAGAGTTTTGTACTATCACAATTTGTAATCAGTTTTATTCAAAATCAGTCAATACACAAATAAATCAATCAGCGAAATGAGTTTCATTCGATATAAATATTTTGTTGTTGGGAAAACGTTATTATTGTGAAGAAAGAAAAGAAAATACGAAGTATATTGAATATCTTCTAAATCCTAAACGAGTCACAATTTTTTATACAGAAGGCTCCCTTTTTTACTGAAGAAAAGCAATTAAAACAGGGACGGAAACCATTGAAAATTATGTACCATGTACCAAGAAAACTATTTGGAAATAAAATAATATGACCATAGAGATGAACTAGTGGAGATTTTAATTTTCTAGCTCACATGGGCCGGGAGAAAGAAAATATTAAAATTGGCGTTAAATGGAAAATAACGACAACGCAGATTTTAAATGCTAGTTGAGATAAAAATAAGTTAAATTTTTATTATCTCCAAAATTTGGAAAATTTGGACTCGAATCGTTTGGCGAAAATGTGCAAGAAAATAGAAAGAATTGCCATTTCTAATACATACTTTGTTTTAAAACGAGAATCCTTATACTTCTATTATTAAGTATATAAGAAAATTTTGATTATTTCGAACGTCCGATATTCTTTTAGTAATTTTTAATTGAATTTAAATTTTATCAAAAAAAGTCCCAGAAATTTTTTATATCCTTAAAATTTTGGTTAGACATTTCAGTCAGAGAAACGTACAAACTCATGCAAAAAATGTACGAAATTCGAAAACTTTTCAGTGGCATAAACAATTTTTGGAAACCAGAAAAACAATATCACCAAAATAAGCCAAAAAACACGAAAAGATCAATAAAAATTCACACCATTTTCATTTCATTTTCTTCGATAGTCACAAGTCATCTTCCATAAAGAATTCATTTCAACCGATTTTGGTTTCGATTGGTGATTCTTATTTAAAAGCTTTACAACGTTTGATGCCTAGAATTTATCGAGTTTGACCAGAATATCGTGAATTAGACAGCTTGTGTTTGTTACACGATAGTATTATACATCGAATCAGAATTCTCTAATCCTTGATAATTTTTTAGAGTCTATGTGTTGAATCATTCAACGTATTAAAAACTAATAAGGAAAACTTTTCAAAAAACAAATCACTGAAACGCACTTTCTTTTGGTTTGATGCAGAGTTTCTTATGTTACAATTTAAAATGGTTTCGGTTCCTGAATTAAAGTACATTTTCTAAAAAAAGAGGAAAATATTCTCCTTTTGGTTTATTTGGCCCTTATTTTTTTCAAGAATAGGTTCACTGAGTTCGTACAAATATACACAATAATGAGAACATTAGTTCTACGTTTCTCTTCTTTTTTTTTTAGTGGGAATAAAGTTAAAGAATGGACAACAACCGGAAAAAAAGAACAAAATAAAGAACTTCTTTTATTCGTAAAAAGGATAAGATTTTCTTTTTTATATATATATACAACCTTTTTTCTTTGATATCCTTTTAGAACTTTTTCAATTCATTCAACCATTTGTTGTTACTAGTTTTGTTCACATTGAATGTGTTGTACGTGAGTTAACTAACAACAGGGAAAGAAAAATACAATTTTTAACACACTTGAGAAAGGTTACTTATTACAAAACAGAAAATTCGATGAAAAATCAGTCAACCACTGTGGAAGAAGGGCAACCGATTAGATATAATTTAATCGAATTTAAAAAGGGATACAGAAAAAAAAATACGTTTGGTTTTTTCCTTTGAATTTTTCTTGGGGAAAATTGAAAACTTTTCATGTAATAGAATTCAACAGATTTATTTTAATGGTTATTTTTATATTTTCTAATTTTCTTTATATTTTGAAAATTTCTTAAGAATATTTTGTTTTCTTATCTTTTTGATTTTTATAACAATTTGATTGCTTCTTTTTTTCACTAATACAAAAGTTCAAAAGTCAGTTAGAAATTCAAGTCAGTTGATTAATTTAAAATATACTCTAGAAAAGATTTTCAAATGAAAGAAAATCAATTAAAGCTTAAATATGTAATTCAAATTAAAGAAAATCATACAAAAATTTATAGTTAGCATAAAATAAAGAAATTTCTAGAATTTTCTTCTAATTACTAAAGTTATTTATTGCCTCTAACGAACTTGAAAATGAAGTCTTAAACTTTTTCGTAAAACTACTTAGTTACTTATTTATGCAAAATATATTGTATAAAGTATTTATTTACGAAAATATTTCGAAAGATTTTCCGAGAAATTTAATAGACGATTTATATGAGTTGAAATATTTCAAAATAGTTTTCAATTTTATATTTGGATTTCATTTTCATAATAAATTTTAAATAAATTAATCTTATTAGGTGTTTTATTTTTTAAAGTATCGAGTTTCAAGAAAAATAAAGTTATTAAACTAAAAGGACAAAAGTCATTAATGCTCGTATTAAACGGTGGTAATTTTTTACAAACTTACATTTTCCTTTGGCGTTTGATAACCGCTAATTTCTTGATTTTCCCGATCAATTCCTTTTCTCTTCCAGCACCTCCTTTTTGAATTTGGTAATATGCTGCTATAGAAATGTCCACATATCTCTTAAATTTGTCAAGGTTCTCGATTGATACGTTATTGTCCGTAAAAAATAGGTTTATATCTATCGCAAACATTCGAGTGTTATGGAAATTCCTCGTTAAATAAGGTATGGCAAATTCTTATAATTTTGCGGAATTAGATTTTATTATTTCAGATAACTTTTTAGGTGTTTATATTGAATAAATTCGTGATCGCAATAAAATTAGTATTCTCTGTGTTTTTCTGTATTTACAAAAATCTTGTCGAATATTTATTTTGAAAACAAAACAAAAGGTTTGAAAAAAACCTAAAATTCCTAACTTGTATTCAATATTTAAATATTATCTTCAAGAGGCAGTATACCAAGGATCAAAATTCGACTTTATCTAGTTCTTAAAATAAAAGAAACTTATTACCCGTACAAAATATAATAGTAAAATCAAACTAGTAACTTATAAATAATGTTAATTACATTGATTTAAAATTGCTTTACGTTACAATCAAATTTTTTTTTGCCAAATAAATCGAAATAACATTGAAGAAAACCTATATACTATATATAAGAATTTTCCTTTTCAAATATTTTGATTTCGAATATCTACCATAGAATGCCGTCTGAATACCGCGACTTTCTCTTCAAAATTACTTACATTCTTTATTATTATTATGCCACCATTGGAAAGCATCTTATCCATTCCCAATCATTTTGTAAAGAAAAGAAATCAAGAAAAATACGAGGAAAAAAATGAAGAAATTCAGATTATTGTGTACGAAAAGAAAGGAGTCAAATCAAGAGAAATATATGAAGAAGAATCAGGAAAATTTTTCCAGAATACAAATCAATTTTTTGGTGACGTTGAATTGCCAAAATAGAAATTTATATATATATAGATTGTATATCCAGTTATATATATATATATGTGGGAGTATATAAGCAAAAATTCAATTACCAGGAGAAATTTATATATATTTTCTTTTTTTTTTCTTCCTTTGGCATTGGCAAATACAAATTGGGCGCCATAAATATTTATGAAATTGTTGGAGTGTGAAAGCTGATTTCCCTTACGGATATTAAATCGAATTTCTGCGACTTCCAACTTTATTCCATAATACTTCTGGATATCTCTCTATCTGTTTATTATTAGGAATTGTTTTTGGGCGAAAAATTTTTGAAATCAAATAAAAATATTCGGGAAGGATGAGAATCTCACGGAAATAATTTAATTTACTGAAATAAAAGTTTTTTTTTTCTTTCTTGGTAAATTTATACCTCAAAATATCGTCCTCAAAACAACGAAACACCATCTAACTTCTGTTCTTCAGATGAAGGAACAAAAAAAAAAGGAATTAAATAATAATAATAAAAAAATATGAAAAATAATATTCAAATGAAATAAAGTATTTTAAGGAATTTTCTTGGTTTCAATTTAATATCATCAAAAAGAAATATAAAAATATTTAATAAAAATTCAATTGTTTATGATTTTTACGAGCATATATGCCATTCGATGGAATATTTATGATTGATTTTTCAATCAAGATTTCGATTAGATTTGCAAGGAATTCAAAAGAAAAAGGATCAACTCATATAATCAGTTCCAACTTAATCGTTATTTCACTTATCTATACTTTAGCTGTATTCAATTTTGAAATTCTAGAACTATTACGGCGACGAAAAAGTGGATATATAAAATTTTATTATTATAGAAAAAAGCACAATAAAAAATTCGAAGCTTGCCAATTAATTAAATGAATTTTTTCCCCATGAGGCATACTACAGGCATTCAAAGGTTGATTATCATGGGGATATCCAATACTTGAACTTTGATAAACTGGTAAACAAAAGTGCAAAGTCTTATGACGAGTTTTAGTTGTCGTTCTGATTAAGGACTTAGGCTGAAATGTAATAGAACGAATCTAGAAATATGTTTATGCATTATTGAGAAACATAATCTTTGTTTTACAATATGCCTTTGGCTTAAAATTATTCTTTGATTATAATGAATAAATAAACAGGGCTTATTAATATGTGACCAGGAGGCAAAAGTGAGTTTTATACAATGAGGATAAATTGTACTCGTACTATATTATTACTTGATATTGATTTTTTCAATTCGAATCAAATCCTTACTTGGAGAAAATAGTGGACTCTATAGACTTAGTTATTTTTGGAGTATTTTTAGAAAATTATGATACCTTATCCTAGACTAATTTTGGCAATTTATTACCCCACAATTTAAATCCTTAAATTTAACTTAAATTGTTTTTGAAATGTAATTAGATTTTTTTTAAAAAAACTATTATTTAATCTTTCGATATTTTCTAAAGCATTAACTTAAAATATAAAAAAACTAAACAAAACTGATGTGTTTACGGGAGCAGTAAGGCAAAGCCCAATACTTTTGTGTATTTGAACATTTATGCCTTCGGGATGAGTTTTTTAAAAAAAAATATATCAAACAATAAATTAAATTCAACACGCATAGATATATGAAACTGTCAAAGATAGACAACCCTTAATTTATTTAGAACTTAGTTTTTGGTCTCAGATTTATTACAAAAATCCCTTCGTATTCATGTATATATAATATATAATGTGCACGGGTTATTTACCAAATTCATTTAGTCCTGAGGCTTGTTTTACACTAAAGGATTATTCATTCAAAACACAAATATAACTGCTTTATATATGTATATGTATATAATTGTAAAGTATTGAATTTTTATTTTAAAGCTTAAGGATTGGTTGTGTACAATCCACGTAAATACTCGACAATTTAAATGTGAA
The DNA here is from genome assembly GCA_963422695.1 of Xylophagus ater. Classification (NCBI taxonomy): domain Eukaryota; kingdom Metazoa; phylum Arthropoda; class Insecta; order Diptera; family Xylophagidae; genus Xylophagus; species Xylophagus ater. The sequence continues at coordinate 5,894,752 of OY730481.1, forward strand.
TTCCATACAATAATGATGGATACTTATTCGTCTGGTAATTGTGCTACTGTTTCTATGAGATATATTGAAAATCCACTTGATGTAACTCTTGGAATTGTTAAATATCAAACAGGATTTTTCATTTATGTATAACCGTACTATTTTGAAAAGTTCTGCATCCCAGGATTTTGTAAAGCGTAAATCTTTTATATTTATTCTTCGAACAAATAAATAAATCACTTCAAATTGTTATTGATATTTTATATTCGAATGAAATAATATTACAATCAGTTTTTTTTTTAGTAAAAATGATTAAAATCAATTAAATTTTCATTAAAAATGATTATTTCATTTAAGTTGCAAAAGAAAACGTTTGTGGTAGTATCATTACGCCTACGAATATGCTAAGTATTTTTGTAACATTTTTAAAAAGGATTTAGACTCGATTTTAAATGTAAAACTTAAGTTTAGTGTCAATTTATTCTAGGCTGGAATATACTGCGCCCCTGTCTTACCGGCGCTGGCCATCGTCATGTAAATAGTTTCAAACTTTGTAATATACTGTTGCGTGCTACCCCTCTGGTTTTGAATGTTATAGAAATGATCACATTTTTATTTATGTGAATTCGGTGTATAAACTTTATTTACAGTTCTTTCTGCGTTTATATATTGTATATTTTATATTATATTTATATATTATATATTTGTTTATCAATTATTATTAATTTATACAAAATTAATTTCTCCATAATTTATTTATTTACAATGCAAAACGCTATTAATTGCTTCATTAATTTATTTAATCACTTTAACATTTCACACTTTCACTGTTTGATTTCAACTATTGTAATCACTTTCCGAAATCTTTCTGGTTATCACTGATCAAGTTCTGAATTTAAACTGTTGCGTTGCTCTGGCGTTTCCACTTGATATTCTCATCCTAGAACTTTCGAATATTCTTCTATATGCATGGAAACGTACTTCTAGAAACGTCAATAAACTTATTCTTAGAAATGGCTGGAATCGTCAAAACGACAGTGTTCATTTTGTGTGATGATTTCTTTTCTAATATTTCCCGATTTTCTCTTTCTAGAAAAATCATGAAATATTCTAATTTACTTTATAATTATTGATATTCTTGTGTTGTGGAAATATAGCGCAATGCTATATAAATATACAGAATATCGTAAGTAACATAAAAGCTTAAATTTCCACATCATTTGTTAAACTAAATATTGAATAAAATTATATATTGAACAATTTTCTCAAATGAATAATTTTTGTTTTTTTTTTTTTCAATATTAAAATTATAATTATAATCGAAATTTAATTAAAAACTAAACTATTGATGTTGTTTTTTTTTCTTCTAATAATAATCTCGTCACATGAATGATACTAAATAAAATTGAATAAAAGCAATTATATAATCCTATTTTGAAAATTAATTGAAATATTTTAATGAACATTTTTGAATATAATATAGCCTCTGAATTTTAATACTAGATATTAATTTAATACTACATATTATTATAGAAAAGTTTGTGCCATAAATATAATCTTTACATTAATAATTTTAACATAGTAATTAATGTTATTCAAGAAAGCTTTTATGTATTATATTTCCTCATATACATATAGGATGAAACAAAAGTAACTCAACACGTTAAGTCTTACAAGAACAAGAAAAAATAGAAATATTAAATAAAAAAGGAGTTACATGACTTTGGCAAATACCAATAAGTATTGAAGTTTTCGCAAAACACAAAGTTTCTTTTTTGTATAAAATTCCATAAGTAAATAATTCCAGTTAGTTAAAATAGATCGCTACACGAGTGAACAGCGTGTTTTCATTAATAAAACTTATTTTAAATATGGTGAAAGTTATTCAGAAGTTGGAAGAAAATGCTCCGACAAACCGTGCTATTAAAGTTATCATTGATCAATTTGATGAAACTGGTTCAGTTCAAGATCAGAGAAGTAAAATTTATCATGGTAGTACTCGTTCAAGTGAAAATATTACAGCTGTTGGCACAAGTGTTGCTGAAGAGCCAAGTACAACAATTCATCATCGTTCATAGCAATTAAACCTTAAACCTCGAAAAAAAGTTATTCAATGCTTTGGTAAAAGATTGACATCCTGCCGAGCTAGCAGAGGAGGTCACTTGAACTACATTCCTTTTCATTATTAACCAGAACCAATGTTCTTTAACTTTCAATAAAAATAAATAAAGATTTCACACAATTTATGTCTTTTATTTAAAATTTAAAAAGATAGCTCAAATTTTAACACCCTATATAAGTTTTTTCCAAAGGTATTGATTTAAATTTGGTACACTCTGTCATTCCTTAATTACTAACTCCCTTACAATTGTGGAAGACTCTTTAAAATTAAACTGGTAATTTTGTTCATTTCAATCTCATCCCTTTTTTCAAAATGTTTTGTATAAACAGAAAAATTAAAATTGTTATTTTAAGTGTAATGAGGTAATTAAGTAGAAGAATTAAATTAACCACATAAATATTGGCCCAATATAATAAGTAGTGGGCGAAAGGAAATTTCCGAAAAGTTATGGTATTAATATTAAGAATACACACCCACATGTGTTTATTGCGATAATAATTATAAATAGAATTATTTCATATTGTTAGAAAGCACATACATCAAATGCAATTAAAATAACAAACATTTTCTAGAGTTTGGAGTTTGAATTAAAATAAATTAATTTTTAAAAAGAAAAAAAAAATATATTAATAAAATAAAACGTTGTAATTATATTTTATGAAACGTATATTTTATTTATGAGTACTTTTTTTCAATATTTTTCTAGATTTCGAAAGAAATCTACTCTTCTGATATTGTAACAAATTTTTATTAGATATTTTCATCTAACATAATCAAGTCACGTTTCAAATCATATGTGTAGAACGTCATTTAGATATTGAGCGAATTGAAAATATATATATATATATCTTCCTTTTTACTGGATGGAAAAATATAAGGAACTTAATAAATAACTGACAAGATGATATCGACATAATATTCAATTGAACATACTTTTATTTATTGTATTGGGTTTTTTCTTTTTTTGATAAAAAACACAAAATTTATCTAAAAATAAAATATAAAAAGAAAACATATAGTAACTGAAAATCGTCCTATAGCTGATTTTTTGACCCCCTATGGTAGAAATGGGACAGAAAAACTGCCGAAACTAACATTATTTTAAGGTTTTCTTCATACTTTGCAGGTAACCTAGCTCCTGATAGCAATAGTCTAATCTGTAAATTTTATTCAAATCGGTGTATTAGTTTTCAAACTACATCGAAGGTTATTATCCCCTAGGATTATTTCTTTCTCCACTATCCTTCGACCGATTTGATTGAAATTTAACATGGCATCGTCTATTTGTGTAGTCATCTAATTAATTTAAATAAAATTGGTTCACAAATTTTCCAACTAAATGCTAAAAACCATAAACAAAAAAAATGACAAAACTTTCTGGCGACTCTGGTTTTTACCTTTATAACTTTGCTCCCTCTGAATCGATTTTACTGAAATGCAATACCAAACCAAGTTAAGGAATAAGCAACTCAGATTGTTAATTTCATCAAAATCAAATAACGCGTTTTTGAGTTACAAGCCTTTTGATTTCCTATACAACCATATCCTTAAAACCTTTCTACGACGATTATTTCGATGTGTTACAAATGAATTGACAAACTAATATACCCTCTAGTAGCACCTACCATAGGGCATAAAAATACTTATGAATTTTATATAAAAAATCTATTTTATTAAACTCAAAAAAAAAGGAAAACCAACCTGAAAATTTTTTATAAATATTATATTTAAATAAAATAAATTATTATTAATATTACGCATAAATCTGTTTCATTAGCATATGTAAAAGACAGACAGTTTGTTAAAAAAAATTGTAGTAAATGAAGTCTATTTTTTTACTAGAACTTATTGGAGGAAAACTGCTATGACCGTAGCATGACTTTCTCTATAACTACAATCTAAAGAAATCATGAAAAATACATATGAGTTTCAAATTTGTCTTAAGAAATAAATGAATGAGTTTAACATGCTTTTCTCTAGCCTTGTTATTAATTTATAGTCAGGGAAAATTTATGACGGTAAAATTTTTACTAAAATTATGACTGTTGAGAAATTTCGAGTCATAATTTTATACCAAAATATGAATTTATACAAAATTTAAACTGTTATAATTCTAGCAAGTTGTTATGGTTTTTTGAGAAATACTTTGGCAAATATTTGAATAGGTGTAAAATTATTTAGTAGAAACAATTTTTAAAAAATACTATAATTTGGAATGAATTAAAATACATTTATTTTGCAGCTTTACCATATTTACCAATTAAATCATTTAGAAAAACACCTAAAATTTCGCTGTGATGCAAAATTTAATTTTATATATAATGCTGATGATTTTGTATTGCATCTAAAACTCCTACAAGCCCAAGATTAGATTGTATCTACTTTTGGTGTAATCGAGAGATGGCTAAAATTGTCAATGAGAATGAATTTGCGATAGTTTAAAAGATTAACTAAATATTAGAACAGATACAAGTTTCATTGGATAAAATATATTATTATCAATTTATTTCTAAAATATACATTTCGTCCTTTGGATATAGAAAGGTAAAAATAAGTAACATAGAAAAGGTTTAATATGCCAATTCGCCTGCTTTAAAAAAAAACGTAAATATTTCATTTTACTGCATGAAAAATTTCCAGAAAAATATTTTCTGTTTGGACTTGCTGGAAATTTTTATATTATGAACACATGTGCGCGACGTTCCACCTTGATATGAAAAAAAAAAAAATATTTATATATATTTTATATAATACGTCAAGAATTATGAATAAATAAAAAAAAAACAAACGTTATTTCCCTAAAAAAAGAAAATCAAAATATATTTTCTTCCTTTTCTTTGCAGCTAAAATATCCTATGTAAAATCTGTACTTGACATATGTAGAGAAAAATTTCCACACTGTAAATTTAATTTTCATTCAATTTTGTTCATTTCCTGAAAAATAGATAGCTTCATACATCCTATTCAATATAAGCTAAAGAATTTCAAGATGTTTTTCTTCGATTTAAGAATATTTAAAGTTTCTCAAAATAGGAAAATTCAACATAAAAATATTAAACGAAAAAAAAAAAAATTAAATTATTATAATCAACCAAAGGACATAGAAAATCCATTCATCTAACCGATAAAATAATAAATCTGTAAGCCCAAGAGGAATAAAGATAATGACAAAGTTAACAGAATTCGAGGACATTATATATTCGTAAAGTTAGTTGCGCTTTCAAAGTTTCATCGAATTATGTTCATGGAACATCCATCTTTATGGAAGATTTCAATTAAAACTTCTTCATTATGATTTTCTTAAGATTTGAGAAAAAGTATCCTCGATGATGATGATGATGATAATAATAATGGTAACAGCACAAAGAGGATTCAATTGAAAGTTAGCTGCGGTAATGTTTCGAATAATTGAATTTTCTGAGGAAGTTGTATTAACTGTTTAACGCGGTTTATCATGAAATATATAGTAAATGTACCAGAACTTGGATAATAGATATAATAATAAAATATTAAAAGTTATGTAAAATAAACTATTTGAAAAAATTTGAATTTAAATAGAAATTTTTATTCATAAAATAAAAATCTTTAAATACTTAAGGTTATTTCAGACTAATGTCTATTTTGACATATATTTTCTCATATGAGTTTTGGATTTGAAAGCCCGTACTCCAAGCCATAAGAGAAAACTTATGAGAAAATGTAGTAGATATTTTTTAATTTTCTTAAGGGCTAACGATACGAGCTTGTATTGTCTTGGAGGGGCCCTTACAGTTGCGGGCCTTAGCACGTAGGCCTAACTGGCCCATTGTACCTCCTCCTAAAAAGGTTGGTTGAGAGGCTAGGTTTGTTCCGTGAATCGGTTTGTCCGGTTGGTAATGAAGGTCAGATTCGTAGTTAAGTCCAAGTTAACTAACACCTCCCTATTTAGGGTGCACGCACCCAGTATAGCAAGTCTGATTCTAGAAAAGGCCGGGCATTCACACAAAAAATGATCTGCTGACTCAATTTCTTCCAGACAGGCTCCGCATATCGGACTCTCGGCCACCCCTATCTGTGACAGCTTAAAAAATAGTGTGAAATTTGGGAATTAATTCCCGTAAAATTATATATGCGATTTTATTGAATTTTAAACTTAAATAAGTGTATACCTTACCGATTATTGGTCAAAATTATTATTAAAAATATATCTATTTAACTAAATTATGTAGCTTCGTTTACATCGTCGTTTGTTAAAAATGTCCGGATAGTATACTGGGAGACATTTTGTTAGTAGGAAACAAAAAAAAAATATTTTCATTAATCAGATAGCGTTTCTTATGGCATAATCGACTCCACTTTTTATGTTGTTGATGAGAAAACCTTGTTTTGGAATTTTTCGCAGTTTATTGTTATTAATTATATTTTTCAAATCTACAACATTATCAGCCAAAAAGTACATTTTTCCTAATAGGTATATCGAATTTGAAATGTGTATCTTTTAATCCTTCCTATGCGGTATATACTATATATTGCAAATTTCAGAAAAATACTGAGCGGTTACTATAACTTTCTATTTTAGGCCTCCGAAAGCCCCACTCTCAGAAATTTTTATATCCGAATGATCGAAAACCCTGACTTTAGTGAATGTAGACGCTTCTGCTTTAAGGTAGCTCACCGTCGAGGTAAGATACATTTGGTGATCTGGTAGTACAGAAACTGGTTAATTAATATATTTTTTGGGTTTGCGATTTAGTCTCTCGGTAATCGTCAAAGAGTGTAGTCGCGCGCAATTGAACGAAACTGTTACAGTGAGTGTGTTCCAGGATTCTAAATTGGTCCCAGCGGTTAGTTGGCCGCCAACCATAAAGTAGAAGATAATAATTTAATTTTAGAGTAGATAAAATACTCGAAAACGTTATCAAGTTGGCCTGTCCAAAAATATGATATATTGCAAGTTTCCTGAAAATCAGTTCAGAGCTTGAGCTTTTCGCCCACAAACAATTAAACAATGATCTTTAAATATTATTATTGCACTATAGATCAGTTTTGATGATTGTCATATGGAAAAAATGTAAATTCTTGAAATTGTTAAAATAGTATTTCATTTATGGAATATTTTTTCTATATCATATAACTTATTTGAAATTAAAATATAAATAAAATCATGAAACAAAGGAAAAATAAACTAAATTTTCTCATCTTGTTAAAATAAAGAATTGTTAAATTTTACATATTGCCGTTGGCTATCTTTTAAAAACTTATAAATTTTGTTGAAAAATTCAATTTCCTATATAACTGAATTTTCGTACGAATATATTTTATAATAATATTTAAAAATTTTCACGATATTTTCCGTGAAAATTTCTTTTGTCATTTTTTTGAAAAATGTACATTACAACGAATTTCATTTATGTATATTCAAAACTTATTTCTTATAGAAAATATTGTCTTCAGCGTCTCATAAGAATTTGAATAAATGTGAAGTAATTGAATATACTCGTAGTTCTCTTACACTAGGTATGCATTATATGTACTCGTAGTTATTCTAGGATATTATATGAATTCAAGAAAGAACGACTTTTAAGATGGAAAATTATTTTTTGATAAACATAGAACCTTGCCAAATATAAAAGATCAAAAATATCACTTTAATATTATTATAGATTGTAATTTGCTTGAGTGAATTATTCTAGCTTATTTTTGTTTCAATTAAAAACACAATAGAAGTTTGCAGATACAATTTCCGACTCTAGTTTTAGATTATTTAACATGAATTTCATTCAAACTTTTCCTCGAAATTTTCGAAATTTTCGAAGTTTATATAGTTTTCATTTCATTCTTTTTTATGAGAAATTTTATTTCGTTTTGAAATTATATATATTTTGATTGTTTCTAGAAACTTCTTCGCTCTAGCTACACTCACTAAATCCAAAATGGTTACTAGTTGTTATGTTATTCAACATAAGTTATTAAATTACATGCTATTAGATCGATAAGAATGTTTTCGTATTTAAATCAAATAGCATGAATTTCCTCAAAATTATATTTTTGGACTTATTTAGTGACCTTTTAGAGAACGAGGACAAAAGATTTGATAATTATTGCTAAAAAGTAAAGAAATTTCTAGCATAACATGATAAAAGTGTTCCAATCAAATAACCTTTTTATAATTTTAAAGTCAACTCCGAATGATGTGATTTATTTTATTATTCTAATTTTAAAGCCCTTATCAAATTTTTTCTCCTTTTTCTGAACTTTTAAATTACAGTTCATTAAATTTTGATAATTAAAAAAGTATTAATTTTATTTTTCAGACCTGTTTTTAATAATAAATTTTGATATCATTAAAACTTCAAATGTTTTAAGAAAATTCCATTAATTTTTTATTAAAAATTTTGATAAGAATTCGAAGAAAATTACAAATCAACTACATATAAGAAGTAAGAATTAAAACAGGGGTTTTCAGACCATATAACACAGTCTATTTTAGAAACTTAGATTAAATTAAAAATTATTATTTGAGCCAAATCCCATATGTTGATGAAATTTAGAGTACAAAAATTGTATGCCTATTGTCTGCAAATAGATTACAATTCCTAGTTTTGATACCGTTCGTATAAAAATGCGGATAACACTGTACTTAATCACATCATAAGCATTGACATATGACATTTTATTCAGAAATTTAATGATAATATGGAAGAATTCGGACTATAAAATACCGCACTAATGCCAGAACTGGTTCAGTTTATTCCGTTTGCAGAAGAAACCAATCGATTTTGTTGGCTAAAAGACAAGTTCATTTTAAATAAGTAGTAAAAATGGTTGGATTGAAAACGTTTTCGATATTATTATTTTGCATTTTAATTTATGTGCAAAGAAGTACGAGCGAAAGTGACTTTATCGACAAACTTGCCCGTGAAGTTGGTGAGCTTAGAAATGAAACCGATCTGTTTTGGAAAGACTATTCACCGGAAGATGTTAAAGCAAAGCAAGCCGAAATAATGAAAAACTTTATTGACACGTCTGTAGAACCTTGTGAAAGTTTCTTTAAGTACGCATGTGGAAATGGGAAAAAATACACTCCATTCCACAACGAAAAGGAAGAGAAAACTTCAATTTTTGGACGATATGGTAAATTCATGTTCAACTTAGTAAGAGCTATAAATTTATTGAATGATCAATATAAGGATATCAAGGATGAAAATTCTGCCGAAGGGAAACTGAAGATATTTTATTCATCTTGCATTAAAGAAAAAGAAGATACTACTAATGTTGTCCCCGATCGGCTTCGTTATTATTCCTATGTTCCTGAAATTATTAACAACAAATGTTTCGAAGTTGTAGAAAAAAATTTATATCCGCTTCTAGGAGCATTCTTCATTAAAAATTCTTTCGACAGAAACAGTGATGAAGTGGTTAACAAAATATCAACAGCATTAGTGAAAACTTTAGTTTCTGATATCAATCAGGCCCAATGGATTGAAAGTGATGCCAAGAAGGCCATTCTAAATTATTTAAATGAGGTGAATGTTAAATCTGGAATTGATCTATTTTCAGACGAAGTATTCGATAAAATCTATGCCGATCTAAAAGTTACTCCGAATGATTATAAGGCAAATTTAGTTAATATTGAACAATTCAACTCTAATAAGGAATTGAGCGAATATCGTTTTGATGAAACCTTGTCATATTATTATCAAGGCAAAGAAGAAAAAAATATTTTAAATCTTCCAATATTCGAATTACAACCACCAAATTTCCATCGGTATTTCCCAAAATCGCTATATGGAAGTGTTGGCACTGAAATTGCGTACAAGTTAATCACAAGTTTTCCTGAATTTGAATTAGGAGATAAAGTGAAAGAGTTGGATACATGCTTGCGAAATGAAATGAATTCGTATGGAAGTGAATCTTATGATTTCTTTAGACGGGATTTTGGTAAATCGAATCCTGATAAAGTTATTACTGAGTATTTTTCAATTCAGAAAGCATATAATACTTATGAGAAATGGTTAGAAAATTCCGAGAATTCTGAGAATGAGAAATTAACAGGACTTGATTTGAATCCTAAACAATTATTCTTCCTAAATTACGCTCAAAATCGTTGCGCATGGAATAATGAAAAACTGGACGAATCACAAAATATATTTTTGACGAATTTTGAAAAATTCGCAGAAGTTTATTCTTGTCCAATTGGCAGCGGAATGAATCCAGAGAAGAAATGTAAAGTGACATAAAAAATATGGATTTATAAATTGTCTTCAAGAATAAATAATATTTTGAATAAACTTTAGTTTTCGCATGTTTGTTTTTATTATATTTAAATTTTTAAATTTTCAAACACAAATTATAGGCATCGCTCAGAAATCGCTTTCTATTCTTGATTAATTTCCGTTTTTAGTATTTCAAGATTTCCTAAAGATTGTTGTTTATATAATTTCGATATTTTCTTCGTAATATAGAAAATTTAATTTAATGAAAGTGAATCTTTTAATTATTGAAATTCAAAAGTACTTAAAATACAGCCCTTTTTTAAAAATCCATGAGTTTTTAAAATCACATGGAAATGGCAGAATTCTTGCAGGAATTTAATGTCCCGAACCATAAAATCATTACGGAAATTTTTAAAAATGTTCTGCACACGACTTATATTCCAATAACTCAACCCTAAACCTTGTTTTTTGAAACTATTATGTTGATCATCGGAATTTAATTGTTATTTAGTTTTCAAAAGTTTGTTTAGAAATCCAAATAGTTATGTTTGTATTAAAAACTCGAAAGAAGTTCTCAGATAAACTTTCTAAATAGAGTTTTAGATTATTAAAACATGAATTTCGTTTTGTTAGCAACTTTTGGAAATTATCAAGTTTTCAGTCCATTCTTTTCACTAATTTTATTTTAGTTTGAAATTGTATTTTGATTGTCTCTAAAATATCTTCGTTTTGAAATCATCAAATCCAAAAGGATTACTATTGTCGTCGAAGAAATCAATATGTCTCATCTGAACAACGCCTAAATTTTAGAACATGCTATCGGAACCGTGTAAGAAAGTTTTCATATTAAAATAAAATAGCGCGAATTTCTGTGTGTTTAAATTATAAAAGGTATCTCAAAATTATAGTTATGGACTTAGTTAGTCACATTTTGGAGAACGAGGACAAAATATTTGATAATTGTTACCAAAAAAATAAGAAATTTCCAGCACTTCTGTCATATAAGTGTTCCAATCAAATAACCTTTTTATAATTTTAAAGTCAACGATGGATGTTTACATAATTCGGGAAATTTGAGTTTACTCTGATTGATGTTATTTATTTTATTCTTCTATTTTTAAAGCCTTATCAAATTTTTCCTCCTTTTTCTGAACCTCCAAATTACAGTTCATTAAATTTTGATAATCAGAAAAATATTAATTTTATTTTTTAGAGCTTTTTTTCATTCATTTAAATAAATTTTGTTAGCATTAAAATTTTAATTCTCCCAAAAAGTCGATCAATTCACTACAAAATATTTTTATTAAAAATTTGATAAGAATTCCAATAAAACTACAAATCAGCTACAAGTCAGAATTCCACTTTAAAACAGGGCTTTTCCGGCTATCTAAAAATTATTATTTGAGCTAAAATTTAGAGTGCGTACACATACCTCTAATAGTTGCTCTAGGCTTCTACCGCCTACAAAGAGACTAGAATTCTGGGTTTTGAAACCGTTCCTGTCTAAATGCGGATAACCGAAGTATGAGTAATGGTTAAGTACCCAAAGTTAGCGAAGCAACCAGAATAAGTACAAAAAAGCACGTGAATGACTATTAAAACTCTTATTTTTTTCTAGTATTGGTCCATTCCCATATAAATTTCAAATTTCCCTTTCACCCATATGTAGAATATATAGCTACCTACATCAGCAGTGGATAGATAATTTTTTGGAAAATTACAGTCAGAATCTGAAAAACGTCGTCACGATGCAGATAGAAAGTTGGGTACTTTCTAGTTACTTATTTGTTGGGATAGCACTGTACTTAATTACGTCATTTACATATGACATTTTATTCAAAAATGAAGTGATAATAAGAAAGAATTCGGATTATAAAGTACTATACTGAGCCCAGAACTCATTCAGTTTATTCCGTTTCCAGAAGAAAACAGTCGATTTTGTTTGGTAAAAGACAATTAATTTGAAATTATTAGTAAAAATGGTTGAATTGAAAACGTTTTCGATTCTTTTATTTTGCATTTTAATTTATGTGCAAAGAAGTACGAGCGAAAGTGACTTTATTGACAAAATGGCTCGTGAAATTAGTGAGCTTAGAAATGAAACCGATATGTTTTGGAAAGACTATTCACCAGAAGATGTTAAAGCGAAGCAAGCTGAAATAATGAAAAACTTTATTGATTCCTCTGTAGAACCCTGTGAAAGTTTCTTTAAGTATGCATGTGGAAATGGGATAAAATACACTCCGTTAAACGACGAAAAGGGAAACAAAAGTTCAATTTTTACACGATATGGCAAATTCTTGTTCAATTCTGCAAGAGCTATAAATTTACTGAATGAGCAATATAAGGATATCAAGGATGAAAATTCCGCCGAAGGGAAACTGAAAATATTTTATTCATCTTGCATTAATGCAAAAGAAGTTACTACTGATGTTAACTCCGACTTGATTCTTTTTTTTTCCCGTGTTCCCGAAATTATTCATAACAAATGTTTTGAGGTTATAGAAACAAACTTATATCCACTTCTAGGAGCATACTTCATTAAAAATTATTGCGATAAAAATAGTGATGAAGTGGTTAACAAAATATCAACAGCATTAGTGAAAACTTTAGTTTCTGATATAAGTCAGGCACAATGGATTGAAAATGATGCCAAGAAAGCCATTCTAAATTATTTAAATGAGGTGAATGTTAAATCTGGAATTGATCTATTTTCAGACGAAGTACTCAATAAAATCTATGCAGATCTGAAAGTGACTCCGAATGATTATAAGGCAAATTTAGTTAATATTGAACAATTCAACTCTAATAAGGAACTGAGGAAATATCGTTTTGGTGAAGCATTGTCATATTATTATCAGGGTAAAGAAGAACAAAATATTTTGTACTTTCCAATATTCAACTTACAACCACCAAATTTCCATCGGTATTTCTCAAAATCGCTATATGGAAGCGTTGGCACTGAAATTGCGTACCAGATAATCACAAGATTTCCTAAATACGAATTAGGCGATAAAGTGAAAAAGTTGATTACTTGCTTGCGAAATGAAATGAGTTCGTATGGAAGGGAATCTTTTGATTTCTTTAGACGGGATATTGATAAATCGAATGCTGATATAGTTCTTACTGAGTATTTTTCAATTCAGAAAGCATATAATACTTATGAGAAATGGTTAGCAAATTCCGATAGTTCCGAGAATGAGAAATTAACAGGACTCGATTTGAATCCTAAACAATTATTTTTCTTGAATTACGCTCAAAATCGTTGCGCATGGAATAAAGAAAAACTGGACGAATCACAAAATATATTTTTGACGAATTTTGAAAAATTCGCAGAAGTTTATTCTTGTCCAATTGGCAGCGGAATGAATCCAGAGAAGAAATGTAAATTGACATCATAAATATGGAATCATAAATTGTCTTCAAGAATAAATAATATTTTGAATAAACTTTAGTTTTGGCATGCTTGTGTTTGTTATATTTTAGTATAAAATTTTTTTAATTTTTAGCAACGATAATTAGTCCATATGGTTACGTTAAATGAAAATTTGAACTTCTAATAATATGACATCTGAAAAACAACTTTAATATTTTGAAGTAATCAAGGAAAAACGCCAGCAAAAATAAGGAAACTTTCGGTTTTTATAGTTTAAATTTCATTTTTATTATTATTCCATATACGAAATAGAATAAAATAATTTTGTATTGTATTATATATTCTTTAGAACTCAATGTGAGTGCTTCTTCTTATTTTTAATAGGTATGGTAAAAAAAATTGTTTTTGCGCCTTGAGGAAGGTATTTAGTTACGAGTGACTAACCGAATCTTAAGAGGGACGGTATACATTAATTATACATTTATTGATGATAAATAAGACGCGATCCACTTAGTTCTTATCCACTATCCTGTTATATCCTTTGAAAATGAAGGAAACAAGAACTCGGCGCAAAATAAGGAAAGAAAATTAATATTTTTCATTAAAAGGAAATAAATGACCTATAAACTAAGTATGGGAGTAGTCTGTCTTACAACGTTTCTATAAGATAATTGTAGCAACCGAGAGCATGAATATTCTCATGGAATTGGTGCTAAGAGAGGAATGGGACAAAAAACAAAGAAGTTTTAAAAAAAATTTCACTCCAAACAAGAAAGACATGGTGATTAACTTTTGTATGAGTTAGTATTTTAAATTTACATAAAAAAAACTGATATTTAAGAGTAGGTGAGTGTATGGAAAAGTCCAGAAACTATTTTGGATATAACGTGACTTATTTATAGAATGGTTAGAATTTATGTATTAAGCCTAAAATTAGTCAACATCTAGTTTACTTGCTAAAATTTATATTTATCTCTGTTGCACTAACATGATATAATCTAAAAAAGAAGATAGAAAGTTAAAAAGAATGGAGTTAGAATTTCTGTGTATTTTTATTGAAAAATCCGCCTAAAAAAATCAGGGCGGCAGCAAAATGTCATATATTTCTAAAAATAAACTCGTCAGTTTTCACATCTTCTTAGAAAGCCTTCTAAAGCATTCTAAAGATTGGTTTCTATTTATAAGATGCAAATAAAATTGTGCATCCAAATTATCTTTTTTGAATGATGCTAATTGAAAGAAAAATACACGGTTTGAAATTTTTAGAAATTTTGTACTACAAATATTTCCTTCTTTTCCTTTTTGGAAGCATTTATAAAGTTGCATTCGCTCGTGCCAATTAGCGGATGCAACTCTCTAAATACTTCCAAAATGCTGGGAAATAAATATGAATTATTTAATAACGTATACACCTTTGTATGCCATATTATTTACCATACATGGCCACATTTCATAATATTTTCTTTTACTTGAATGAAAGCGAATATTTGAATTATGGTAATTCATAAGGAATTCAAATACAGCTTTTTTTATGGACTTAGTTAGTCACCTTTTGGAGAACGAAGACAAAATATTTGATAATTGTTACCAAAAAAATAAGAAATTTCCAGCACTTCTGTCATATAAGTGTTCCAATCGAATAACCTTTATATAATTTTAAAGTCAACGATGGATGTTTACATAATTCGGGAAATTTGAGTTTACTCTGAATGATGTGATTTATTTTAATCTTCTATTTTTAAAGCCTTATCAATTTTTTTTACTTTTTCTGAACTTCCAAATTACAGTTCAAGAAATTTTGATAATCAGAAAAATATTAATTTTATTTTTTAGAGCTTTTTCTCATTAATTTAAATAAATTTTGTTAGTATTAAAATTTTAATTCTCAAAAAAGTCGATTAATTCGGTACAAAATATGTTTATTAAAAATTTGATAAGAATTCGAATAAAACTGCAAATCAGCTACAAGTTAGAATTCCATTTTAAAACAGGGCTTTTCAGACTATCTAAAATTTATTATATAAGTCCAAATTCCATATTCTGATTTGTTGCTGAAATTAAGAGTACGTGGACATACTGATGATAACTTTGCAGGCCTATTGTCTGCAAATTGACTACAATTCTGGGTTTTGAAACCGTTCATGTAAAAACGCGGATAACCGAAATATGAGTAATGATTTAGTACCCAAAGTAAGCGAAGCAACCAGAAAAAGTACAAAAAAGCACTTTAATGACTTTTAAAACTCTTCTTTTTACTAGCATTGATCCATTCCCAAATAAATTTCAATACGTTCTTCCGTGCTTACATCATATTTTCCTTTGACCTTTACGTATAATATATAGCTACCTATGTCAGCAGTGGATAGAAAATTGTTTGGGTTACAGTCAAAATCTGAAAAGCCTCGTCACGGTAGAGATAGGAAGTTGGGTACTTCCTAGTTACTTATTTTTTGGGATAGGCCTGTAGGTAATCATGTCATTAAGATATGACATTTCATTCAAAAATTTAATGATAATAAGAAAGAATTCGGATTATAAAGTACTACACTGAGCCCAGAACTGGTTCAGTTTATTCCGTTTCCAGACGAAAACAGTCGATTTTATTTGGTAAAAGACAATTAATTTGATATTAGTGGTAAAAATGGTTCAATTGAGAACGTTTTCGATATTATTATTTTGCATATTAATTTATGTGGAAGGAAAAACGAGCGAAAGTGACTTTTTGGATCAAATGGCCCGTGAAGTTAGTGAGCTTAGAAATGAAACCGATATGTTTTGGAAAGACTATTCACCGGAAGATGTTAAAGCGAAGCAAGCTGAAATAATGAAAAACTTTATTGACTCGTCTGTAGAACCTTGCGAAAGTTTCTTTAAGTATGCATGTGGAAATGGGATAAAATATACTTCGTTCCGCGACGAAGAGGGAAACAAAAGTTCAATTTTTACACGATATGGCAAACTCATGGTGAATTCTGCAGGAGCTATAAATTTATTGAATGATCAATATAAGGATGTCAAGGATGAAAATTCTGCCGAAGGGAAACTGAAAATATTTTATTCATCTTGCATTAAAGAAAAAGAAGATACTACTAATGTTGTCCCCGATCGGCTTCGTTTTTATTCCTATGTTCCTGAAATTATTAACAACAAATGTTTCGAAGTTGTAGAAAAAAGTTTATATCCGCTTCTAGGAGCATTCTTCATTAAAAATTATTTCGATAAAAATAGTGATGAAGTGGTTAACAAAATATCAAAAGAATTAGTGAAAACTTTAGTTTCTGATATAAATCAGGCACAATGGATTGACAGTGATGCCAAAAAAGCCATTCTAAATTATTTAAATGAGGTGAATGTTAAATCTGGAATTGATCTATTTTCAGACGAAGTATTCGATAAAATCTATGCAGATCTAAAAGTTACTCCGAATGATTATAAGGCAAATTTAGTTAATATTGAACAATTCAACTCTAATAAGGAATTGAGCGAATATCGTTTTGAAGAAAGTTTGTCATATTATTATCAAAGCAAAGAAGAAAAAAATATTTTAAACTTACCAATATTCAACTTACAACCCCCAAATTTCCATCGGTATTTCCCAAAATCGCTATATGGAAGCGTTGGTACTGAAATTGCCTACAATTTAATCAGAAGTTTTTCTAAATTTGAATTAGGCAATAAAGTGAAAGAGTTGGTTACTTGCTTGCGAAATGAAATGAGTTCGTATGGATGGGAATCTTTTGATTCCTTTAGACGGGATATTGATACATCGAATGCTGATATAGTTCTTACTGACTATTTTTCAATTCAGAAAGCATATAATACTTATGAGAAATGGTTAGAAAATTCCGAGAATTCTGAGAATGAGAAATTAACAGGACTTGATTTGAATCCTAAACAATTATTTTTCTTAAATTACGCTCAAAATCGTTGCGCATGGAGTGATGAAAAACTGGACGAATCACAAAATATATATTTGACGAATTTTGAAAAATTCGCCGAAGTTTATTCTTGTCCAATTGGCAGTGGAATGAATCCAGAGAAGAAATGTAAATTGACATCATAAATATGGATTTATAAATTGTCTTAAATAAAAATGTTGATAAACTTTACTTTTTAGTTGTACTTTTTATTTAATTTTCGTTTTCAAAATAAGAAACGCAAATTATAGAAATTACTCAGGTGACATTTTATGTTGAATTTGTGTTGTGAATTTTTCAACTTTACCTAACGCTCGCTCGTTTTAAAATTGTCCATATTATCATCAAATTGTAAAAATTTTTCGTAAATAAATAGGTGAAATAGTTCTAAGTTATATAATTAATAAGCATTATATGGAAAGAAGAAAAAAAGTGAAATTGGCAAAGCCATAGTTCGAATTTCTAAAACGACGGAGTATTCTGTTCCAAACGGATGAATTATTGCCATTCAGCTCCTAAGCTACTAAAATATTGATATTCATAATTAAAGCGAAAATATAACAGTTGAAGATTAAATCTCGTCCTAGCTGGAATGAGAAGGTAAAAATGTGAAAACAGTGTTTGTGAGAAAATCACTACAAAATAATTGCCTTTCTTTTTAATAGTACAGAGACGAGAGAATTAAAAAATTTCCTAGGACCAAGGACTCAGATCAAAATAGTTTGAAAATATGTCGCATGTTTCCATAATTTTAATTTAACCAATTAAAAAAGATGCATATTTTCAGGCGGATATGAAAATTAATTTTGATAAAGATAGTGATAGTGATATTTGCTATTACCGGATTTTAATTGGTTTTTGGTATTTTTTAAAATTAATTTCAAGAATTAAAAGTAAAATTTGTCGGGTTAGTAATTTGATAAGTACTTTATTAATAATTAGATTTAAAACTACGGTTTTCATACGATTTTGATAATCGGGGTACTTCAATGAAACAGATAAATAGATTTATATACTACAAATTTTAACAAACTTTAAATTAAATTAAGTTACAAAGGTGAAAATCAATTGTGCAATTAGAAATTATTTATTATTTCCAATCCGTATTTTGAATTGAATAATAATAAAAATTATTAGTTTTAATATACCTAAATGTCCTAACACTATGAAACACTAGTTAGTTGAGGCACTTAATTTGGGAATGTATTCAATTAGACTACAATTCCTGGTAGGAATCTTCTTTACCATATTATGCGGAAAACGCTGTATTTAATTACGCCATAGAACTTGACATATTAATATAAAATTTAAATGATAATACATAAAATTTGATACTGTTTTAATTGAAGCCAAAAAGTTTATCAAATACCGCACTAAGTTCAAACTTGTTCTAGTTTAGTTCGCTTTATTTACAGAAACAGTCCAATACGAATTTTAAATTGTTGGGTCGAAAACATTTCCATTATTATTGTTTTCTATATTGATTTATGTGAATGCCAATCCAATCGAAATTGAGTTGATCGACAAATTGGGCAAAAATTTACGTGAATTTAGGAATAAAACGGATTTATTTTAGAAATTTTTTAAGTGTTTAAGATGTTTCATTTAGCAATTCTAAATAGTGAAAAAGTACATGAAACTATCAGTGAACCCTTATGAAGATTTTTTTCAATACACATGCAATGATCAATAAAAGGAAAATTCTGCGTTAATGAAAGAAAAAATAATAATAATAATAAGGCAGCAACTTCATGCTTCGATGTTATAGAATAAAATTTACTTTTTCTTCTAGGAGCATTCTTCATTAAAAGTTATTTAGATAGAAATAGTAATGAAGTTATCAACGAAATATCAACGGAAGTAATGGAAAATTTGGTTTCTGATTTGTATCAAACGTAATGGCTTGAAAATGATGTCAAAAAGGCCACAGGAAATTATTTAAATGAAAAGAAAATTGAGTTAGGAATTGATCTGTTTTCAGAAAGAATATTCAATAAAGATTATGCAGATCTAAAAGTTACTCTAAATGACTGTAAATGTATTCAACTTACAACTAATTTAACTAAAATTTAACTCTAGTAGCAGCTGCCATGGCTATACAACAAGAAATATACACAGTCAGAAAGATATTGTTATCAAAATAGTTGGAACTACATATATACAATAGTAATAGTACTTTGACTTTTTAATATATATCCTTACCCAAATTGCGGTACGACGCTTTCATTAACTTTTACTTATTGAAGTGAAACTTCTTATGTCACGGTAGAGTAACTTCGCATGTTGGAGAATAGGAGCATAATGAAAATTGAAAGTCATTAATAATTCGGTCAATAATGGACTAATTTGCATAAAACTTGGAATGTATATTCTGGATAGACTAACAGAAAATATTGAATATGTCTCCACCCAATGAGGGATTGCGGGGTGCGAAAATAGAAAAGGGTCAATAACTTTGTAAAAAATTGGGAAATATTAAATTTACTTTTATATTCTAAATTCGCGGGCACCAGCTAGTTCATAATAAAGATATATTTTCAATTATAAATAACTTTACATATTTCAATTTTTAAACTATTTGTTTAGTCTACAAATTTCGTATGTCTCCATCCTTGGCGTTTTAATGCTAATGCGCGGGCGACCTCGAACTCACTTTTTTTTACTTTTGCATTTGTATAAGTTCAGTGTTTCGTTTTAAAATTTTTATCAATCATTTTTATTTCTAGGAACTTGGAAACAAGAGGTCATCATATTTTAATAATCATAAAACTTTTTTATACCCTATTGTGGGTATTACCGATTTTGATGAAATTTACAGTACGAGTTGGTTACTCCTTAACTAGATTTGTTATTGTATATATTTCAGCGAAAACGAGAGAGAGAGAGAGAGAAGTTATAAAGCAAAAATCAGGGTGACCAAGAAATTGAAATTGAAAATTTGTAGAGCAATTTTGTTCAAATTATTTATACACATTTGGTCTGTTTTATTTGCCACTTGCACTGGGGTAGAGCAAATTTTTACATTGAAAACAAAAACAACAAAAGTGCAAATCCTACACTACTTTCAGACCAGAGGTAACTCTCACACCGAAATTAGTTCAGTTTTCTACCATAAAAGTGTATTAGCTAAAAGTTTTTCATTCCATTTCAATATGATTGGTAAAGCAGCACTGAATTAAAGCTTTATCCTACTCCTGCTCGTTTTATTTGCCACTAACCCTGCTCCGGTGTAGGGTATGGCAAATAAAACAGACGTATTGATTACATAAATAAGCGATTATATATTAAATTTCACTAAAATCAGTTCAAGGATAGTAGAGAAGAAAATAGTTGTAGGCGAAAATAAGACTGTTCATAAAGTTTTTCTGATGCACTTCAAAAATGAATCTACTGATTTGAATAAACTTTGCAGAAAATATTTGTGCTTTCAGGTCCTAGGCTAGAGAATAGAGTAAATGTAAAGTAGATGAAAAGAAGTTATGCAGAATAAGACTTGAAATGTTATAAGTTTTTGCTGTTTGGCCAGTCTTGTTTCTATCATAGAGTATCAAAAAAATGGGTACAAGCCGATTTTCAGTTTTTCCAAATTTTGAGCCTCTTTTATAAAACGTAATTAATATGTTATCATTAAAGCTAAAAGTCGAATCCGACTTGATAACAATGTAATATAAACTCATATATTTGAAAGGCCTATGCAAGTACGTCAAAACCGTTGACTTCAATGGAACGTTTTAACGACAATACCGTGTTTTTCATAGAGTCTTTTTGCGTTACATTCAATTGGCTAATGCTTTTAATCAGACTGAAAAACCTTATAAAATTCGGACGGCAGAATTTATTGACTTCAGTTTTAGTTCATTTGCGAAGAGAAAATATTTAACTGTGTTTGCTGAAATTCCATAAAGTTTGGTTAAAAATTTAAAATGTCTCGATTCAGAATATTTTCATTATTATACATTTGTGTTGTGATTTGTGGTGTGAAAGGAAATCCAATTAAAGATGAAGCTCTACCACCACATCGTTTCCTGGTGTTTAGAAATGAAACCGATATGTTCTGGAAGGATTCCTCGCTGGAAGATATTAAATTGAGACAATCTGAAATAATGCAGAAATATATTAATCTACTCGAAAATCCCTGCGACGATTACTTTGAGTACGCATGTGGAAATTGGATATTTTACAATGAATTCAACATGGAAGCGAAATATGGCGGTTCCATTTTCAAACGATATGGCAATTTTATGTTCAACACAGCTAGATCTGTAAATTTATTGCATGAACAATACAAGGATATCAAGGATGAAAATTCTGCCGAAGGAAAACTGAAAATGTTTTATTCATCTTGCATTAATGAAAATAAGAAGAATAAAACAGATTTGGTAGCATTCTTGAAAGCATTTAAACCGTATATTGAATCCGAAGTTAACCCCATAGATTGGTTGAAGTTAGCTACTTTTGCAGTGAAAACCAATATTCCACTTTTATTCAACATTAACTTAAATGAAACAGCACATTCGATTGAACTCTCGTTTGTTGAAAAACCAGCTCATGGAGATGAATATAAGAGATTTATTAAAAACATTCTATTATTGTTTGGACACTCAGAAGATGAATCGGATCAAGTGGTAAAAGACATTTTAGATGTTCACAAATCATTGAAAGTAACACATCTTGGATCAAGTCAAGAATTATTATCGATTGATGAATTAATTCTAAACTATCCCGACATTAATTGGAAAACTTATTTTGCAAGTCTTTTCAACAAAGATGAAGTCACTTTAGATTTATCCCAAAAAATTAATCTAATTAATAGAGATCAATTTGAGAATGGAATTAAAGTAATTAAAGAAACGGATCCAAAAAAACTTATAATTTATATGATGTGGGAAATATTAAAGAACTTCATTCAATTCTTTGATAGCTGTTATAAAAACTTATTAGAAAATTTTCAAAGTCAATCTATGAATATGAGATCGAAAGATTTTCCGGAAATCTTTGAAAACCCATGTTTTACCGAATTAGATTCTGACTTGCATCCTCTTCTAGAAGCATTCTTCCTTAAGAATAATTTCGATAAACGTAGTGATGAAGTATTTAATCGGATATCGACAGAATTAAAGAAAACTTTGATTTCTGGTACAAGTCAGGCTAAATGGCTTCGACAAGATCAAAAAGAAACTGCTTTAAATTATTTAAATGAATTGAAAATTACATCTGGAATTGAAGAATTTTCAGAAGAAAAATTCAATAAAATTTATTCTAATTTCAAAATTACTCCGAATGATTATTTCGCAAACATATTCAATGTACGACATTTTAATTTTAATCAAAAACTTACTAATTTTAATTTGATAAAAAGTGAATCAAACAACCTAATAGATTATCCAATAATCGACTTACAACCACCAAATTTCCATCCTAATTTTCCGAATGCAATTCTTTATGGAAACGTTGGCACTGAAATTATGTACAGGTTAATTGCAGGTTTTCCAAAAATTGATTTTACCGTAAAAATGAATGATTTGAATGAATGTTTGCGAAATAAAATGGACTCATATGGAGACGATAGTTTACAGAACTATAGATTAAATCCTTTTGGAAAAGATATTAACTCTGAAAAATTTATAATAGAAATGGCATCTATTCAGAAATCATTTAATACTTATGTGAAATGGTTAGAAAATTCCAATAGTTCTGAGAATGAGAAATTACCAGGACTTGATGCAAATGCCAAACAATTATTCTTCTTAAGTTACGCTCAAAATCGTTGCAGATGGAAAAATGGAAAACTGGATAAATCACAAAATACATTTTTAATGAATTTTGAAAAATTCGCAGAAGTTTATTCTTGTCCAATTGGCAGCGGAATGAATCCAGAGAAGAAATGTAAAATAGAATATTAATTAAATGATTTATAATTTTTAAATATATTTAATTTAATTTAAGTTTTGAATTTTTGTGATGTTTGGAAAATTTTCAATTTCATAACAATAATAATAAATTATAGAAATTCGTTAATAGTTGTTGTCGTTAATCGTTGTTCGATTTGTGTTTTGCAGGATTTTTTCTTATAAACTAAATAAGATATTTAGAAATACATTCGCCCCTCAATTTACGCGCTATATACACAATTTTTTTTATCCGATATTAATTTATACGATCTCATTTTACTCCAAATTATATTATTCTATTTAATGACACGAAAATTCTTACTTGACTTCATAAGGACTTGAAGTAAACTGCAAGCGAACGCATGCGCCAATGGAATCGAATTAAGTTGACTTCCCTTAAGTCGATTAGAAAATTTCATCGTAAGAAAAAGGCGAGGGAACACCACTTCCGAAATTAATTTGAAATTAATTTTTATGTCTTTGACCCCAGTTTCAAATTTAAAGTTCGATTTCAAGTTTTTCGATTGAGCCAATTGTAATGAAACGTTTAATTAATTACTTTTACTAATGTCGACATTGATTTTCTAACAACACTTGTTTTTTTGAATCTAGTATTTAGTATCTAGTATTTTTTTTTACTGGCGGACTCTAATTAACGAGCTTATAAAGCATGCAACGGATACTCTTCGTTAATCGAAAGCCAAGTATAAAACTAAAAAATATTCAAAATCTTTAATTCTTTGTTAACCTCAGAAATTTCCAACATATTTTAAATTAAAATATTACTAACTTAAATACATATTTAAAAGTTTAACAAATTCGGGAGTCCATTTAGACACCCATAAATAAAGGAAAAAACTGTTGATCCTGGCTTTGTAGTCTTAAGAACACAGTGATAACCGGTACAATATTTCCGGGACTTTTTTCTGACTTTGGATGAATTTCACTGGATTTAGAATTTGTTTAAAAAATATTTTTATTTTTTTAAATTTTTTAATTATGGGTCATCAAATTTTGATAGTCAAAAAAAAAAATATTAATTGCAATTTTTTTTTAGACCTATTAAATTTCTATAAATTTGTTATCACAGACGTTTTGAAAGTCGAATCAAGTTCATAGATTTGGACATAAATTCAGAATCAATTATTTCTGTTTACAAATTTGATTAGTTTTCCAAAAAATAACAAATAAAGTTTTAGACACAAAAAAACTGGTTTTGTGCATAATTTTTATAATCCGAAAGATGCATTATTAAAGTCTGAGCGGGTTTAAATAGTCGCCGAAACAGAGTCGGAATCATAAAATTCAATTAAGTTTGAATTTCATCAAAAAATCATGGATGTTATAATATTCTAATCAAGCTGCGGTGAAATCGCGTGTATTTAGATTCGTCTGAATTTTCGATTCAATTTCATATACGATTTAAGTTTTAAAATGTTTTCGATTCGGTCTTTGCTGATTCCAAATTGGTTGGTCGAATAGTATTTTCGATGCGATTGAGTTCAAATCCAAGTATACGATTCCACTCCTGATTACACCTCGATCGAGAAATATACGATACGACTTTCGTATTACTAAATGATATAAAAAATACAATGTAGTGTGAAATGTCTATAATTCCAGCTCTTGTTTAGTCGGTTAGTTCGAAATATAATGGTAAACACGCTTAGTGCTGAAATTAATTTTAATTTTTGGTATACAAACCCTGTATTTAATTGGAACGAACACCTTGACATATGACATTTCTAAATACGAAATTTTAATGATGATCCCAAATAGTTATGATCAAGCTTTTATCAGTCGAATCGAAAATTTATAAAATACGGCGCTTTGACCAGAATTCATTTAATTTAGTTTAGTTGCAGAAAGAAGATAGTTGATTATATTTGATAAAATTTAATAAAGTTTAATTAATAATTAAAAATGGCTCATTTGAGAACATTTGTAATATTATCATTTTGTTTTGTGATTTGTTTTGTGAAAGTAAAATCAAGTCCAATTGATATTGAAGAGAAAGAGGCAATTGTATTTCGTGAATTTAGAAATGAAACCGATTTATTCTGGAAAGATTACTCACTCGAAGAAATTAAATCGAAACAATCTGAACTAATGCAGTCCTACATTAATCCATCTATAAATCCTTGTGATGATTACTTTGAATATGCTTGTGGAAATGGTTTTAAATATAATTCGTTCAGCATAGAAGATACATATAGTGGTGCTCGTTTTACACGATATGGAAAATTCATGTTCAACGCAGCAAGAGCTATAAATCTATTACATGAACAATATGAAGATAATAAAGATGAAAATTCTGCTGAAGGAAAATTGAAAATGTTTTATGCTTCTTGCATTAATGAAAATATAAAGAATGATAAGAAACAGGCCGTTTGGAAATATGTTCCTGAAGTCTATGACAATCCATGTTTCGAGGTTGTAGAAACAAATTTTTATCCTCTTCTTGGAGCATTCTTCATTAAAAATTATTTCGATAAAGCTAGTGAAGAAACTATTAAGCGTGTATCAACGGATATTAAAAATACTTTACTTTATGATGTAAGTCAGGTTAAATGGTTGCCTAATGATGACAAAGAAGCTATTACAAAATATTTAACTGAAGTAGAAGTTAAATCAGGAATTGAATTATTTTCCGATGAAAAATTCAATGAAATCTATTCAGATCTAAAAGTTATTCCGAACTATTATAGTAAAAATTTATTATATGTAAAAGAGTTCAATTCTAATAGAACATTTAAAGAATATAATTATAATGAAGGTTTGGCATATTACTATCAAGGTAAAATAGATAAAAAATTAATAAATCTTCCAATATTCGATTTACAACCACCAAATTTCCATCAAAATTTCCCAAATGCAATTCTATTTGGTAGCGTTGGAACTGAAATGTTACACCATTATATCGCAGCTTTATTATTCATTGATTTGAAAGATAGAAAAACTGATTTAAAAACATGTTTGAAAAATCAAATTGACGCGTATGGAAAAGATGCATTTGATGACTACCGCTTTGGTTTTCCTGAAGACGCTGTTTCTGATAAGCTATTCATAGAATATTTTACAATTAATAAATCATTTAATAGTTATGTAAAATTGTTAGAAAAGTCTTATAATTCTGAGGACGAGAAATTACCGGGACTTGATGTTAATCCTAAACAATTATTCTTCTTAAGTTACGCTCAAAATCGTTGTACATGGAAAAATGGGAAACTGGATAAATCACAAAATATGTTCTTAGTGAATTTTGAAAAATTCGCAGAAGTCTATTCTTGTCCAATTGGCAGTGGAATGAATCCAGAGAAGAAATGCAAATTTCAATGGACCTGAAAATAATTTAAGTTTTGTAAATTTTGAATAAAATTTTATTTTTATATATCTCGCTGTTTTTATTATTTATTTTGCAGATAAAAGCTGGCTTTTCTATCAATAATTTGTGTGATAAAATGTTTATATGAATTTATTCTTTCTTAAAGTTTGCAAGCTTAATTAGAGCTAATAAAGTTCAGCTAGTTGAAAATAATGCAATAGTAATGGTTGAGGTTCAAGCCTATTCAACCACCTGCAGTGAGAAGTTTCTGTGTCTGATTCCTGGCCCAGTCTTGAGTCTATGAGTTTGATATTTTTCTCAGTTCTTATGAAATTTACCACTTTTTTCGTATTGAAATGTAGTATAAAATTTTTCCAGCAGTTCTATTTGCATATAATGTAGCAAATTGGAAATCATAGTGTAATTTCAACAATACCAATTCTTACTCATATACAATATTTTATGTTCTATAAATATTTCGATACACCGATTCGTAAGCAATAACTTTTCTTCTTGTTGCACGTTAAATTGTATTAATTGATAAATTTTCAGTTTTTTTTTAATATAAAATTTTGCATTTTATTAACTCAATTAAAACTTAAAAGAAAAATATAAATTTTTTTTTTTAATGAAAAAATGTATTAAAAATGTTTTTGATCAATTATTATTGGAAATTTTCTCGTGTGAAAAACAATATCGAAACTTTTTATCAAAGTTTTATTTTTCATGATCCTTTTTTTTTCTTATTTGCGAGCATAATTTTTATCATTTCGAAATTATTTTATAACACTTCAACTTTGTCGTTACTAAAAAGAAAATGGGGCAAAAAAAATATGTTATGATATAAAGAAAGTATAAAATTGTTCTCGCCTGTTTTTTTTTTTGCATTCATTTTACTTCAATAACTCACATTTTTCACTTTCACAATCATGAAAATATATTTTCTTTATTGAAAAACTTTTTCAACCGTCACTTAGAAAAAGTTGTGGAGAAGAACCGAAAAAAAAGTGTAATTTTGGAAGTTCACAAAATTAAAATCAAGTTTATATACATTTCAGGTGTATAGAACTTTCACATACACCACAAAAGTATGAATGCATATACCTTTATATTTTTCCAATTCAAATAAATGAAAATGAAAAACAGAGTTTATTAAAAATCTTTTGTAAGTTTCTCCATTTGGAAGAATATTTTGAGCTTTTCAAAAATTTTCAATCAAAAATTCATCTCACAATAAACCGAAGTAAATAAAAAAAAAACTTAAAATTTGATTAAAAATATCAAAAATTTAATCATAGATGGATTCTTTTGAAGAACTTTAAATATGTAAAGAATTGCATTTCATCTTGAAAGCTTTCATCAAAACAGCCTGAATTTGTATTTAAGGCATAGTTATTTTGACAGGGATTATTGGTAATCATCAATCATAAATCCAAAAATCATATAAAAATAAA
This sequence comes from Xylophagus ater, assembly GCA_963422695.1. Taxonomy (NCBI): domain Eukaryota; kingdom Metazoa; phylum Arthropoda; class Insecta; order Diptera; family Xylophagidae; genus Xylophagus; species Xylophagus ater. Next base: position 5,923,011 of record OY730481.1, read on the forward strand.
TATTCTTTTTTGAGATTTTAGTTGGTAGTAAAATTTTTGTAGCATATTCTATTGAGAATTTCCACTGTTCATGTGAACGACCACATCACATAAACAAATTGATTAATTTCGGGATTATATCGTAAATCCAACAAATCAAAGATTTATCTTTGTTAATTGAATTTCTTAGTTTTTTTCTTTTCTTTACATCCCGAAAAAAAAACAAGAAAACGAAACCAAGAAAAGGAGGCAAAAAAAAAGGACGAAAAGTTTGTATACGAAGTCATCATGTTCTAAAATGAAGTTAATCTACTTTTATAAGTTATTTGGATTTTGTTTGATCGGTTTTATACTAAAAGATAAATTTTTATTGAATAAAACAAATCGTTCGAATTTAACTTGATTTTTACTTTTATTCAATTCCTACGAAATTTTTCTTTCAAAGTAGTTACAATCATTTTATTTGAGATTAAAATGAAGAACTTTATTTACTATATTATAAATGAATTCAGATTCGTTTTAATATTAACAAAAGCTTTTATATTTAGTCATTTCTTTGAAAAATGGTAGAAATTTTTAGCGATTACAATTTAATGGAAATTTATTTTAACTAGTATATATGAAACTATCGTTCAAAGAGTTATCTAATTTCTGAAACACTAATCAAAATCCATACAGGATGGTCAAAAATAAGTATACTTTAAGTAATATTAATCTGTGTATAGAATTTGCGTTTCAAATATAGATCAGAGAAATACAATAGAAATCAAATTAACCTTTGCATGTAGTCCTTTCAGGAAGTTAATAAACCATTCTTCACTAATAGAATAATTCGAATAAACAAACATCCTGTAACGAATCATTATGAACAATTGATTCGTCTTCGTAATTTGAACTGCGAATTTCAATACGTTTGCGGGTATTCGCACGTCAATTGAACATATATAAAGCTTAAGCTTTTCCTTCTCTTCTCATTATATATAATAAATTTTCTCATAAATCAAGTATTTTTTTCTTATTTATGTAATGGAAATTGCGATCTAAATATAGGAAAAATTGTTAAGATATTACTAACAGTATGGAAAACAATACTCTAAGGATTACAGTTTCCAAAAAGGTACCAACATGGATACTCTGTAGATATAAATTCACTAAGTAGAGTATTTCGATGCCATTAAAACTGCATTAGGAATGCATTTCTGTGCAGATTTTTTTCTCGTTTTGAAAACATTTTTCTTCGTTTTTTTAAAAACTTTAAATTGTATTTTTGTGTTTTTCGGGCTATGAAAAATCTAAAATCTGAAATGAGGGAATTTGAGGTAAAAAGTTTTCATGATTTTTTTTTCTTCTCTTCTAGTGGAATTTCCTTTAAATATAATTACTGAAAGTAATGCAATCAAAGAAAAACTATTTTTAAAAAGTTTCAGACATTTTATATTTGTTTTTGTATTCTTGAAACTACTTGAAACAATGATGAAGGACATTTTGAAATAAACTTAAATGCTTTTTTTTTTGAAGTAGAGAAAGAGGATAACTTTGTTTATAATTGTTTAATTAATAAAACAATTGTTTTTAATGGAAATTTGTTCATTTCCCTTTTTTCTAAATTAAGGAAATCTTTATTTAAAATAGTTAATTAGTTTTATTAATATTATTGAAAATTTTTTAAAAAATTCATACGTTTTAGGTATTGAATTTTCTTTTGGAATATGCTGGCATATATACTGAGTACTTGTCGGAACTAAAATAGATTTTAGGACACTTTGGAGACCGATGCTACATGCAAATAGTTGCGAAAGGCATGAAACTTGGTATTTAGATTTAAAATTTGAATAAACTAGAAGATCGTCCATTAAATTTCGATCTCTAAAAAGTGAGGATTGAGATCTGCTTTTCGCATAAACGAGCAGGATCAGATCTGTGGTTTTAAAAATGCTGATCAATATAAAAGACGAATAGTCCAAATCGACACAAGATCTTGTTCAAAAACAAAACATTACATTATTTTTATTCTGATGACTTTGAAGATTTATAGGAATTAGTTTATCGGAAGATTTTAAATATATTTGTCGATGGCCTATTCGAAAATATCCATTCGAATGACTTCAAATTCGTACAAATTTATAAAACCTATCCAAAATCGGAATTTACCATTAAAAAGAAACTACTTAAAATCAATTGTATTTCTTATCTGTTTACAATTTTGTCATCATTTAACATTATTTGAGATTACGAATTTAGAAAATTATCCCTTTAAAATGTAAATTTTGTTTAGAATTCAAATCGGTTTTAACCCTTTCATAATATATTATGATATTTTTTTTCTATCTTTCGATTTGTATTTGGCTAGAGATCCTTTTTTCTTTGGTTTTTCTTTTTATATTTTATATATGTATATATTTGCTTTAAAAAAAAAGAAATTCTTCCAAAAATAAGATACGTGAATGAATTGAATTTGCATATAAATTTATTCTTATATAGAAAAAGAATTTTTTTTTCTTCTTTTCGTCAAATCATTGAATATGGAAATACATGACATTATAAGAAAAACAAGCAAAAATTTAACTCTAATATTAAAAGAGGAATTCTATCTGCGGTAGAAAAACAAAAAAAAAAAAAAATGAGAGAAAATATCCTTTTAGAAAACATCAATGTCTTTTCAAATAAAAATGAAAAGCAAATCGAATTCAGAGTTATATCCTTCGAAAATTTTTCCAAATAAGTTAAACCAATTAAACTGGGAATCCCTTTTTATGATTGTATAATTGTAATTGGTGTCTTTTCTTTGTATTTATAAAAATAATATCTCATTGAATTGTTCCGCTTTTGTAGATAATGATTTGAAATTCTAATTGAAACAATTCTTTTATATACTTATATGGAAATTCATAAAAAAATATGTACATATTTACCATAATGTGGTTATTTTCTTTTTTTTAAATTTCAATCCGATTAAGATTAATTTGTATTTTGAAATCAGTTTTAAATTGCTCAGTAGAGGAATAAAATAATTGAATTCAAGTTGTAAAAAGAAAAGCCAGTTATTAAAAAGTTGCATACATCTAGGCGAACCTTTTAATTTTATTTCTCCTTTCGTTATTTTGTTGTATGAAATAAGAAGCCGCTGTGCCAATACAACTGTTATTGACAAAACCAGGCCTAGAGCGCATTTAAAACATGAAAAATGGTGAAACATAAGTTTTTGTACTGCAATAAAAATACATAAAAAATCACAAATTTCATGAAGAATAGAATATATTGCCAAATTTTCAATGGAGTGGGTTTAAATCTTGTTATCGAGGAATAAATCGCATGTTCTTTTGCTATATAACTTTATTTTTTCAGCAACATCATTTTAAATATCAAAATTGTCTTTTAATTTTAATTAAATTTGGAAAAATTACCGAGAAAATTATTTATTTAATTTGATTTTATCTTCAATGACTTTGAATTTCCTTTATTCGAATAATGGAGAACCTACTTTTAAACCACTTAACTCTTCAACAAGAAAAACTCTAAAGTACGGTCCAAACGCTCAGTCTTTTTGCACAGTCGTAGTTTGCGCAGTTTTTCTGTGGGAAAGCCTGCGCAAATTTTGTGTCCACACGATACCATCTTTTCCATATTTTTACACAGTTTTCTTTGGAACTTCTTAATGTCAAGATATTGTGCTTAGAACTTTTAATAATGAATAGTTTAAGCTTAACTCCTCTAAAAAGTCTCTTGAAGACATTTTCGTGCCTTTCGCAATTGCATGAAAACTGTGTAAAATAATGAGTTTTGGTCCACACGCTGCGATTTGCATGCACGTACCAGTTATTTTTCAGACAAGATCTGAAATCGCACAAGCCGCACTTTTGCCTGAGCAAACGAACTGTGACTTGTCCAGACGCTCAGTTTTGCATGCGCAAATCTGATTTGCGCAGGTAAAACTGAGTAAAAAACTGTGCGTTTGGACGCGTCTTAAGTATTGTGTGATTTGAAAAAAAGGCATTTAACAGAATTAGTATGAAAAATAAAAATTAATAAAAAATTTAAAATACATTCTAATATTTCATTCAAATTATACTAAAATAAGAGATTTTATTTCTGGTGAAACGATTTGAATACAAATTTCATTTTCTACTTTTGGGAATTCACCATAAAATATTTTTTCAATTTCAAAAATTATGATTGCAGCATTTTTAAATTAACTCAAGTATCTTGGAACATTTTACAAAGTTCTACTTTAATATATAAACCAGTATGTCCGCAGCAGTGGGAGCTCATCAGAGTTCTTTATTTTCATTTTATGAAGAAATAATAGCTTTTATCATGAAGTACTCAAGTCATTTGCATCTATAAACGAAATTACAATGGATTTTGAAAATATTTCTAAAAATCTCATGATTTAAAGGAAAACTGAAATTCCTTCAAAAATCTTTCCAAGACTGTTTTCCTGTTCATTTCCTATTTTATATAAAATTATATATTTTGATGGCACGTGCGAGATAAACTTACAATTACCCTTTCCAAGCCAACAAAAAGAAAAATATTTGTACTAGGCCTAAAATATAAATTTTGTAAAAAGCGAAAGAAACCAAATTATGTTTTTTTCGTTCGATTCCACATGAAAATTCTAGCACGCGAATAATATTCGTTTTTCTTTTTTCTGTTAAAAAAAAGGGTCCAACTTTCGAATTATTTTTTATCAATGAACAGTATCGAATTCAAACGACTTAACTTATATAAAATATTCAATATATATATATATAAATATATAAGAAATATCTTAAATTTAAATAGATTGTATTGAAGAATGATTATGATCCTTGTTTAATCTAATTTCCTATATTCTTTTTTTTTCTGTTTAGATGGAAATTGACTTTTTACGCATGAAGAATTTAAAAATCAATAAATTTTAGATTTTCTTATTTCAAATCACCAAGATATGATCATGAGAAATGTTCCGAAGAAAAAAGTTCATTGTTAAAAAGATAATATCTGTTTACCTGATTTATATTTTTATTTCATTTATATTTGAATTTCGTTATTTTCCTTTTTCGAAATAACAAAAAAGGAAGAAAAATGAAAATTCCGATTTACTAAAAGAATTACTTTCACAAATTTTTGAAAATAAAATCTAATTAATAAACGTTATTCCGAAAAATTACATTTTCATTTTTTCCCTACATTAAGTGTAAAATAATTTGCATATTTTTAAGCGAATTCTTAAAATGGAGTTTTCCATTTGATTTATATTAAATTAAATCTGATTTAGAAATGTTCTATTTTACTAAGTTAAACAGTTTTTATTACATACTTATTTTTATTATTTTCTTTTTTATTAAACTGTAATAATATTTTATTGGATATTATAATTTTTAAAAGACAAGAAAAAAAAAGGAATTATCTATAAATCAAATTGACAATTTCTTTTTTTTTATTTGTGTCGGCATTTTTCCGCATTTCTAAATTTGAAAATTTTGAGAAATAAATTTTTGTCATTGCCTTAAATTTGTATCATAACTGCGGAACATAAATCAAATGAACAAAAAAGGAAAAAAACAAGAAAACGGTATAACAATTTTTATATGTTTTTACATAGGAAAACTAGATGACAAAAAATCAGTGGTTAGAGATTATGATATACGAAAAGCTTCTTATAAAACCAAGAAATTTGTTATCTTTTAGAAAGAAACAAAAAAAGTAAATACCAAAAACAAGGATAAATATATTGAAAATACTTAACAAACAACAAAATGACACCAACTGAAAAACCGAAATGAAGAAAAAAAAACAATATAATTCAGTATTATTCAGTCGGCACAAGAAAAACTGTCCCAAACCAACTATAGTCATTATGCTGTCATAGAAATTATTGTGAAAGCTTTTTTCATATAATATTTTAACTACAGGATTTATTGTTTCCCTTTTTTCTTTGGTTTTTTTCCTTTTATTTCCAAATCCCAAACGAATAATACCTAAAATAAAAACCGAATTTGTTTTTCTCCTATCTTTCGGAAAAAGTTTACAATTTTTCTAAAAACATAAAAACAGGAAGGAAAACTTTACAAAAAACTATAACAATATCTTTTCTACAGGAAATGATTTGAACACGTCTTGAAAATTCGATTATAAATTTAAAATTTATTTTAAGGATATATGAAGGGAAAATTTTATTTAGAGTTTTGACCTACAATATAACTTTTCCGATGACGATGATTTGTTGGTTTCAAAATCCATGATTTTCCATCACTAAATAAATAGTAAAAGATCCATTCTATCTGCAAATAAAAGCGAATGATCCCTTTTAATAATAGTATTGGAAAGAAAGAAGTTTACTAGATACATTATTTCAAGAATTGTTTTTTAAATAAAGAAAATTTTCGTAGACATTTTCTTGTCATAAATTAAATAATCGTTTCCCAACTCAAAAATCAGAAGTAACATTAACAATAAAATTTCTCCTAGTTCATTCTAAGGACTTATTTTATATGCCAGAAAAACTTCATCAAGTTTTTGTGTAAATAAAGGTTTTCTGTTTATTATCTTATTGAATAGAATACGTTAAGTTTTCCATAGAGAACTGAAATTACGTGAAAATATATTTTAAAGACATTTTGAATTCATAATATTCGCAACTTTCTTTCTTAGAAACTTTTTGAAATTGATATAAATTATTAAAAAAACAATTTCCATATTTAATTTCATTAAATTTGTTAGACAATTCAATTAAAATTAAATGATATTCATAAGAATATTATCTGAAAATTAAAATCAAACTAAGTGAACATTTTCAAACATTTATATTAGTATTTTAAATATTTTCCTTTTTTTTTTCAATTAAAATAAAATCATGATATTGAAAAACTTTGTACATAAAGATGTTGTTGAACCGAAGATAAGTTATTAAGAAGATGTGTACAATGAAGGGAATAACAAATTTAAGACCCAAATTTAAACAAACAATAAGATAAGTAGATTCCATGATTTTTTACACGATATCGCTAGAATACGTCATGCGATTTGAATTAAACTTGCGAAGTTTATTGATTATATAAAAGATCGGTTCTTAAAATGTTTTCATTCATGACCCCATTTTATATCACAAGATTTTTCGCGACCCCAGGTATTAAATATGAAAAAAGCGTGGTATTATTTATAACGAATAACGACGTAACAATATTGCTTATTTGTGAAATAAAATATAAACTGAAATTCAAGTATTTGACCCTATTTGTCCCGATTTTCCCGACCCCAGCATTTCGCTTCGCGACTCTTTGGCACACGCGACCCATAGTTTAAGAACCGATGATATAAAGGAATATATACGTATACCCATATTGTTAGTCACTATTTTGCAAAGAGTATGGGTCTCCGGGAATGATTTTTTGCTGAAGTAAATCGAGTCATGGAGTTTTCCGACTTTATGACGTAGAAAACTGATGGGAGGGTTCTAGTACTTTGCACTCCAAAGATTATATACTGCTAGGGGCTACCTGGTTCGTTATGTTACAAATAATAAGACTTTTTATTTATATGAATTAGATGTATAATCCTTATTTCAAAACTTTCTGTGATGAAAATTACTCTTAAAAAATTTTGTCTATCAATAATTAATTTATACTAAATGAATTAATCACAGTGTATTTACAACGGCAAAACAATATTTCCACCAATTACTAAATAATTTTTTTTTAATATTCCGCAATATAAATACACTACAAATAATCAGTTTTAAAGATCTCTTTGATAATCACTGTCATACAATCAAGTTCTTAATTCGAACTATTCAAATCATTTTTATTAATCTCTTCGAAAATAATGATAAAGTTCTCAAATCGAACTATATTGTGTTCTGCGTTTGACACTCACTATATACAACATGGAAACATTCTAGAGCTCTCTTAAGTTCAACATTTCTAGAACATGCATGGAGACATACTTCTCGAACGGTCAAATCGGAATGTTAGTGATTATTTGTGCTGTGTTTTCTTTAAAATCTATTTTCTAATTTCTAATTTACTTTACAATTAATGTTAATTAATTATATGTTATTAATTGTGTTTTGTGTTTCTCAGGATAGTGCCCGATTTTCTTTTATTAAGAAAGTCGTGAAGTCCTTTCCTACATATTTAGTGCGATATCAAACATATTTTTAATTAGTCAGCATAGAAATTGTTATAGGTATTTTGTTTTTAATTATGGAAAAAGTTACTATATAAAATATTTCTAGTAATGCTTTGGTGCTTTAAACAGTTAATAACTTTAAATAGACAAATTATAAAGTTCTAACAAAAACTTTCAATATATTCAAATGGAAATTATTCTATTACGAAATGAAAAAAGGGAGTTACTTTTAGAAATATTTCTATATTATAAAAAAAAAAAGAAATTGTGAAGTTTATTACTTTTCTGTTAACATTTCACCTTCATTTAACTCAGACTTATAGAAACATTTTCCTCGTAATTTTCTTGTAATTTTCTAGAATCTGATTTATAATAAAAGCGAACTTTTCCTGAAATACTATATAAATACTTAGATTTTTCCAAGTAAATACAATCATTAACCAGACGAAGAAATATTTTTCCATTTACGTTCCTTATACATTCCTTATAAAATTGCACTTAGTGAATGTCCATTTTTATAATGAAACAAAATAAAGTATTGTACTATAAAATGTAAAAAAATATCTTTAGAATATTGTAAATGAAAAGTCTCCTTTTATTTATATTTTACTTTTCCCATTTTCCTGGTATTCAGTTTTTTTACATTCTGATGTTATATTGCTGTCAGTTTGTTTATAATTTTGTAGTGAAATTTTCATTTTAGTTGCCATCGAACAGGATTGGATCAAGCTTTACGGCACCTTGTGCAGTTTCATATTTCGATGCCCATCATATATTTGAGATGTCCATTTTAGAAGTGGGGCCTGTTCTGAGAGCTATATGCTATATACTCCTGACTGGAGTAAAGGTAGACGCTTCTGCTTTGAGGCAGCTCAACGTTGTGGGGTTTAATTCACGAAAGTTTGAATAGTATACTATATGTGCAATTATTTGTAGTTTGAATTTATATTGTATTTATTATGGTGCTTAACCGGTGTATATCAACTTTGTTGTATGCTTACATACTCATGAGGGCCCTGTATATATCCATGAGGTCAGCCGTGGAAGGCTGAATTGTCAGGATGGCCGAGTTGTAAGAGTAAGGTATAGGTGTTTTGGTTTAGTTTAAGTTTTGAATAAATAATTAATACAAATAATTGTCATAGAAAATTGAAAACTTATAGAATAATTGTTATATTTCAAAAAGCAGTTGTAATGTTTGAATAACGTTTAGGAAAGGCAAATCGAACTGTGTTGAATGGTCAAATTGGTTGAGACCTCGCTTTTAGAAGCTGTCGAGACTCTAGTTCAAATTCCGAGCTCGATTCTTCATAATATATTTTTGATGTAAATAAGCATCATTATCGAGTTTTAATGACCAACTGGACGCTAATGATCATTGAAATTGCAGGTGCCTTTAGTATAAATCTGTACACGACTAGTCCATTTGACCTTTTGGTTTGATTTCATTTGGTTGGATATTGTATTAATCCATGCTTATTTTCAATTTTACAAATCATTCTCTAGTAATTTCCGTTACATGTCACAAAAAATTTCCTTTTAATATATGAAATTTATGAGTCTTCAAATTAAATCCTTAAGTATTAATTTAACATTTTATTAAAATATTCTTAACACATTTAAATATTTATCCAATTTTCCATTATTTTCATTTTTATCTCTTTTATACTTAGTATAAGGATTAAAATCTATTTTCTGAAACTTTTATGATGTATATAAAATGTTTTTGATTAAATTATAAATGATATTTTAAAACAAAAAACAACAAAAAAGAAAAACGAACACAAAGGAAAATTTAACATATTAAATATAGGTGCGCTCCAAAAAGATTGTGATTTTCCTCTCGGCTGGTGTCTAATTAAGTAGATGTTAAGGATTTCACACATGAATATTAACAAACCCTTTATATTCGTTTAACTCATTTCATGTTGATAACACTTTTCATAAAACCTTTTAAAATTTAGGTTTTTTTTTTCTGCTCATACCTTTTAAATTCTGAAATTCTTCTAAAATGTTTTCGTTTGTGCTAATATATAAATTAGTATTATATTTGAAGAAAACAAAAACGATGAGATGAGATAAATGGATGACTTGAATACAAAATTTTATCAAAAAGATAAAATGAAATTTTCCGAAAAGGATGAAAGCCTTATAATTAAATTTAAAGGTACATGTGCACTCATGTAGATATGGACACTGACCTAGTTCTATATCGTAATTGTTTTAAATTGAAAATTTTTTTAATGTGACGATGTCCGAGCTATATAGGATCAGTATCGAACTACTCAAGTAAATTATTATTAGTTTTCATAAGATTAAAATAACTCTCAGTTTCGAGCTTAAGAGGAAAGACAGTGAACGCTCGAAAATAGGTGTATTTTCTTAATTTAAGACGTTTAACGCATCTTATCTGTTGGCAACGTTAGTAACATCCCCTATGAAGAACCGAAATCGCAAACAAAATGGAGCTTTTTGAAAAATGGAAGCTAACGGAATTAATTCTTTAGATTAGATTAGATTAGTTTATAAGGTATTCCTGTATAGCGACGTTTGAGATATATTGTACCTCATTTTGCTTGGTGTATTAGTTTGGTTAAATTCCCATTCTAGAGTAAATCATACTATTCTATTTTTCTTAAGAATTTTAATATCCAGAATGGGTTAAGAGATTATATGTCATTTGGGTAGAAGCAGTATGCCCCGGTTATTTCCTCCTCCTACAGAGTAGTGCTTCGGAGTCGAAGGTATGTATGTATATTATGGTCTCTTCATCCGCCTCCAGAATTTACAGCTGTTCTCTAGTGCAAGTTCTAGTTTTTTGAGGTGTGCTTTGAATCTGCAGTATCCTAATTCTGTGGATTTTCAGAATTTCTTTATACATTTGATAGGAATTATTGTCAAAACGATATAATTGCAAAAAATTGGGAATTTATATTGTGGCGTTCCCTTTAGTTTATGTCAAAGATAATAAAATCGCAATCTGAGTACAAAGTCTATGCTATAATAATTATCAATGTTGAGAATTAATGGGCATTAATTAAAGTCCATTTTTTAGTTATTCAAGACTTTAGAAAAATTTAGAAATTGATCAAGAAAATAACACAATGCTTTTCAATTACTTACGGCGGAATTTTTACGTTAATAGATAATAAATTTTTGGTATAATTTTTAATTGAAATTTTTTCATAATTTTAATACTTGAAAAATGTTATAATTTCTTGTTATCATCAGTTAGCTACCATAAAGCAGAAAAAAAAAATACAGCACATTTCCAGAGAACGATCCTGTGTAACAAATCGCTATGTGTCAGGTCGTCTTCATACACAAATTTCCTCCGTTACATCGTTTTTTTTTTTTTTTAAATTAAACCACCGTCATGATAAATTATAATGTCATTATCCAAAAATTTATTAGCATGTACGTAATTTTTCTTCCTTTTTTTTTACCAAGGCTTAAAGAAAAATATACCTAGTTATATGAAATCGGTATATATTGGTACCTTTTCAAGGTCTTTGGTGCTGTTTCCCTTGGCGTTTATTAAATTATTTTCATGCAAAAAGTATATAGAAACAGGAAAAAGGAAAAATAAACCCGGAGAAGAAGAAGGAAAAAAAAAAACCTGAAAATCATTTACCCTTAGGTATAAATTTTGTGATGTGGGGGAAGGTCACATCTGTGTCAGCATATCACTTTTTCACCATCAAGGATACTATGAATTTGGTATGGTATTCTCTGGATGCGGGATGAGTCGATGGGTTTAAATTTTTTTTTTTTTTTTTTGTAAAAGAGAAGCTATCAGGATTTTCTCGTACTTAGACTGTCATGAAGATGATATTTTTTTTTCCTGCTAATATTTTATTCGTATTTTTTTTAATCCCAAAGATTTTGTGACGATTAAACTCGCGATTCTATTCTATATTCACAAATGAGAGAATATTTTTGGCCATTTTGCTGGTATCTTTGGTTTCAGTAATATTTTTTAAAAAAATCGAAAATTTCGAATAAGTTTTAATATCACAAATTACTTAAGTAAATTACGACTAAGATGACAGAATGAAATATAATTTTTTTGTACATTTTTTAAGAGTAATTTAAACTTAAGTACTTATTTACACGATTGTATAAAGATTTTATTTATTTTTAAGGTAAATTTAGAATCAAAATTTATGAGTTAATTATTTTGTTTTAAAGAACGCGGAATAAAACTGGTGTCCTTTTATAAAGATGAAAGTTTCCTGAATATGTTAGATAATTTCCCAAATCCAAAAATGTGTCAAAGATCGATGAGTAGATACGTTTAAAGAATTGTTTACGTATTTGTATCATACGAGTATTAATCGATGAGAATCAAAACATTATAAATAGAATAATAAAAATATAATATTAGATTATTATCAAACCTTCTAAACATGTTATATACAAGGAATAAACAAAAACAAAATCATCGACGAGTGAAAAATCATAGACATTATGTCCGCGGTAATCAATTACTCGATCGTAGCAATGAAGTGGATGTAAGTTATGACCGCAACAACATAATTTACTGCCAATATATTAAACAACTCATGGATATGATATGAAACCATCACGCAAGAATAGAACTATTATATAATATCATATAATATGAAATTGTTATCTATACACTGAAAGAAAGAGCTTAGAGTTCGAATAGTAGTCACTTAGGTTCTGGCATTTATAAAATTACAAATCGGATACAATTGCAATATAGCCCAGTTAATGGGTACTTTTACCTTGCAAAAGGTATAGGAAACTTTATATTTGGTACGATTGTTCAACTAGGTAAGTTATTTAAAATTCCAAGTTTTCGAACTTCGCACCCGCATATTGATGTAAAGGGGTGGAAAATCGCCTTTTCGTGATTATCTCATTACCTGTACGAGATACGTTGATTGAGGTCCATACAAAAAATATAGAAAAAATATAACTCGAACGAACGCAAATAATCAAAATTCGGTTTCAAATTTTATTTTGAAAAAATTTGTTTTTTTTTTATTTCTTTGTGAAAAATTATTTGAAAAAAAAAAAAAAATTTTTTTCAAAATATCCCGACAACAATATTGAACACATCTCACCCTTACACTAGTCGCAAGTTAACTATCGTTGGGGGTAGATGTGTCGTTTTTTAAGGGAGTTTTTTTTAAATGACTTTTTTTATGAGTGATTTTTGAGTAATTTTTCTTTATTCGAAATAATTTTTTTGAGTGAGTTTTTTTTTTTAAAACAAAGAATTCTGGAGTGGAATTGTGAATGCATTGCGATTTCTAGGCTATCATCGATCAGGTATAAAGAATTAGAAATGGTTGAAAATATTGAAAAATATTTAATTTATTTTCCGCTTACGGAAAATAACTAAAGATTTCCTTTTAGGTAAGTAACTGCTTCTGATCTTGGTATTACATTTCTTGGTACAGATTTTAATAGAGTAATGATGTTTCTGTTCAAACTAAACTGCAATTATGGTAGCAACTTCTCACAGGGTATATTAGTTTTGCCACTGCATTTCTGATTCATATAAATAATCGTCGGAGAGTGACCCCAAAAGGTGAATCTTAATCTCCAAAGTTTTTTTAATCCCGGGAGTCGAGATGTTTTACATTTCCTTCTTTTTATTAGCCTTTTCTAGATGAACTGAGTAAATATGGCGTATTACTCCACTTCTTGAAGATTTCTTTTATCCAATACTTGCAGAACAGTATTTGCCAAACGTTTTTTTTTACAGGTTTCATTCATTTTGAAATGATTCCACACTACCGGCGAAATTTTTTTTTTGACCTAAACTTTGTTCTGTTACAAAACAATTCAAATGTAATCAAGTAGTTATGCAATTACCCGGGTAATCGAGTAATCGAAAAATCAATAAAATTTCCGAATACACGGGTATTAGCTATTACTCTACCTCTACGGTGGTGTGCGAAGGGGTAAAATATAAGGGTAAAAAATTAATAAACTGCGCGAAATTTCGTTCAGAAATAAAATTTTCCAAGAAATTGATGAAAGTGCTCACTTTCTACGCGCTGTAGCTTCAAACCTATAATCTTTAGAAAAAAAAAGTTTTAAGTAAAAAATGTGGAGAATCGTACGCTCTATATTTTTTTGTATGGACCTCAATCAACGTATCTCGTACAGGTTAGGAGATAATCGCGAAAAGGCGATTTTCCACCCCTTTAAGCCAGTATGGAATTTTAAATAACGTACATAGTTGAACAATCGTACCAAATATAAAGTTTCCTATACCTTTTGCAAGTTGGAGCCATTTTTTACGCTCTATTGACTGGGCTAATAGCTAAGATAGGAGTTATATTCATATAGTATCCAAAATCAGGCACACAGAAAAATTTGTAAAATTAATGGCTAGTTTTAACAATTGTACTTTTTTGTTGTGATAACTGAACTTTAGTTGTGAGAACTGAAAACTCAGTTGTGACAACTAAAATTCAGTTGTCACAATTAGCCAATAACTTTACAATTTTTCTGCGGATGAATTTTGGTATTAAAGTCTAAAATGTTACCAACCTTAAAAGGGCTTACGACATTTGTTTTCTGAAATAAGGAATGCATCTCCAATTTTTTCTTTCAGTGTAATTATATTGAAATGAATCGATTTTCATTCCTACGGAATTTTAAAAGCGGGGATATCAAGGAAGTTGTATATGAACGAAAATTAAGTTTTGCTAAAATTGTTTTCCAAAACTGGCTGAGATGAGATGATTGACCTAAAGTGCTCATTTGAGTGAGTTAACTCCAAGGTATGTCGATAATATTCATTCAAAATGAACATCAGATTCGGACTTAAAGCACATTGTAGCGAGTTAAATGAGAAATAGACTTTTCCTTCACACATATAGTATGTGTATATGCGTCCTGAATAGTGTCCTATATGAGAGAATTGATTATATCAATAAAAAATTGATTTCGCATTTTTTGTGTAAAAATATTTATATATATCCTTAACGTTGGATAGACTTTTTGATATAATATCGTTCAGGATTTAAACATTTAATAAAATTATATGAGTGCGTAATATGAAAAATAATGTCGTTGAACTGTTTTTTCTGGTTGATAGTATTTTTGCTAGCGAAAAAAATGAAGCAATTTAGTTTGAGTTATTTTCCTTTCTTTTTTTTTTGATTGGTTTCTTTGATTTATAATATTATTTTGAGGGAAAAGCTTTTGCAGATAATCGTCGAAAAAAGTTCGTGGTACATAATCTGAGTAATTTATATTATTTAAATGATTTTTAGCAAATGATTTTTAAGCAAATTGAAAATTTGTGGTGAAATTCAATTATTTTATAAACATCTAAGTAAAATTTATAGATTTTCGGTTTGGCCTAGAAAATCTAAATCGTAAAATTTAGTTCAGAATAGTGATTTATTAATGCAAACCTAATAAAATTAATTTCGATTTTAAGATTTAATATCAAACTTCAAATAGGGAGCGTAGATTAGATTCAGTTTTTGGGTGTTTCAGTACTGCGACCTTAAAGAACTATTGCACCCCCTCTTCTCTGGTGCAATAGTTTGGCTAACGTCCTGTTCTACAGCAACTCCTCCCGGCATATTCCCTCTAGGGATTTTAATATCAGGAACGGGTTAAGAGACTAGAGAGCGTAGATCGTTTACGAAAGTCTTCAGGATTGTCTAATCCTGGACACCTATTTGGCTGATCATATTACAATATTTGCCGCACTCATTGAAAAGTTCTATTATTAAACTCGATGGCATTTTTAACCGGTGATGAAGCCTGTAAAATTTTGTAGTATAGTTATGAGAATATTTTGAAATCAATGCTTTCTGAATTTAATTCTGGTATATTTTCGTATTACAAAATTATATAATACCATACAGTTGGATTAGCTAAAATATAAACCATTTATTCCCCAAAATGTATTAGTGATAATTGAATGTAAAACCTTTTAATTAACTACTTTAAAAGAACTGTTATTCAGCTAAGCTGCACTACTCTACAGTTAATAAGCTGGATACATTATTGGACTAACAAAAAATAAAATATTACGTATTTGTAGTCGATATGTTCAAAATATACTATTCCAATACTCCAGTATTCTGGACCTCGACATTTGTCCTCTATATATATACAGGCAGTACCATGTATTTTCTTACTATTGTGACGCATTTTCCAAATGGTTCTTCTCTAAATTCCGGTTCTACTTTTTCAGCATTATTTACAACATAACAAAATTAATATAATCTTCAATTATAAAAAAAAAAAAATAGTATTGTAAAAAGTAAAGCATAGAAAAGCATTCTGTGAGATACTAAATTTATATATAAGTTTTCCACTTGACTTTAAATTAATCTCAAAAGCTTATGACTTGAGTGTATTTTTCACAAAAAAAGCACTATTTTCTTCGCTGCATTCGACTGGAAGCTTTACATTTTCCAACCACTACGTTTTTTGTGAAATTGTTAAAGTGCAACAAATTTCATAACATGGAATCTCTGGATTTTATGGACATGAATTATTCAAGAAGAAATCAGGTTGTACCATATATTTTTTATAAATGAAAAAGAAAAACGAATTTCTTTTCATTTTCAAGAAAATCCGTTTTTTTCGTAATTTTATTTTTCAAATATTTTATTTTTCAAATATTTCATTTTGTTTATGTTTTTTTCAAGTAGTCCTTTGATACGTTTCTATTTTTCAATGAAGTACTTTTCTTGTACTAAATTTAATCTGTACTACGATGAGAAATCGGAAACTCTAATTTTCTTCTTAAATGAACTTCTATTAAGCTCTTCTTTTTTTAATTTGAAATAAATTTTCGAATTTTTTCAAATTTAGAATTTAAAATATTTTATATACGGAAAGCTTTTCTATGGCTTTCATTAAAATCACTTACCGTAGTTTATTTCACTTTTTTGCCCATTTTTACCTAATTAGTAGAAAATTCCAATTAAAAATCTGATTCTATGAAATTGTATATAATTAAATGACCTGATTTAAGGCAAAAAAATATGAGTTTTTTTTCTCAAAGTTAAAAGTTTTTATGCTTCCGAGGAAATTTTTAATTAAAAAGAATTAACTACTAAAAAAAAAAAAAAATAAACAAAAAATGGAAATGTTTTTTTAAATAAAAAGCATGCTTTTGTGTAATTAAAGTTTTCTCTGCAAATATATAAAATTTACAAGTTCAAATAGTATTATTTCAACATTTTTAATAACGATTTCTCGGAAAATAAACGAAAAAATTAATTTTTTTAAAAAGTTTTATGGTTTTTATTTGAAATATACATGAAAACATTTATAAATCATATTTTAAAATTCATCACAGCTTTTTTGTCCTTTTATAAGTCCTGGATATGATTTCATAAATATATATCTGAAAGAGATTTTATTTTTATTGAAATAAAATATAAGTATTTTTATAAAAGTAAGAGTTTTTCAAATAATTATCACAATGATTTTGGAGCTTTTACTACTATATGTCTTGTGCTTTGTTTGTGTGACTTTTTATTGTTTCGCTTTACTTTGGAAGACATTAAACATTTTACAAAATATTTCAAATAACAGTTGTATTGCTTGAATTATATTCAATTTAGAGTAATGCGAATAAACAGCTCAAATACCATATTTGAGTACTAGTCATTTAGATCTTGCTAATAGCTGATGAGTACCAGGTTCAATCAGTACATGATACATTTTACTAACGCAGACTTAATATTATCGCGATAGTATCCTATTTTTTCGAGAAAGCGTTTTTATCAAATGGAGTCTTACTGATTCCTGAAACACCTAAGTTTCCTAAGGATCTAGTTTATTAAAAACCTTGCCAAATATGTCGAATTCTACTGAACATTACACTCCGTTCCACTTTCCATATTCGATTAAATGTTAAAAATTCAGTCAGTCTCTCTTATTTTGCATATGAATTATAATATATTTAACACTATAAGTTCAGAAAATACTATCTAACAAACACACCCATATTTAAGGGTAAAAGGTTCCCTTGTCCATCACTACCTATCTTAAATACTTGCACAAAGAGTCGAAATTCATATGGAAGAATGCATTGGATCGCTTTCAGCAATGATATAAAACATTAAATTTTTAAAGTAGAGGATGTTAAATTTGAAGAAATAATAAACTCTCTTGCATTGTGACAATCAAATGGAGAAGTTATACTGTGTTTAATTAGTAAAACGATACTACTTAAAATTTAAAGACGAAACAAAAACTAACTACAGGGTTCCTTATTCTTCGCGATTGCTTTATAATTCTGATTCCAAAAATGTATAATTCCAAAATTTCATCAAAATCGAATGATCTATAATTCACAGAAGAGTATTCTATACATTCATACTTATAAGGAAAATAGTATTTAATTTTTTTCTTATATTTATTGGTCATCTTAGTTCGATTTTTCTTTTTTAAAAGTTCAAGTTCAATCTAATTACAGATAAATTAGATTTAATCAAATATGTTTCAACCTTATTTCAATGTACGCAATAAATACTAAATTACCAACGATAACAAATAAATCAAATTGTTTACTTATTTAAATAATGTAAATATTTGAAGGAATTTTCGATTGTATTTCATGTAATTAGTGTATTATAAAAAAAATACCATCAATAATAGACTTTCTTTATTATAATATAATGTTCCAAAAATAATAATGTCCGGATCGAAACATTAAAATCCTACGAAATCATGAGAATTTAATAATTAATTTCCACTACCTTTAATTGACAATTTTCCTCATACAAGTTATGTACTAATTTGATTATCGATTCGTAACAAAAAAAAAAATTCATGAACCTAACATAATAAAAATGTTCTCGAGAAAATCAATTTAATATTTATAGCAAATTATATTTGGTTTTTTGTTATTATAATATTATTTGTTCTTAACCTAAGTACTGATAGAAAAAGTTGTTCCCCCGGAAAAACATGAAAACCAATTGACAGAACACGCGAACACGATTTTTCTTAATATTAAATTTAAGGAAAAACTTGCCTCTTTTCTTTTTCTACCATGTTTTTCTTATTTTTCTTCTTTATTTTCTATTTTTTTTCTTTTTGGTGGGGAATTATATAAAGAAAAACCTCTTACGTACACACATTCTTCACCCACCAAAAGTAAATAATTCCACAAAATTATATTTTATTATTTATGAGAAATTTCTTTTTGAAGTTTAATTTATTTTTGTTTTTTTTGTGGATCCTAATTTTCGTAACACATTATTTTAACCAATAATAAAAAAAAAAAAAAGAAAAAGGAAAACCGAAAAAACTAATAAGAAAAATTTTCCTTTATGAATATAATTATGATTATTTTTGTTCTTCCTTTAATTTTCATCAATTACTAATTAAAGGTGAAGCACGCAAAAAGTTCGTAAATACAAACTACAATTCCTATTTTCTGTGAATAAAAACACTTAAGTGTAGAAAATCTTATCAGGAATTCGGTATACGAATTTCTTAAAGTGAAAATTAAATTTTCCAAAAAAATACAATAACAAAACAAAACAAACAAAAAAGTTTAAAAAAAACAATTTTCTTTATCCGATTTGCTACAATGTCACGAAATCACTAAAAATGTTTCAATATACATTTTCCAGTTCGACCGAGAATTCTATTTTGTTTCATTTTCATATGTACACAGGAGAAAATTGATGGGAAATGCTGTTTCAATGAGGAAAAGTGTTTCATTGCCGAGTTCTCGCAAAATTT
Organism: Xylophagus ater; assembly: GCA_963422695.1. Lineage (NCBI taxonomy): Eukaryota > Metazoa > Arthropoda > Insecta > Diptera > Xylophagidae > Xylophagus > Xylophagus ater. The sequence goes on from OY730481.1 coordinate 5,942,820, forward strand.
AGTTATACAATGAAATGAACAACTTTAGTGGAAAATTAAAATAAATTTTTTGTATTCTCTTCAGAAAATTGAAAAACTGCTAACAGAATAAGTTCATTTTCCAAGGGAAATTTTTTTAGAAGAAACTAAATTCTTTTGGTTCATTTATGAAATGAATTTTCCATTAAAAATAATTAAATCAAAGGGGATTTTTCTAAGAATTCATTTATTTGTTTGGTTTTAAAGATTTTCTTTTTCGAATTTAATTAATTAAGAAATTTTGTAATCGAAGTAATTCAAATTAAAAAGGATGTAATTTGGAAAAATTCAATAAAAAGTAAATAAAATTGTAAAATACATTATTTGTACAAAACTTTTAATGGGCTTTAAAAATCCTCTTCAAATGTGACTGGAGCCTAAAGGGTCAAATTATGAATCCAAATCCATGATCTAGAAATGGTTAACCAACTTTAATTCCAAAGATAAAAAGGGTTGTAAGTTTTAAAATAGGCTCCCGATATACAGAATAAACAGAAATAAAAATTCGTGGGAAACAGACAAACTGACAGAATTCAATGGACAAAATGAAAACAGTTGAACAAATACATAGAATGCATTAAATAACACATAGAGGGATACTGAGTAGGCAGACATCAAGTTAGATATGATTTAAAAGACAGATAACAGACAATCAGATTCTTATAGCATCCAAGAAATATTAATGAAATCTTTAAATAGACTTTTTCCTATTAATGAAAACACCCATAAAAAACAATATATTTATCATTCTAATAGAAAATGAATACATGCGGTTCGTTGACATGACCAAATCAAGTTTGTTTAGTATCATTTCCGTTTTTCTTAAATAGTGTTCATGCAATCCTCACCTGTAAATATATACATATATAGTAAGTACCCATGAGAATTTGAAAGAATAACACGCAAAGTACCGAATATCTAAGTAAGTACAGCATACAACACTATTACGATAAGTAGACGTATATGATATGAAAACACAAAGATTTTTGAATGGGCCAAATTTGTTGTTTTGTGGGTGGTTAAATGGATTCCTTGATTTTATTTTATTTCTCCTTATTCAAGGATAATAAGGTAAGATGATGATGATGGTAGAAATATATATAATATATACACAAATATATATATTTATAATATCCTTTCTTTGAAGTTCTAATAAATCATGTCAGATTGTTCCCCTCTGAGTTTCAATGATATAATATAGTAGATGGGTATAAATCGGGGTATAAGAAGGTTCAAGAGAAATGAGACAATATGGTGGTGGTAACAACAAATAACATGAAGATGAATTATGTTGTTAAGATTTCCTGTGTTCACCACAAGAAAAGAATATGTCTAAAAAGGAAGAAATATTCCAACTTCAATTTCATCATATAAGAAAACGAAAATATATGAAAAGAAATAATATATGTATGTATAAGAAATTCGGGAAATTGGTCTGAAAGGCGCAATCTTGTGCAGAATTGCGTGATTTCCGACACCTTTTCAAATTTGTTTTTCGTTTACAACGGATTTCTGTCATATTTTCTTTTTTTTATGTAATATTTAATAGAATTTTCAGAAGAAAAAGTTTAGTATATGTTATTTGTACTTTTTATAAACTTTAAATGTTTAACAATGTAATTACTGATAGTTGTTTGTCATTTGTAATTTGGTAATTTTTAGGAGATATTTCAATTACTAATTTGGCAGAAACATTAGGAAATTGAGCTGTGCTAACTAAAGTTCAATTGTGAAGTTTCAACAACTGAAATTTAGTTGTCACAACTGAGTTTTCCATTCCCGCAACAATAAATTCAGTTGCCACAACTAGCCAATAACTTCATAATTTTTCTGTGTGTATTAGTTCTTAATATAATGTGAAAAAATTCATATATTCGAATCGAACTTATCCCAACCATTTGATGGATCAATTTTTGACTGTCCGATAGATGGAACTTTTTTGTGAAAATCGTCACCCATAATAGGAGAGGAAATCCTTCGTAATTGTACCTACCAAAATATTAAATGGGAAAGGAATTCAAAATGTCGTTTAATATGTAATTTTGTTTAAAGCACATCCAGCGATTTCTCTTCATACCAACAACGTTCATTTACCTTAGGAACACGAAAAATAATTTTAATTTCTTATTAATTTTGTATTTATTGTGTTGTTAATAATTTTCACATAACAATTAAAATTCATTACAATTTATGTATAATTTAATTTAATAAACAAAACATTTGAAATTTTAAATAATTTTGTATGAACAAAAACATTTTATGAAAAGCTTCTTTAAAACTTCCGTAATGTATAAGATTTTCTATTATTAAAATTTTTTCCTTAATTTCTTTAATGAACATTAACTTATATATGTGTTTTACCAGATAATCCGTTCTAAAAAAAAATTTTTCTTATACTACCTTTAATTAATTAAAAATTTTTAATCTCTATCTTCCGAAGAATAACATCTCACATGATTAAATTTCTTTCTCCTGTTCTACTTATCTATGTTTTTTTTTAATCAATGTAAAATGACAATATTCCGGATGTTCTTTTGCTATATAGTTATAAAAGAAAAAAAGTTTCAAGAAAAACATGCTACAGTAATAGATAGAATTGAATTGAATTACTCCAATAGACTCTAATAGAATCCAAAAAAATAAATTCAAGAAAAATTCCTGAAAAGTTAGGTATTCTAGATTTACCGGTATTAAAACTAATCACGATCTATCTAGCTTTAGTTTTAGCAATTGTGAATTGAAAAAGGAAAAAAACCAACGGTTCGTCTCTGCTGGACTTCTTTCCAGCATTATATCTATATGTTGTGACATACGAAAGTTCAAAGAAATATTGTTAGTTCGTTGTTCTGGAAAGGAAGAATAATCTGATAAATTTGTACCAATTGAGGAAAACCAAGAGTTGCATTCACTTGAACGTCTAGCAAAGTGATTCTAGGTGAATGAATGAAGAACATTATGGTTCGAAAAAAAGTTTTCTTTTAAAATGGATTTATGTTTGTCTCTTCTTAATCAGCCTAAATTAGGATTTGAAATTTTTTTTTTGCTTTGCCTTTACGATACTTTCTTTTCAATTTTGTCCTATGAAATTCTTCAGGGTATTTTTCACTGGTAGAAATAGTATGGCAATAACCGAAGCGTGTGTATATTTAGTCAGTACTAAAATCAAGAAATAATTCAAGCCATATTAGGATAAATTGTTATATTATGGTTCTATTTTAATGTTGCTTAAAAAACAAAGGATGCAATAATAATTAAAGAGATAAGTATGCACTATATAGTATATTCATAAGAAGAATTTTCGCTCGTAGCTATTAAGTTTTCCTATTGTTTTTCTTATTTCAAATGATTGTATTTTATTCAAGATCATATTTCCATAGTGAAACTCTTTTCAATTTAAATATTCATTGCGGTATTTTCATGTCAAAAAATTTTCTTGAGGTAAATTTTTATCTTTCTATTATTGTTTTTTGTTTTTTCTTAATTAAAAAATTTTAAAATATCGATAATTTTTAATCAGTTAGCATTGTTTTAATTTTTGGTCTGAACTTCATTAAAAAAAACTAATAGTAAATCATAAAAACAGAATTTTTTGACATCCTTTGTTTTTTATGATATAAAGAAATGACACCTTTTCAATCGATAAAATAAAATCAATTATTCGAGAACAAAACGATGTCCATTTTAATTAAAACCAACATTCTAGATGTTTTCATTAAAACATGCATGGTCATATAGGTAACATATATGTGTAAATGAAGAATGATAATAGAATCAGTTAACATCGTTATATTGAAAATGTGTTGGTTCTGATCTTGCTTTTATACCACTTTTAGTTGCTAAATTGTGTAAATAACGAGCAGCTTTAACAAACGATATGAGGTGATTCCATGTTTAATATTATTCAACTGAAATCCTTGTGAAAAGGAAATTTGAGATGTTTAATAGTTTATTTAGGAAAAACAGTGTTAATCAAATTCATGTTTAGTGTGTGTTGGCGTTATAATACACTTTGATGTCGGTCTGCAAAACATCAAATTTGTAAGTTATGTAAATTTGATAAAACAGAGATTATATAGAAACTACATAAGCAAATTAAACCAGTAATACAACAGGACTTGTGCAATATGGTATATAGTCGATTGATTCAATTTAACCCAAATAAGGTATTTAAATATTTTTGAAGCCACCTACGGATTGAAATTATAACAATATTTATCAACTGAAGAATCATTTTCTGTTACCCTCTCTAAACTAACTACATAAGGGCATATTTATCTTTATTGTTATATTCTCAATAAGCAGTGAAACTCTATCGAGAAACTCAAGATTAATCTTGAAACTATTCCTATAGCTTTAATTCGATAAATGCAATATGCATTCCTAGTAGCTTTCGATATGGTCAATAAATTTACCGATACATCGAAGTCAAGAAAATTAGATAATAATCTGGCTACCTTATATATGTATATAATATCGTTAATTCTGATATACGGATAATAGTTTGCAAATTATGTCTCATAAAGTCGGAGAAGGATGAGGACAGTAATTAATCTCTCTCCTTCCCAGTTCTTACACCACGGTTTATTTTAAATATGAATTAATTGGCGATATAATTTCCATTAAAATAAATTTTCAATTCATTTTCGTCGCCAAAAGATTCACAAAAACACTTTTTTTCTTAAATATTTTTATTTTTATTTTATACAAGAGATTTGTTTCCTTCTTAAAGTTAAAAATTTTCATATATATTTTATGACATATGAGACAATTCAACTTGTCGTAAACTTGTTCCCTCCTTCTCAATAGTATACTAGCAAATTTTCTTCCGAGAATTTTATGTTGCCATGATTTTGTCTTTGAATTTTTAGCATTAATACATAAGCTTGCGTTTTATATTTTCTAAAGGATTCGCGAATAATCTCGTTGGTTCTATTCTACTTCCTTGCAGAACAATTTTTTTTTATATCTAAAAAATGGCTTTATTACAAATCATAAATTTTTATGATATAAAAATGAAAAAAATTTGTTTTTATTCGAAATAATGTTATTTTATGAAAAAGAAATGTTCGAAAAAAAAACTTTACTCTTAGAACAGCAAATAATTTCACTTTGTTTTGTAGAGAATTGTTTATTTTCAAACATTTTAGTTATCCTATCAATAGTTATCCATTTCTACATCGATTTTATTTAAAGTACTGATAGAGAACATATTTTTCTAGTGCCATAAAGTGTGTTTAACTCTTTTCATTTTCAAAATGGATATGTTGAACAGTAAATATGTTTCTATATTCAAGTACAGTTATCAAATATAAATTTTCACCAGTTTTTTTCAATAACTTAGATTTTATATCATGTGAAATTGTACATTTTCTACGATTTCAACAATATAATACTCAACTACATTACTGTTGTGTACTATATACCAACAGATATTAACGTGGTATAGAAAATAATTTCAATACGTGATGGAAATGTTTGCAACCAAAACCAATTTTAGCTGCCAAACTTCCAAGTTTAAATGAAAAATCCTATTCCGGATTTTTTTGTGCGGTTTTATCAATTGCACGGATATTGCATTTCCTATACCAATAGCAATGAAGATATTCTGAAATATTTTCCCTTCAAAGATAGTGTGTTGTATATCGAGTACGGAATATCTATATATATATAGACATTGAATTCGTATATCTTCATATTATGGAAGTTATCGGTTTTAGTATTCCAGTCATGTTACAATTCGAAGTAAATCGATAAGTACTTAAAGTAAAACGATGACAATCATGATAATAATAACAACAATATGGACAGCATTGGTAAGGAAGTGGATATACGAGATTATATAGCCAAGAACAAATGGAAATATCTTTATATAAATAAACTTAGTACAAAATATAATTTTTTGAGAATTAAGTTAATCATGTTTTACTATTGATATCGTTTTTGATCTTGAATAAAACTTAACTCAATAATTATTTCGGATATTTGAAGTTTCCTCAAATTAAAATTTAGAATTTTAATTTGAAGAATTCTTTGAAGACACCACATTTGTGGAGAATCGAAAGTTATTTTAGCAGATCCGTCAATCCGTTTGTCCTAGTACATGATAACTCGGAGAGGAGTTGGCTGATTTTAATGCAATTGTATTTCAGTTATAAAGGGATCAAATTAAATACATCTAAAGAAAACCCAGCATTTTTTAGAATTTAATTCAATAACAAATTAACTGATTTCCTTCATTAGGAGTCTCATTTCTCCTATAGCGTATCTAAAAGATGGACATAAACATGTAATTATAAAAAGAGAATCTTATTATTATAATTCCTTTTTAATTTTACAAAAGACATATTTTTAATGACTATATAAAGAGACAACCCGGTTTGTATAATTTGTTAGGTTTATTTCCATATTTCCTTTACGAATAATTCTCTGTTAGAAAACTAACTTAATAAAGTTCCTTTTATTGTATAATATCGATTTTTTACTCCAAAAAATATGGAAAATTTTCATCAAATAAAAAATTATATTATAAAAAAATAAAAATAAAGTCCATTTGATTATGACACATAAAAACCCTTTTCCAATCAAATTTTCCCCAAAAGTATTGAAATTAATTTGCATATTTGATCGATTTGTTGATTTGCTTTACAAGATAAAAAAAAGAAAGCAAATAATTTAAAAGTATAAAAAAAATAACAAAATGGATTTTTATTTTCACAATTCTCACTAGAATAACAACAAAATAAACGATTCTTATACCCAAGACTCTGGAAGTCCTTTCAAAATGAAAATTTACGATCCAAATTCATGTTATTAGGTTGTTCATGTTTGTCAATTTCAATTGGTATTTCGCGTGAAACATGAAAATGAACATAGAAAAAACTAAAAGTTTATATATATATATATATATATATATGTACATATATATTCCAGTATTCGATAAACAAAATATATAATAATTCGGGAAAGATATCGAGACAGAACACGTTTAACCCACATCAAAATTAACGATCATATATGTAATACCCTTTGGGTTACATATCAATTTGTAACCTTTTTTTCGTCGTTTAGAAAGCTGAAAAATCTAAAAAAGCAAAAAGAAAAGCCTAAACAAAAATAGTAACAGATTTGAGTTGAGATAAAATGACAAATGGATTAATTGAAATTCGACAGAAGAAAAATATATATTTCTGCTTTTTTTTGGCATTCTCCCAAATGGGCTGAACAATTTTATGGTGCCGAACATTATTCGAATTTAGAGGACTATAATAATGTTGTTTTAAAATATTACAGTCGACAGTATAGAAATTGAATTTTCGAATTAGTAGAGAACCTTTTAAGAATTATAAATTTTATTTTTCAAATCGCCTGATAATATGCAATATTTTATTCACTTGTTTAAAAACGATGAATTTGGTTTAGTAATGAATTTTCCTTTAAATTAAGAGTAAGCAAAGCAAATACCTATCTTCTAGATTAATTGGAATTTCAAAAATTTATAATAAAATTTGTTGTTACTCCTAAACGGGATTAATGGAAAATTAATCTATTTTTCACAGATGGATACGATTTTTAACACTTCAGATATCATTATTACAAGCAATGCAAGATATCATTCAACATCAGATCTAATAAACGATGAACCGAATGTATATGCTATCAAAGATATAAATGAGCACAAAGCCATGCAAAACTACAAACAGTCCCCATCTAACATGAGCAACATGAGCAAACTACACTATGTCCCAAGGCAAGAGCTCCTAAAAGTTCTTTGCAGAAGATCCAATATAGCTCACTCATGCATTCATGCCAGACGAAAGCCATCCAGAATCCTACACAACCCTACACTCATCTATGTCTTTGATGCTATCATCATCATGAGTGTTGTCGGGAGGGTGGAGTAGGCTAGAGGAATATTAGTGCGGTAGAGGTGTAAATTATAAATACGATTAGAAGTGCTAAGTCTTTATAAATGTACCAGCAATAATAATGATGAAAAAAAAGGTAGTTAAAAAGTATAATGGTTTTACTTGAACGATATTACTTCGTTTGGAATTTTTGCGCCAACCAGTATGGTAATCTCTGTATACGCATTTTTGTTTAACATGATTGATTCAAATGCAAAACTTTTAGTAAATAATATTCTTTTCGAAGTACATAATTAGTAATTTTTTTAATTAATTACTTGAGGGATAATCTTTTTGAAAATTAAAATTTGAAAAAATTAAATATATATTTTAAATTTATGGTATTATCATTTTATACATTCTCTTTTAAAATTTTATCATTTCAATATCAGACTTGTTATTAATTTGAAATTATATTCATGTACAGGATTCACTGTAATTAAATATTACTTTGAGGTGAAATGCATACATTTTTTTTCCATTATTGCTTTCAGCGAATTTAATTATTATTATTATTATATGTACATCATTTAATTACTCTATGAATATTTTATTAAAAACACAAAAAATATAAATCATTTCATCTGAATTATTATATATAATTCATAATTTCAAATATAGCAAAAAAAAAAGCTAATCTAATACATATTTCATTACATACGATAAAACATAAAATATAGAAAGTACAGATTTTTTATTCTAAGTGAAAATATTATCACATTTCAAGTCAAAGTGTTCGTAAATCTTGATACTGCATTTTCTATTATCATGAAAGTACCAAAGAAATGTGTCACTTTGTAATACTATTAGGTGCTTTTTTCTGGTCATTTGATTTATTTATGACTTGACCATTTGTGTCTGAGCTTTTCACAAATAATTTACTAACTTTAAGAGGACAAAAACAAAAAATACAATTTGATATATTGCTTAGAAGGAAATTTATAGCAATGGAATAAATGTTTATCAAATTATGTGCTATTATTTTTTTATAAATTTAAATTAAAGATTTATATGCAATTCTAATAGATCTTTTATTAGTGGTTTCGGAAATTTAGAAGATGAAGTATATCACTACATTATTCATTTTTCGTGGCAATAGATATATTTAAAGATTTGGTAGCCTTCTTATTAAAGATTATAGAAACCATGTTACAAATTTGCCCTGGGTCATAAAAAATCCATTAGACACTAAGTTTTAAGCTTCGATAAATTATTTTATAGGAAATCATTTTTAAGTTTTTCAATTAATTGGCAATATTGACTAAAACTGATTCCGAATTTGGTTAAAACTGCTAAAAACTTAGCTTTCCTTGAACGTAATTAATTAATATTCAATCTAGCAGAATTACAAGTGCAAATTTTTCATATAAAACTTATGCGAGTATAAGTTAGGGAATAATATAACGATATTTTCCACAATTTGTATACTATCAAAGAGTGTAATATCAAATAGGATTACTAAAATAGAAATTACTTTATTATTATTCCAAGATAGTCTAGAATTTAATTTTAATGATATATTTCCTAAAATAATATTACATTTTCTTATTTTAAACCTAATTAGTACTTATTAGGCATTTGAAATACATATCTACACTTTATATGTTCATTAATACATTAGAACTCTTTTCTGAAATTACAAGTGGAACATAAAAATAGCTACTATGCGTTCAATTATCATTATAACTATTATTTAATACATTTCGTCCTGTAGAAAAGATACCAAGAAAAAGAATTTTTACATTTTAAATGTTGAAGCATTTATAATGTTAATTAAAATTTCTTCTATACTATATAACTATAATTCCCATTGAAGATATTATATCTATTAAATGCATTTTACTTATAAAAATATAACTACATATATTTACTTTCAGAATTATCTTTAAAATATAGTTTTGATGAATTGGTAGACGTCGTATCTTACAATAATGTTATAAAATGAAACTATATACTATATATATTATATGTGTATAAATATTTTATAAAATAGAATATCATCAGACCAAGTTGTAATTTACTCACCGCGAAAACCAAACGATTCAAAAGAACGGAAACCACTATTACAAGTTCACGGAAACGTGAACATTAAGTTTTTCGTTTCTTATCTCGTTCAATTTTATTTCTAACTTTCTTTTTCTTTTTTTTTAAATCTATATAATGAATAGAATATAAGAATACATAGTATCCTATAATATATATACTAATATTACATATTTATGTTATATTAAAACATCTACTTTGTAATTTTTAGTGTACACAACAGTGTGGCATTTTTGTTCATATACCCTGTCTGTTTGGAAGGAAACTTTCTTCCAATCATAAAATTCGCAATTTTACTTCAGAATATAAACATTCATACTAAAAAAAAAAAAAAGTATATACTATATACATATATAATATTACAAAAGAAGGATTTTTCTTTAGGTTTTAGTTTTTCCTTTTTTGTTGAAGAACTTTCGTAATGAGGATTTGTGAAAAAAAGGAGAAAATTCTACTATCCGAACTGAATGGAAAAATATGCGGAAAAAATGCTCTTTTCTTAAAAAGTAAAAAAGATTGTAAAAAAGAAAGATGTATATAAATAGTTAAACAACACTGAATAGAAGAAAGAAGAAAAAAAATTTTGTGAGTATAGTGAAAATTTCCACCGGAATTGAAATGTTTTTCCACCTAAATGAAGTGCACTCAGATACTAAATACATATATATATATATATATGGAGTTTGAAGTCAAATATATATTCGCACGACATGATATGATCACAATTTTCACATTTTTATTATATAAACTTTATAAAAATGAAACTATGAGAAAATATTGTAGTACATGAAATTGTTTCAATTCATTTTAACTATAAAGTATTAAAGTTTCACTGTTTGAAAAGATAAAACTCGAAAGGTGATAACATCATTAATATTTTATAAGATTTATCTTGTTTTATATAAAATTATGGGAATTAAACTACAAGTAATTTGGATTTCGTTGGTAGAATAAGCTTATTTCAATACATTCTAGATTATTTTAGCGAAGTAAATTTAAAATTTAAAAAATTTAAAAATCAATTGAAGTTATATTCTTTGCTGCAAGAGATTAAATGCCTAACGAATGCTTGCAAAAATACAAAATACTCTCATAATTGTAAGCATTGGACGAGGGCAGAAATCGGACTCGACCCTCCTCAGATTCTGGCAACAGAATCAACCAAGTAACTATACTCAGTCTTTTAATTCGTTCATTGTATACTATTTAAACTATAGAAATTTAAATTTTATTAAAATTCGAATTAAAATAGTATTTTAAGACAAATAACAACAAAGTGTAAAACTATACAAAGTATAATAAATTTTAGATTGCTTCCATTTTGGTTGTAGGTTAAGTAATAATAATGATAATATAGATACAAAGTATATATACTTTTATATTAAATACTATTTAGGCCTATGCTGTCTTAAAGTAGAAAATAATATCAATAAATATGATATCATCTATAATAAAGACAAAATAATGGATAAATAATCTTGTAATATTCAAAATGTAGTATCGTAATATATGTATATAATTCAAGGAAAGGTTTTCATCTATGTACTCTTATAAATACCATTGATAATATCCTTCTTCATTTCGATATTATATAACTGAAGGGTTTTGTTCATACTTATCGAGCGATGTAGGAATTTCCTCCGTAGATTTCTCCATTATCTTACTTCATGATTTCAAATACAAAAAAAAAATATAAGACTTTACCAGCCCCTTTAACACATCCCTACATAGTTTCCATAATAATTTCATGGTCAATAAATTTCTATAGTTAAGGTATTTAGCTCTGGGCATCTTTGGTGAGTAGATTTAATACAATAAGCTTTTTGTTTACAGATTTTGCTTGTTAAAGGAAAATTTTTACCAACAATATTCATTTTATCATATTTTCTACAATAATATCTGTAAGGTAATATTTACACTTTTTCAGAATTTAATTTATGAGAAAGTATTTAGAATTTTATTGTTGGATTTAATGGGAAATTTCATAAACTGAGATAAATGATGATTTTAATAAATATGTATATATATATGTATTTTAAGAGAACTATTATAATAATTTCTTAACAATGATAAAAAATGATAAATTCCTATTATATTCGCCATGGTATTATCTTTGCGGAAAAACTGCTGGCTATACGAGATTCCATTGAAGAAAGAGCTAACAATAGAATACTAACATAGATGCGTTATTTTTCCATATTGCTCTGCTTCGGATCAAACCAGAATGTGAAGAAAACTATATAAGGAGTAAGAGCAACAAAAAACTTAAATATTGGTAGCATATATTCAAACCACAATGAAAATTAAACATCGAACGGAAGAAAAATCACGATTAGTAAATAAATTGTGATGGTAAAAAGAAAAATTTAAGAAAATGCAAATTTATAAAAAGTATGAATCGATTTGAAAGGTTTTTTAATACTTTTGATATGTTTAAACAGAAACAGACATAATTATTCAGCAGGACAACATTCAAGTATCAAAACTACAAAAAAATAGTGTAGGAATTTTCCGGTCCAAGTAAAAGCAGGTGTATATTGTTGTTGTATTCAATGCAAAATTTTGCTCTGCTCTGGAGCAACTTGTTAAAAAAAAAACGCATCTCCTGATATTGCTGAGATTGCGAAAGATAGAGGGGTTTTGAATTGAAATACTGACTACAAATGTTTCATACTATTTTCTTACTTATACAATAAAATAAAATACAATATTTATAAGTATAATTAAAATGTAAATATTCTCAAAACGTACATTTAGTATCAATATTGAAAAATTTATTCAAAATCATCAATATTCATCGTTGATGTGTTGAAATAATAACATCCATTGATTTGTTAGTTTTATTGAATTTTACATTATTCTAGAATGTTTGATATAATACTGAAACGAATTAATTAAGTCCAGTTTGTCACTATAAACAAAAACATAATACATACAATACAATATATCCTATATATATCGAAAATAAACTCTCTTGTCAATTAGTCAAAGGTGTTTTCATTTGGCGTGTGTAAATAAAGTTGTCTGAATCCGATTAATCTTTAATGCCGCGATTATATACTATATATCTTTATTCATAATATAAACATGCATAGTTTAGTATCTAGAACAGAACATTATATGAATATAGTATATTTGCACAAACAAAATATTGTAAACATCAAAGGTAAAGCACAATTTTGTTGAATAACATAACATAAATGTGCAATCATTGTTGTATATTATTATTTCAACAATATACTATATGTATATATAGAAGGCATTTTAGACTTGATTGGAATTAATTAACATTATGCTAGAAACCTACAGAAAATAATATTGTTTTATGCTGCACATGTATGTAGAATTATTAAGTAGTTATATATGAAAAGCTTTAGATTGAACTAGAAAATACTGTATTAGAGAAGGCTGGAAATAATCTATTTGAAGTTTAATTAGATTTTGTTCAAGCAGAGAAATTTAATTTTCATTCAATATAATGATGTTTAAATGCGGTTTATGGTGGGGAAGAATTAAGGGTGAAATTTTCTTTAATTTGAACGAATTATTTTAATCAATCCAAATAAATTGAATACTAAGCATTTTGATTTTCAAACAATTTTAATTAAATTAAGTATAAAAAAAGAATTTTTGAGTTTGGTGCAATGAATTTTCATATTTGAAAATCACACTGCCCGGACTTAATAAAGAAAAATTATGATTTGAAAAGGAAATATTATCAAAATTGGAAGTTCCAGATTGTGATAGTTTGTATGGAAATTTTTAAATTACAATAAATACAAATTATTGGGCTAATTTGGTATTAGCTTTACTAATAATTGGCATTAGATTACTTGGCGTTTCATCCACGAAGTTAAACTACTGAAATTTGAATCAAAGGTAAAGGAAGTCGTTTGAAATATTGTGGATATTTGTCATTGATTTAATATATTCAGATTCTAGGTGGTGCATGCAAATAACTAGCATTTCTATGGTTTAGTTAATATTCACATAAAATTAAGGACAATGAAAAGCTTTATATAGTAAACTTGTTCTCTCTAGCTAAGGTCGTTAGTTTCTATACTACCTCAGATCCGATTCTGATTTTTGACTTCTTGATGATCTCACAAGGTTTCCATTTCTAAAAATATATATATTTCAATTTCGAAAGCATATGAAAATCATCATTAAAAATTGCAGCCAATCTTAAATTCCACATATGTATGTATAATATGAATATCAATTTAATCCGAGTATATAAATATATAAGACTAATAACATGTAATTACACTGTTTTATTATCTCTTGAGCTTTCGAATAATTGACTTTATATGTTAGACAACGAATTCCCTGTTCTAATGGTGCTGACACATAAACATAATTGTTGAAATATGTTCGACATTCCTGTGAGATTTTCATGTTAAGAATTTGACAAGATATTTTAGTAAAATTTTCATTGATATAGTGATTTTAATGAGTCTATAGATATTATCGAAATATTTATTAAAATTACGTGACAGAATTTTTTTCAGAAAATATTTTCTTATATCTATTTCTACATCAAATTTACTTAATTATTTTCTGGATATACAAAATACTATATGATAGATTTCTGTAATTAGAAAACTTGGACATAATTTGAAAATGAAAATGAGTTAATGTGTTCTTAACTTTTTTGTATCGAAAAACTTTTAAAATACAATTTTCAAATTGAAACATATAAATAGTATAAAATTTCGGTCATCCTTTCAACAATTCTATATACAGTAATTTTCATATAGGACTCTTCAATATGAAATTCCCTAAAATAACTTCATAGGTAATTCTATTAATTATTCAAATCACCACATTTATGGTCGTTTCGGTGTTATCATTTCAAAACAGAACTATTTAAAACTTAAATTATTTTCATATATAAAAATTCTCTCCGACATTTTCATATATAGTCAATATTCGGTTGTTTCATAGTTTCCCTATAATATTAGGTATCTAAACTTATTTTATCATACATATTAGTTTTTTTCTTTCATATATTCTCATGTATTCATATTTAGATATTGGAGAAAAATGGAATTTACCTTTTACGCATAATTAAGAACACTTGGTGTACAAAAGTTGGTCGTTAGCTTTTATGATCAAATTATTCACGCAATTAATGGATACATCCCAATATAGTTGTGACCCACTCCTTGTTTTTTGGAAAATCGTACAACAAAGATGTGAATCTGGTGAACATATACTTATATTCATATTAAAATGGAAAATAGATACATCCATATGTATAGTTAGAACAGCTTTTGATATTAACTGAATTTGATAATAAATGAATACTTTACATATATATAAAAAAAGGATCAAAATTTCGAGAGATAATATCATCGTATACAGTCTTTTGTATTTTATATATTTTTTAGCATATTCATAAGTGTCTTTAATCGTTCTCAACTTGAATATTTTTCAACATTAACATTTTAACGAAAATCTCATTAAAAAACATTTTTCTGGAAAATTTCCGAAATGAAAAAGCTTTTAACTCTTTTGATTATTTTTTGGAAAATCTGATTATTGAATTTCTAAATATAGTTAATTCGTAAACAGAAAAAGGACTTTGCCATAATTAAAATCTGAAGTAGAAAAATTAAGAACAATTTATGAACACAACAACAAAAACAAAAAGTAGATAACCTCAAATTCTGATGGAAAATTCGAATTTAGTAAGAAAAGTTTATAAATATTTTCATCAGGTCTCAGAAAATTATTATTATCATTTTTTATACTTCGTTTTTTTTTAGCTTGTTTTTCGAAAACAAGTTGTACACAAACTTTCATAGAATTTAACAATATACAAAGTTTATGAAACCGTATGAGCCCCAAAAAGCTTAGGAAATTTTCTAAAATAATTTATGATTGCATAATTTGCATATAATGTACGTATTGAATACTAAAAATGTAATTTTCATAGGTCTGTTTTCTTTTTGCGTTATTATTGTCGGTGAAGGAAAAATATAAGTACCTACTTATTTGAAAAAGGAATCAAGTAAAATGTAATTTAAATATTTGAGTTTTCCTGTTTTTTTTGTTGATATGTTAATAAAAAAGAAAACTCTCTTATTTAAATTTCTAGAAGCATATTTTTCTCATAAAGAATAAAATATAGTTTGTGGTCGTAATCAAATTAGTATTTCTATTAACGTGTTTTTTTTAATGCAATTGAAAATGAGAAAACATGATACTAAATGAGATTTTAAGCTTTTAAAGTGAATATATTTAGGCAGAGCTTTTTCCTTCAATATTTTTGTTTATTTATATTGTTTTCAAATTTCAATTTTCAATTTTTCAAGGATATTTTTCTTTTGAAAACCTACTCAAGTTTTATGTTATTGAAGCTTATTTTAAAAATTCAGATTGGCAGAATGCCGAAATTGACCTCGAGTAATTTTTATCAATTATAATCAAACCAAAAGTTATATGATTTAACTCCAGATCTTTGAACTATAGATCTTTAGAGTAACAAAGTTAATTTTGATTAAGATGAATTAGGTATTTTGTGTTTAACGTTTATACCAGGCTGTGTGTTCTCCGACTGCCGAGATTTTCAAATTCCAAAATTAAAGTATATCCAAAATATTCCTGGTCCAAATTAATTCATTTCAGCTTTCTGAAAGTTCTAGTTTTATATTATGTAAACTATTTTATTAAAAATATCGGAAAATATAGCACAGAAGACTTTTCAGAAGTTCAATGTCCATTCAATATTTGTGACAATTTGGTGAAAGACAGAATAAAAAATGTTGCAGTAGGAGAGGTTTAAAATATGATACTTTCTACTGCACTGTGAAATCCTCACTTAATGTTCTATAGCATGGGTGGCCATCGGAAACTACAAACTACTTTAACCAAGTATTCTGTCTACCATAATGATTCTGTAGGTAAGTAAATCTTGCAGCACGCTTGCTTGTTTACTTTAATTAACAAAAGAAATTATGTACGTGGTCCGCCTGCTGCAAAGGTTAGCCATCCATGTTCTATACTATAAAATAATTTTGTGATTTGAAATATAGACTAAATTTCACTACAATGACGAGGACTAATTCCATGGGAATTCATAGATATGCATAGAAATGTTCCGTTTTTCTTTTATAAACTACTTTTAAAATTGTATTATATAATAATCTATATGCTATTATCATCAACGTAATCGTTTCTTCAAAGTTCCTTTCCATTTTTTGATCTGCGTTATTTATATAGTATGTCAAATCCCAAAATTATATCATAAGTTAAAATTAATAAGTCCTTTTTATAGAAAATTTATTTAATAAATTCCTTGTTTATTTACTTTCATTGCTTCAAATACATTTTATTTTGGATTATTAAAGATATAAACTGTTTAATTTACACATTTATCATCTTTCTTTTTTTTTTTCTTTTATTAATAATAGCAATAAATGAAACCATTAAAGGAAAAAAAATGAATTATTGGAAAATCCATTAAATTATCAAGAAAACACAAAAAAAGAAAATACACCAGAAAAATTTCATTCTTTAAAAAAAAGAAAAGAAAAATTATGTTAAGGAAAACAATTCTTTATTTTTGGAATGGAATATTATGAAAATGTCTTATGTGGGAAGGTAAACACGTTAAAAGAAAGAAGAAGAAGTAGAAGGAAAAAAGATTTTCATTTACCAAGAAAATATGACGTTAATGTTTTCATATTTTTAGCTGATATATTTTCGTTTTTCCTTATATTTTCTTTTTTTCTTTTTTTTTCCTTTAAATAAGATTTTAACTAAAGGAATCTTGTGAGAAAATGTAATCTACATAATCATAAATGAAATTATTATTTTCGTCTTTCCAATTTTTTCGTTCAAACATATTTGCATAAACAAATTTAATTTTGTATCCAATTTAATGTTATCCAGTGCCCAAAAAAAAGAAACATAAGAAAAACATGATAATACAATATCCATAAGAAATAAAGATATTAAAAAGTGTAATATTTCTTTTGCAGGTTTTTATACCTTTTCAATTTTTCCATAATCTGTTAAAATACATTCGTATTGAAATTATGATTTTACATAATCAAATTGTTATTAAATCATTCAATTTAATAAAAGAAATGACATATATTATTAGATTCATTCCTTTTTTGGAATCTTAAACCGGGTTGACAAAATATCAAATTTCAAATTTCATCAAAATCATTAGAACCGAATTTCGTTTCTGCATATAAGATTAAGAAAAAAAATTGCCTGTGGTTACCAATCGTATCTCTTAGCAACATTCGCAAGTTAATGAGTACTTGCTTCGAACTCGTCAGCATTTTACAGCGTTTGGAATTGAGTTTCTGGTTCATTTACAAACAAGTTGCTGCAATATGTAAATAGTTTTCGTAATTAACTTCCGCATATTTTTGGCAAGTTTATTTTACCTATCTATCTAAACAGCTGGAAACAATTTTGACCTAACACTAACTTTAAATGCTAACTGAAATTCCAGCATTAATTTTGTTTGCTAACTCCGGCTGTATAAACACTACCTTTAGTTTAAAATGAGCTCCAAACGAATCTTTTCAGTCCATTTTACCATTATATCAAACTATATTTCTGGCAAGGCACAGAACATAAAACACACATAATTATTGTAAAATATATTGCAATATCTGTAGAAAAATCATGAAAAGTTGCAAAAGAAAACACCACACAAATAGTCAAATTTTGGTTTGACGGTTCAGGGAATATGTTTACATGCAGATGCTAGAAATATAAGATTTAAGTTAGCCTTAGAAAATGTGAGATAGAATGTTTCCATGTATGTTTCATGGATATATACGGTGAAAACGCCGCAGAAACGTAATCACAGTTCGAATCAAGAACTTGAGCCGTAATTATCAAAGAGATTGTGAACAGCGGTTATTTGTGGTGTGTTTAAACAGTGAAATATTAAAGTGATTTGATAGAAGTAAGTGGCTTCTTTAGTTTTTCTGTTGTAAATAAACTGTAATAAATTAATTTGATAGAAATTAATTATGGATAGATAAATATCTGTAAGACCAATTGTTATCGCAAAAATAATTGTCAATAAAGATTAAGGACCTAATTTACATAAATAAAAAATGTTATTATTTCTAACATTCAACCGAAGTTAACACATAAAAATATCATCCTGTAACAAAATTTTATACACCAATAAGGGAATATCAATTACCAAGTTTTGAATATTCATTCATTGGTATTTACTCAATCTTATCTTAAACCTAATACGGATCTTGGGAGCTACATTTTCTTAAACAAGTGATATCTATACATAAGCTACATCTAAGATTATAAATTGAACTAATACCCATATAAAAATCACATATACTTGGCTCTTATTCCATCTCAAAGCGTTTAACCTTTCAACATACAAATTCGAATGGATATCATTTGATCATTTTCAGATAAAAACCAAAAAAGCATAAAAATAAAATTCATTTTTTTTATCATAATAAAAAATATTTAAATTTTAGAAATATTTCGTTTTTATGAATTTGAAACAAATAAAAAAATTATAATGAAAGAAAAAAAAGGATATATATTCGAAAAAAAGTTTCCTTTTTCATTTTCTATAAAAATTTACAAATATACAAGAAGAAAAAAAAGTATATACCTTTTTGTTTGGCTTAATCTCATTTCAAGATGTCATAAAATTTCTGCTTTCTTTTTAACTATATACGAAAAAGAAAACAAAAATTTTCATACTTTTCCTGAGGCTATCGTTTCATCTTTGGAAAATTTAAATACAAATATTATTATTGTATATTTTTTGTTGCCTTTCTTTTCTTTGGAATTATTTTATTTAAATTTATAAATTTAATGTGTTATTTTTTCGAAATAAAATGCAGACAAATATATGGAAAAGTGTTTTGAAAAGAGCAAAAGAATTTTCCGAGAAAGTCAAAAAAAAAAAAATATATTACACAAAAAAGAAACAAAACGAATTCATAATCCTATCTTATCATAGCAGACGGGAAAAAAAGCGAAATAAAAAGGAAAATAACGAACTGAGTGTCCTTTAAAATTATTCTATCACAAGATATGAGAGTATCATGGTGACATTGACCGAATATTGTACTTTTCTTTTTTTGGGAGGGTAATATTCGTATTATTTTCAAGTTTAAATTCGAAAGCTTTAAATTATGCAAAAATAATATTATTTTGGAACAGGATATAATATACTTCTGGATAAGTAATAAATTCAAAATATATTAAGTTGGAATATTTTTTGAGATCTTTGAAGTGATTTTCAGGAATAAATGGAATAAATGTTTATGAATGAGAGTTGGAGAAAAGTTTTCAAAATGATAAAATATATTTTTGAATAAATATCGTTTACACTTTATTTTATTCTACGAGATGATAAGTTTTGAGCTTTTTAAAATGTTTGGTAGGTCAAACCGCCCAACTTTCTTTTTTAGATAAAAATATTCAAATTTAGTTGATAGGTAGTATGATATCCAACAAAAAATTTGAATAATAATAATTATAATATCATGATTTATAAAATTTTGGCTTCAAAAAAGATACCAAAAGCAAATAAATAATAGTCAGGTAACTTATTCTAGGCAAAGAAAATATGGAATCGCCAAGTCAATCACTCTTTATTACTACGTATAACAATTAGCCACGGTAGTACCATAGCCTATAGATTTCCACTTCATTTGTTTTTCACTCAAACTAACTTTTTTGTACTTATATAATTATGTTTTTCAAAGTAACTAAAGAAAAATTAGTAAAGGCATGTAAAATTCTAAAAGCTTTCATGAGTAAACCACATTAGATCTTGTGAAAGGAGCTATTTGGAGCTTAAAACTCTCATCATAAGACCTAATGTAAATTACTTATGTTAAATCAAAGCTTTTTTGAACTTTCCATATCTTTTCTTTATATTAATATTGTATAATTAATTTAAGTATCCGTTGATGTGGTTACCCATAGAGCCATATATAAAAATAGACTACCTTATTTTGTGAGTATATTTAAATGAACCTTTGTTATATCTTAAATGAACTATACGAAAATTGTCTTTATTCTTTTTGATAGTATAAAAAAAAGTAAATCCTTATTTTTCCCTACCAAAATAAAAGCAAGAAATAGGACGTTTTTAAAAAGAAGTTAAACCAAATGCCGTTCATTTCTTTTGGGTAGTAAATTGGCATATGTTAGAAACTTTTAAGTATTATTTGAAAGCAGAAAAGTACTAAGCAGTTAGTTTATGTTTATCGATATATCTTGAACATACTGCCAACATTTTCACATATTATGTACTTAAGAAAAGCAAAGACATTGCAGTAATTCGCTCATCATTTTTAGATTTCCAATAGAAAATATATTTTCTGCATTTATACATATGTATGTAATATTTTTGGGATCAAACATTTTATACAGTTTATCAACATTAGTGTTAGACATACTTGGCTTTAGCCAAAAATATACCTATTTTGTTATATTGTCGTTTATTTTTTTCTCGTTTAGAGTTTCAATTTTAAAACTCCCGATCGCAGTTGACATAATGCTGACAAAGCGATAGAAAGAAAAGTAACAACATTTATATCCATTTTATGGAAAGTATTTTATAGTTCACATTTTTTCATTTTAAAGCATAATATTATAAGGAAAATAAAAAATAATGAAAAAAGAAAAACGAAACCCATCATACAGTCGATTTGTTGCCAAATTGTTTGCTTGTTAAGGACAAAGCTAAATTGCTGACAACTGAAAATTCGCTTGAATGATTTTTTTTCTCGTCTTTCTTCAACAACAAAATTTCTTTTTATTCTATTTCAATTTTCCTATATATGATGTTTTCTTTCACATCTTGGTTTCTTTAGAAATTCAAGAAAATTCGTTATGATCTTGAATTCTCAAGAGATATATATGGTCTTCATATGTTTCTCTACATAAATATATAATATTACCTAGATTTCCTCTTGTTTAGTAGATGATAAGTATAGAAGATGCATTCACCGAACAAAAATTTGTTGGTATATCCTTATGAATAGAAAGGACACAAAATAGAAATATCCGACCATAATCAACATCTATATCACGATCATCCATCAACCAAACCACCTACCAGAAAACACAACAATACTTGTATATATATATATATTTACAATAGGAAGTATTGACAGTATCGATTATATTCCTGTCACATTCAGGATAATTTTGTTTTGTCGCTTTGTACATGCTCGAATAAACATAAAAAAGGTTGGCCACGGCCTTTCAAGTGATTTCTTCTTATATTTATTTCTTTTTTTTCGCTTTCTGTGGTTGTTCTTGTTACTTCAGAAATTTTTATTCTATTTTAGTTCTTCTGGTCTTATGCTTCCTTTCTACATATAGTAAGTATAGAATTTCAGTTATCTCTTATATTGGTATAGAAAAGATGATGTTCTAAGGATTATGGTATGTTCCATAATATATGTGAGAATGTAACATGATGAAATTGCATAATGCCAAATAGACCAGAAATAATGACTTCATGGAGTAGAGGTTATTTTGTAAAGCTTATTTTTATTTGCGGACAATATAAAATAGATTATGTTTTTTTTTTTTTTTTTGATATTCTAACAAAATATGTAAAATATTTAATAAAAAAGAGATTTTCCTTTCGAAAATTTATTTTTCGATAATGAAATTGATATTTATTTAGCTTTTTTGCCATAAATATGAAGTCCTGTTTTCTATTATATTGAATATTAAAAATTTGTAAAAGGAAAAGTCTCTCATTTTAGTATTATACAAGTTATAGACACATAATAAAGGATTGGTACTGGTATATTCTTATATAAAAACAAGCTTAAAATAAAATGGCCAGGATCTTATTAAAAAATATAAAAGAAGCGGAAAGTTAAAATGTCTTGCCATACAAATTGCAACCAACATAAAAATTTAGAATATTCAGTCCGTTACCTAAAATATACTTACTTAGAAATATTTAAGTAAGAAACCTCATTTTATTTTACATCGCACTATCTAAATTAGAAATTTAAACTAAATTCTATAACACTTGCATTTTTAACACATAAATTAAAAGTTAAGTAAACTCAATATGACCCCATCCGACCTGAAATATTTCGGAATGTGGCGTCCTTTTTTATCAACATTTGATGTAAAGGTTTAGAGATCGGATGCATGCAGTTTGACTTGACTATATTATAGAGTTAGTCTCTCAGCTGTTCAAGAAAGCACATGGATTAGAAAATGATCCGCGGGTTCTTATTCTCTGAATAAAATCGTAACTAACTCATCAACTTAAGTAGCCACTTCTTCCTTGATATAAAATCGATATTTTACAATTTTAATTTTAAAGGAAGATCATTAGAAAAATGACCTATCATTGTTGCACTCAAATTTTATGATAAGTAACTTTTAAGAATTAAGAATTTAGAGATCATAAAACTTTCGAGGTTCATTTCACAACTAAAGAGTTTATATTTAAATTGTCGAAATATGGAATAAATATACATATTCCTTTAACAATATTTTCAATTTCTTAAATTCTTTTCATTTTTTTAACGTACTACCAATAACATATGTAAATTTGATAATCTCTCCAGAATACCAATGAATTTTCTAAGAAGAAGAAAGTTAGTTGATTTTGATCTTACTTTGTCGGTTTTTATAATAAAATTCTAATGAGAAACAAATAGAAAATGATATTATATTCGTAGGAAAAACCATATCGTACGCGAGAAAAATATAAAATAAATTCGAGAACTATAAAAAAAAATTGTGCAAAGAAAAAAACCGAATAAAATTATGTTTTACTATAAAAAGCATAAAAAAACATTAAATTGGAAACCATTCAATTGATTTTTATCTTTGTTATATAAAACAATAAAATAAATATTCTAATGATTTGATTCGAAAGAGTAGAAAAACTTCAAATGCATAGAAATTGCTCATTTTCGATGATAATTAATGTCTAACAGAAAAGAAATGCTATTTTATGAAATTAGCTTTATTATTATTTATTTATAATTTCAGATGAATTCCTTTTTTGTTTAATGGTGAATAAAATCTCTTGGTTTTACATCCGTTATCCATAATTTATGAAGTTTTATCACTTTTTCATTTATATTAATTTTAATTCAAAACAATGAAAGTTTTACATATTCTTGTCCTTTTTTGAATTTAATTACTTAAAGATATTTTAATGAATTAAAATTACATTTAGTAGGTTTCAAATTTACTGGATTAGGAAATCGAATCGAGACTGGTTCGAAATTTAATCCATATGCAGTCGAGTCCAGGAAATCTAATTTGTACTTGACTTTTGTGTACATTGCGACTTCAGAAATACAAATGTTCTAACCCTTGACCTGGTGTTAATTTATATAAAGTTTAATTTAAATAAATAAGTATCATTTTTAAAGAAATTTGCAAGATTTTTAAGTGAAATATACCATGTAGCATTTATGTGATCAGTTCTTCATTGCCATAAACTCTTAATAAATAAATTATAAAACATTAATAAATGAATTTGTAAGATCAAACTGTTATAAGGATACTAAGAAGCCTATAAATAGTAAAATACATCGGATTATATAAATTAAGAAATAGAAAAAAAGTAAACCTTTTTTTTCATTTATCCCTTAAGATGATCATAAAATAACGACAATATACCGTTTCTTTTTTAAACTTAATCCATATCAAACTCAAACTATATATATATGTATATTTAGACTGTACATTTAGTCTTCATAACAAACTATATAAATTCTAATTTATTAACGATATCATTCTGTTATAAGGCTTTTTAAGTGTTTACTGTCTAGATACATCAATTATTCGTCGACAACTATTTCAGGATCCTTACAATAACGCAAACAGGACAACATAAATCAACATAAGTTGTGAGGATTTCACAAGGGATTCTATATACAATTTGTACTGGTTTTCTTGCTTTTACTTTAGGCAAAAACCAACTATAAACCTAACCAAAAATAAAAGTAACAAAGTAATATCATCATCATCATTGCTAACATACCAGAAAGAGGCTATTTATGTTGTCTGCTGACATCAGGTGGTGTTTTCCATTCAATCTAATATTCTGCCATATTTCTATTTTTGGGACATTCACCCAGACACAAATATATAGTATTCATTTGAATCGATTTTGTTGTCCTTTCACTTAAAAATGTCCTTTCTAACTTTCCTTTTACGTACATACATATATATTTATATATATTTAATGCTTTCTATATTTATTTTTGTTGTTGTTTTGGTTGTATATACTTTAATCTCTTATGTATATGTGAATAAAAATTATATATATATATATACAAATTTTATAGATATAGGCTCCATTAGCATGTATAAACATGCTTTGAATGTCCTTAAGGATAAAAGGAAAGAGAAATTGAATTAAATTTCTAGACATTTCCTTTTGTCGATTGGCATTGGTCAGTATAGTTATATATCCTTTGATAAGAAACTAAATGCTACTGAATGTGACTATATGTCTGATTAAATGGCATCCAATGATATGCTAAAGTTGTTAAGAATTTTAAATAGAATGAATTGTTATCGCCATCGTTAGAAAAGAATTGGATAAAGTAAAAAAAAATAAGGATTTATACAGAAAATCTTTTCTTTGTCAATTGTTGTTATATGTTTTTGGAAAATTGGAAAAACCAAAAATAACATCTTTAAGATTATTTGTTTTTTGCTTTCATATAACAAAAAGAAAAACTTGAAAATTAAAATGAGTAATTCTATTTTATGATGCATGCATTTAGGCGCCTAACTAATTTAGTTTTTATCTTAGTTTTTCTATGAAATATGCCGTCGGGTCATAAATTTATGACCGAATCATTGTATTTTAGTATTTGTTTTACGATTATGATCCTTTTACATTATTCTAGTAAAAATTATACTGGCTTTTTTTAAATAAACATAATAATTTCATTCGAGTTTTTCACAGTTTTTAATTATGAATAGAAAACAGTAAAATATTAAATATAGTCACAACTTTTAAAGTTAATCGTACTTTTAAAAAAAGAAAAAAATTATCACTAAAAAATTTTCTCTTATTTCTCACCACAAATAAATCCAAAAATATAGTCCTGATTAATATCGATAAACTGGAAATTGAAGTGCATTAAAATATTTGCTCTCATTTATAACTTTGTTTGTAATAAAAAAAAAAAAAAAATAATATGAAAAACAGATTTGAATATAGATGGGAAATCAATAAATCTAACATTTTCACCATTACAGTATTCAAATATCATCATATTTGAACGAGAAACAGTCAACCGGATGGTGGTTATATTTCATGAACAAAACATTCATTCTCCCATGAGATAGTTGTGAAAAATCATATTTCATAAAATCTTCTCATAGCACGAAAAAAAAGCAAGTGAAAAAGAATTCATAAAATATATAAAAAAAATATACATATTTTTTATTTTTAGAAAAAATGATAAAGTCCTGTCATAATTTTTTTTTGCCTCTGGATTTTCAGGTAAAAATAAGATAATCACAGATTTATGACCAGGTACATATTTTTGTGAATTTTTAGCACGTTTTTCTTTCCCACCCAACAGAATCAATGATATAGTATGAGAAAATAGATAATATAAAAATGTATATTAATCATGAATCACCGGTTTGTCTCATCCAGTTGAGTTTTATTAACAAAATACGATTCTCGAAATGAAAGATGAAATCAAATTTATATATTTTCTTTTTTGGGTTTTGAAAATATAGAACTTTCTGATGTAGGTTTATCATGGTCTCAAATGTATATTATTTATTTTTAAATTAATATTTTCGTGCTAACGATAATATATGCGACGTATTCATTTCTAAAAAGGATAAAAGTTTTCTTATTATAAACTCGAATATAAAATAGGCATCATAGTTGGTAATAAACCATCTTTTTGTAGTAGATGCAAGCCGCTAAAGTGCCTAAAATTAAGTTCAGTATCATATTCGAATCTTGAGTAACTTGAATTCAGAATTAATAAAACTACAAAAGAATTCACTTATTTATTCAATGAAGACGATAATTTTCAGTAAGCTCAAAATGGGTTAACATTTTCTACTTCCTTCGTTTTCATAGATGATTCATTTCCCATACAAAAAACGGATCACAACTGCTTCTTCTTCTTTTCGCAATCGTGGGTCCGAGCTATAGTTTACAAATTATATAGAAATAGAAGAATTCTTCTAGATTTCATTTTTTACTAGGGTCAGTATAGTGTTCAACAATTTAGTTTTAATTGAATTGAAAATAGAGTCACTAAATCCATATTAAAATTGAAAGGATTTTTTCATAAATTCATATTTATTGTTTTTCATTATCCCTATAGTAAATTCCAATCAAAAATAAGACAAAAAAAAAATATAACAAACAACCATCTCTAACCAATTGAAAAATCAATTCCATTAAATTTGATGACATGACATACCTAAATGAACAAGAAAAGGTTTGAGTGGTAATTTATTTGGGATTTTCTTGTAATCGAAGTTAAACATAGCCGATTCAAAGGAACCATAAATACAAAATACTAACATCAAAGGCAACAGAAAGAAGCAGCTTACAAGTGAATGATAAAAACCAAACCAAAACCATAGAAAAAAGAAAAATAAATAAACGAACCAGCAGTTTTCTGACAGATAAAATAATGCGATCAGCATTTCAATTTTAGTCGTTATATAAAGAAAAGAAAAAAAATACAATCCAACAACATGAGGTAGCATAAAAGAATACATCTTATATATGGTAGAAGAAGAAAAAAAGACAATTTCCACGAAAATATAATTTCTTTTCTTGTAGAAACTCCATGCATGTTGGGCGCCCTTCTTAAGTCTTAAGAGATTGCATATACGTAAAAAGAAAATCCCCTTAAAATGACGAAAATTGACATTTTAACTAAAATTCAATGGAACAAAAATATTTCAATTCACATTACATTTCTTCTCAAAGCTTATTTCTTTTGCCATTGTTATCATATATTACAATATATAAGAATTACCATTAAAACTGAATTTCTTCATATTTTTTTAGGATTTTCTTTTTTCTCCGATTTTCATCTTAGATTTATTTTAATTAAATTGGCATCGAAAAGAAAACAAAACCAGAAATTTATATTTATCAAAAATATAATCAAAAGAAAATTTAATTCGTTTAAAATCAGATAAGCATTTTTAAAATATTAATGAAAGGAAAATGATGTAAAAGTCTTATACATTTCGGAAAATATGATTCCAATTTTTACCCCAAAAACTAAGAAAATCTATTCACATTTTGACCTCATTTTTTTATCAAGAAGTTTTGATAAAAATTTACTGAATTAGAAAAAAAAATTTGAAATTCCAATATGATTTCCTTCAATATTTTCCAAATACTTAAAACCGCCAACAAGAAGTTTTCCATTTTTTGAATATAAAAACTTTCTCAATTGATAAAAAAAAAGAAAAACCAAAAAAATGCCTCAAGAAAGGGCTATCATCAGACAAATTTTGTGGAGAACTAAATATTATGAATATTGTTGCCCTACAACTGAATATCACCAAGTTGGCTCAATTCCAATTTAATGTCATTGCGGATATTCTACTGGTTTCCTTATTTCCCCAAAAACTCATTTATCTAGGTGCCACGATATTTTGCTTCATTTACTTTTTAAGCTTTTTCTGATGTTAATGCCAAGAAAGTTTTAGTACAAAAAAAAAGAAGAAATTGTTTATTGTTACAAATCAAGTGAATTCAAAAAGAAACTAATTCTTAAATGAAATGGAATGATTATCGATAAATAGTTTGAACAAACTTAAAGAAAATTTAGTTATTTTATGTTGATTTGGTCACCCTTTTGGCAAATATCCTGAAATTATCAAAATATATATAAAATATGAAATTCTTCCTTGTTGAAAATATTTTTGAATATTACAAATATTGGCATGTTTTTGTATTACAGATAAAAAATATATAATAAATTAATCAATAAACTTAGAAATTGTTCATTGAAAATGGAAATATTTAAATAGAAGATCGCCTATGAGTATGTAATCTTGTGGAAATTTACTATAGAATTTCAGTTTGATTTTTAAACTAAATACTTGGTTTGACTAAATTTTAAAAGAAAACTTACTACTACTATAAGACATATTACTAGTACCTAATAAAATATTTTCGGAAGCTTCTATTCTGTCGGAAAGGTAGATTATTAGAATTTCTGATTTGCTGTAGCATTTCTTCACTACACTTTATTATACATCAAACTTTTAAAATGCACGTATGACAATAGCATAAGTATTTTTTGAATTATGGAAAAATAATGATCTTTATTTTTATTTTTTTCGCAGAAAATTAATCTCTAAACTTTCCAACGACAATATTATTTACCCTACATTTTCTTCTACATGAAAAATTTTTTGAAAGTTTTTTCATAAAGTCAAGAAGTAATAAAAAATTGAGATGAAGACAGACGAAATTAGAATGCTTTTTTTCGCATATATATATATATTTAGAAAAACGCTTCAAGCATTGAGAAAGTTTTTGGTTTCATTTAGTAAGTTTACCACAAAAACAGGAAGAAAAGAAAATCTCATTACTTTCACAAGAATACTTTTCTTTTG
The DNA here is from genome assembly GCA_963422695.1 of Xylophagus ater. Classification (NCBI taxonomy): domain Eukaryota; kingdom Metazoa; phylum Arthropoda; class Insecta; order Diptera; family Xylophagidae; genus Xylophagus; species Xylophagus ater. The sequence continues at coordinate 5,972,390 of OY730481.1, forward strand.
TTGAAAATAAGAAAAATAAAATAAACATGAAAATTACTAATTTGAAGTCAAACAATAACGGTTAAAACTTTTTAAAATTACTCCTTTACGAGTTGCCTTTTTTTCCAAAACACTAATAAACTCTCTTTGATAATTGCATCATAATTTAACCTCTGTTTTTCTTTATTTTCACCTTTTTGCTTTGGGTTGTAATACTCTTATCCTGCTCAAGAGGTTCTTTAATATTGACATTTTTAGAAAGTTTACAGAAACTTATTAATGTGTTTCTTTTTTTTGTGTGTGTTTTAAAAATGAATAGAAAATATATTTTGTAATAATACTTAAAATGATTATCTTTACACGAACGACAAACGGAAATCTAATCTCAAGCTTAAACACTTTTTAAATAGAATGTAAAACAATAACTACTAACATATATTACTATGCTTCTAAAAGAAAATCCTTTCAATACAAAAGAAAGGAGAACTTTTTCAAATTTAAAAACATTTAAAGAAAAGTTTGTGTTTTTTTGTGGAACAGCAAAACTTGTGCAAAAGACTATTTTCGTTTTGCATAAAAAGAATACCATTTCTATGCAAATTTGAAAGCCAAAACTACAAATTACACTTTTAAAAGTTCCGCTAAATGAAAACAAAATCAATTTTATTTGCATTTTATATGTGAATAAATTCTTTAGTTTTAAAATTGAATTAAAAATGTTCTAAAAATCTTTTCAGTAATTTGTACTTTAAGTGCTTGTTTAAATACCTGACATAATTATCTTTTGACACCATATCAGAGTAATTTACAACATAAATGCAAAAATAACAAAAAATAATACAAGTATTGCAAACAACATAATTGTCATACTTGTCTGAACGCTTGTCGTGATTTTCTCGCGCGCCTGCAAAAAGGCTATTTATAATTTCTTGATGTAAGTTTATATATTTCTCAAAACTTTTTATATGTAGGCTATGTTTGAAGCCGATTCTCAACAAATCTACTTTGTATCTTAATTTCACCATCATTACTGACGGGCTTTCATGCAGAACATATTGTTCGGCACATTTTCTTATATGTTACCAATAAAATTAAGTTCGTCAAAGTATTGTTTACAGATGTTTTAAATTTGTATCATAAGAATATTTATTTTTAATCTCTAAATTGATCTAAATTGAAAACTTTATACTAATTGGATAAATGTATTTTTTCCTATTTCATTTTCGAAATTCATAGATTCCCAAATATTCGTATTGTAATTAATATATTGAAATCAAAGCAATTATTTTAATAACTTATCGAATTGCTTAGTAAATAAGGGGTAGGATAACTTTATTTTACTAAATTTGAAAAAAGGCATTCTATTGACTTGGATCTAGTAATTTTCTAATGCTTCATGTAATTCATTCAACTTCAACATGAACCGCAAATTCACAATACAAAATACGAGCATGACGTTACGTGTATCGAAAACTTATGTTAAATTTAATTCGAAAATGTATTAGTCCTTAAGAATTTCATATATATACTTAGTTCCATTATGTCTAATTGAATTTCCCAAATGCACATAAAGCTTTAACTTGTCTTTAATAAAGAAAATTGCTTGCATGCAATTCTATCCCTCGTATATATTATGCTTTGAAAATAGAATAATAGCAATCGAACACATTATAAAGATCACATAAAATTGAGGGCTGGAATGTTTGTACTATATTCACCTCGAGATTGGTTTGGCATGAATCCAATTTTAATCGAAGGTATAGTAAATTCATATAATGGCTAAAACCCTTGAGATTTAATTTAAAAATAAGAAGATATTTTTTTATCTAAATGAGATGATGTATTATAAAATGGAAAACGTATGATAAACAAGATTTAAATCGCTTTAAATTGACCAGAACCACAGATAACATTATACCCTTTCAGTGCCACAATTATAGTTGAGTGTTTTGTATTATAATATCGACTGGAACCTAGACCTAGAGATTGTGAACTAGAGGTTATAAGGTGGTACGTATATACCGGTATATAAATTATGACACTAATTTCTAGATTTTATTAGAGAAATCCGGATTTATTCACGAATGTTATTGATTTCAAGTATTAATTCCATTTTATCTGATAATTATATTGCAGAAAGTCTTTGAGTTAGGAAAGGATTTCTTCTTTGCAGCTTATAATTCTGGCCAACTGGATGAAATGCCTATCACTTCTCCCAGCCCAATCAAAATATTTATTGTTTATCTGCTTTGGTAGGTAGTACCAGAGGGTATATTATAGTTTTGTCACTATCGGCTATATGTCGATTTTAAGTAACTTATATATGTATTTTTATTGACCAATTGCGAATCATTTCAACATATGTTGATGATAGAAATATTCAACTTCTGAGTACGGTTTAATAGGAAAAATCTATCGAAACTCTATATAATTGAAGTATGATATAAGAATAGACCATTCGAAATTGTTTGAACTTCATAGATAGCATTTATTCCATGTTTCCTGTACGAATTTGTACAAATTATATTATTATATTGCTTCTAGTTATAACAACATGATATTATTTTACACAATTATAATCGACTATACCATCTGATTTAATTTAATTACGATATCAATATTGAATTCATTCGATTTTCGTTGAATTTTCTATCTCTTATAATAATTTGATAACAAATATAGATTGGATTTCATATTATTATTAAATATTAATTGATAAATTCCAACTTTATTGATGTTAAGATCAAGTTTAAAAATTAAATGATTAGACTTTTGGAAATAATTAATTCATATGAATATAAGATGAGAATAAGATCAGAACTTATTTTTTAGTAATATTTTGATTTGTTTGATTTCAGTCAAAAATATTTATACTCATAAAATTTTTAGTATAATTTGGACATGTAATATATTTTATATCTTATTTTAGTCGTGTTACAAATTTAATTTTAATAAAAAAAGAAAAACATTGAATTACTGAAAGCATAAAAAACATCTACTCAATTTAGTTGTTAAGAATTAATATATTAAAAATATAAAAGCAAACAACATGAAAAATATGAAATTCATGTTTATATTTTAATAGGTTTTGCTATATCATAAAATGTCTTCGTTTATCTATTTTGTTTTCTTATTCTATGGATCAAGAAAAACTAGATAGATTGAAAAAGAAAATGTATATTAAAAAAAATTAATATATATAGACGACGAAGATATTTCATCATTTTGTCAAGATTAAGTCGTTCAATTTAACGCCATTCAAGCATGATAAATAGGAATTTTCACTATTAAACCAGCCATGAATTTTTAGATATAAACATCATAAAAGTTGTTTTCAAAATCTATTCTTATTTATTTCATATTTATTTTATTTATTTATTAAAAATAAACAAAAAACGACAACATATTTAATAATATTAACTAAGTTCTTTTACAATTGCATAGAATTAGGCGTATATCGAAAATAAACAATATACATTATTTTACCATATATGTGAACTGTTAATTTTAAAGGTAAATGGTTTTGTTGTTATATAATTAAAAATGTTATTTTTTTTGTACAATTTTGTTTATACAATTTACATTAAATAAAATTGAATAATTTTCATATCAATATCATAAATATTCACCATAAAATTTTATGTGTAACAAATATAATGCAATATCATAAAAGCTCATCAAATCAATGATATTTTCATGTAGTAGGAAAAGAAAAAAAAATAGAAGACAAGAAACGATATATGAAGTAAATACGTGCTTCTTCATTCATTTTTATGATAACAAAATCTTCTAGTAAAATTTATGATATAACATGCTGTTCAATATCGTAATGTATGATACTATATTTATACATTTTCCTTTTGAAGAAAGAAAATATATAGATATGGAGAGATTTTGATTGATGTACGAGACATTATTTAGTCCAAGAAAAATAAAAGAATTTTATTATTACATATTTCGTGGTCAGTTTATTCGATTTTGTTATTCGGATTTCGAGATTTGGTTATTTAATTGTGCTTAAGTAATTTTATTTGGAAATCATATTTTTATATGAATAATATTTTCCAGAATAAGATTTAGAGGAATACATGAATTATAGTTTTTTTTTAATACCACAGAGTATACTAAATAGAGTTCTCAATGTGTAGTATAATGTTTAGCCATAGTTCCAGCCTGCAAAGCACTCCTCTTCGGAAATAGTATTTGGAAAAAAGGGTGTAAATAAATTTTGATATTACACAAAGATTCTTAACAAATACTATTAATAAGGTAGTATGTTTTGCAGCCTACGAATATTATCAAATCAGAATTCCATTTATTGTATCCTTTTTGGTAGTATATAAATACTTTCTGAAATTATGAATCTATTTTCATTAATATCTATTAACTTTTTAGTAAGAAATTAAAGATTATCAAATGTAAAGTCTTATCAATTGCAGTTTATGATATTTTTATATTACTAATACTGAATTTTATCTAATTATATTTCACTTTGACATAGCATAAGGAAATCGAGAGTATATCTATACGTTTGGAATTTGTCTCAAGTCTATATACAAGTATCTAGGTCAAATTAATCAACCGACTCTTTGAGTCTTTAAAATCATATAATTTTAATAGAAACATTTATATTAAACTAAGTAAATAACATTATTATTATTATTTTACATCTTATTTATAATAAAATACTTTTGTTGAATTTAATTTGTTGTATTTTAATTTAAAATTTGAAACAGAACTTGAACTATATTCAATGGAAAGTCAACCGAAAAAAGACAAGAATTATTCGTTGAATTACGTTAACCAGAACAAATTAAACAGATGCTCCCGATGGGAGATTTTCCATTTTATATAGAACAAAATAATATAATATTATATAAAATAGGAATTATTGTATGTGAGAATGAGATTTTTTGAAAGGGACAATAACACATACCAAATTGGACAAATGATATAGCCACAACTAACCACAAGAACCATTAATATTCAACGAGCCGTGTAATAAAACAGCTGCTGGGATTTGTTTTCCGCATTTCATGTGATAATATAATTGCCATCACTTGTCACAAGGCGAACCAATCGTATACATTTTTGGTACTCTGAATATTATAATTTGGTTGGTGTCCTACCATTGCTGTTGCTATTTTTGTAAGTTTATAAATTTAATTAGGATATATAAATTTTATGAAGAGATCCGCAAACATATTTTAAATAATTTCTTTTTTTTTGTAATTCTATACGAGTATAATGAAAAAATTAGGTTAACTTGTTTCAGGCTTATATAATGTGGATTTTGAATGTTCGATATTTAAAACAATTGTGACTTATTTATTATGTATAGTACTACTATAAAAGAAACGTTCTTTGAAAGTCTTCGGGTTGAGATACATTATATGTACTGCCAATGGGTATGCTCAAAGTATCCTGTCTTACTGTGGACGTATTCTGGTTAGAAATGTGATATAATGCATTAGAGAAAACTGAATAATTTTCTTAATGATTCTTCCTTCCGATGTCCTTTCTCAGATTCTCAAGAATTCAAAGAATTAAAGTTCTAAATTTCATGACAATTTCGTAAGAAATTTCTGGGATAAGATAAAGTCTAAAGCTGCGTTTCCACTAAACGAGGGAAAGTAATATCAAAATCTACAGAATTCTATGGAAAAAAAAACAATGTTTAGAAAGAATTTCTTCTTTTAGTTTTATTTAAGCAAAAGGCTAAAAATAAAAAACATAATTTCTTAATATCATACAAATTCTTATTATTATTATTTACCTCTTTTTTATCTGCCTTTCACCATATTGAAACCCGTCGTGGGGTGGTAAAAAGCATATTTACTGTAAGAATTTTATTATCATCGATGAGCTTTCATCAATTTATTTTTGATGTTTCACAATCGACATTATTTTTATTAAACTCATAAAATTTATGTCGTGTAAATAATTTTAAGTGTCGGTTGTTTTCTTCCTAATTTTTTTCTTTTTTTTTTTTAGGGGGATCCTACCTTTTAGGTTCTGTTTTCCATCTCAGTATTTACAACTCATAAAACGCAATTAACAGCTCTTTTATCGGTTAATATAGATCTTCACATGACATATTTCATGCTATTTACTGTTTTGAAACATAATAACACGAATATATGAGTATACAAAATAATTTCAGTTTTACTTCATAAAAAAGGCAGGAAAAATTTGGTTTTGGTATATAAAATTATTTAGTATGGAAATTTATTATAGGAAAAAAAGAAGAAAAAACCAATTAAAATATTAATAAACGATCATTTTAATTGCATTACTTTTATAATCTGCGAAATATAAAATATACCACAATAACATTTGCTATAAAAGCGTGACAAGGATTTTAAATAAAAAGTGCTTTAATTCTATAGTAAAAAATTTGGAAAATATGGTATCTTAACGTATTTATTACTATATTTCTGTTCAAATTTAGCAGGATTTATATACTTAACTAAAATTTGTCATTAACATCGTAGCTTACACACTTAACTCAATGGGGTGCAAGTACCCCAGACAGAATCAGCAAAATACCTTGGTCTTCATGAACAGATTCGATTAAAATGACGTCAAATGTACTGGCTAATTGGACATCACTCCAAGATAAACCTGTATTGCAAAAGACTAGTCTAACAGTCCATTCTCAAACAGATATGGATGTATGGTGTGCAGCTCTGGGATTGTACTCATAAAATTAATTGAGACGTAATCGAACGCAGCCAAAATAAATCAGCGAATATGCTATTAAACACGAGAAGAAACTTTTTGCCCACACCAACGTTGAGGCCATAGAATTGTTGGATATCACCAATGAAACAAGGCTCAAACGATTAAAACTATACAAATTAACAATATAATACCAACTCGTATATCTACAGGGAGCTGGACACTGTTCCAGCAAACCCATGCAAGTTGATGCTTACCTCATAAGGGGAAAGCCCGAGTTTATCAATGGTAAGAGCTCTATATATTTATATGGTATTCCGCTTATAAGAAGATTACTATATATACCTACTTTATCTGATACTCATTGAGTGAAGAAAAATCACTATGAAAATTATGTCTAATAAATTATTTTGAGATATGAAAAATATACACATTCGTATTTAACATGATTTTGATTCAGCCTAGGAAATTCCAATTCTTTTTTCACATGATTATTTTTTAAAAAATTGTATTTTAACAATTTCAACTTCTTCTAATATTGTATATAGTTTTGCGAGTGCATATAGTATATGATTTCTAACGAGTTTTTACGTTACAAATTAGTTAAGTGACAATATATTGATGTTACTTTAAAACAGTCAAAAATTCACGCAATTTTTGATTCATAGCCATACCAATGTTTCCATAGTTGGTTACCATTATGAAATTTCCAAAGCACGGATACTTATCATGTATGTAAACTATTCATTTTCTTACGTATAGAAAATGTCATAAAACTGAGAACCTAAAAAACTATTTTAATACTAGTTTCTAGGCACACGATCATATCATATTAAAAAAGTGTGATTTTTCTCTTTTTTGCGCCCTTTCTTTAATTTATAATCTTTAATTAAGATTATGCAAGTACGTAAGTATAATAATTTTGCTATTCTTAAGTCCGGCGTCAAAGAACATAATTTATGTTCCAATAGAGATGGTGACAACGCATTTATATCGTGAAATTCCAAGATAATAAATTTAAAAAAATATTATTTTCTTTTCTAATTTTATCGATAAAAATATTAATCGAATTGATTATCTTATCGCAATGCTTTGTTTATTATAAATACTTGCCAAAAGCTTCAAAAGAAATAGTCAATATTATCGAAGCAATCTAAGATGGTGTATACAATGAAGATTTGGTTAATCGTTGCTCTTGTGAATTCAGTAGCATGGGCTGATTCTTTTCAGGACAAAAGTACTAAAAAATATTTTAATATATTTCCAAAAATTTTCAATAAATAATAATTTTACAAATTTTAGTTGAACGAAGTATATCAGATGATCTTAGAAAAGCTCTGGAAGATCTGAAGGAACAAATGCGTTGTGGATTCCCAGAACAAGGTATTCCACCAATTGCACCATACAAAAATGATCATCTCAATTTCGAATTCCAGAATGAATTAATCAAGTAAAATATTTTATATTTATGAATTAATTTTATTATTAAGCATTCGTTTTTTTTTTTGTCATATTTCAGTTTGGAATCCAATTTATACGATTTAATAGTGGAAGGTGTAGACAATTATGATATCGATGAAATCACATTTAGTTTATTTACACTAAAATCAAAATTCAATATTAATTTTAATGAAGTTTCTGTTAAATCATTTTATAATCTTCAAGCATCAATTGATAATATTCTAAAAGTATCTGGTGATGGAATTATAGATTTTGCAATACAAAATTTTCGAATCGAAGGAAATCTTAAACTTGGTCTATCAGGAACAAAATTACAATTGAAAGAATTCCATGTTAATCTTTCTTTAGGAAATGTTCATTCAAATATAACTGGACTAGTTTGTGATGTTGCAAGTGGAGATTTTATTAATGAAATTATTGAAGTATTTTTGATGAAATATGTTAACGAACAAAAAGAATTCATTTCGAAAACAATTCATGAATTCGTTGTACCACAAGCTAATGATTATTTAGGAGACTTAACAATAGGTGATATTATTGAAATTATTACGAAACCAAAAGAGCCTGTAAAATGTGAAAAATTAATAAAAATAAATGTATAATGCGAAAATACTGAATTTTTTATATCCCATTAATTCTGATTCGTTAAAAACTTGAAATAATTACACACCAAAGCAGTATGTGATCTGTTCTCTTTTTCCTATATTGCAAATTTTCTCGAAAATAGTTAGTATGAGCTTATTTTTTCTATATGAACTTAAGTTTATTAACCAGAAATAAGTTACTGAATTCCTGATTATAAAATCGAATCATCAAATATCAAAATTGATCGTGGTCTTCAAAGTGGCTACATAAAAGCTTTTATTATTTGATTTTCCTGTACAATATCTTTAGTAATTTAAACGAAATTATAATTGCCAATTGGAGAATGGAAAATGTTGTCTTCTGAACAAAATAATGAATCCATTCGACATTTGTTACAATATCGTGCGGCCACGATCAGTAGACAAACTCAATGTGAATTTTTAAAATACAATAAATTTAATAAATATAAAAACAATCATATTTTGTATTTGGAAGAATATACAATATAATTTTAATTCATTTTAATTTGACAAAAAACTATTACATTTTATGTAATTTACAAAATCTTCTTCTATTATATCTTAAACAGGCATCCCTGTAAGAAACAGAATCCATAAAAATGAATTGTTGTTATGTCATTTTATCTTGACAGTTTTCTTAATCATTTATATTTTTCTGTGAATTCAGTTCAGTTTTTCACGTGTTATATTCCATCACCTGATTTAAACAAGAACATTTCTCTTTATATATATTTTCATGAAAATTGGACAAGAAAATAAATGGAAAACCAACGATATAACAGGAAAATTTCTGAAAATCTTTCATTCATATATTATATTTTGTTTGTTTGTTGTTTTTTTTTTAAATTATAAAGAAAGAATATTATATTTTATGGTATTTGATTATACATATATCTTATTTACTGGCATATATAGATTTTCTCTAACAAAAAACCAGAGAAGAAAAAGAAAAACGCACTGATAATATTTTTTTTTTTTAAGATATCAAAAGAATTTTTGCTTACTTAGTTGAACATTTGTTTTTTTTTTCTTTTTGTTTGATAACAGAATTCATAATGTTAAGTTATTGAAGTGAATTTTCAAAGAATTTGATCAATAGAGAATGCATCAATAACGGTTCGACGTCATTGTTAATGGTATCTAACACTTTCCAATTATTCTTAAAGTTTTCTTGCAGCTGAGTTCAATTTCCCATAAATCACATGAGAATGACAAATGGGATTCTTCTTTTGGATAGGGTTACGTTGTATATATATGTATGTATATAAATTGAGTGAATGAATGAAAACGACAGCGACAACGGTGCAACAAACACAATAACATAAAATCATCTTAAAACGAAAAGAATCCCTAGTAACTACATATATAATATTTACTATATTCTCGTAGAAAATATATAGTAGAATTTTCATGATATGTATCTAAAGAATGAACGCTACTAATGGGATTCTAAGCTTCCATGTTATACAATTTTAAGATGTTTTCAGTAAATATGGGTTATGTATCCAACAAAACCGAAAGGGGGACAAAAATGTCATCACATTTTCATGTTAGAAAGGATATGATATTTTATTTATGACTATTTATTTGTAAAGAACATATTAAAAGAATTTAAAATTATGAAAAAGAAAAATAAATATATAAAATTAATATTTTCGTTCGCCCATAATTATGCAATTTATTTATCACCTTCTATCGGGTGGAAATTTTTACTATTCTAGTTTTCGCTGATAGAAATTAATTATTTTAATGGCAAAAAAAAAAAGAATTTTTTTCTTCTTTGATATTGATCTAATTCAAATATTTTTATTCAAACGCTTAATTCCAATTCAATACTTCAAATATTTTATTTCTTGAAATGGAAAAATATATATATTTTGAAGATTGCAATTTATCCCATTCGAAAAGAAAATATCTCTAAAGGTAACAAAAAAAGAAAGAAAAAGAAATATTTTCTTTTTGATGAGGTTGTAGAAAGTTTTTCTTTTTTTAACGAATAAATAAAATTCATCTATAAAATATATATTTTCTTTTTTTAGACGTTTTTTTTCTTCTAGATTTTCTATATATAAAAACCTATACAATTTTTTATCGTCTCCAATTTTTCTTTATATTGATTTTTCTTTTCAAAAAAATTTTTTTTATTAAAATAACTCAAGAAAATTTACAAAATATTGTAATATTGGACACAAATTCAATTCAGACTTTTCATTCATTCAAGTTCAATTGGTTTTTGTAAAGAAATTTCATTTCAGAAAATATAAGAAATTCGTTTTATATTAAAAAGGATAATTGATTAGGAATTTCACTAAAATCTTAGCTGGGGGGAAAAAAACTGCTTGTTCAATTAAAATCGAAATCTATTAATTAAAAATTCTTTTAACAACATAAAATGTAAATAATTGCTTTTGTTTCGTAAATTATAATTTATAAAAATTTATACAATTTCTTTTTAAATTGTTATTGCAAAACAATGCTAAGTACGAGGAGTGTTCGTGCTTATACTCCTTTGTAAATGCATTTCGTTAATTTTGATATAAATATTTTGTAAGAAATCTCCAGTTAAATTTTTTAATTAATTTACATCTTTCCTTTATTGTTTATATAAAACTTTAATTAATTTTGTACTGTTAACCTCAATGCATATTCTCCCCGATTGTGAAGCACTGTTCCGCAGGAGAAGGAAATATCTAGGGGCATACTGCTTCTCCTCAAGTGAGATAAAATCTCTTAACCCACTCCGGATACCAAAATTTCTAAGAGAAATAGGCCTGGAGGAGGTGCTGTACAATAGGGAATTAACCTAAAGAAGAGGGGGTATAATAGATATTAAAGGTCGCAGTACTAGAACACCCTAAAACTTAATCTTAATCTTACTCTTACTGTTGTACTTTAATTTCCCTTCACAAATTACTCTGATCATGCTATTTTGAAATCGATCAAATAGCACGGTATGTTGAAGCCGAGTATTATCGTGAAGATCCTCATTAGAGACTTAAAAATCACAAATTTATGTTCCGATAGGAAAGCATAAAAATCATCAATAAAAGACATTACAAAAGTATACAATCAAACCTGATAATTAGGACAATATGTATCTGAACCGTCTGTGAAATCAATTGACTCAATCAACCTAGCCTAAACATATATTGAACTACGTGCTAATCGGACCACATTTTTCGGGCACCAATTGCTAATCCAATTACTATGTAACATGACTGTATACACGTTTATATCTGTAAATAATTTATACAACAATTTAATCCACACATAGTATTATATAAACATTTTAAAGGTGTCATAACAACAAAATCAGCAATCATCATGTTTTGACATTAAAAATGTGAAAAGCATCTCACAAGTTTTCTGCTCTGTTATGTTCTTCTATATACTTGACAAATATTAGGTCGGATGTGAAAAAGTAGAAATCCATTTGCACTCTTGTATTCCTTTCATTTCGAAAACCTTAACATTCACTCATTTATATTCTGGATTCATTTCTGTTGCTTCATTTTTACTACCGAAAATTTTTCCTTTCAAAATATATTTCTGGGTTCCTATTTCTTTTTATTTTATTTTTATTTCCATTTTATATTATTTTTATATCCAAAAACGAAAAAAAAAAATGAAAAAAACGAACAACAAATATTACGTGAACAATTCTTTGCCCAATTGATTTCTAAACTAATATTCATAGCATTAAATTTTATGTTATTTTCAATGAATATATAATTTTATCATTTATTAAAATATATATGAAGCCGAAAATGAAAATAAATACATATTGAAAACTACATTTTCTATTATGTACTTGTACAACATTTCCAAATTACATTTTAGCCTGGGAATATGCAATTTTAAAAGCACTTAATTTTGTATTAAATTATCAATCAAAATGATATTAAATTGAAGTTTGTTTTTTATTTAAATAACAGAAAAATATTTAATATAATTATTTTAATGAAATTTAAATTATATTTTACATGAATAAATCCGATAAAATAAGAAAATCCTCAGATTATGAACTGAAAAAGAACTTTACAAGTAAGAAAACTTTTCTATTTCATGTGAAATTCTAGAAAATCGAATGCACATATATTATAATGTTTTTATGTGGTATGTAATATGGAAAAAAAAATTGTAAACTCCTTGTTTTAATTCAGCTGTCCTGGAAACTAAGCCGATTAAATATTTTTAATTACATTCGAGTTTGCCTACAATACAAGCAAACAAATTTTAATCCTTTTATAATTACAATATTAAAAAAAAAATTACATAAAACTTTTTTACCCATTCAAATATGGTAGACATTGCCATAATGAACTTTGAAAAGGTTCGAAAAAAATTATACATACAAGAAAACAACCATAACATTATAAAAAGGAAAATATTATTTTACTAATTTATGAGAATACATAAAAACCGTCATGATTTTTTACATAAATTAATATATTTAGAGTAATCCGTACCAAAGTTTTCATATCATATATAAGCCAGTAATAAAAAGAGTTATCAAACTATATTGACATTATTATAAAGGTATTTTAAATTTTATATTGTACAGGCAAAGAAAAATAAATACATGAAGAATCGAGACCTGGATTTGAACCAGAGTTTCATCAATTTCTAGAAACGAGGTCTCAACCAACTTGACTATTCAACACTGTAGTTGTTAACCTGTTAATTTGCCTTTTAATCATAAGTTATATTATATTAATCAAACAATACAACAGTTATTCTATAAAACCTTTCAACTCTCAATGCCAATTTATTTGTACTCTAATTTTAACTTTACAGTATTTAATTATTGTTCGAGCATGTTTTTCATAGAATTGGAAGTTGAAGTAATCCAGAAGCGGGCGTATCATTGTACTTCATAGAGCCTCTTTTGTTTACTTTTCACTCTAATTGCATTTCACCTGATGGGTGTTATTTCCTAATTATGTAATTATCCTCTAAAAACTTTTTTTTTAAATCATTCTCTATTTCCGACAACTTATTGAATATATTAACATAAATTATTTCAGTAGAAAGCAACAGTAGAAAGCAAAGTCATTCCATTTCTAAATTTTTCTTCTCTTTATTTCAGGTTTATTACATCAATCGAAAATTGGAAAATTCGAAAATGTGGAAAATGATGAAAATCACGTAAATCGAGGAATATTCAATATAGATGTAATTTCAAAATTTCGTACAAAATATAAATTTCTAATAAATTGTTATCATTTAATGAGTCAGCATGAAATTCTGAATAAAATTGGCAAAATTATTAAACAAAATAAATAAATCAATATGGAAAAATCTTTATTAAATTAAGTTTAACTGAAATTCGTAGAAAACTCATCTGCTACTATAATATTCAACAGAAAAAGAAAACAACAAAATAATCTACTTGAAACTTAAATCTGCGTAATGACTCTGAATGACTCACTCAAAAATCGGCCTAAAAGAAAGAGTAAATTCCATATAAAAACTTGTCTTAAGATACAACTAACGATCCTTACAAAAATAACAGAATAGTCATCTTTTTCTTGTTATATATTTTCAAGATAGTAACCTAGTTGAGAGGATAATATAAAGTAGATACTTTTTCTTATGAGTTTTTATAACCCTTCAGGATTTTTATCTTTTATGAATTTCTTTGCTAAATGACTCAAACAAAAAATAAAAATACCATGATTTCAGTATATATGTAATGTTTGAATATTTCAAGTTCAGTTGAGTCATCCTTGTTTAGATCAATTTCCACTATTATACTCTAAAGCCTATGTTTTCTGTTTTGGGTTAATGTATCTTTAAGGAATAGAAAAAAAAATATTCTATCTTAAAAACTATACTAAAATTAAATATATTCATGTGAAAATGAGAAGAAACCTTTGGGTTCTTTTCCATTTATAAGAAAATAATAAGAAAAAAAAAACACAAGAAAGGTTAATTTTATATTTTCGGACTATCGGATTTTGGTTGATTATACTTTATATTCACCTTAACTAAACTAAAAATGTTTAGAAATTTATTCTAGTCTTTTAAAGGTACAGAAAATTTCTTGAAAAATGCGTGAAATTTTGTTGAGATTATGTTTTTTTCCACCCCTAATCCTTAAACTTAGTAACTTTTTATCAAACAAAAAGAGGCAATCGAAAAAATGGAGGTATATGAAAAGTTTTTAAAAAAATACTTTCAGTTTAACAATAAAAAATAAAACCAATTTTACAAAGTTTTCCTATGAAAAAAGAAAGCATTTTTTTTCAAATGAATTCTAAGAAAAAAGTCCTTTTTTTGAAAATACTTATCAAATTTCCGATTTTCTTTCTCTTTTCCATGGTTTTTCCAAACAATGTTTTAAAATCATTTGAAAATTTATCACCTGTAATTTTACCAATAAAATATAATTCTAGATTTTCCTTTTTTCCGGTTCTCCTTCAGGACAGATACAAAATACAATATCCTGTATTTCGACTATAAAATACATCGTCTTTATTTCTAGTTTTACAAAACAAAAAAAAAATATTAACAATAAAAGTAAAAAAAAAAAAAAACAGCAAAATGTGATTAAGATGAAACAAACTAAATGAATGACTCGACAGCATCCTTTTGAATCCTTTTCTAAGTCATTTATCAAGTTAAGTTTACTTCCTTCATTTTTAAGCATGAAAAACACAAAAGACATACATTTTGTTCCTTTTATACTAGTTTTAATTAATGTTACGACATTTGTTAAATTCAATGGCTAACGAAATAACATCTAGAGAAGCTCTTTTGTCCAGAATTCACTCTATGATTCTGAATGTTCCCGAAGGTTGTTTTATGTCTTCTTTCCTTTTTTATAGTATAGAAAGAAAATCTTTTCAATACCATTTATTAAATGGAAGAACGAACGAGATAGGATAGGACAAAATACTTGGGAATTAGATTAGATATATTACTTAAGTAACTGAATTTAATTATCCGTTTTTAGAAAGTATATAAATTAATACGAGAATATTATTTGTATTTTTTTTTTTTGTATATCAAATCTAATTTGAGAGTTTTTATTAATCAATTTTGAATAGATTATAATTTGATAAGATATATTAAAAGCATATGGAATCTTAGAATATTTTTCCTTCCAACCATAGAACTTACATAGTTCTACTAACTACTTGTCTGACTTGTCTGAGAATATTGGCCTAAAATTTGAAAACCTGCATGTCATAATTAACATAATGTATCATCAACACAAAGATTTACATGGATTTCGAATGATATAAGACATTTATAGGACTAATAACTAAGCTAATCAAGCTAATCTTTGAAGTGTGAAAAAAATATGCCTCGTCATTACCATTTTAACATTCGTTCTATTTTCATAACGAATGTGAAAATATCTTGCTTAAAGCTTATCAGTTCCAACCCCTTGAAGATTATATATTATATGGTAAAGTGTATCCCAATAAGAGCACCGGATTTAATGCTTTACTTAAAGCAAAAGGAGAACTCGAAACTTGACCGATGTCAATAATAATGTTATTCCATCCTGTAGCATTCCATAATAAATAATAGTAATGTCTATATCAGAGCTATCAAAATCTTATGACTACTATAAATGGAGTCCTATTTAAATTCGGTGTTCTTATTAGAACACTCTATATATGTGGTACATACTGTTTTACAATGCCAAACTGTTTGTTTATTTATATTCAAAATATTAAATAATAAAATTTCCTATTTTCCCTATTCAGAACCCGTTCTTCTAACATTCCTCTCAATCGGGATATTTATTTAATTCATGTTCAACATAGTAAAATCAACTTGTTATCATTTTGTACACATAATCAACATATTCAATATACTTTTCCGGAAAATTATTTTTTTGTTTTTCTTTTTTATTACGAAAAAAAAAGCTATTGAGAAGGGTCATTTTTATATGATAAAAAATTTTGTATAAATTTCTAGAAGAAATGAAAGAAAACTTCCGGGATATGTCCAACTTTCCATTTAGATAACTCATAACCCATTTACACACAATTTTCATCTTTACTAAAAACAAAAAAAGCATTCTCATTCCTTCATTTGAATTCGTTTTTTCGTTTTTCTTCCTTCATTTAAGTACAAGAAAAGCTGCATATATCCAATTTCGTTTATGCTGACGAAAGATAAAGTTTGAATGAATTTTCCGAAACAAAACTATAACAAAGCTTATAAGAAGAAAAAAAAAAAATATTATGAAACTTACATAAATGCTCATCTTAACACATCGAGCATTGAAGAGCGTTCATTTTTTTTTCCTTATATATGCATAATATTTGACTATATGAACGTGACATGAATGATACAATTCACATATGAGAATATCCAGTATTATAGTCTTGTCTGCTATAAATATTTGTCACATATGACCCCTATCACTTGCCCACTATTATATATATTTTCTATAATACTACTAACTGGAAGGACAAATTTTTCTTAGATTCAATATCAATCTGGACTTCACAACCCATACTCGTCTAGATATGATTGTTTGTGTCGGAGATTCTAACAGTGAAACTATATGATTTTCCAAACGGGTGGTATAGTAAGATCTGGTTGGTATATGGCTCTTGCTATAGAACAAAAGTTTTTCTTTTTTCGTAATTTTTCTTATTTATGGAAGACTTTTATGGAGCAAGTTGTTATTGGAGTTGGTCATTTCGTTCTATTAGCAACGAAAAAGTAGATTAAAGTTTTTTTTTTCTTTCTCTTCTGTATTTATTTATTATTATTTTGCTTTTTTTTGGGTTTTGTACAGTTTTACTAGATTCTATCACCTTAGTTCTGTTGTTGGATATTTTTTTTTTTGCTTTCTGATATATTTCTGATAGCCTCATGAGTATATATGTTGGTCTATTTGTATTGTTTTCCAAGTTCATCGTACTATATTCTACTTTATGATGTTAACTTTTTTATGGTTTGTCATAAATTTTCCTAGTGGAACAAAATTGGGATGCCCTTTTGTAATATGTTTTTCCTATAATATATATATATATACGTAGAAATATGTTTTCTTTTTTTGCCTTGGGTATAAACAAAAAAAAGGGAATCTGGGACATATGTTTTTAACTACTATAATAGGTCACCTGTATACTGAATTTATGCTATTTTATTTATAGTTTGAACAAATTGTATAGATTAAAGCCAACAAGAATAACAATAAAGAAAGTAACAATTCATATTCAACTAATAATTTTCATGAATTATTGGAAAAATATGGTAGTTTTTTTTTTTGGTTTGGGTTTCTATACTTTTACAATATGTATTTTTTTTAGTCTTGTTTTCGGCTAAATGGATCATTTCAACTGGAAATAAATATTTCATTTCTTAATAGTCGAATTTAATTCGTTAAGTTTTATTATAATCCTAATAAATCAATAAATTTTGTTTTTCTTTTTTCCAGGACATAAAAAAGTGAAATATAAAATTCTATAAAATTATTTTCCTTAAAGGAAATATATGACTTTAGCAGAATATACTTTGAAAAACTCAAAGAAAATTATATTTTTAAATACTTTAAAATTAAGAAATTAATTTAATAATTTAATTTTAATTTAAAGTATTTTATTTGTAAACACTGATTAAGATAACTCAACTGTAGTCAAAAGCGAGTAATGGCTCTTAAGCAATACTTTAGAGTGGTATAAAATGTAAAAAGTAATGGAAAACCAAATATTTTTATAAGAATATCGAATATCGTTTTTACTAATTTACATTTTCGCTATCAAAGGTGACTTTCGAAAGAAACCACAAGATTCCCAGTTTGTAGAGTTACTAATTCGACAATTTAGCAACTATTCCAGTCCAGTGTGTATGAATTATTTACCATCAATGTCTGATTCAGAACACAATTGAAACTTTCCACTGATACCTATTAATTAGAAAATCTATTATACTATGTTCTTTGCCTGTATTTATCCTTAAATAGTAAAATGACAAAAATATCTAAATTTCAAAGTAAAAGAAATGAGGTGCATATCCACATAGTTTAGTGTCCGGTATTTTCACTTAATGACATAACAAGAATTTTAGCTCCATTTTCCTGTTCATGTGCCATATCTATGACTTTTTTTTCATTGCCCACACCAACTTTTCAATATATATCGGAAAATTTTCTAGTTTTTTTTTCCATTATCTAGTACTATAGTGGAATAAAAACAAGCTTTTCATATAAAATGATTATATACGTTTTATCGAACAGTAGTATTGGGATCTCGCTAAAGAAAACTAAACAGATTGATGAGTCAATATAATCTATGTATATACACTCATTTTCTTCTTTTATCATCATTGAACTACACATAACCTCATTAGAAGTCCTGACGTCCAGTATAATATCGTCCCATTCACGGAGAACCCGTAACATTTTCCCTATAAAATGGGAAGACTGAAAAATTTTGAAGAATGAGTATTTCTATATAAACTATCACGTCAACTGAATAAGATTTTTATCTTACTATATATAAGTTTTATACCATATTAAGAAAATATATAAAAGCAGTAAATCTAAAACATATACAACTATAAAAAGTCAGCTATTAAGCTTCTTTTTTCTAATATATTTAAAAAAAGAAAAAGGTTCCAGTTTGAGGAAATTGACTTGCAAGTATTCTTCAACTATATTCCTTTGGGGTGAAAAGTAGAACGTGTTTAAAAATAAGTAGAGAAACCAGTCTGAATATTATGACATAACAAAATTGGAGAAGAAGCAAATTGGTAAGGAAGAAAGCTTTTTCAGATATAGTGAAAAAGAGAAAAGGAAGAAATCAGTAGCACAAGAAAGTGAAAAAAAAAATCACAATATAGTAATATCCTGGGAAAAAAGTAGGATATGTACACGAAATCCCTCGTTCATTACGGATAATTGATTACTACTTTACTTGTGGGAATATTCGGTTTTTAGGGTAAACATTAAGGCAAAAAAAACAACTAAGGATAACTGAACGAGGTGGAAATATGGTAAAGAAAAAAGAAATTAGTAGGTATGTGGTTTTTCTTCTTTTTTTTTTCAATAAGTATGAACCGATTAAAGAAGAAAAAAAAAAGAGTTTGAGCGTAACGGGAAAAGTGGAAAAGTCTAAGGGATTACTAACAGATATAGATTGGTTGAAAATGAGGCATGAAAAAGAAAATCATTCCATTTTCATTTTGGGTTCTTTCGAATAAAGCAATGAATCAAAATTTGACATGATCATTGCGTGTGAAGTAAACGAATGGATTCATATCATATTGTAATTATAATTGTGGAAAAAAGTTATAATAAGAACAGATGGAAACATATTTAATTTAGTGTTTTCTTTTTTTCGATCATATTTCGCTTAAGATATAAATTAATGAAATGAAAATGATAGATTTCCTTGAAAAAGAAATGGTGGCGTTTTTTGTTTGTTTTGGTTTTGAAATAATATCTTTCTTTGTTGTTAATGGAAGAAAGTATTAAAAGTATTCATGAATTCTATAAATCTAATTTCATTTTAAAACAAATCACAACTGATTCCCAAAAGCATACAAAAATTTTTCGTACCTGTACTCATCATCTTCAATTTGTAGTATTTTGAAGCACAATATAACAAAAGTTCCTCTGATAGTAGAAAGAATGAAATTTTTCAATTCGAAATATGATATTTAATTTCCGATTTTCATAAAAATGAAAATAAATACTCACAGTTAGCATTCAAATCTATGTTTAAGGACTTGTGGTACATATTGTATTTGCACCATTTGTGCCCCCAAACAAATTATATTATTTTTTTAAAACTGTTTTCTTTTTAATCAAATATGAATTAAAATTTTCTTTAAATTTCTAAAAGCAAAATTTTAAATTTAATTTAAAAGAGAAACAAATAAATCATTTCAAATTTATGAAAAATATCCGATTTTCCCGTTTTAGCAAAGACATAACCCAATATACCATTCATATTCAAACCATTCAAATGAATTTAAGGCTACCTACCCTTTGAAAGTATATATTTGAATTATTTTATTTCCCTTATTTGCCTAAAATTGATAGAAAGAAATGAAATCAAATAAATTAAAATGAAGGTAAAATAATCAGAAAAATTTTATATTATAAGAAAATGTATTTAGGAAAAATTGGATTTTATATCAAAACAAAAAAATTGCATGTGAAAATGTGGAAATAACGGGGTTGTCAATAAGGGACACTACAAATGTTTTCCAATAGGGACGGCGAACCACGCAATATAATTTTTTGCTCTTTTGACGTTTATGCTCGTGAAAATTTGCCACTTGATCATGGAGCAGTAAACATTTGAACGACGTTTACTAATTATTAAAATTTATTACCGAAATTCTGAGTCAGTCGTCGTAGCTTTAAGAGCAATTTATGGACGACATCACCGACCTGCCCGTTCGACAATTGAAAATTGAAAATTTTCGTTATTGGCCGCAACTCACACATTCTACAAGAGACACCATTGTTTCCCCAAAAAATAACTGTGTGGTGTGGATTACATGCTGGAGGTGTCACTGGGCCATTTTTTTCGTTGATGCTGAAAACCGCCATGTTACAGTTAATGTAAATCGCTATCGAACCATGCTAACTGATTATTTTTGGAATGAATTGCATAATGTGGGCTTGGAAAATATGTGGTTTCAACAAGACGGTGCCATTTGCCACACAGCGAACGTTACAATCGATTTATTGAAAAGTAAGTTTGGTAAGCGTGTTTTTTCCGGAAATGGACCTGTCAATTGGCCGCCTCCTTCATGCAATTCAAAAATTAAACTACAAAAGTTTGAAATGATATATGGAAATTTAGCAGGACCCGTATTTGATTTCTCCACTCGATCTCGATTTCTGTTGTTAAATAGCAAATTTCGCTTACACTGATAAAGACTTTAAAGGCTTCCCATCAATCGGGTCGACAACCCAAATACGGAAGAAGGGTTAACAGGAAAGCTCAATAAGCGCCACATATTCTTCAACCTCATATGTAATTATTTCCAACGAAAGAATGTAAGGATTCAATTACTAGCATACATGGATTTCTTTTGGGTCTAACCTGTCTGACGAAAAAGAAAATTAGTTAAAACCGAAATAAAACTAAAAGGTTTTTAATATATTTATGGGTTTTTTTTATTTTATTGTTTTTTTTTTTTTTTTAATAAATATTCCCAATACAACAAACAAATAATAAACTACAATTTTAATAATTAATTAATAAATCGAATTAGTTTTAATAGAAAACAAAAAAAAATTGATTTAAATAATTAATATAATTTGTATTTCAAATTTGTTTAGTTCTTGATAATATTTTTGTTATTTAATTGCGTGGAGCATTAATCGGAACATCATAAGTTGCATAAACGCTAACAGCATCATCTTCATTATTACTATTACCATTTTGATTACAATTATCAAATCGATTACATCTTGTGATAAACGCCAAAATTGTAAAAAATATTAGAATTGATTCAAGCGGTATAATTAACCATAACATAAAACCATGAATTTTTTGTGATACTTCATAAAGGATCATATTAACAATTGATAAGCAACCATATTCTTCCTGTTTTAGTTTTAACAATTTCAAACAGATTTTCGGTGGTGAAATACCTAATTTCTCATAATCACCAATCCCATATGATCCGCAACATTTTAATTTGCCCTGAACAAAATTCCATGCTTTTTGATATTTTAAATCCGTTGCATATTGCATTAATGTATTAAAAGGTGGATGTTTGAAATCATATTGTCGCCATTTAAATTCACTATCATGATTTACATAATCAATTGTTTTTATCGGAATATTGAATTGTTTCGTTGCGAATGTATTTAAACGATTTTGATAAATTTGTGTTGAACTCAAACCCAACCATAAGATTAATATGATTGGTATATATATGAAATTATTGATTAATCTCAATTTTTTACGTTGTTTTGCTTGATGAGTAGTTTTAGTGGTTTTTTCCCAACCATAAAAATGTACAAAACATTGAAATAATTTTATTAGAAAAACTGTTATTAAACTGATTGTTGTATAGAAGATTTCATATGATGATGAGATTTTCATTTCATACCAAAGATTTAGAGTAAAATATGCTGACATTATTGTTATAGTACCCAAAATATTCATACTTATTATTGAAAATACTGTTACCAATATATAGTAGAATGTAAATTCTTTGGTGTCATTTACTGATGGTGCTCTTGGTAGATCATATGGTCTCAAACGTACAATAACTTTACGTAAGATCTCAGAACGAAATGGTCCCTGTTCATTATGAAGACAGTCACCAGCCGGATGATTCATGATGATCTTGTTTAAATTTTTTGATGACGCTTTTATACTTATTCAGTTTTGATTATTTCAAAAAAAAAAAAAATTCTATTTTGGTACTTCTTTATGATTTTGATTGACGATGATAAGTTACTCTCAGTTTCTTGCACTTTTTTACGTTTTTTTTAAGTAAATACTTTTTCGACTTTGTAATTCGTTCAACTTAAACGTTAATAATAAATAAATAATCAATTACTGGTATTTTTAATCATTAAACATTAATAAAAATATTATTAATTATTTAATGGACTTTTAATTTGGAGGCTTTACACCGCTTTTCACGTTCATAGATTATAAACTAATAATTTTCATAATTTCAAATTTTATTTTGTTTTCTAGTGTTGCTTTGATTAAAATTTTTTTTTTTCAATTTCTACGAAAAACTTAAGTGTATTTGAATTTTATTAATTTCATTAGTTTTAAGACTTACAACTAACTTGAACAGACATTATTACAAATCCATTTAGATATATTTATATAGGACAAGGTACCCACTAAATAGCCACTAATACATGATTTATCATGAAAGGAATTTAATAACCGAAAATTATTAAACAGAATTAGAATAACGTAAATTAAAAGTAACTTAGTGCATCAATCAATTGAACGCTAAGGACGAAAATGCTTTTCAAATAAGATATAAATATTTTTTTTTCCCTCCCGAGGAGCGGAGGAAATCTTACAGACACTAAAAGCAGGTGTTTTTAGTAGTGTGGACCTTCCATCCACTAAAACCCCTCGTACTTTTATCAAGATGAATCCACTGATCGACTATTGATTTCTTTCTCTCAGCAATCGCGTGTTGAGGAGAATTATTATAAACAATTTCCACTGCGGATTAGGAAATCAGTTCATGAGACTTGATTCTTTTTAGCCAACGAACATTATGTACATCCAGTAAGGATCCCATTTCAACGTTAGCATGTGACTGTAATCTCTGATTATGTTTCGTAGCGAAGTTTTTCATTTCATCAGCCACACGGTTTTATTGCAAGTCACGATGGAGGTCGTGATTACGTATGAACCAATTTGCATTTGCTATTACTCTCAATACTTTGTTTTGGAAAGTTTGTATCATTTTAGCATTTGTTTTATTGGGACAACCCCACAGTTGAATGCCATGCGTCCAGATGGGCTTCAAAATCTGATTATAAATTAACAATTTATTACTTATGGATAACTGGGAATTACGTCCCAGCAGGCAATAAAGTTTTCTGTACTTTAAGTTTAAGTCCTGTTTTTTCTTTTTAATGTGTTTTCTCCATTTGAGCTTTGAGTCTAAGTACATTCCATGGTACTTGGCTTTGTTGGTCAATATAAATATGTTTGTATATAAAATACCCAATTTTTAGTAGCTTTCAAATTGGTCCATCTTCAATTCAATAGTATCGATCAATAAATTTTCGCTTTTTTCAAAAAAAAAAACCCTTTCATGTTATACATTTATATTTTTTCTCAATTTGATTAATGTCGATGGTTCAGTTGCTCATTTTAATTGACAAACGGGGCGCGAACCAATTTACTTATGAATCCTTTTAATTAAAAGTCCAGACAATGAAATCGCACCAACAAAAATCCTCTTCCTTCTGTTTGTAGATATTGAACGGCTCTCGCCGGTAGTGAAATTGTTTGATTTCAACTGATTTTTCGTTGTTTTTTTTTTTTTGTCAAAATCGAAATTCGTAAATTTAACTTGCGTTATTCAAAAAAGGCATGATGGAAATGGTTTTCACTTTTTATTTTTATTTTCATGAATGTAATCACTAAAGGCCAGTTATCCTTTGATGTAAGTACGACTATCGGTGTTTTTTTTGGGGGTATTGAAGTTATTAATTTGAATTGGAATGAGAAGTTTACTGTATTTTCTGAATACCCATTCATTGAATCTAGTCTGTCTGTCTGTCTGATCGGGACATATAATTCGATTTCCAATTAAATGATATTGGACGTTATTTTATTGTTTCGAAAAAAAAGAAACAAATAAAGTAAAACAGATTTTATATGAATTTTCACATTTTACCAGTTATTATTTCATTTTATTTTTAGTAATTACGTGAAAATTTTATTTAAAAAAAAAGAAGCGTTTCCAATCAAATTAGGAAATAAAATCACAAAATTTAATTACACGTCAAGGGAGAGTATCAATTTGTATAGGAAATTTGAATTAATTAAAATTGGAATATTTTAAAGACAGAAAATAACTAAACTCAGTACTATTAATAATTTTGATAGAAAAAATTTAATATTTAAAATAACTAATTAAAAATTTGTTCAAAAATTCATTTAATTTGATGCATTTTAGAATATAATTTATGAATAATGTTTTTAGAAATTCTTCACGAAGTATTTATTATAACAATATTTTAAAAGCCAACTCAGTTTACATCTAGGACCAGGTTTGAAAAAAATGGGCTATCTCTAAGGAAAATCTAAAGAAAAAACACTGAAATAAATGTCATTTAGCAGATTATAGTACTTTGGATGCCTTTTCACATGTCTTTTAGTGCAGATTCGGGCACTAGTCATAACTGTCGATTCATAATGAATTGACTGATATGTACAATTTTTTCAAGCAATTATCTTCAACCTATGTATACGTATTCCTTTTGTTATGCTCTATGGTAGGTACTACCAGACGGTGTATTAGTTTTGTCACTCCATTTGTAATAAATCGAAATATACAAGATAGAAGATAACTCAAAAACGCGTCATCTGATTTTGATGAAATTAACAATGTGAGTTGCCTATTCCCTAGCAGCTTGGTTTGGTATTGCATTTCAGCAAAATCAATCCAGGGAGAGCAAAGTTATAAAGGAAAAACCAGGTTTACCAGAAAGTTTTGTCATTTTTTTGTTCATGGTTTTTCGGATTTAATTTGAAAATTTGTGAATCAATTTTGTTTAAATTAATTATATTGGTTACCTACAAAAATAGACGATACCATGTTAAATTTCAATCAAATTAGTCCAAGGATAGTGGAGTAAGAAATAATCTTAAGAGAAAATAACCCTCTTTACACAGTTTTTTTTAAAAGTATTTTAAAAACTAATAAACTGATTTGAATACAATTTACAGGTTAGACTTATGCCGTCATGGTCTAAGTTATCTGCAAATTAGAAGAAATTTTGAAAGGAAGAAATAAAGTTACGAAGAGAAATTTAAAATTTTGTGAGTTTTGACAGTTTTTCTGTCCCATTTCTACCATAGGGCATCAAAATCGGCCTATAGCTAACTTTAAGTTACTATGAATTACTTATTTTCACATCCTATAAATAAATTATACTGAAAACTACAAAAATATTATCTATATATTTGAATGTTTTTAATTTCCCAATCAATTGAATTAATTCAAAATATTTTCCATTATTTAAATTAGTAAAACACGTACAGTCAAACATACTAATTAAACTAGCCATTAATAGCCGGAAAATTTGTTTGGTAATATAATAGTAATTCATTGATATTGTTTTTCTTAAAGAAAACTTTTGGTTAGGTGATAGTGTCAACCGACTTTGATAGATGATCTAAATACACAGTATCTCAATTACTAGGTTCAACTACATTTCAAGAATCTATTTACACAAAAACTAAAACTAATTTAATGCTTTTATTTACATCAATTTCAATAATGGCCTACGCAAAAACAAAAAAGAAAATTTACATATGTTGAAATTATTCTTTGAATCAATAAAATTTCAATGTTTTTCTTTTTTATTTAAATAAAAATGGAAACAACATTTTTCAAACAAGTTCAAATTGTCACAGAAAACATCATTTTAATGAGAAATTGATTTATTAATTAGGAAATTAAGAAATGTTAATTTATATGTCCTAAAAAAAAAAACGAAAGCCCACACATTGTTTAAATAATAAATTCCAATTTATATAATTAATTTCTAAAAAAGGAAATTACAAATGTATCTGCCAATTTTAATGGTTAATTTTATTGCATAAATAAAAATTAAATAAAATAATAAATTCCGAAGAAAAAAGTCTATGTTTTTATCCGAAAGTGTCCTAAAACATAGATTTTTCATAACGATTTTAATAAAAATTAATTTTATTTTTATGTTAAACAATTTAATGTCGGATTTGATTAAATCGACTTGATGAGAATAACAAGATAAATTACATGTGATTTAAAATAATGTCATTTAAAGAATATTATTATATAGGCTTTTATAGATGAGATCGGTTAGAGTATTAAAGAAGATGATTATTATAGATAAATGATAAATAGTTAGTAATAAAATATATTTTATTATGTGCTTTAAAATATGATTGACACGTCGAGATACACAATTTAAACTGCATTAAATGTTATGCTATTATTCATCTTTATAGATGCTTAACGGATATTAGGGTGTATATTAATAAATCTTTAATGTTAATGACTGTGATAGGATTATTGAATTAAGAGGACTGTTACTATTATATAAGAATCTCCTACTTTGTCTTAACAGTATCGTGCTACCTCTCTCTGGTTGGCTGTTATAAAGTAATAACACTTTTTATTCATGGAGAATTAGGTGTACAAACTTTACTTAAAATTATTTCTACGTTAACAATAATTTTTTTAAATATTTGTAACACAGTTTATTTACAACGGAAAAACACTATTTCCAGCAATTACTATTTAATTTACTTGAAACCTCTTCAATATTCCACTGTGTCAGTCCACTACAAATAACAACTGTTCACAATCTCTTTGAAAGAATCACTTTCGAAGTTTAACTCCATCTGTTTTTGTTCTAGCGATGTTTCCACCTTATTTACTTATCGTTGAAACTCTAGAATCTTCGTGATAATGAGTTTATCGACTGTGATGATGTGGTATAAAAGAGATAGAAGTTTAACATTAGAATCTTTGTTCATACATGGAAACTTATTCCTAGAAATGTCAAAACAAAATATCAGTGATCATGTGTGTGTTTGTGTTCTTACAATATTTCGTGGTTTCCAGAATCACGAAATATTCTAATTTAATACTTATTAATTCATTTAAATTAATGTGTGTTTTGTATCGTGTTTTTAAGGAAAGTTCCCAATTTTTCGGTATCAAATAAAGTCGTGGAATCTTTCCTAGAAATATAGTGCAGTATTTTACAAAATAGCTTGAATAAAAGCAATTCCGAAAACTTTGTTTGGCACACAAATATGAATTGAAACTATGAAACTTATTAACTTTAACTGCAGTCTATCATGGTTATTGAAACAAGTTCATTAAAAGAAAAACAATTACGTAATTAAATCCAGTAATATGGTGGAGGTAATAATTATATGATTGATTTTAAAATATATAACTTTTCATCATAAACATTACTTTCAAGTTATATCCAATCAAATAATTGCTAAATCATTTTTGTCTATAAAATTTTAACAAGACGTTTATTCAAAACTTCAGTAATTTCTTTAAAAATTTAACACGTCTAAAGTAGAGCTATAATTACTAATAGCTACTATGTATCTTCTGGCTCCTTTAAATTATTAATAATATACAAAATTGTATGTGATTTTCATGAAAACATGTTGAAATATTTTCCAGCAATATTATATTTAAAATAATTCATCTAACTAATGATCACACAAGAGAAGTTTAAAAAAATAAAATTGTATTGGAATATATATTTTTTTTAACTTGCTGAAGAAGTAACACAGAAACTTACTTCACAAAATGATCACGACCTAAAGCACGCGCCGATCAATTGAGCGATATTGTAATATTATGTTTTCAAGTTCTAACAAGACAAAAATAAAGTTTAAGTATATTTACCTCGTCTTGAAAGATTTAAAATAAGAAAACTATATCTATACATGATATATGATTTAAATTCGTTGGTATTTCTTTGGTATATGATATATTTGAAATGGATATGAAAGTTTACTAGAATATAATATGAAATCAGTGTGCCAACAGAGATCGTGAACTCATCTCTCTATCAGATGCCACGTAATTTTAATATCATATAAATTTAATAAAAAAAAAATGAAGTATCTTATATGATATTATATTATAGAAAAAGTAACATACTTGTTCGAATCATATAATTCAAGTTGAATTAAATTCAGGTAGATCTAAATATATTTTATACATTATATAGTAGACATGATTTGATTTTTCTATTGTACATCATTTTCTTAATAGCTACATATTTTTGTTATAACAAAAATTTCCTTACTTTCTTATTGATTTGTGACTTGAAGTTGCAGTCTTAATAATTCACAAAAAGATAAATTTGTTTAAATTTTGAGTTATTGCCAAGTAAATAATACATTACTATTGGTTATGACTACGCTTTTAGAAAAAAAAATAGTTTTTTTGGAAAATTCATATTTATTTGGAAGAGGGTTCCATAACCCTCTGGAATAAAAACAGCCCAACAGAAATTTCTATTACTATACAATTCTTCCTCGGAAATTTTTATGTTAAATCTGTCTACTCTGAGACAAGCCTGCTGCAGTTGATGAACTAAATTGAAACTTCAACTTCAAGAATATGTTCTTATTATATTATCAAAATTACGATAAACTAATTAATTTGAAATGTACTACTTTCTTAAAGAGAAGAAAAAAACCATTGATAGGAAGCCAAAGCTCGACTATACCGATATGATTGATATGCATGGAAATCATCATTTTATTACACTTAACATAAATATAGAGAGACTTTCTAAAATCATTTAAGTTAAATATATTTCTAAACAGATTAAACTCAATCAATTTCCATCAAAGATATAATTGTGACAAAATGGTCCACAATTAAGTTTCCGATTATAAAATAACCATTTTGGTCAACTAAATTGGCTGTTATATATATAGTACAATGTAAATTTAAGCATAGATATTCTCCTAAAATGTAAACAAGAAAATTCTTTCATTTAATATAACAATCTCATTATTCAAACAATGCTATAGAAACAATTACCGTATCTCATTTTTAGTGATATTTTTCAAATTGGACACTCTTAAGTGTAAGGTAAAACAGTTACGATTACCTTTATGTTATCCAACAATTGTACCCCACGCTTCTATACACGGAATACAATGGAATCCATAGATACCAAACTATCTAAACTTTTAATAGTTTGAATATTCTAACAAACGATTATAATAGATGAATATTGTGAATAAATATTGTATTATCCCGAAAAGAATTTCAGATAAACTATAGTACTTTTGTGGATCGTTGACTTGAATGCGTAACAATAAAAAACTGGGCGGCATATTTACTTATTTGATAAATGACTCTCACCTCTGAATTACATTTACCTATGTAACTCGCTGGCAAAACGAACCAAATCAACCAAGTGATTTACGCTTTTCACGTGAACTTATATGGAATATTTTATGGGCGCATATAGTTATGCTGCAGATTATTCGATTATGATAATTCGATAATATTTAAGTTATTTTTCAGTGGCGTATTCAGATGATTTATATAAAGACAGGAGGAGGCTTTTTAAACTCATATAGCTACTGCATCAATGATTCTTTCATTGTACACAGAAGTCTTTATCTCGAGTTACGTAAAATTTTCAATATTTCACGCATCATTTAGTTTGTTATATATTTTTCGCGATTTTCTTAAAAGTAGCGAAATTCTTTTCTGGTTTATTTAATCTAACGTACCTAATATGAATCGTTAACGAGCTCAAACCTGTAATTAAAAAAAGAAAACGTATGTAATAAGGAAACTTCTTACATACATTATGCAAGACAACATCTTGTATTAAAAATTAAATGGCATATGAATGGACGTATATGGTACTATAAAATAAGACCTTTTAGATATTGTAAAAATTGTATCCCACCCACCCCATATAAAGAGATGACTGATTTGCATTTTGATATATTTTATAAACTATCCAATAATTGATTTACTGGATCATTCTGGAATTTACAAATTTCAAAACCGATTGTTTGGACAGGTTGCTGTCCAAATTGTTCGCCTACAAACTTTTCAAGTGTTATGAAACATGAAAGTTTGTTAGGTATTTCTGTTTTTTTTTTTTGCCAAGATCAGCAGGTTAATCCTTTTGTAACAGATGTATGGAAATATATTTTATTATATTTCCAATTGACAATATTTTGTTATTTATTCGAATATATCCATATGTGGGTAGTACGAATGCGTGCATTTAAATAACATGCATTGCATCCTATGCTAGAAATTTCTAAGATATATTTAATTGATCTTATCATTTATCAATCTTAATAAAATAATTAAAAAGTTCAAATTAAATTAAAACATGGAAGGTCTCGAAGGATAATTGTGTGGAAAATGTTGTTTTATTTACAAATGTAATTAAAATTAGTAATAGTTACAATTCTTTAAAGTTTTGATCCAAGAAAGTTGGATCAATGGCAGTTCAGGAAATATTTTCTTGCCTGCCATAAAGATATGATAAAATATTACTCATTTTTAGAAGAAAATTACGGACACAGTAGGACATGCTGGAATATAAAAGCAATATAGGTAGTCAATAGTCTGTAGAACTGAATTTCAATATTGAAAACAAATATTTGGAAATCGATTTTCTACATCTTTGTTATTCACAATAATCTAATTTTCTTCTGTTCCAGAAAAAATGCCAAAGAGAATACACTTAATATGTAATTTAGTCTTTTATTCAGCCATAGTTGATTTGAAGGCGTGTAGTTCTTCCCTAACTCGTGGTAGCATTTCATTATCGCGAATTATTTACTTACTAACACAAACCTTTTCTTCTGTGATCATTTAACTAGAAATCAAATAAAATAATATCCATTTATGGTATTATTAAATTGAAAATATTCATTTAAATATAATTTGTAAGAATTTTCAAATAAGTTCAAAGTAATAAGACATTGGGAACAGTAGAACTGTAGGCACAAAGGTAAATTATGCAGCGATCATTTTGAATACGATCATAATATTAATTAAATTTAATTGATAGTTACATTATTATTTTGTTATTTATATTATTTCGATATTTTGCCATTTGGTAACCTTTAAGGCTATTTATACATATTTATTTAATATTTTATTATATATGATAATATAGTAATAAAATATGAAAATATTTTATAGAAAAATCTTATTTAATTCGATATATTGTTTCTGTAGAAACCATGAAATATGACAGCATCACAAAATATCTGACAAGTAACAATTATAACATCACGAACTGATATTAATAGTATAGGTAGTTTGACCATTATTCCAAAGGCCTCCTCCCTCTTCAATTGGTTCTTATTAATGTTAAATTTCATACACGATTGTTAAAAGTTTAACGTTTGTTTTTTTCCTTTCATCTGATAAGTTACCTAAGGTTCATATTTATTTATTTATTTATTTTTTGCAATTCAACTTACCTATATCTTATAATATATAAACAGAAGCTATATATTTGATGGTATTTCTCTTGATCTAAATCTTTTGAATAATATATAGAAAACTTTGTGTGTGGTACTTCTTTCGATTTGCTGATCAAATTCTCAATGATTTCAACTATGTAAATCTAAAACTCATATAATAATTATTTTTGTTTTTATTTTTCTTTACTTTCATAATATCTTACTACAATGTTGTGTATTTCATCCCCGAAAGCAAAATCTTCAATATTCTAATTTTAACAGTGGTTAGAAAATAAACAGGAGCAATGAAAATCGATTTTTTATGCGGTTATATAGATATATATACGAGTATATTGTAACTAAGAACTAAGAACGTCATCTAATGTAAGACGTACATTACGACATTACATTACGTTCGGTCTTCAGTTCGACGAACTGAAGACCGAACAAGGGGACGCTAGACCCAACATCAACATAAGGCCCGCTTTGGGGCCTCATGTATCCGCCAAGTCTAACTGGCAGCACTTGTTTTCAAGTTTGCCCCCCTTATTTATTTAAAAGCTGCGTATTTGTTGACTAGCTCTGGAGCCACCATTTGATGAATTTGTTGTACATTTAGTTGCTGTTTGCTGGGCCTAGAAAGAGAAATCAATGAGTACTTGTGATTGATATTAAAGTAATTGTACTTACTATTTGACGCACTTATTTCAGCGTCCCCGGTCCACGCCTTGCTCCAGTTTGTGCAAACTGGTCGCCCTGCGTGAACCAAGGGCTATAGAATAAGTCATCCAGACATGCAACTAGTATAACTATTGCAAAGCTATTCCGGGCTCGACAGCGACACGATTTAGTTTTTCGGGCATTTGTTGAAGAAGATCTGGAGCCACCACTTGATGAACTTGTTTTTGTTGACATTCATTTTGCTGTTTGCTGGGCCTAGAAAGAGAAATCAATGAGTACTTGTGATTGATATTAAAGTAATTGTACTTACTATTTTGAAAATACACTCAACCCTCCTAGAAGACGGCATTCTTATAACGCGATTTCCATATAATGCGGAGCGAAAATTGAGAACGTCATCTAATATTCAAGTATAAAAATTTAAAGAATAAAAAACAATTTGAAATGCAAATTTCCCAATGAACCACAAAAGCTAGATTCTTATAGCATAGATAAATTTCCACTTTGTTTTTAAGATTCAAAATATACGAAACTTAAAAAATATGTTAGGCTTTTGTATGTAGAAAAAAAAATCCCCATGGTAGTACTAAAAGGAAGATAATCACAGAGTAAATGCACATTAAACGAGAACACGTTTGCTATTTCTTTACCCCGTGGCATAACTTCTTTAAAACTTCTACTGTTTTAAATTTCTTAACATTAACTTTTTTTGCCATTATTACTTTTCCAACTGAAATGAATGTTTAAAGGTAAAGTATTATATTCGTGCGAAAACCTAACTTTTTTTTCTAGGTTGAATTTCATCCAGGTCCATCCGTCCTTCTGCTTATTTAAAACTGGAATAAAATCCAAACGACTGGACGGATTTCAATGACATTTCTACAGTTAGTATCAATTTTTAGTATATAACACTTTTTCCATCTGAAAACGGCCAATTTTATATATAAATGCAATACAGGCCAAACTGCTAGGCTGATTTCGATGGAATTCAGTCGAAACCAGTTGGCCAATTTGGATAAAATTCACACAGATCATGATGTCGAATTTAACTGCCGAGATTATAGATAAAAATAATACCACTGAGTTCGTCTTTATTTTCGAGATTTTCCAGCATTTTATTTTTGGAGAATTTGAAGTGATATACCTTTATTTTAGTATTATCGGGAAAATTCTATAGTAGTCAGGTCGGAATAGGATAAAATGTAAATACCTTTCTATGATGTGTTTTTTCCTCATATTTTTTTTTCGTTCTGGTATAATAATCTTCAATGAGGAAGAAATGAGATGTTGTTTTTCTTGGTACACCAACCTTGCCGATGTGGCACGAGTTCAATATTGTGCACTCTCATATGGTGAAAGCAATACCGTAAAGTGCCTGATTATGAATCGAAAATATTCTATAGAAAGGCTGTTATTATAAGGTTGCGCGCATATTTTATGTGTTTAGATGATAAAAATTCTTCTTTTCTAAAGCACTTATTGTTAAGTTAGAATTTTTTTCTTTTACATAAATGGATAAATGAGCCTTGTGGCTAAATAGATTGATAAAAAACGACGTCAAAAATGGTACATATAGATCGAAAGATTATTCTAAATTTGCTGCAAATGAATATTGCTTTGACCGAATGAACTTAAAGGTGAATCTTAACTATTAATTTACATGTTTGAGGTCAAGAAAGGTTTATTCTGAATTAATTAGTGTTGGAAATTAATAAATCCTATTTATTTTACGATAAATATGAAAGAATAGTGGCTGTTTATATTTTTCATTTAATATAGGAGGAAAATCTTGATTAGTTTTGCACAAAATATTGTTTTATAGAACTTTGTTGGGCTTGTAATCTATTTGATCGTTCATTTCAAAATCAACAATTTTTATTTGATTTTCAGGCCATATTTATGTGAAAGATTAAATCCTAAAATAGAAAGGATATAATCCAATGACTTATTGAATCTTTATCAAGCCGATAGAACTTTCTTAAGAATTAAAGTATAATATATTTCAGCACAATAATTAATCTCATTTTTGTCCTAAAACTTTTCTAATTCATCGTCATTTAATATTGTTTTCAATAAAATTCACATTTATTAAATATATAATTCATTAAAATTAACTTTAAAAGGAATCATGTAACTATAAATCTTAAATAGCAATCATTTAAAAATATCACAATTAGCTAAATTACAATTAAACATCGATTATCATTTATTTTAATCTGACTGTTTTATTTTTAAGTCGACCATAAAAGGTAAGCTGGGTTCGGCTATAAAGGCTAAATTCAAAGTTATTTTATGCACCTTTTTCGAATATACACGCATAAGAATTAATGGATATCTTTTAATTTTTCATAGTAAAGAATTCGTTGTGCATTATTCTATAATGTTTTATAAAATATTCTATAAAATAACGCACTGATACAATTGCTAAACCGCGCGGGCATAATATAATCAAACAGATATTAATATAGGAGAGACTCGAGTAATATTGTAGGATGTAGAAAATGAAAATAAATAATGCTGAATTTTATATAGCAAAGGAGGCACAATATTGATTTATTGCCTTTTCATATCTTCATATATCGGATAAGCCTTTTTGTATTTTTGTGATAAATATATGAATAAATTTTAAGCAAAACCAGTAGCATTGGAAACTATTAGAAGGATTATTACAAACACTTCAGGTATATGCTTAAAGCAAGCATCACATATTATCATTCATAAGGCAACGAATAAACAAAGCATCGAATGTAGTATAAAGTGATATTATTACCAAATAATTGCTAAAATATAGCATTGTTAAACCATAGGTTAATGATAAAGATTTCCAATAACTGTACATCCAACTGATTCTTTTTGTACAGTGATATCCCGACACAATATAGATTCTTCTTTTTCTTTTACATTAAACCTCTTTTCAACCATTCTTCTTTAAGTTCACCTACAAAAACAATACTAAATATCACGCTGCTCATTTGGCTTGGACATCTAGGTATACTAATCTATGGTAAAACCTACTTAGCGAAACGCAGAAAAACCATAAAGCTTTTGGCTAAATATGACAACTGAATTTTAGTTCTCACAATTAAGTTTTCAGCTCTCAAAACTAAAATTCAATGATGAAAATTGGCCAAAAGCTTTATGATTTTTATGTGTGGATATTAAAATATTTCTACTATAAATAGCGAGCTATAAATGGTTCCCTATAATCTTGAATTATCTAAGATCATAAGATTAAGCAAGTCTCACCTACAAATTACTCTTATATGTATATGATTAAAATTTTAGAAACTTTTATTTCACTCGAGCAAATAACAATAATGAATTCGAAGGAAAAAAAATACGATTATATATTTTCAAGAATAAATTGAAGACAAATTTACACCACCTGGAAATAGAAGTTCACGGAATTTCCAAGGAAAATAATATCATACAACGATGATGATGAACATTTTCTATTAAATAAATGTTCTCTTCTTAAAAAGGAGCTAATAATCAAAGTACTTAATAACGAAATAACGATTGGTTACTGGTTATTTTATTTTAAAAAAAAAAGATTTTTACCTTGTTATACATTTCATTTTATATATTGTAATGAATTTCCATGTAAATTATGAAACGATGTTGCTATTTCAAAAATTGATTTCCTTTCAATATTATGTTAGTGATTTATGTAAAAGTTTCTTTTTTTTTCTCCTACTGCAATCGATCGATACTATTTCAATAATGTTTATTTTTTTTCCTTTTAGGCTTTAATACTGAGACTGTCATTAGTATAATTTCTAAAATTGATGATATAACATAAATTTATATGATTAATGACAATTTATTCCTTTTTGAAGTGTTAGAATTTCATTTAAGTAGTTAAATAATTGGCTGTCATCGTGTTTGTTTCGATATTCGATATTTCACACTACTTCCTAGAGTTAATTTTCTGACAAATATAATTGTCACGATATTCTTCTAAATATAGAATGAATTAGGATAAGATGACCTTAATTTCTTGATCTCTATAGTAATGTCATTGTCACCACAAATCACTTAGATAAAATCGTTAATATTGAAAGAAAGCACATTTTTTAGAAAACACATCCAGAAGAATATAAAATGATGAAGAACAAATTGCATCCAAATTCATTAGTATTTTCATTTTCACACCGTAAATGATGTGTATTCAAAGTGTATCTGATGAATATATGGATAGTGCTAAATAAGATGGAATCGATGTTATCTTATATTTCACATAAGAAGACATGTTCCAATGAGACAATTATTGACATATCAATTGACGGATCTCCAAGGTAAGAGAATACCTTTTCTGTTATATTTATAAAAAAAATTTTCTTTTGTATATTTAAATTGAAGGAAAACTATACATATATATATGTATTTTTTTCGTAGACATTCGAAATTAACTTCTTATTTCTATTTGGATTAGGAAAACGAATAGCTAAACCAGAGCTATTATTTGATATTGACTATTTTTTGATTCTATATGGCTATTACTCACTTCTATATGAAAAATATATATAATTATATAAAAATGGAACAATTCACAATCGAACAACGAACCAAAATCATTGAACTTTTTTTCCGGCAAAAAGTAGAAGAAATCCCATATTTCATACACAACTTGATAATGACCGATGAAGTCCATTTCCAATTAAATGGCTTTGGAAATAAGTAGAACTGCAGGATATGAGCTGCGTAGAATCCAAGAAGAGTTCATCAACGACAAATATACCCACTTATGTTAAGTGAGTGTACTGTTTTTGGCTCATATTTCTTCGAAAATGAAGATAGTGTTGCAGTTTCCATCATTAGTGCTCAATATTGGATGATTTTTAAGGCCAGCTGTGGAAAGCTATTCAACACTTTGGTTCCAACAAGATGGAGCGCATATTACAAGGGACTCAATAGTTCTTTTAAGGAATACCACAACCTTCATTTCACGTATACCAAATTTAAAACTGAACTAAGCAACACACAAATGATCAAGATCGAATTCATAACTTTCAAAGCAATCTCAAACATTTAGAGTCACCCTTTATGGAATTTCAGTACATTTTCTTATCATTTAAAAGTGTTAATAGAAGTTAGTAAATATTTAACCATAAAAAAATGTTTACAAGTATCTTCCTTTAACCATATTCATATTTAAATACTTTCATTTTGCTTTTAATTTTCGATGTCTTTTTTTAAAAATTTTTGTTTAATATATAGAACCCGTTGAACATCAATTTAGATTCAATAACGGATGAAGGGAAAATTCTTGAAACAAGATAAGTGAATTTATCGTTTAGGAAAACTGATATCCATGAACACGATAAATAAATTTTTCATACTTCTAAAGAATGAGGCAGACGTGTTAGTAAAAAGTTATTTCAATAGTTTATTAGCATGTTATCCGTGAAAACATAATTCTGTTATTAAGTATGTACTATGAAGTGATTCAGGTCAATAGTTGCAATTGTTGTTATTACTATTTTTTTTTTTTTAATTCTAAATAATATACAATATCGTAATCAATATCGTGTTAGAAAATTTACAAGATTGCATTTATTCATGTATTTATGTTTAGTTGAAAAAATTCTTCTATTTTTCATATAGATTTTTCATAATATTTTATGTTACTAAAATCAAATAAACCAAAAATATTCCATGAGAAAATATATCTGGAAAAAAAAAATTTATGAAAATTCAATGAAATTGAGGTGAAAAATATCCTTAAGTTGGAATTTCGAAAAAAGTATAGTGAAAAAGAATCTACAATATTTTATTGAGTTACAAATTTCAAATTTATTTAAAAATAATCCTTAAGAAATATACAAATTGAGATATCTCGATATATAATTTAATATTCCATCGATAGATTTGATTTTCATTTGCATCCAACTACTATAATATAATATATTCGAATTGCATGACTGTTCTGCAATTCTACTCTCTACCTTTATGAACTGACTTCAACAAAATTTTATAAAGATCCATCAAACTTGACTTAATAATTCAATTCAAAATATGTTTCGAAGAACTTATGACATTAACTCAACCCAATATTTCGATATTAAAATGCAATCATGGTCTCTAAATTCGATCTGAAATGATTTTTGAATAAATTGAATTTTCTATATAAATGTACTATCAATTAATCAATACATGTACATATATGCCATCATAATTCGATTAATATACTACGAAAATCACATAATTTGTAACTTCCTTTTCAACTATGTATAATAAACTATTAATCACGAAATAATTACTTAAGGAAGCAAAACAACTAAGTAAATTACATAAGCGTTAATTTCAATCAAGTTTTCTTTAATAATTTTCTTTTTTTTTTCCAATGGGATGCTTTCACCAGATATAGATTCTGTTCATGCTCTCTTATGTATATGCATACTTGTATAGTATATTACCACAGAGTATATAAACAGAGGAATTTTTATATATAAAATTTATGTACGCTGTGTTTTCCTATCCGTGTGTAAAAAAAATCCCTAAAGTTAACATAGTAGAACGCGTGATTTTTATTGGAGGAATGGGACGCGATCTTCATTGTGATTTATTCCCCCAAAAAATTTCTGAAACATTTTGAAGCACCAATTAACTACAAAAGAGCATGGCTGGTTTTCAAAAGCAAAAAAAATATGGTCTTATACAGGGTGACACAAAATGAACGTTTTGTATTATTTAGGAGCCATTAAGTCCCTTGCAGTATGCGCTGTTGTTTCATCTTGTTGGAACCAAATCGTGGTTTTCCACAGCTGGCCTAAAAATTTTCCAACATGTTCCGATATTGAGCACTCACTATTAATGGAAATTGCAACACCGTCTTTATTTTCGAAGGAATTTGGACCAGTGATCCTCTCAGACGATACACCGCACCAAACAGTACACATAAGTGGGTGTAACTGTCGTTGATGAATTGCTCTTGGATTCTCTGTAGCCCATATCCTGCATTTCTGCTTGTTTATGAAACCGTTTAATTGGAAATGGGCTTCAATGCTCATTATCAAATTGTAAAAAAAAAGGACCGTTCATGTTCAAAATAAAGTTGGATGATTTTGGTTCGTTGCTCGATTATGTATTGTTCCATTTCACATTCCCCATTACAAAATCCTGTAATAACATTTTTAAAAAAATTGAACAAAAAATTATCAATAATTCATTCTACAACATTTTGCGCCACCCTGTCTTTCCTTTTATTTGATCTATATTTCACAACGTTGGCGGAGGCAGGTGTTTGATTTTTTGGCAATATGAAAATATTTTTGGTGATTTGATTCCATGAAAAATATATTTCAATATAATTTCTGGTCGAGTTTCTGGACAAATGTTTTAAGGCAGGGGGGAACACATTTTTTAGAAATACTCTTTTTGTGTTGTATTATCACAGATTGTGTGGTTTTTTTTAAAGAAATTTTAAAATCAATGTGCCGATCTGTGAATACATTTTCTATAAAACAAAATTATGAAGGGTCAGTTTTTTAAGCGATTTTATGATTTTTGTTTTTTTTGCTAGCTAAAAATTTTTTTAGGGAATGCATATAAATTGCAATATCGGGAAATATATAGTAAATATTTTTCTTAAGGCTTATGAGGAAAATCTCTCTCAAAAATGGATTGATTATGTTTTCAGTTTTTTTAATTTGTTTTGAGAAGATTTACTTGAAGACTTTTTTGAATTATTCATTTTAAAGGAACAGTGCTTTCTGAGGAGAACTAAGATCATGTAACTAAGCACTTTTTTTCTATGATCAAAACACGGGTTTTCTTCACAGAACCAATGCCCGTATAAAGAATTGGTTTCTTCAAAACATTTAGCTTCTATAATTTTTTTAATGTTTTTAACCTCCGGGCTTTCTTCAAAAATGATATTAAAAACATTGAAATGTAGATTAAAAATCTCGGCACACATATCAGTCGGATTAATTAATTTGCCAAAATCAGAATTTTGGCTAAAATTTTTGAAAAAAATTAAGGCTTCGGAAGCTTTTGTCATTGAAGATTCTGACTTAATCATGCATGCGCAACAGTCTAGACATTTCAATTTCGCAAGAACTTTAAATAAAATAAAACCAGAAAAAAAGCGTTGAGCACCTGTGTCATTAGGGCTATCAAAAATTTTAAAATCTTCGTGTTCAATTTCCGGGTCGTCTAACGGAGAAAAGGTGCGAGAAGTTAAATCTGATCCAGTTGTGTCTTGGGTAATATAAGATTCTTCTGAATTCAATATTGCCTTCCAATCCAAATTTAGAAAATCGTCGTCATCTGCTTCGCAATTGGTAGCGTTGGACGAATACACCAATTTCATAGCCATTATTTTGGCAATAATGAAATTAAATTCAAATAAGGATGGGTGTGTATTATTGCCTCCATGCGCCATTCTTTATACGGGCATTGGTTCTGTGAAGAAAACCCGTGTTTTGATCATAGAAAAAAAGTGCTTAGTTACATGATCTTAGTTCTCCTCAGAAAGCACTGTTCCTTTAAAATGAATAATTCAAAAAAGTCTTCAAGTAAATCTTCTCAAAACAAATTAAAAAAACTGAAAACATAATCAATCCATTTTTGAGAGAGATTTTCCTCATAAGCCTTAAGAAAAATATTTACTATATATTTCCCGATATTGCAATTTATATGCATTCCCTAAAAAAATTTTTAGCTAGCAAAAAAAACAAAAATCATAAAATCGCTTAAAAAACTGACCCTTCATAATTTTGTTTTATAGAAAATGTATTCACAGATCGGCACATTGATTTTAAAATTTCTTTAAAAAAAACCACACAATCTGTGATAATACAACACAAAAAGAGTATTTCTAAAAAATGTGTTCCCCCCTGCCTTAAAACATTTGTCCAGAAACTCGACCAGAAATTATATTGAAATATATTTTTCATGGAATCAAATCACCAAAAATATTTTCATATTGCCAAAAAATCAAACACCTGCCTCCGCCAACGTTGTGAAATATAGATCAAATAAAAGGAAAGACAGGGTGGCGCAAAATGTTGTAGAATGAATTATTGATAATTTTTTGTTCAATTTTTTTAAAAATGTTATTACAGGATTTTGTAATGGGGAATGTGAAATGGAACAATACATAATCGAGCAACGAACCAAAATCATCCAACTTTATTTTGAACATGAACGGTCCTTTTTTTTTACAATTTGATAATGAGCATTGAAGCCCATTTCCAATTAAACGGTTTCATAAACAAGCAGAAATGCAGGATATGGGCTACAGAGAATCCAAGAGCAATTCATTAACGACAGTTACACCCACTTATGTGTACTGTTTGGTGCGGTGTATCGTCTGGGAGGATCACTGGTTCAAATTTCTTCGAAAATGAAGACGGTGTTGCAATTTCCATTAATAGTGGGTGCTCAATATCGGAAGATGTTGGAAAATTTTTAGGCCAGCTGTGGAAAACCACGATTTGGTTCCAACAAGATGAAACAACAGCGCATACTGCAAGGGACTTAATGGCTCCTAAATAATACAAAACATTCATTTTGTGTCACCCTGTATAAGACCATATTTTATAAATAAATTTTTTTTTCCTTTTGAAAACCAGCCATGCCCTTTTCTGAATGAGTAAAATATTTTTTTTTTAATCTCTGTTTTGATTCGTCCTTCATAATTATTTAGAAATTTTTTGGGAGAATATCAGAATAAAAATGGCGTCCCATTTAATCATTTTATTCAAATTATTTTGAAGAGGTGGTAATGCGATAAATCACACACACACTCTCAATTTTGACCGTTCAATACTAATGAAACTCCCGGGGCAAACTGTTCCAATACTGATATCGGATTTGGATCTTCTATGACTTCCATCTTTTTTGATATTACCCTGAAGCATTCAAATATTATTCTTATCTATTTGGATGCATTTGGATTCAATGGATAGAAAAACTATAATATTATGTATTATTATTGAATAGATATAGTATAGATATGTAAATGGAAAAAGATTAGGCAATATATATATATATATTTAAAGAAAAAAAACCACCCAAGAAATGTAAATAAAAAGAATTGCATTAAATTTACATAAATAACTCAAGATCCCGTCCTCAGAGTTGCTGTTCCTTCTCATATGTGGACTATATTAGTGTGATTTTTTAGTATATGTTTGAAAAATTCTGTGATGATATATACTAGTAGATGAATGTTGTCTATATTATTTCTTTTCTTTTTTTTATACTCTTATCTTTGTGAAATTCCGAATTTATGTATAGTTATTTTATGCAAATATATGATATGATAACATACTGTATTTTATATGAATGCCCCTTACATGCATTTCTTTAGTAATTCTATTTTTATTCGATATGAATGCTCACTGCATTACACACACGGAATTCATACTGACGTATTTTAAGATAAACGATATTATTTCGATCCTCTTAAACTATATAAACTTTCCTAGTTGGAATCTCAAGAAGCAAAAAAAAAATTGGTATCCTATATTAATATACGTGCAGAAAACATATATCAACGATATCTTAATTTTTATTATATTCAAATTAGGCTATGTTAATTTTTCTTTTTTTGTTTTGCTCCTACAGATAGATATCACCTTTCAGC
Organism: Xylophagus ater; assembly: GCA_963422695.1. NCBI lineage: Eukaryota > Metazoa > Arthropoda > Insecta > Diptera > Xylophagidae > Xylophagus > Xylophagus ater. Next base: position 6,016,042 of record OY730481.1, read on the forward strand.
TAGACATAGTATTTTCTATTAGACCAAACCCAGTTATTAGCAGAACCACTTTTTTTTTACTATACAAAAAATATAAATGATATTATATAAAATAGGAGTGTTCCTATGTCTAAACGCATATCATAAAGAAATTATATTTTTATCAGTTTTATCTTGACAAATTTAGTGACGAAACGTATTTTTAATCTTTTATTAGATTTAAAAAAAAATATTAGATATAAAACACAAATTACATTAATTTGAATATAATAATAATTAAAAGTTTTCTACCTATATCTAAAAACCCACTTGTATGGAACTGAATTTATTGGTACAATTATTCAGGTGTATCTTATAATTACGCATATAGGTGAGTATGTTTGGCTTGAAGGTAATCGATGTCACACTTCTATTGGAACGTGTCGAGTGACATATGACAACGAGTTTATACTACGGCGTATTGCATAAGATCTTGATCAAATTTCCAAGTGCATAATAATCTGATATCGAAACAGTAATGTAATATGTTGTCTTTTAAAACATAGCTCGTGCTATTCAAATGTTAAATAAACCGCATTTTATTTCTATAATGTTAAAATCGTATACAGTAATTTTTTTTAAAAACAAATTTTTAATTAGACTTAAATGAAGGGCAGATTAAATAGTGGATTAAATTTCAGCTAATCATGGAAACCATAAAATCAATAAAGTCAATATGTACTTACAATTCGAAGATAAATGATTATGTATTTGTATTTTGAACCATGCTAAGATCATTTATCTAACACCTGAAGAAAAAAAAAGAGTCATGAAGATTCAATACGGAAGTTAAATTGTTTCAAATTGTAAAGGAATTTATTCCAACATTTTTTGTCAAATACATTTAACAAGTCGATTTTTTTTCGATCACGATACATGTATAGTTGATCGTACAAGATTGATCGTTCAATTGAGATCAGCTATATACATATAAGTATATAATGTATCAATCGTTTCGTTATTTTACAGAAATGGTATAGAAAAAAAAGCAACAAACGCTAATCATTTTGCGGTTTTCAATTGCGCCCCCGATCATTGATCTTTGATTGTTTTGATAAATTGATTACCAAGCTTGAGGGGTATGTACGGTTCTCTTTTTATTTCTAGTATGCTTGTTTTGTTTTATAGTGAAAGATCATTATCAAAATATTCTAATAGTTATATCTTTATTGAAGTTTTCTTTTATGTACAGGGTGTGGTAGGTAAATGAGTGATTATAATAGATATATTATTCCTGAGGTGAGTAGCTATAATATTTTAAAGTGTTAGTTTCAAAGTAGCTCACTTTACATACCTTATACTGACCTGAAATTTGTAACATGGGTGTATAATATATATATATGAAAATCCTTATGCGAATCCATAGACAATAAGCTGTAAAATTTATGAGCAATGTTCCTAATAACCCGATAGATATGAAGAAGATCATAATACCAATTGATTATATTTATCCCTAATTTGTCACTTTAGTTGCTTCAACAGATTCTGGTATATTGGCAAAGTTTTTTTATACATTTTTTCGAATATATCAGAACTCTCAATTCTCCAAATAAATACTAAAATAATTCTGGAGACCTTTTTCAAATTTCCTCCTTTGATTTTTATCTTGTTAACATTTGCAAAGAGCTTCTGATGACATAGTCCTATCCCAAACTATGGTAATAACAAAAGATGTAATAAGATTTACACGATCTTCTTTTTAAAGAGTTGGTTTTCATTTATCGAATTCTATATTAAGAACTAGTTTGAATTGAAATTTTTCTTATCTAATTCTTTGATAATATTTTATCATTATATAATATAAAACAGTTCTTGTTTAGTAAAACTTGTCTCTTCCTATGAAAATTTTAAATAATCTTTCTAATCAAAGTAGTGATCGGCATAGTTAAACAGAATACTCAAATTTGATATCGTTTTTTGTTTTCCTTATTTATATATTATGATAATATTCGTTATCGAAACGTATATAGAAAGTAAAACGTGCACAAAATTGATTAAGATCATCGATAAAGATACATAATTCCTGCGTTTGTATATAGTCTTCAATCTAAAAGGCGTCAGAATTGAATGCAATTATAGTAATTTTTAGCATTTTATATACAACTACTATACTACTCCGTCCGTCATTATTATGATAACTTGAAGAAGAAATGGAGGAAAAAGTGATGGTAAAAAATATTCGCGAAAGCATTCCGCCAATGGTTGAATGACTCTGTGAGGTCTTTAAAGATTGGCGATTATTATTATTAAAATATTTTATATATATACATATATTTTGTATATAAAATTCAGGTGTGAATGGATATTTTCTTCTTTTTAATTTTTATGTTCAATCACTCATGTCACGATTTATGTTTACTTTTTCTATGCGGTTAGTCATAAAATTTAATTGTAAAATATTTATTAAATGAAAAGAAAAAATTAAATAAATATTATAGTGTAGGTATTAGTATCATAATTTTGTAATATTACACATGTCTTTATATTTTATAGAATAAATTTTAAATTCAAATTACAGCAAATTTAGATCATAAAAATATAATGGCTTATTTATACTAAATTGGTATGCTTAAACTATTAAGATCATAACAGCATTTATCTGTATTTGAAATTATGTTAATTTTTTTCTTTTGGATTGAGCACTATAGTACTTAGTCTCTCATTTATATGTGCAGACGAATGCGGAGTCAGGTTATATATAAAAGTTTTATTTTGTTATGAAAGTTGTAAAACTTTCAACTCAACTTGAGATGAGTTCAATTTTTGGTATACAGTTTACAGCGAGCTCAAAATTATAAGGTAAATACCGTAAATGGCTTCAAAGTTGGGTTTAGTTTTGTCTATACGGCAAACAGTTGTAAACAATTCGAATCATACTATTTTAATATGATTTACCTTCAAATTTGCAGAATTCTTATATTGGATTATCGAAGCTTTACTGTAAATATTAAATTATTAGACTAATAAAAGAAAATCTAAGGCAAAAAATGAAACAGTAGTAACTCCAAAGAAAAACTATTTATGTTATTAATTTCCGTATGATCAATTAATTATCTAGAAAAATAATTTCAAAATAGAGAATTTTTCTGAACTCTATCAATCATGAAAATATTCCATCACCTATTCTTACAGTGTTTCTTGTCAATCATAAAAATTTTTTTTTCTACAATTTCAAATTTAGTAAACATTTTTCATTATTTTCTTCTAAACATTACATGTCATCTCCGAAGATAGTTTTATGATCTATGATCTTATACTGGATTTGCCTTTATGATCTTTATTTCTCTCTGATCTAATTTTCTTCTTATAAATTTTTTTCTTTTTTATTATAGACTCTATACGAGTAATCTTATTAATCTAAAACGTAACATAAGATGATTTCTTATGTAATAAATTCTTTTCTGGATAATAAAGAAAAAAACCGAATTTATCCAATATTATATATATTATGGTAGTTTATACAATAAAGGCGACAAAGTTTAATAAATCCTTTTTCAAACTATAATAATCAAAAAGAATTTCGAAATAAAAAATATGAAAACTCATAAAAGAAGTGCAGAAGACCATAACTCATCGATTTCAAATATTGATAACATATGTCTAAACAAGCTATCAAAATCACAAAATCACTCAAAGTTAATTGAAAGCCATATACAAGATATTGTATTATCCTGAAATGGTTTTTAAAAGTGTATCCGACCGCGAAAATATGGTAACAATTGTTGAAGCGAATATGTGGCGGAATATGAATTTTGTATCGTTAAAATTTTCAAGATCATAAAGAGTAGCGATTAAAAAAAGATCTATCAAAATATTATAGATCAAAATATAAATTATGAATTTAAAAACAAACTAAAAAAAAAATAAAAGTAAAATAAACAAGCAAAACAAATAAGAAATTGTCTTGCGATATTATTAACCACTTGCATCTTCAACATGTCAGCTATTTTGATGTACAATATCCATAATCATATAAATCATGATTTGAGAGAGGATTCATTAAAACTTTAACTCATAAAATATCTGAAAAGTGATTCATAATAAATGTTAAAGATTTTGATATAAGAAAACCAAGTCTCGAAGAAGTTACTCTATAAGAGATGGTACATAAAGAAAAAGAAACCAGGCAAAAAAAGCGTCCATATCTCAGGTTCAGAAGCTGAAATAATAGTTTTTCGTTGAAACTATATAGATTCTAGTTATGGTACAGAAGGTTCTTGTTAAATCTATAATATTCGTTCTTCACACATTCAGACAACAAAATTGATCTCCGATATAAAAATATGAAGTTTTAAACAAGCAAGAAATAGGTGCTCGCTGTTGCATCGTATAAAATCAATCATGGTATCTTGTTTTTCATTACAATTTTTTTCATATTTTTATTTCTTTTATTTGTAATTATGTTTTTTTCATAAAGCGGAGGAGATAATGTAGGTGCATTATTGCAACTGATCTGGATTGAATAGCACCTGATTTCTTAAGAAATTTTCTTCATTTTAAATTTATTCAGTCATATATAAAATATTATAATATACAAGATTTTATTTGATTATATTGAAATATGATCGATTAAAATCTGTTTTATATATAAAAAAGAAAAAACAAATTACATATCTATGATATTTTGTACAACATAAATTTTAATTTAGCACATAAATTCTAGTAAAATTATTTGAATTTTATATCCTGACCCATAAAACAAGTCATGCGATTTCACTAACATTTTTTTTTTGTCCAAACGAAGCCAAGAGGTTATCTTAGACATTAAGTAATTTAAAATATCGAATTGACAAAGATCAATTGATCGCGAATATTTTATAGATTTTCAATTAATAAGACTTATATTTTAGAAATATAATTTGAAATTTATTCACAAGAATTATCCATGAATGTAAATTATTTAAATTAAATTCAAGGAATTTCTGTTATTTATTCAAAGTGCAATTCGAATATGGTGTTTCGAAATATTTCTAATTTTTTGTATTTAAATCTAATGTGAAAAATGATTTATCGATATTCGATCACAAATGTTACAAACGTTTTGAAACAGTTCCTTTTTTGGGGCGATAACAGCTGCGGACTATTCGATCAGAACAACAATCATAACTTTATTATCAAAATTTCGATAACTCTTTAAGGACCGCGAGTTCTTTCCCCATTATGGCTCTTGCATCATCATCATTTACATGCCTACTATTATATTTTATTATATATCTATTACATTCAAATTTAGAAAAAGATTAATATTTAAATACAATTAATACTAGTTGAAAATTAATAATAATAAATGATTTGAAAATTTGATTATTCCAGCTACAGCTAACATAACTCTAAATTAAATCTATTTAAGAACTACGAACTGCGATGATCCCCAAAAAATATACTATCCATCCAAGATTAGGAACCATAAAAGAGGTCCTCCCATCAACCATGAATTGTGAACCACTTCTTTATGAGATTCGCGTTTTCTGGAGCAATTAGGGATAACTAAAAATTGATTATTATATTACGTTAGGTTTACCAATTATATCTCATTAATACTAAAACAGAATTTTACATACCTATGCACGAGTATATTAAAATCGTCATTAACTAAATTAATTATTCTAAAACGTGTTAACAAATCTGTTTTAAAGTGTATAGATCTATACCTAGACTAAATTGATATTCTTTTTACAGATTATTTGATTATATATTTTTATAACAACGATCTATCTAACAATCGCAACACTTCTCACTTGAATATATTTTCTATTATAATACTAAAATTGCATTTCTTTCTTATAAGTTGTCTGTAACTCCTTTACTTTTTTAGCACAAAACAATTTAACTACTGTACTAAATATATTCCGATAAAGAAAATCGACTGTAATACTTTTTCCTGAGAAACATATGTGTTGATTTTGATATAACTAAAGCTACATATTCGTATCCTGATTATGTCTTGATTTAGTTAATAATGACAGATTTCTTTTGCATATCTTGAATAGTAATCTTTTGTCGGAGTTCTAGCCTCTATGATAACGTCAATCCAACGAAACATATATCAAAGTATTTATCTTATATGTATATTGTAGACGAATAAAAAATTATAATATATTTATATGTAAACGATTTTTTTTATAAAGTTATTTAGGGCCATTAAAAGCACATTTTAATATTCAGATTCATGTCGACTCGTATATTATGAACGCATGAGATAGCATTCAATTACGTGAGATTTAATGATTTATTGCACAATTCAATTGAATAATTGAACATGCATAATATATTATTTGAAAACTGTCAACAATAAACTATTTAAATAGTATTGAAAAGTGAAAATATAGTTTTTATTTATTGATTGAATATCGAGATAATGAAGAGGTCACCACTAAAGTGTTATTATTATTGTTATTGAGAGAAAACACTCCTTTGTTTTATATTTAGAACGAGATTGTATTTAAAGTAAATTAAATTTAACCGTTCTACTACAGAAAGAAACTACGAAAAGTGTCGAAACCTACACTAATCTATTTAGAAGGATTTTCTTGAACCTTCATTTCCTTCTAAAATTCATATTTTATATAAAAGTTATTAATTCATTATCAAAAAAGCGAAGGAAATGGATATATCAATATTATTTAATAAATAAATAAATTTAATTTATAATAATATTTTAATTTATATTCAATTTATGAAAATCATATTTAAATGAAAATTAACCAAATTATTTAATAAATCAAAGAAAAAAATTCACATGAAAATTTTTTCCCAAATGACACTACCATATATGATATATTAATTATTTTAAAGTTTATCTATGGAAAAGATACTCATATAATGTGTAATATTGTTTACCACCTACTGGGTTTCCATAGATATATTTTGCACGACCTGTAATTTATATCTTTTAAATTTAAAACTAGTAACTAAAAGAAATTCAATATTTATTAATAACAAATATTGTATGCACTTGATTTTAACTATATTATAAACGTGCCCAAAAGAAACAACTTGTTCAATTTCATAATTTTATTCTCGGAATGGTCATCTTTAGATTTTATAATATGTCCTTTAACATGTAATTTAGTTTTGAAATAAAATCTATTACATGAAATTCTAGAAAAGAAACTAAATTATATATTTTCTAGATAGAGTTGATGTCTCTATCTAGAAATATATATTTTATTCATTATATTATTGAATTTATCATTTCGTATTTTCGTTATATTAATTCAAAATTTAACATCATTTTCTTTTTTTTAATATGAATTTGATTTAGTTACCATACAAGTATTAAGAGTTGTTAGTTGAAATAAAAATATTTAATATTAGTTATACAGTGTGTAACTGACTTTCCACTACTATCTAATATTTTCGCGTTCATAGTTTCAAAATCCCTTCGATAATAACTATTATTAAAATCGATTTAAACTGATTCAATTATAAAGCAGCCTTTATTATTATATGGATTTCTAAAATTATTATGGATTTGAAATTTTTTTTTAGTTTTAGTGGTTTTGTTTCTTTCTCAGAGTTAACTGGAACTGCGAATCCCAATTCAAATCGTTAAAATGAAATTTGTATATTTTCAAATAAATTACAATAAATATAAAATTGCTATGAAATAAAATTTTGAAAGTAGTAAGGATACAAAATTCATTAAAAGAATGGCATTTGTGTGTTTTTGATTTGTTCTGTTGCCTTCCAGTACTATTGTCCTTTTCGATTCGTTGTTTTATTTAGTCTGCAATCCTAAGTCATGTTCCTATTGTCCTTCTAGTTTTCTTTAGACAGTCGGATTATCAGTCTTCTCTTGAAGTTTAGCAGTCATCTAATAACTGTAACCAAGTAACCAGAAACAAGCTGTATGCGCAAGTACACAAAATTCTTTTAGGTACACCCTGTATAAAATATAGTTAGATTTCAATTATTGATAGAAAAATTCCTGTCGAAGAATATAATTGAATGGTTGCTTCATGGTTTAACAATTTATTAGTTATATCCAACTGTGCCATTATTTAATTTTCCATTCGTGATCTCATTTTCTTAGATCAGTTTTTTTTTTTTCATTTTTCTTTTTGTAATTCGAAATTTCTTCGCACTCTATAGTTTGAATTATATTTTCTATATTGTATTTATATTTTCATTATTTTAATATAAAATAAAAACGATTATAATACAAAGTATAAGAATCTATGATTGAAAACAAAGTGGAAAAAGGTACTTAAATTAATAAGAATATTAATTAACTTTTAATTATTAAGCGTTTCGAAAATCAGTTATTTTAGATTGATTTTCGATAGTAATATGTTCGTGAGAATTTTATTAACAATGAAGAAACTGTATTTAGACAGTTTAAATTAAACGAATTTCAAAAGAATATAATATTTGGAAAGATCAGTCTTTTCTGCATGATTTGTCAAGATAATTCGATCTCTTGTTCCTTTATAAACACAGTGTATTAAAGTTTTCGTTTGAGTGACATCGAGTTCGGTTTGAAATATCTTCGACTATAAAAAATATTGTATAAAATATAATCGTATTAACGATTATTTACGTCCAGATCATCAAAATTTAAAAACTAAATGTATAAAACCGAAAAAGGAATTTTGAGTATAAAATTTGAAACGTCAAATTCTAAAAAAATTCTTTCAGAGACTTTCAAAAAAGTTAAAACAACATTAATAAGGATTTCAAAAATTCCTGTTTCTTATAATTTTATTTAACTTTTTCTTCAATAGCAATATTTGTACCTGCTGTTACGATAGTCTGAAGAACAAAAATATTTCAAATCAACTAATATTCAAACAAGTTAATTAAAATAATATGTAGGTTAAAAATTCTTGAAATCAATAAGCAATTAGCCTAGAAATTGTGTTATATAATATTATTACTTGTAAGTTTTTAAAATATCTAAAATATATGTGATACAGTGAAACCTATTAAATGGAACTCACGGTGACTATATCCACATCCAGAATTGATAAGAGATCTGTCTTATAATTCTAACATAAATCCATCAGTATATTTTCCTCACATTTCCATATGGACACTGATTTGGAATTAATAGAATAACTTTTTTTTAAATCGAGTATCTTCTACAAAAATCAATTCTTTAAATGTACGATTGAAGAGGTATATACTGTAGATACTTATTGAAAATTAACCATTATAAATAAATTTATAGAAATACGATAGTATAATATATCGATTTATCGACAAGTGCGATGAATAAATATAGAGATCTACATGACCATAGTTTCTCTTCTAACATATTTTAAAACTATGCAAACATAAAACGAATTTGACTGTGGACACTTATCGTTCGCATATTTGTATTTTTGGTATAAATTTCTTGTATTTCAACATTTTTTTTTTTTATTTTTATAAAATATTTTCTCTCATTAAGCTCAAAGTCGTATTTAAATTTAAAAAAACAAAAAAAAGCAAAATGTTATGCATAAAACATTATACTGATCACATGCAACAAATCAAGGAATGTCGTTTTTCATATCGGCACAAAAACTATATAAACATACTTACCTATGTTAAATATCCCCAAGAAAACGATGTCACCCAGAAGTTACATAAAAGTTCTTGAACTAAGTATTATACTAGATCGAACATAGGCACGTAACTTACCTTACGAAATCTCGATGACAGATTAGTTTTAACATGTAACTTGAAAAGTTTTAAGCATTTTTCCAGTTTGATGGAATACATGAAAAAAACTAGCTAAATTATAGTCCATCGTTCGTTTATATTTTGAAGTTTTGCATGAAATCATATTCAGATTAAATTAATATTAATTGGTTGGAAGTTTTAATATGTGTTTTTCTTTCTTTCGCTCATGATTACAAATTTAATATATAAACTAAATCTTAAATAAATGCATGACAATTTATTTCGGATTTTGAATTATTTTTAGGGTATGCCTTCCTTTTGTGTACACGAAGAAATCTTTAAAGTTTTATTTAAAAGGAAAAGAGATAAATATTTCAATTTAAAAAACGATTAACCAATTGATCAATTCCAGAGAAATGTTAAACTGTAAAATGCGCTTATCCATTTAGTCTTATTTTTTCGAAAGACTCGGTACGAAATTGAATCAATAAGCAATAGTAATAAATACAAAACATTACATCAAATTCCCATAAATCACATATTTTAATTGTATAATAAATATTTATTCGTGATTTAATTCAATAACATCATCAGAACATTTTTAACATATCCTTTTTCTTTGAAGAAAAACGAAAGACTTAAGCGACGAACTTGATTTTTCAGACAAAATTCGATACAAATCGTTTACAAGAGAAATTCCGAAAACAAACTAAATAGGAACAAATTTTTCAACAATGTTTTAATCAAGAACTAATTATTATCAAAAATTTATAAACATGGTGACTATAGAGATTAATTTGCCCGCCAAGAACAGAAGCTTCTGATGTTGAAACATTCATGCCAATATGTTTTCTTTTAATAGAATAGAATTTCGAGTAATTTTCTCTTGGACGAATTTAGAAAATTGTTTCTTTTATTGTACTATACTTGTTGTTCATTCGATTATAGTGTTAACCATTTGTTTGTCATCTGAAAAACCTTTAATTATATCTAATTTCTTCCAGCTCTATTTTTTCATACTAATATCAAGAATTTCAACGAAATTGTTCACTTCTAGATAATAGTCTAAAATTTTCTAACCACTATTTCTTGTTTATCAAACCTTCTTTCTTCAGATTAGTTTTCATGTGGTTGTTGTGATTATTATTACTCGATCATTTCTTCTTTTAAATTGTTTTTAGATATTCAAGTATTAAAAAACTAGAACTGAGTACTAAGATGACTACAGAAATGGTATATACTTTTTATTAATACGCGATCATATCGATATATTCTCGATATAATGAACGAATACATAAATACATTAACTTGAATGAAAAATAAGAAGAAAAAATATGTACTATTACGTACTTGAATATTACACATAGAAACACGTTATTATTCGATTCTATAAGTACTCTAGTTACAATATTTTTACTTATAACGAAAATAGGTAAGGAAAAAAAACCGTGGATAGAAGACTTTTATACATTTACAAAAAAAAAAAAAATATTAGTTGAAGTAGATTTTATAAAGGAGACTCTTGAAGGTATTAAAATGGTCGAGTTAAATGATACATGGATTCGATGCTGGCTGTTTTTAGTGAACCTCTAACGTTTGATGAGTATGGATCGCGAAAACTATTTAAATGAAAATATTTTCATTTTGATTTCGTAGTAATTTTATTATATATGACTTTTTGTGATATTTATTTTAAGTATATATGGAAACAGTTTGTTTTGAAAATATTATTTATATTTTAATGTTATAAGTTTTCAAATTCTTGATTTCTTACGTTTTAATTATAATATTTTGTGTAATTTTATGAATATGATTATTAAATTATGATATGATGTGTTTTGAAATCATTTAAAAATAAAGATATAAAATTTTATAATATTGTGTTTTAATGAAAATTTAGTGAGTGATAAATTTTCATTTAATAGAGTGTGAATATTTCGTGGAGAAAATATTATAAACAAATTATTAACGTAAGTACTTTTTTTTATAAGAAAAAAATTAAAAGAAATAGGATCTCAATTTCCAAATGAAATTAAATGAAAATAGACTTCAAATTTTCTTCTTCAAAATAAGAGATTTTCCCATAAAGGTGAATTAATTCCTGAGAAGAAAATAAAAAAATTAAAATATAGCTCCTTCCTATTATCGTAGGGCAACAGATTATCGTTAATATTGTTACAAAGATTCATTCCTGGACGAAGTGATAAATTCTTAAATATTAAATTAAAATTTTTAATATTTTAGTGAGTTCTATTGAAGTTCCAATCAATTTTATTTATATTAAATTTAAAATTTGTGGAAATATTTATTGATAATAAAAGATTTGATGTATTCTGCTAGATTGTTGTACACAGTACAACATCACAAAATCTTTAAATTTAATTTAAATTCTTCTAGCAACGAATCTAAGCCCAGACAGAAAGTATGTTCTTCTTAAGGGACTATAAACGTTTAAGATCAGAATAATTCAGTAAATAGGCTCCATAAAAATTGAGTTGGAAGTCAATTGTTTCTAAATAGCAATAATTCGTTACCCTCTATATAATAGAACGAATCGGAATTTAAAGGCTTTGGTTTCGGATTATAAAATCACGAAAAATTTTTTAATTAATTGTTGGGCGTTTTAATTTAATTTATATTATAAAAGTTCAATTAACTTTCTGTAATACTTTTCAACCGTAATACTATTTATAATCGGTATCCGCTTTTAAAAAAGAAATTTATAACATTATATCTAAACGATTTTAATTAAAACGAAATAATTGCAATTAATAATAAACCGCTTTCATTTCATCTCCTCTAAATCTTTCTTACCTCCCAATTTTTAAAATGTAAATAAGAAAAAATTCGTTATGACCTTTGGCGCAAAAAATAACAAGGCCCCAACTAAATAACATCACTCAAAAATTTCTTAAAAGAGAGTGAAAAATGCCGATCAAAGAATTCAGTCTTTAAAGTTTTTCTTCGATTGATCATTTTAAAAAAGATCACCGTAAGTTTGCCGTCATTTTTAATGTTTTAATTAACCATTAAGAAAAAAAAAAGCTAGTTAAAAGAAAAAAATAAATATGCTGTGTGCATATAACCGCAGCTGGATATCACTTGGTTCATATCACCGTATGCATCCATATATGTACATGGAAAATACAGTTTGTTTTTTTCCAAGTAACTATTTCGATACGATCGACTTCTGTCCTACTAAATTATCACTCAAAGTCGTCTCATGAGGACCCGTGACATAAGTGATTAGTTAGTAAAAATATGAAAAGAAATTTTTATAGAAAATACATTATAGAAAAAAATTATATATGTTTATGTTTTTAATAATATCGAAATGCAAGTTAAGCAAAAACTTAAAGTTTAAAAAAAAAGTGGTTAATCAAATTTAAGTCAGTTGAAATGATTGAGTGAAACATTAAAACTGACAGGCAAGTTTTCTTATGTTTATGATCAACATTTTATCTGACAAGCTTACTTTACTAATTGAAAAGAAGTTCATTGTTCAATTTAATTTAAAAACTGGCTCTTTGGACAACGACCTCTTAACTTTAGGTCCATATGTATTTTTATTATTATATTTTTAATGTTTTCTTCTTTTTTTTGTTTTTAAAACACATTATTTGCATTTGTTTTTTTAAGAAATTTTTATGTTTTAAGACTTTCTTTGAAGTTTTTATGAGCAAAGTTAATTTAAAAAAAAATAAAATTATAGAAAAAATTTATAATATTCATTTTGATGATGTGAAAAAAAAAATATATATATGTAAAGTGCTTTAGGCCTCAGTTGAAATATAACCGAGTTTTTGTTTGATTTCAATATAACGTATATATTAGGAATTCCATCACTGTAACGGGAGGGAAAGTTTTAATTTCGAAATACCTGTAATATTTGGATTAGAAAACTATTTAGGATTTGTAATATTTGGTTAGAAGTATGCCCATACAGCTTTTTCGATGGTATTTCTTCTTTCAAATCAGAAATATATTCCCGAAATTCACTTCAATTCGGGCTTTACAGACTAATTAACACGTTCGCGGACAGTAAAAAGCTTATCTCATTTGGCATCACAGTGAAAATGCTATAGCATTCACGTCCGTGAACGTGTTAATTGATAATTCTATGACAAAAAGGTTTATGAAGTATTTTCAAACCTATCCAAAATTTTCATTTTGTTTGTTAATCTTAATATCCTTTACAATTCTAAATATGGCAGAACTACAAAATATGCAGAAAACTTACTTATTTCTTCATTAAAACTTCTGAAATTTAAAAAGGACTTTCAAACATTATTATTAATATTACCACACGACTCTACACGACTCTACACGAATTTGAAAAAAGTCCTGTGGTGACTCTAAAATTTGGACTTTTTGTCAGTTTGACTGAAAATATGTCTTGAAATAAGTCCAATGGAGTCGTGGGTTTACATTTGTTACAAATATTTCATTAAATACTTTTAAAATATGGAGTTATCTAATTAACTTATCATAATCCTCAACAATGTTAAAATTCCACGTCAAAGAATTTTTAAAAGACATTTCTAAAATATTATTCTAATAAATATTTCATTAAAATTTATTGCAACTAATTATATTAATTTAAAATATGTCTTATAATACAATTTAAATCGTTATCATGAAATCATTAAATGTAAAGGAAACGTGGATATAATTAAATGTACAATCTTTTCATATTTGTTTATTCTTAATATGAAATTCTAAATATATAAAATCTTTTCCCTAAGAAGAATTTAAATGATTATCCGGATCGGCGTCACAAAACGTGAATATAGGAAATGTTTCCAATATATACAAGACATCAAAATATGCGATAACGAACAAAATATGGTTGAAGAATTCCTGAATAAATGCGAATAAAAATAAAATAAAAACTAGTAAAATTGACTACGATCACACTATTTAAAGTGTCGGATATTCATTTCGTAATTGAAGATGATATTCAAATATTATATGCAAAACAGAAAATGAATGAACATATATAATAAAATGAAGAAAAGCAAATATTTAAAATAAGATTATAAAAGTTAAATATTATCGGATACGCTGTCAAACCAATTAGTGTAACACAAAATACAAATTAACGATATACAAAACCAAAGGAAGTGGTATCCATTTTTGAGCACAATTTACATAATAAGATAATAATTACTTAATTATATCTTTTAAATCTGTGTCATATATTTTTCCAATGATGATCAAAATATATTAGATGATTTGGATCAGTGAACAAAACTGAACTGAACGCATAAAATTAAAAAGAGTACTTTGAGACGGAAAAATACTTAACAATCCTAAACTGTTGTAGAAAATATGTGACTACTGGAGACATGTAACCGATTAAAAGTGCAGGTGCCGCAGGTATTTTCAAGCTATTGAAGAATAGACCGATGTTGAGGCGTACTTAATGTATAATACCCACATATGACATATGCATTTTGAGATCATCTTTTACAGGAATGGATTCGTTCAAAATTATACTGTAAGGTGATAGCAGGATTCTGAACTTATAAATCCAATGAAACAAAATGTAGGACACTTATATACATACTTGTATAAGCCTCAGATATCGCTTAATCGCAAGCTGCAAAATAAAGGGCACCTTTTTTAAATATCATCTAGCGATATAAGTACCATAAACAGAAGCATTGCCCGAACCAAACAACATGGCAAATTTGCATCATCATCGAGGCCGGGGTGAAAGATGGTTGAAGTGGGTTTAGGTGGGTGCAAAAGGGAATATTAGTGTATTAAGGTATTAATATGTTATATAAATTTAATATGTATTAAAATAATTGGACTAGTATAGCCAATAGTTTTCTAAATAAGAACTACCTTTAAAATAAGGGCAATTTATGTACCACTTACTAAAATCTAAAATAAGTGCTAAATTCAATATTTTATACTTAACTCGTAAATATCTCGTAAATATCCTAAATTCGCCACTGGTCTTTCAATAATATTTTTATTGTATTATTATTATATTTTTAATGAAATATATCTTTCTTACGTTGGAGCTCATCTTGTTAGTTTCACTGTGGAGGCTGAAAAAAAAATAACATATAAAACTGGATGTGTTCTGATGACATTCAGATCTTGAAAATGTATAGAAAATGCCGCGCGCGAAGATGACGATGATGATGCACTATAGTTAACCTCTGCATATTTTCATTTGACAAGCTAAAATGTTGATCCATTTAATCGAATAGAAAATATACTATACGTTTGAAATTGAATAAATAAATACAAAACTCTTGAGGGATTCTGAATGCCTGAAAATGATATGTTCTATAGAATTTATAAAAGATGAAGGAAAAAGAAATCTTTAAGGGTACTTACTTACCTATGAAACTTTTCTCTTTATTCTGTTATGTTTTATTAATGAACAACGTCATTAATAAAACATTCAAACAGACAAGAATTTTAGAGACCGATCAAAACGGTTAGAGACATTGATATCGTGTATCGATCGTTACAAAGTGAGTTAAAGAAGTTAGGAAAGATATATTGAACGTATATTTTGATTGGAGTCTAGAGAGGATGAAAACTTTTTTCTGACAATTTTCAATTTAGTTTTTCATTTAGAACAGTGTTATAACAGATGCTATGAATAATTTCTTTTTGCTTTTGGAAACGAACGTAAATTTTAAAAAGAATTTCATGAGTAAGACATCAACATTTCATTCAAACAATTTGATTGGAAAATTCGTTTTTTTTTTTCTATATTGTAATTCCCATGACATTTTCCTTTTTTTAAATTGTTTTCAACAACGAAGAATTTTATATATTTCAAGAAGTTTTCTTTTCAATAAAAACTTGGTTGGATTTTATTAAATTTTTTTTTAGAATTTATGAAACAATTTTATAGTAAATAAATTTTTATTGATTTAATTATTATTTTTCTAATAAAAATATTCAATTATATTTTATTTATAGAATATTTTTTGCTCCAATATTCTTAATAAAATGGAATTTATCGAAGAATTTTCAATTAAAGAAAATCCATTTAATAATTTATTTTCTAAAATATATATAAATTGTTTCGTGTGAGTTCTTTTTAAATCTCATTCTGAGAATAGCAATCGAATTTGTTCCATAAATTTAGTTTATCTCTCCAGAGGGAATTCAAAATTTAATCTGTATTTCAAAATATAATTTCATCATACAGTATAACCTCGATTATTATCATATTTGAATCTTTATCATTGAAAATTTTAAACCTTGTAATGATTGGAAATTGTGCAGGAATAGAATACATAACTTTTATTAAACATAAATTGTAAATATTACTTTTATTTAAAAGTCATAAGACTGACTTCAAATTTATTCACTTCTGGCAATTCCAGCTTTTTTAACATTATTTCTTCAAATATTTTTACAGATTCATATCTTAAGAAAATTTAAGACCTGAATGGATGCAAAAATTTGAAAAAGTGTAGAAGTTATACTTTAGAAATTAATTGGTTGAAATTTTGTATGACCCTTCATTTACATGGTACCCTTATGAACCGATTAATCATTTTTAAACTGGCATGCTCTCCAAATTGGTCAAACATTTTCTTAGCTTATATAACATAAGAGTAACAAACTGTAGAATACTAATTATGGATACAGTTGGATTAACCCACAAGACAAAATCCTAAGACAGGCAATTTGTGGTTACCACTCCGGACAAACTTTTCTTCTTTTGATGAAAACCATTCAGAGACCCAATTTTCCAGTTCTTCAGATGTTTTGAAGTGCTGCTCTGTAAGTGCGTGTCCCATCGATGAAAGCAAATAGTAATCAGAAGGAGCCAAGTCTGGTGAGTACGGCGGGTGGAGCAAGAGTTCCCAGTCAAGTGATTTCACTTCATTTCATGTGTAGCAAAAATTAAGACTAATTCCATCAACAAAAATCGAGTTTGAACTGTAGCATATAATTTTAATTCGTTTTATTTTATAATCTTGTGGATTTTAACATTTCTTACATAGAGCAAAACAAACATTTCAATGCGTGTTATTCTTCTTCATGTAAAACACAGTAGGAAAGCTGAATATTTCATAAATCAGATAGACTTCTAAGGTGGCTTGTTAACATTCGTGTTGTGATTTCAAGAAATCATTAAAAACAAAATATAAAAAAGAAAAAATTAAAATACTTAAACTAAACAATTTCTAATTTAATATTTTATAAGTCCTTCATCAAATCCCTATACTAGAAGAAACAATGTGATAAACCCAAAGTAATAGAATATATAAATTGATCAGGATTTGTAACTAAATACATTTATTATTTTTCTATTTTGAAGAGTTTAATATTGTTAACAAATAATATAAAATATTAAATCGCGTGCCTTTTTAATCCGATATTATATGTTAAATTTGTTTAGTTTTTATTCCGGTGATATTTGCTCTTGCTGTGTGGTACATTTTCTTTCGAAACGATTTATGTTCTTTTGACTTTGCACATATAAAACATATTAAGATCGAAAAAATTCAAATACAATATTTAAAAAGAAGAAGGAAAAAGTCATTCCTATATATTCACGAATCTGAAATGCAAAATATATTTTGAACTAACTAACTAGAAAATGGCATAAGTTGTTGTTAAATTCTTTTACATACATTCTTCATATTTGTATCAGCCTCTCCAACAAAAGAATTGTTCAATATTCATTATATAATATGAATAATAATCATTTATGAAGATCTTCCTTTGAATCGAAATTCTTAAGTATATTGGATAAACTGAGAAAATTTATTATATAAAGATATAAGCAATAAGATTGGAGTATATAGCTCCCGGAAAATATAGAAATAAGAAATACAATTGATTCAAGTTTTAATATTTCTTATTACTAAATTATCGTTTTTTTTTCTGTTAATTTTGTATAAATTTCCAAGAAGTTTTATAGTGGAGAAAACTTGAAAAGGGTTAAATAATAAAAATAATAAATCTTAGGTCAAGACCTACAATTGACTACATAATTTTAAGGTCTTAACATATGGATTATAATTAAGGAGAGTATCGTAAATGAGCAGCGTTTCTCAAGTTCAAAAATATATGCAATTGTCGTTATTTCCAGTGCTATATTGACTTTACAAATAAAAATAACTATTTTCAATTTACCGTGCAGATAAAGCAAATAACCCGCATTCTTAATGCTGGATTTGTATGCCTGTATCTAACGTATTTGATAGAAATCTCTTGCGATCCCTAAATACAATATAAATGAAAATTTTATGAAATGCTGCCAGGAAAAGTTTGCCTCTACTAACTCCAAAATCGTTTGATCGATTCTTTCACAAAGCACCCCCTTTTCAATGCTGGATTTTTATGCCTGTATATAAGAAATTTGATAGAAATCTCTCGCTCTTAAATATAACCCATGTAGCATCTCAGGAAGAAATTTGGTCCATGTTTCGGTATAAGTTTCGAAAATTTTAATTGAAGGAAAGGCACAGGGCTTTACGACGTAATTTAGACATTCTTCGATTAAGTAAGTTTAACTTTATTTCTGTTTGGGACAAGGGTAACATTTAATAGGTTATAAAGGTCCTGGTTACTCGTAACTAATTTCAAAATGCTAAACTAATTTTTGACAGTAATAACTTTTCATAAATACAGCTAGTATTTATCACGAAGAAGCGAAACCTGGGGCGGAATCCTTTATATACTATAATTACATCTGAAAATCGAATATACTTGTAATTCAAATCATAATTATTAATTTTGTAAAGTAAACATTAAAAGATCGTACCACACATTTAATGTCAGATCTCTTCAAAATTGAAAATTATATGATCAAGAAATAAATATTATTTGAAGTTACTCATTTAAAGCGATTATAATACCTCATCTAATGTCCATAATAACAAATTTCTATTGCCGCTATGATATTTCATATAACGTCATATATATCAAGTACTTGAAATAAATTATATACAAGTAGAAAATCTTGAACCATTTTCTTATATCATAACAAATCTAAATCTTATATTTATATTTTACGATCGTTACAAAATAATAACAAAAAAAAAGAAATTGAATGATTCTTACCGATGAAATTATGAAGTCCCGTGTGCACATTTCAATGTGATCAATTTCAGAAAAATAGAGAATATTTCAGTTATTATTGAATGTAACATCAACATCAACATGTATCAAAAAAAGATCCAGGTGGTCATCTGGGAATATGTTAGATATATGCCTAGTTTATATATACTAGGTATATAGAATCGATGATCATCATATGATGATCATCTTTTCTGATTTTCTATATTTATTGGTTAAGATCACATCAAAACTTTTATGGTACGATTAAGTTTAATATCATCGCTTGTTATCTATGATAGAATTTATTGAACTATTCGCACATTTGCTCATCATTGAAATGTTGTATAAAGTATATACTTTATACGTATATGATCTTCAATTCAACGAATATATTGCTTGAATTATATTATATGATATACTGTAAAGGGTTATATTACAACAAATATGCTTTTATTACTAATGATGATCATATATGTAAAATTTATTACATGAAATGATCGCAATGATCGCAATGATTCTTATGATGTGGTATTTTTTTGTAAAATTAAATTAGTATTAGTAATTTTGATATTTTATTTTGAAATATTTAAATATTAAGTAGTAAAAGAAGATATTTTAAAGTCTAATTAAAAATTATGAAATATAAAAAAAAGTGTCAAATTTACAACCCACTAAATTCGATTATCTCAGATATCCCATGAAATTTTGATGCTGAAAATTTTATAGAAGATCAGTACACCTTCCGCAATATCTAAAAATAAGATCAAATTGTTATGAAAAATTGAATTCTAAGTCTCTTAAATATTCTTAATATAAAAGCAATGTTTCATATTATTTAAAATCAATTAATAAATTCAATATCGTGCTAGAATTACAATTTTAAAATGTTGTAATACATTGAAGAAAATCTTAAAAGACATCTTACAAGAAAATCTGCAAATTTATATAAGATCCCTACGCCTAAGTCCTAAAACAACAGATTTCCGTATAACAACGATAAATAAAAATAAGTACAAAAAATAAAACAAACTTTACATTGAAATAAATCACTATGAATTCGCACTCCTTCATCAGATGTTCACTTCAAAGCCGGAATTCAAAAATCTCAGAATAACAAATATTATAAGAAGTGAAGCAGTAAATCTGACTTCACCATATTTGGTCGACCATTTCTTGTGTATGGCTTTTCTTGCTACCACATCATCATCATCATTGTGTCTTGTAAATAGTTTCAAATCCAACAGAAACTAGTAGAATACCGTGAAGAAGGGTGTTTTGAGAAAAAACAGTACCAAAAAAAAGAAACAACCATAATATCAGTTAGTATAATGTTCGCCCGCTGTTTGAAATAATTTCATATATCTATCGATTTTTTTTTTCTGGTCGCCTTTTTAATATAAACCACTACTGACCGACGATATCCTATTCGATTTCATTTTATTCTATTTCTTTTAATTATATATATATATATCTTATCCCCCTCGATACAATATTCCTGTTCCCGGCGGACATGATATTAATTGCTTCATCTAATTTATTGCTCATCCCGACCGGCAAAGATTACATGCGAATAAATTTTACAGGATTATTTTCTTCTGTGGCTTGTTTTCTGTTGGTTTTTTTTCACTCTGTGGCTTTGAGTGAGATTGTAGAACATTAAACAAGAAATTAGGAGAGTGTCCTTATCAAATTGTGAATGTAATTACATGGTTGGTAAGACAGAAAATGAAAATCAAAAATACATATATTTTAGATTATATGTAAATCTATCGTAACTAGATTTTATATTCTTCGTTGTTGACATAGACTTTAGCTTTAGTATAGATATTTCTCCAATTTGATGGTCAGATCAGAGTCGTCTCCATGTTCAGAGTATCGAAACTGGTATGATGAAAATTTTTCTTGTTTTTATTTAATTTAAGAATTTTTTGTCTAATTTCTTATGTACAGTAATAAATATTGTCTTGTCAATTAATTTCCCTTATCAGAACATTTGAATTCTGGATTTCTACAACATTAGCACTTTCGCTAATTACTTGATTATGTGAATTAAGTTAAGATGTCGACTTATGTAATTCGTAGTAGGATAAAATCGTAGAAAAAAAAATTTTAGTATAGAAAAACTGAAAGACTGGTTCTTTTATTCTTGATTTGAAGTGGGTATACCTTTTCAAAAGAAATAGAGACTGGTGCTGTCCTGTATAACATTACTAGTAATACAGCATTTTAAATTGTTCAGCGAAAAATAAATTTCAATTTAGAGTAGCATATGAATTAGCATTGACTAACTTATACACTTCAGACGTTAATTATATGCGTCCTTAAAACAAAAAACGAAACGCTTTTATTACATTTTCAAACGAGGATATAAAACAAACAACCAAACCATATTAATAGCATTATGTTGTTTTTTTCGCGAAATATAAAGTAACTACTACTTTATAAACTTACACAATATATATACCCACGAGTTTATAGTTCTTTAGGTTAATAGTCATGCTATTAGTATCAATAAAAAAGGAATTATTATCAGTTCATAATAAATATATGTTCAAGTTTTACACAAAATTATCTTCTTAATAGATATGTTAAGATTGTCGTAAGATTTTTATGATCAACAAAATTCGAATTGCTGTTTTCTTCATTCTTTTATCACTTCAAGATATCGTATTATTCATTTGATGTAATAATATTTTAAATATATTTTTTTAACATGTGATTTGTAACTGTTTTAATTCACATTTTTATTAAAATAAAAACTTAAAATCAACAATTTTAAAACAATAAATTCAATTTTATTAGATTTAAAGTCATGATAAATGTACTGCAAATGTTGTTCTTTATCAATAATTGAATCAAAAGTAATAGTTATAAGACTACATTATTTACCACTAAACTTCAACATTGGGTTAACGACGCATTACTACGCATTGCTAATGCTAGAAATTTAATAAAAATTAAACACATAACTTTTATAGGATATTTAAAAAATTCTACAAATTTATAGGAATGCAATTCAGAGCAATTGAATAACTTTCAGAAATCATTACTTTTCGTTAGAACTATGCTATTAACGGATAATTAATTATTTGAGTACATAGTCATAAAAATATATCTCAGATGTTAGGAAATTACAGTGAACTTTTAGGCATCAAACCATCAGATACTTCAAAAAAAATTGTACTACATGGTACAGTTTAATTCAGGCTTGTTTATAGTACTTTATATACTTCATAATGATTGGAAAGCTTATTTGTACTATTCTGATTTTCTGTAAATTCAACCAAGTGGTGTGACCCTTGGCATAAAGCTAATTATTGTTGAAAAATCGTTCATTTCTTGTTAATAACTTCTTCGGATAGTGATTTGAAAACTAAAATCTTTTATTAATATTTTCAAATAACTTTTTAAAACTTTGAGTTGTGTTAAAACTTCTAATAACTTTATCGAATCAAGTAGGTACGCATTTTTTCGTGGAAATTTTTTGTCAATTGAGTTCTAATACAATTAGCATACAAACATTTCAAATTTTTGTAGTTAATCATTTTTTAAGTAGGCTCTAATAATGTCACAAATAATTCAAATAATAAATTAACTAAAAAATAATTAACTTAAATGTTCGCACAAATTACAAACAAAAAAACATGCAATTGCAATATTTTATAGTGCAATATTAAATAGTGGGATTTTGATATTATACCCACAGGTCAAATACCACATTCTGTGCATATAAATTCCTAGAAATTCATTCGGGAAAAACGCGTTCGATAAAAACAAAAACATAAACTATTGATCTGCGTGCAAATCTACAGATCTTTTCAATTTTATGAAGCAAAAAAAGAAATAACCAGTTCCTATGTCACTCCTCTCAATTCATTACGCGAGAATTGTTCATTAATCAAATTTACCATCGCACTGCGGGGCAAGTTTTAAAGCTATATTAAAAGCGGCACTTGTGATATACCTACCTACATTTCAAATGCAACATACAAAACGCATAAACATAATAATACTCGTATAATAATAAAAATTCAATAGAATATACTATATACCTATACATCTCACATCTCACATCTGTCGATTTTAAGATCGTAAGCAATTAACAAGGTTTTATAGGAAATATTCGCGACAAGAAGGTGACCATATAGTGAGAGACTACTTCACTGACGGTCAATAACTCATTTTGGGGCTTTAGACTTATAGACTTCTTTAACATGAACTTCATAAAATTACAAAACTGGGAGGGAATTATGAAGATTGAATTTTTGTTGAGGCTCAATATTTATATATAGTATGAATTAAATATGAATTTGTAATCATCATATATAACGGAAAATATTATATTTTATGCTTTTTATGTTTATGCTCTGACTGGATTATAGAATTATGCTTAATTCTTAAAAATGGTGCAAGATCATCAGATATTTCAATATTATATTAGTGTGAGCATTTGGGCGGTTGTAATTTGTTTAAAGAAAAAGCCGCCTTTTTAAGGCGTTTTTGTACAGTGAATACTAATCACTTTGCTATCAGTTTATTTATACCGAATTGAATTTAACTTTAACTTATATTAGGAATTTGTATATCAATTCTTTCGCCCTTTGCACTCAAATACTAACAAGAACAAATTTCATCAGACTGTAAAACAAATATTTTACTTATCTGATAAATTGTCTTATAAAGCATGAAATATTTAACAATTAAGGACTTTTTCTTTTTATACTATGCAAGAATTCGAAAACATAATATTTAAAAGAAAAACATAAATATTTTTGTCATACCTCTTTAAAACATATACATTAATTGTGTGAACCTTTCGTGTAATGAACAACAAATTTAAGTCAACAAAACGTCTCTACATCAAGATTTCAGATTCAGTCTTTGACTCCTAACCCTTTTTCTAGTTAAGAATAATAATTATACTATTCTTGTATGTATAATCTTCATATCCAGTCTTTTCGTATACTCCTCAAGGCACATCATACAAACATTTATTATGCACATATGAAGTGTAAATGAATAAAAAGAAAAACCTTTTTTCTTTTATAAAATCCTATAATCAGATGGCAAGACGAGGAAAAAAACAAATAAAGATCATTAAACAAGAATACAAACAATTTAAATCGCGTGTTTTAAGATCTACACTAGTTTAAAATGACAATTCAAGTAATTAGATTTAATTAACCATTTTGTAGAAACAAATGCATTTAAGGTGTTACTTTATTCAAAAATGAATAAAAGTCACAGAACTTTATAGTTGAGAAATCGATGTACATATTTTATGCAGCTTCTATCTCAGTTGTATAGACAGACTGCTCAAAAAAAAAGGTTAAGAAAAGATTTATACAATTAGCATTTCAATATTCCTAAAATCTAAACGAAAATGACAAAAATATTCAAATTTAATGCAAACTAATTCAACTGTCTCGAAAGTTTTCCACTTTAGAAAATGTCATGTAAACACTATCAGAATTTTTGAGTTTAATTCCTTCACCTTTTTTTGCTGATTGTTCATTTAACAGCTTCCAAATATCTTAAGTTTGTCGACATTGAAATATCTCTTCTTCATCTTTGAAAAAAAAAGAAGAAAAAGGCACCCAATCCTCTAGCAAAACAGATGGTAGCTATCAGATTGTCTAGAATTAATCCTATTAGTGTCTTATGGTATGTTCTCTCCTAAAATATATGCTATTTATTTAATTCCTAACATTAAAATTATTTCCATCTTATAAATGTGCTAAGTATTGAATCAAACCTGTGTAATTTAATTTCTAAGTACCTACTTTAAAATATTATTTCAACATTTAACTATAATTTCATTATTTCAATTTTTGTAGAGGATTTATTTATTTAGAAAAATTATTATATAAAGTTTATTGATTATTATCAAATCTTTGAATATCGATAAAATCTTGTATTTTTACAAGTAATTTGGGGTGACATTAGCTTGATATCTTCAAAGTTCATTACGGGGACTGGACAGACAAAATATTGGTTTCTGAATTTTTCGAAAGTATTATCCTTCACGAGGAGAAATCCCATTTGTGGAAATTCGGAAAATTCAGGATTTGGCAATCGAAAACATCGAGTAAATAAAATAGAAGATACTTTAAAATTTTTGAATACTTTAAAATCGCTTTCCTTTTCATTTTACAATGATTCTGGAAAAGGCTGAGTCTTGAATCGACATGAAATTTTTACTACATTATTGAAATATATTTCTTAAGAAACGGAACCTAATTGGAAGTTAGTATAAACTCTCGTTTTTCAAAAAAAAATAATAAAAAAGCATTTGTTCTTTTCACTCTTAAAAAAAAGCTTGGAGATCCAATTCATATTTTTAGAGAACTAAATCTCATGGATACTCTTCCCAACTTTGAACAAATTTTAGACTGACAATAAATACTAAATTTCATGGTTTTGGCTAATAAATGTATAGAGTCCCTATCTAAATTTAAGTAACGGTTTCTAAGTTGTAATTTTATAGGTTGTGGAATCTAATTTTAGTAGTAACAACTAGATGATTTCCAAGATTTTCCTTTCAGTACATGAAACTCAAGAATTTTCAAAAATTTCTTTCTTCTTTTTACACGGTTAAAAATGGGACGCCTTCACCTTTTGGTTCGTTATTATTAGTTAATTGGGGTAGTTAATGATTTTCAAATACACAAGAAATGGTCCTCGAAGTTAATGTTTTTAGGTCACTAAGGGTAAGTTCGAGCTGGTATAACTTGAAAATCATTAAAATTGATGTCTTTTTTTTTAACCGTGTACAATATTCCAACTTTATCAGTATAGTACCATGGGATGTAAACAAAAATTTATTATATCGCGTAAAATATCTTAGAGCTTAGACTAAAGAATTCGCTCCCTGCTGTTACATGTATGAAAATCAAAATCAAAATATTGAATATATTTTCAATACAAGTCAAATTAATTAACAATAATTTTATTCAATATTATTGTTATTAGACACTAATCAAAAATGAATTGAATATAATTTATTTAAAGTCTGACAGAAATATCAGACAATCTTGTTTGACAATACAAAATTATCTGAAATATTTCCATGTTCCAAAGAGATATATCCTAACGATTTCAATATATATTGTAAAACACTTCAACATGAAATTTTCTTTATACTCGGATTATTGACAATATTAAAATAGTCTTAATGGGCTTTTTTTAGCGAGTACATGATTTGCATTAACTTAACATGACATTTTAAATAATAACATTTAAAGACTTTGTTGCAACTAAATGCAATGTCATTTAAATCAACAAAATCGTATTAAATTGAATAAATAAATTGTTGATTCGAAATATGCGTGATGAATGAAAACTAATTTTCAGTAATGTTGTTAAGCAATGCACAATTAACTTTATGTTTTATGTTAACAACAAGTGTTTTTATTTTCCATTGAAAATCATAATATTGTTATATTTAGCAGTTTTTTTTTGTCTTTTAGCGATTTGTTTTGCCTTTTTTTGTGGCCATAAACAAGGAAATTTATATCTTACAATTAGGTAATAGTAAATTTTACATATGTTTCATGATCGAACTACAAATATAAATACAATTAAATAGTTTAACATACAAAATTTATGTTGTTAAAATTTGTGTTCGACAAGTTTAGGTCCTTAACCCAATGAAACTCGAATACGTCCCATACCCATACGTCGCTTTACAGCCTAGATATGTTCCGGAAAAGTTGGCCGTAAAGCGAAAAAGCCGTATAACGAATCAATAGTTTTTTGTAGCATTGCTTCCTAAAGGAAGAAGCTGAAACTAAATAGAAGGACGCTAACAACATGTACAGCATTTTCTTTTTTTGGCTGTATAACGAAACATTGGGTGCCATAATTAAAAAAGGCCGTTATAGCGAAAAGCCGTATAAAGAGCGGCGTATAGTGAGGTATAGGTATATTAGAAAATCATATTAATATGATGTTTTTATTAAATATCCTTTCTTTTGATATAAAGAGGTAGAGCCGCCGATTAGAAAATTTATAAGGTTTATATTATGTGAATACAGACAATCCTTTTTTGATAGAATTTGTTTGAAATCGAGTTACACGCTTCCATTTCTGATATCAGACGTGATAAACAGGAGTGAAATTGTTTACCTCGATAGTATTGATAATGTTTTTTTCGAATCATTCAGTTTCAATCGAATTACACGATTTAACTTCAGGTTTGCAGGGATTTTCAGATCAACACTATTTGAATTTATAACAGAACATAAAGGTTAGTTATCAGAAAGTTAAAATACTTTTACTAAATAGATCATCTTGGAATTTTACTTAATTAAAATTTTTCTACAAAAAATTTAAGAAAAAATCCTACAAATTCAGCAGTATATTGTTGTAAATAAATTCGTCAACATGCAAGTCGTAATGGTATAACATAACTTTACCTGGTAATGAAATGAAAAATTTAACAAAAAAAAAGTCCGCCTACATTTTCCAAAGTGTAAATAATTGGAAAATGTTGGTTTTGACATTTACAAATTTCGTTCGCAAAAGAACAACACAACATCGAATTGGAGTTTCTTAGTTGTTCCTTTAAGAAAACACGATCGAAATTCTACAATACCAAAACATTAATATGGTATATCATTATAGCTGACATAGTTTAGTAGAAGATTTTAACATTTTTGTGACACAATCGTTCAAGTCCACCAGAATCCATTATATTTAAATTGATTTATTTATACATGATTAAATTATATCTCTAAATGAAAATGTGGTGATTTTTAGAAGTAGCAGTTTTCTAGATACTCCACAATTTATAAAGTGAGACTAACTTATTTTAATTTCTTTGATCACGAAATAGAATTTATTTTAAATTCATTGTCGTTAGTTTTTCTGAATGTTTGATTTATTCGTTAACGAAATTCTTATCGTGTGGGTTATAAAGAAGTTGACAATTTTCTTTATTGTGAAGTTTTTGTTTTTGGTATTTACTTGAACCTATCTAGATACTTATTTTACAAAGTACTTAGTTTTAGTCTTATTGTTGATTGAAAATCTGTGGGTTTTTGTTATAATCTAGCCAATATGTTATTCTTTGAATTTGTTGAATGTTAAATTAATTTGTTCAAACGTTTTGTTACAATATGAATTTCATGATAAAGTGATCATATTTCAAATATTTACACGAAAAATAGTAAAAAGTTTCTATTAGATTGTTTTCAGTTATTTGATCATGTTGTTATATTGGGAAATGCATCACAATTATAAAGCTTTCGTGCCCTATATCCTTTTAAATTTTATGAACCGATATATTTTTAGAAGTTTTCAAGAAAACTAACAAATTTGTTAACATTCTTCTACATGTTTTATTGAGATTATAGTTTTTCAACGCTGTTATAGATTGAAAAAATTGTAAAAGTGTAGAACTGAAAAAATTTGAGATAGCTTTGACTGGAATTTGGAACATAGATCAGTCAAAACTATAGCATGCGACTCTAACTATTGTTAATGGCGAAATATATATATTGATAACAGTCCAAAATCTCGACTCTTTTATGGACAGCTCTGCTTTCAGCCAGCTCATCGTCGACGTAGCATCCAGTTGGTGATTCTAGCGATACAGAAACAGAATTCGTTGCGTTTGGAAA
Source organism: Xylophagus ater (assembly GCA_963422695.1). Classification (NCBI taxonomy): domain Eukaryota; kingdom Metazoa; phylum Arthropoda; class Insecta; order Diptera; family Xylophagidae; genus Xylophagus; species Xylophagus ater. Next base: position 6,045,348 of record OY730481.1, read on the forward strand.
AAAGTCGATCGCTGTCCGTCGTTATATTATCTGTGTGAAAGAGTCAAAAACGGATGTAATCCTATATTATGGATTCCGACGAGGCGTTCAGCGACAACCATAAAGGAGGAGTTTCGCCCAAGAGTATAAAAAAGTAACGTTAAAATACAAATGCTAACTCTACTGAGCTACTTTAGTTGGTCAACCAATTCAGTTTCTATATATTTTTAAGCTTAAATTCATCAATATACTATAATAACGATGACACTAACTACATAGGCTTGTATAAATTTAATTTTGCAATTTAAATGACAAACACGATATGTGTGAAGAATATAAGATTATCTATAATCTTAAAGTAAAATCTAATTATCAAATATATATTCTTTTTTAATTGATCTAAAAACCGGTTAAAGTGTAAATGGAAATTTAATTTGAAAAACATTAAATTTCTAACATTTGAAAAATGTTTCGTTTAAGAAAAATGTCCTACGTAAAAATCAATTTATGATGTTGTCCAAAGTGAAATTCTTCCGCCTATATATTTCCTACATTCCAACACTTCCATTTAAAGCCAATACCAATTAGCATTCAATTATGAAGCCAATTAAGTGATCAAAATGGATAAAATTTACCAAAAAAAAAGAACAAGAAAAAAGAATCGAAAGGAAAAAGTATATAAACTATTATAAAACCGACTTTTTATGTAAAATATATTGTAATGGGTTTCAAATAAAATTACCAGAGATAAATATATCTTACACTATATGTGTATAATTTTAACATTCATCTTTATAGAAGATAATCGATCTTGAATTTCATGTTTTCCATAATTTATATTCGTTCAGATTCTTATTTTTAACATTACATTACGTTCGGTCTTCAGTTCGACGAACATCAGACCGAAAACAACAAATTACAGAACAAAATATTCTTATTTTTAAAAGAATTTTATTAAAGGAAATACATGAAAGTATTCGCTTTTTATTAAGTTTTCGTATAGAATTATAATATATAAAAAAAATTGTGGAAAAGATGAATAAGAAAATCATAGATATTTTTACTCTGTAATTTTTTCGTTCCGGAAAAATTATTTGTATATACATTTGGTACAACCCAATTCCGACACCTTTTAATGTAAATTTATCGTAGTTGAAGTTTTTTGTAATTTATGTGAAAACAAGTCAACAGATTATTAAAGAAAATCTTGTCTTGTTTTGATATTCATCTTATATGGCGTTAATATTAATATTTAAACATCCAAACATGAAGAAAATATAAAGATTGTGCAATTTTAATTTACTTTAATTTTAGAGAATTTCAAATTTTAAAGATTTCATATCAAAAGTGGAAATCGAGGATTTTTTAATTCTATGTTTTGGAAACAAGATTGAAATTTACCACACGAATTATAGTAATCTTATAAAATTAGAGTTATATAAATTGGAACATCTCTATAAGGAAATAGTGACTAAATGTTATCTGAATTGGTCAGCGACGGAAACCTTTGAAAATTGTACAATGGCATAGCTGATCATTGTTTTTTTTTAAATGGGGCATAATTTTGAGTTTCCCGAGAGATGTTTTAGTGGAGATATTAATTTAGGCGCTAAATGTATGGAAAGCAACGACAACGCAGATTTAGATGCTAACTTCAATTCTGAATTTAAATTCAAAAGATTGAAAATCATATTTAAAAATGTTTTATTTTCCAGTCAATTTGGCAGTTTGTATGGTAGCTCTAAAATTGATGTTTTAATTGTTCACGTAATTGCTTGTGATTTTTATTTGAAAGTCTTAAAACGTTTGATGCCGAGAATTCATCGAGTTTGATATACACGATTATATTAATAAATAATCTTATATAGTTAGTTTAGTATGTACTATACCTTCGAAGAATTGTATGAAAATATTTGAAATAGTTTAGTAGAATAGTGTATATTCCCAGACGAATGTAGAATATTTGCACAACAACAATGGATCTGATCGAATCATCGTCATCAGTGGCGCTACAACCCTGTACGAGTCTTGGCCTTCTCAAGTCTGCTTCGCTAGGAATCCCTGTTTCTCGCAGGTCTCCTCCAGTTCCGATTTTGACAGCATCGAGATTAACACCATTAATCCATCGCAATTTCGATCTGCCGGCTCTTCTTTCTTCTGGAATTCTTGAGATTATGACCATATACGAGTAAAAACATGAACAATTTCTGAAAGGATTAAAATAAATTTAATTAATTATTATTTTCGTTGGTATGAATACTTAATAAAAATATCTAAATTTTCTTTCTTTATAAAAAAAATTGAAAATCGGAATTTTATTCGCATTTTTCTTAGGTAATTGTTTCATTATTATACTTTGTACAAAGTTTCATGTGATTAAAAAGTAACCATTTAGTTCGATATAATTGCATATGGTGTGGGTACTTGTTAACGCTTCAAAAACTGGAAAATGAGCATTGGGAATTACCCTTTTTTTCTATAATATAATATGAACGGCGGTATTTTATTGGTAAAAACAAAGCGCTGATTTGATTTATGATTGACAATCACTAGGGAGCTTCTGCATATTTTATAATCAACACAAAAAAAGCGAAACGAATAATTTCTTTGAATAAACTTAGTCTTATATCGTATATATCTATTATTAAAATGAAAAGAAATACTACATCTCTTGATATAGAAAATCAACATTTTTAGATTAAATTTGATGTGCGGCATAAATGAATTTAAATTCGTATATTAAGGTGTCACCATAAACCATGACCAACATCGAAGTGTATATTATGATACCTTTGGAAACTGACTTTTTTCTTCGGTATTTTATTCAATGAAGGATTCTTTATTAACATTATAAAATTGTGAGAATAAATAAAAATACATACAACTTTGTGCGGTCATCTATCAAACGATTAAATTGAATGAGAAAATTATGCTCCATTTTATTCCGAATGATTGTTTTATATATTTAAGTAGAATATTATAGAAAATGATTTTGATATGAATGAATTCATTTTCAACAAAGAATAACAATATATTAATAACAAAATACGTTATTTTCATTCTAAAGAATGATCATAGTCTAAGACTTTTGCGACTCTACCTAGATGATATTATTACCACGAAATCTATAATAAAAATAAATGCATACTATATAAGTACATCCATATATGCAGGTCTAGTGTCATATACAGTTTTTTCTTGTTGTATTTTTATGTTAACGGAAGAACGAATAAATCGAACGTGATTAAATGTTATATCGCCTTTTATATATTTAATCGAAGCAACTATTTTTCCAGTGTGAACATAGTTTTTACCATTTTTGGTTTTAAAGGAAACAAATCAAGTGATAATTATGGGTTTTGATAGTGTATGTTAAGTATTTCAGTTCTTATATATACGATTTTATAAATCTCATAAATATAATTCAATGGACGTACTTAAAATGACTCAATTAGTCAGTTTCGATTTTATTTTAAAATATTTAAAGAATTTGATTTATAAGAGTGCAAATTACATTATATTTTTGAAGGAAAAAATTATCCAGAACAAGTTTAATACATGATAATTATAAGGTTTTGCCATAATCGCATAGATTTCTATCAAGAGTTAAACTTGAAAAAAGATTTTGATTTTGATTGTAAGATTAATTTGTAAAAGGCAAGCTAGTTCTAAACAAAACTGGCTTCATTATTATTTTAAAAAATGTGTTTCATAAATCATATTCATATTCTTATACAGATAAGTTCTCAAACTAAAAGAAGATATGGACAGTTTTTAAATTTTCCTGGCATTTGGATTGGCAAAATATGGATAACAGGAAAACTAAAATATAAAAAAAACATAGAAAAATTATGAAAATCGTTCAAAATAAAAAATATCATAGAAAAATACTAAAAAAAACAAAGAAAATCTAAAATCAACATTATTGAAAACTATATAATAAATTTTGAAAATAATAACAAACATTTCCTGTCAAGTATAAAGACAAATTCTTATCACAACTATAAATTAATTAACGAAGTTAATAAATTATAACGACTCTCAGCTACCGGTCAATTAATAACCTGAACCTCTTCTATAGTTGTAACAAAATTAAAAATTCGTTTTGTATATCAATTTGTATCGCGTTACGCACTTATCAGTTTAAATGCACGCCATTATATACAATATAAAAAAGTACTTATATATTTCTTTACACCCATATCGAAGCTCTAATACAGAAAACCTGCCTTAAACGGAACCTGAATAAGACGAAGGTATATTTTCCTGGTCCCTTGTGGTCGGATGCATAAACATTAACAATTTCAAGACAAAATCCCGGTTTAGGTGGAAAATTTGATTGGCTCCTTCAGATTACAGCTTAGGCAGGTTTGACTGTAGTTTCAAATGTATTGTATATAAATTCCAAAGATGCCTTTAAGAGATGAAATTAAAAAACGGACAAAATAAAAAGAATTTGTACTTCAAATAAAATAAATAAAAGTATAAAAACATGAAAATTTATTTATTGATCGTGACGAAAGTAATAAATCTAAACTCTGACCATTCAACATGAATATTGAAAGGATATGTGTTATAATCACATGTTTCTATATCCATAAATAAGTATCTTATACTAAAAGACTTAAGAACAAAATTTTGTTGGTAAATGAGAGAAATAAAAATAGGGATCCAAGAAGAAATATAGTCGAGTTGGGACAAACTGAAAACTGACCAAAGAATTCATTTATTTGACTTTTCTTTTACTTGTGAATATAGTATATTGAGAACTTCTATCGAATGTAAATCGTAAATAACGAAGGTATATAGTTTATAACTGCTGTCCGAATCTTGTCCGTTTCAGTATATTACAATTTTTATTTACAATATTTTCGAATTTCTCTTATAAACGAATAGACAATCTTATTTATATTTCCCTTGAGCATTTTATATGGAAAATAATATTCAAATTTATTTACAATTTCAATATTTAATATTATATTTTATTGGTTAATTCGTCTTCACATATTTAGTGAAGAAATTAATAGATCTCACTTTAATGGTGATGTCAATATTAATATGTTATATATTATTATTCATATTTTACTATGCCTGGAGACGTCTGACTGAGGATAAATTACAATAATGTTATCTTTTTAATTATTCTAAAGACCAAAAAACACTTCCTGATGAATTCAAAACTAATTTCGATAAAGTCTATCATATAAGTCGATTTTGTGAATGACACAAGAAAACTGACTACTCTAAAATAAATAAGCATATTTAAAAAGTATTTCAGACCTTCTGAATCTCCTAACGGGACTTGATACTACCTTTTTTGAAAGAAGATTATTTAAGTATCTTTAAAATCGAATTTGTATCAAGAAGAAAGTCTAAAATTTCAATTAACAAATAAGAGAGCAGAGCATATCTTAAAATAAATAGCTTTACCTACCTAGTTTTTCTTAGAAATGAAACTAAACTTGAAATTCTTGAGCTTAATTTATTGACTTTCCTAAGAAAACATCTCAATACTTTGCCTAAATTTATGCAATTTATAAAGAACTAACTTCTAAGAATATCCTGTTTCTAAATTTATTTTGGATTAGATAATTGTGAAATTTTTCAGAATGTCCCTCAGGCCAATTAAAAATAAATAATAGCTAGTTAAAACTTAAGAGAATTAAGTGTTTTATTTACTAAAAACATAATATATTTATGGTAAAAATTGTTTATAATTAATGTAGACGAGTTGACAATAAAGTCCTTCTGGCCAATTCTCATATACACAATATGATACTGATCACTGAAGTATTATAAAATTTGAACGTAAATCATAAAATCAACATAAAACCGAAGTCACGCATATCAAATTAATTCGTATTATGAGATGTATAAAATCTCTAAAATATCTTCTAAATTTCAATGTAAAACACAAGAATAGTGTTCTGTAGATTTCGTTTCGTGATATACAGAAGTGAGGATGATTGTTAAGTTGTTCGACATAAATTTCACGATTAATGTCAAACCGCTAAAGTAACCATAAAAATTATTTTCACATCAAAGAGTTATTACAAAAAAAAAAATATCTCGTAAAATCAACAAACATAATTCAATATATACTACTAACTTCTTCTTAGAGTTGCGCACCGCTTTTGAATTATAAATCCGACTATCAGGGATTAACATTTGATAAATTGAAAGCGTGCTATAAACTGAAGCTTAAAACTATTTACCTACTACCTATAGTTAATATAAGACCAACCAAAACATAAAGAAAAATATCATCTATTCTGGGACTATGTATCACCTTTACTTGAGGAGTTTGTGAGTAATAGGATTTTAAGACCAGAAGAAGTTCAAATTTGAACTTTGTTTGTTTTTTTTTTTGATTTGATACTCTTCGAAATTTGCTTAAGGCTGAATGTTTTATTTCTTGTAGTAAGTTAGTTTCACTAACTAACTCATTGATTTCAAGGAGTTTCCATTTTACCTTAATGAGATAATATTATTGTTGAAACTGTTTTATGCCACTATGATTGATTTGTTTCATTTGAAATTGAATCTATTACACGTAACTTTTACTTTAACGAGTTGTTATACAAGTATTGTTGATAAAATATTGTTAGTTAGAATAGGAAAAAACTCCAACTCACGATGCAGTTAAATTGTTTTTAATGCGTGTTGAAATATTGAAGACAAATTCAAATGAGTATAAGATATAGTCGAATTAATCATTTCAACGCTTTCAAATTAATTTTAATTAAAATTGAATTATTTACTACTAAGTACTGACATATATACAATTTTAATTATATATTTTATGTGGCAATTTGAAAAGCTCTTTCTTAATTTGTCTTGTTTCCATGTTGTGGCAAAACGCCAAACTAGTTTACTCGAACCATATGTGATAGGTGTTCGTCAGTCACATTATGTAAGACATAGAATGTGGACCGACATGTATTCCCAATGTAACACAATATTTATTTCATCATAAGAACTTATTGAGTACTATAAGTCTACATAAATTTGCGTATAGAATTAATTCGATGATCTTTCAGATGGTTTGTATTCTACTAAGATTTTCAAAATTGGACCTTTAGGCTATTCAGAAATTGGTAAAGTTAAAATTAGCAAAAATATAAAGAATAACAATTTTTATTTCTTTAAAAAACTTTGAGCGATTATTAAAAAATATATTCAAATTTAATATGAACATTTTAGCGGAGTTAAATTTCAAAAATAAATTCATTTTGATTCATAATAAATTATAAAAAAAAACTGATAAATCAATTGATTTTGAGAAGAAAAAAAAAAAATTGTCCTAGTTAAGTTTAAGAAAACCTGATGGTCCGGTTTTTAAAAAGCCAAGAAAAAAAAAATCGAATGCCTTCCAGCAAAAATTTCTTTTTCGTATTGTTTTCTTGACCTTCTCAATCTCAATTTCCAATAATAAATAATCTGAACAGTTCTATTTCAATTCCCGATCAAGATTTTCTACTTTATATACTTTTTATATACTTTTGAAGTTAAATCAAGATATCCGAAATCAATACAAAAACAAAACAAAAAAAAAAGAAAACCAACAAATCGAATTCAATAGATTTAGATTTAAATTTGAAATCATTGAAGTATGGACAACAATTACAATATCGTGCTTATTCTTTAAAAAAAAATACCTTCCATTCACTTTATTATTCTACTATAAGCACGCATTTAATACCTTTTCGAAGACCTGGCCCACACCTTTATAGATGTCCATGGAAGAACAGTTACCTATGGAAATTTTAGAGGTTATATATTTCTATTTTTCTGGTTTACTTATTCTAAATGTCGTTTTTTTTTTCTTCTTGCAATCTTATAAGAAAATGGGATGGGCCTTCTGTTTAATAAACGATTACAATTTACAACGATGTAAAACTTCCAAAACAGCTAATATCATGAAATAAAACAAAATAAAGCTTCTATTTTGTTGTTGTTAATTTTTTTCCAAAGTCCAGTTTCTTGTACTTACCAATTTAGGTTTTGGTTAAGTTTAAGATAGATCCTATTTTTCTATATATATTTTATTTTTTGAAAATGAAGGTGCGCAATCTACTTGTTCTTATATACAAATTTTATTTTACTTTTTTTTTAGGTTGTTTTTATATTTTACGCTATGAACAATATTATTGTTTATACTATTTATATTTAAGTACGTTTTTATTATCATTAAAAACTGATCAGAAAATGTTATACTATGGAAAATTTGCAAGGCAGCAAGTTTATCCGTAATTTCATTCGTTGTTTGGAATTTTTATTACTTATTTTTCAATCTTGATTATAATTTGGTTGTTGGAAATTCTAATCTGGAGCATCACAGGTGAATGTCTGGAATATCGAGTAGGAAATGTTAAAAAAAAAGAAATTGTAAATCAAATCTCTTGTCTATATACAAGTATGTGGAAAAGTAAAAATAACAAATTGCTTAGTGGTTAACCAAAAAAACCAACCTACAACAAAATGAACGTCCTTTAAACATTTATTAGAAATTCTATGCAAGACTTCCATATCTACTGGTAAAGTGAACATGTTCAATAGATACATTGGTTCATTTTGAAATTAACAAAACGAAGAATTCATTTCATTTTTATGATTTATAGTCATGCTACTGATTTATCTTAAATTTGTTGTTTTTTTCCACCGGTTATGAAATATATATTTTTTATTCAAATGGAAGTTATTTCACATAATTTTGTTTTTTTTATTTGAGGTTAGATTACTCAAACTCAGTTTAATCTATTTTACGCCAAAAAGGTAAAAAGAATATATACTGTTTACTTGTCATTCTATGATAAATAAACAACCGTATTTAAGTATATATATATATATTGTATAAGAAAGTACAAGAGAATTTCCACGATGTTCAATCAGCAGCAATTTAACACTATGGCGCTGCCGCCCTTTGATTTATATAGTAAGGAATGACAGGAAACACGTTCAAGCCGCTAGCAAGTTCATAATCAACATCACAAAATATAAACACTATACTTGTATATCCGCGGTTAAAAGAGAAAAATATAAAAAGAATAAGCATATTGTACTAAAGATGGTGAAGGTGGTTTTTACCCAACGAAAGTGGAGATCAAATTTTTTTAGTACACAATAAAACAAAACAAAATTGAACATTGTTGTTTCGTTTTTGATAGTGATCTTTATTTTCACGAAACCTTTATTTATGCCTTTTTCGAGTAGTATATACATTTGATCATGTTCTTAATAATGAAAAACATACTTGCTAACACGGATTTTCAACGATAAGTACAACAGACAAGGAACAATATTACATTTTATATCTGAGATTATAATAGACCCTATTTTTTTATAACACAAATTATTTGAATAACAAAGATCATGTCCAGATCATAGAGGTTAAGAAACATTTACGAAATAAAACATATATATATATATATTCTGATAAGGATACTTTGTATAATGTCTTGAGCCCGTTCAAGATTTTGACTGAAGTTATTGTTTAATACAAATTGTAACAAGTTTAAATGGAAAAGGAAGTATCCAAAAGAAATTGTAGCTTGAGGTATGTTTGTGCATTGACGGAAAGTTGTTAAATATTCATACGAAATAATATTGAACGGAGTTTTTATATGACATATTGCTAACATCCGTATGTTAAAGTCAATGTTTCCATGCCTTATCTACTACAATTTAACTACTTAACTTCTTCTTTATGGTTGGCGGCGAACTCAGCGCCGGGCCCCACATAGAATCGCAACCAGTCTTTCTCGAAACTAACACTTGCTGGAACAGTTTTTATACCACATTGTGCGCAACTATACCCTTCGACGATTACCGAATGACTGACTCGCAAGCGCAAAGGATATACTCAAGTAACCAATATCTGTGTTACCTGATCACCAACTGTATCCTACCTCGACGGTGAACTGCCTTAAAGCAGAAGCATCTACACTTACTACAGTTGGGGCTTTCGACTGTTCTTATTTTTTTTGCCGTTAAAAATATTACAATATATTGCAATATTACGCCAAAAAATATGCAAATATTTTATCATTTGCAAAAAAAATGTGAAAAAAAATCGAAAAGTATTTTTAATAAATCATAAATATTCGATGAAATATTATATTATTTATATTAATATCATTAAAAAAAAAAAAACAGAATATCATTACTATAGTTGAATATCTGATTTCATGTAAAGTGGATAATTAAATCGATTATATTAAAAAAAATTAAAATAAAAATTTCTCTTTGTAAATTATGTGCATCGAATCAACTTCCATAATATTTAAATTACCCATTTATGAATATCTAATTTCATAATTTCATCATCATAAATTGGTTTTATATCGTTCATAAATAACGAGAACATATTTCTCTTTATCACTCCTGATTCCTGATTATACTTATTAAGTCACTATTTCCGGAGGCTGTTTATCATCCAGATATCATTAAAATCACAGCAGCAACAGCAACAACGAAAAAAACGATAATAATATAATTATAATAAAATAAAACTAAAAAAGAATATAATTCATTTCTTGAAGAAATTCAAAAATTTTCTGATTACAAGAACAATATTCATGCCGATTGATTTACTTAAGTGCTGTACGTATTTTATTAGAAGAAAATCACAATTTCATATGAGCCTAGGTGAATATATCCATTATATATCATATATACAGAATTTGTAGCTCATAACAAATAATCAAATATATATCAAAAACAGATTCAAATAGCTATTTAGACATTTACAAATGTCAGCAATTTATCACGAAACTACCTGAATCGACACCAAATAAGAATTGGAAACAGGAGAATATTTTTGATGTATATTTTTATAATAATAGTAAAAACCTATTACCAAGTATAAAGAAGGTATATCTACTATCAAAATCATATACATTTTCGTTCGTTATATATCAATGCAATTTTTATACTTACTATATTTGTGCAAATTCATTGAACATAGAATACAAGAATCTTTCATTTAGTCATTTAAAGGGTGTCCTGAAAATCACGCAAGATTTGAATTTTGCACCATTTTTGGGGTAAAGTTTTGCCAACAAAAAGAAAAACGACAGTCTGACAGCTGACAGTTCAGGGTTATGAAAAATGGAGCGCTATATGTGAAAGAAAAATACGTTTTCATTGTTGAGCAATGTTTTAAAGATAATGAGTTACTCATTTCCTAGTCGTGTAATTTCTCATTTTAGTGATCAGAATTGGCCGCCCAAATCATGCGATTTAACTCTGTTGGAATTTTTTTTTGGGAGGGAGTTTGAAGTCTAAGGCTTATGCCAACAAGCCCACGACCACCCACATCTTGAAGGAGGAAATTGAGCGCTGTATCAACAAAATTCAGCCACATTTATGCAATTATGCCAAACGGGCAGGGAAATTTTCAACAAAATAGTGTGTATGTAACAACAAAGCCCTGGAGGTCATTTACCCGATATGCTATTCTATACATAACCCTATAATATGTACTTTATGAATTCAATAGAAATTTACAATTTTTAATTATAAACTTGCGTATTCTATCAAAATTACTTCTTGCGTGAATTTTGGGACACCCTTTATACATATAAATAAATCTATGCATTTTATATAAATTTCATATGAGAGTTGTTCATATAGGAAAAATTTGCATGATTGCAGCATATCTCTGCCAGTGGAAACATATGTTAATGTAAGATGTCTGAATTTTGAATTGCGTTATATGTTAATTTTACAAACTTATATTATTTTGTATTTTATGTATTTTATGTATATTTCAATTTGATCTTTTTTTTTCGTTTGATTTGCGTTTCACAGACTTTTAAACCGTTTTTAATGTTTATAAAGAATACAAATCTAAATAAATATCTAACTACAATATATGACTATTAAATAGATCCGTTGTTGAATATATGCTTTTATAATATGCCGCAAAACATTATCTGGATTCAAATATAGACTTTTAATAGAATAAAAGTAATATAATTGTAATTTCTGTTAGTTATATATAGTTACTACAAAATATGATTTGATTGCTTGGTTTAAGATTATTTTAAATGAACTGAATTTATAGTATATAATTGGAATAATACTTGGAATTTACTAAATTTTAATAATCAATCATCCTGCAATTTAATGAGGAAGACAATCTACTTACTTAGTAAACAATTTCTTAGAACATTTAATTTTCTTTTTTTTGTATAGTTTCAAAGTTTCAAAGGCTGAAAACACTATTGAACTTTATAAACATAAAAATATCTTCTTTTATATATTATATTTCACATTTTTTACGTGAAAACTTGACATGGAAAATATGTTGTCGTCATAAATTGTACCAACGCATTGTTCAATTACAATAGTTTATAGTCAACATTTATAAAATATATTCTAAAATAGTTAGTATATATAACACATGAACTACTTCATTCAAAGTGGTATAATCAAAGAGTGGACAACGAATAAATTCTCGCGGGATCTAAATCACTTTCTTTCACGCACCTTTTCTTTTTTTTGCCTTACCTTAACAAAACCAGCAAATTGTTCAGAAGAACTTACTATATAATAAAAAAATATCCACTTTTTTAAAAAACTATAAAATATATAAATAATATGTTATTTTAAACATTAACATTGGTGGAAATAATTTATTATGAAAATTCAATGGAAAATTGTATGTGATTGCATTTTTACTATTATATCGTTTGGATTTTTCATTTTTCGATTTGCTAAATAATTTATTATACTCCTTTTTTTGAAGAAGAAGAAGTTTACAAGAAAGATTTATTGAATAAAATGTTGACATTTTTCTTATTTATTTAATTCTATCATTCGATTTTGGAATTGATTTGAACGCCAGAAGCTATAAATGGTAGTATGTACATATTTGACAGCTATTTGACATAAATTGGCACATAGTGTAAAAATTTCCGACATTCGTTAAAAATTAATAATTCCAATCATCATCGAACAATAATAATAATAATATTTGATTTATAAGATAATAATTAAAAGATTTGTTGTAATAATTTTATGATATTGGTTGAAGGAATTGAACAAAAAAGAGTCACTTTTGAGAGAAACAATATACTTTAATTTGATAGATATTGAAAATTTACATGACCACTTTTTGAAAGCTATTTTGGAAACTGTTTTCAAGCTCCCAAAGTAGGCACAAGCAAAATTCATAAAGTCCAATAAAGAGAGTTCACAACTAGGATTATTATTTGGGTACGTCACACACGCAGACTCCATGTCATTAATACTATTTGTTAAAAAGATTCTGTGCTTGTATTTACAGTCTTGTGCTTTAGCGCAGTCAATAGAGCGTAAAAAATGTCTCCAACTTGCAAAATAACTTACCTAGTTGAAAAATCGTACCAAATATAAAGTTTCCTATACCTTTTGCAAGGTAAAAGTACCCATTGACTGGGCTACTTTGCAACCCTACAATAGAACCAACAATTTATACACAAAAGATTACGTACGGTACAAGATAGAATTGTCATTGATTTGATACTTGAACTGTGTTCCATCACGAACATTTGTTCTGGAGTAGAGATACATTATATCATCTTTCCTTAAAGCAAAGAATGGGATTGCTTGGGATTTGTATATAGTGTGACCAAAGTATAAGCTCACTGGTTAATGATATGATAAAAGTAATAGAGTCATTTCATAATTTCGAAACTAACCCTTTGACGATGGACCAATTTTGCATAAATTTTCACATTTTTCTCGTATAATTAGTTCAAGCTTAAAACAGAAGAAAAAACAGACACTTTCAAAAGCAAATTAAATTTCTATTCATGAAAATCATTTAGTTAATGAATTTTCAAAACAATTTTATCACTCCAAAAGTACTCAAAAGTCTTTTTATAATTGCAATCAATTTGATAATGTCGTGCAGAAAATACTTCCTAGAATATCAAAGAATTTCTTATTTTTAGAAAAAATCCACTCCTTTCACTCATTCCATAAAAGTTTACATATAAAAATTCCAATTGATAAAATTAAACAATGCGCTTTCATCGAAATATCCGCATTTAAAAATAACTTCTTTTTTCCGTATATTTAAAATCAAATAGTTTCATATAGAGTCCTCGTCCATACACGCATGACATTTCCTATGATTACATATAGTAACTCTCCTATTAACCTCTTTAAGAAGTTATAAAATTCATCTCTATTGTATATAAAAATATTCAAGAAAGTTTCATTCTTCTTTGCTGTCTGTCTAAAACGATAACATTAATGGGAGACTGCGTGCCAGACAATTTCTTCTTTTGATAGAATTCAAACATAATGAACCTATTACACCTATGAAAGACATTAGTGTAGAATTTAAATTGAGGAAAGACTATCGCTAAATGTAAAAACAACAAAAAAAATTAAACAGTAAATAGTATAAAATTGTATATTATTTAGTTTGCCGCCATTCAAGCCGGACTATATCAGAGTAATATATGGTCTTAAAAGAGTGCTACCTAATCCAAATAGTTTAAGTAACTGACTGTGGTACAATGTTGTTTAAATACATATTTTTCTATACGATGGGCAATGTAAAATGAATATACTCGATTGCATATATAATTAAGTATAACATAAGAATGTTTCATTGAAAAGTCAGTAAAATAGCCAAGAATGGGTAACATTTAGTTTTTTTTTTGTCGTTGTCGGTCGGTTGTGCTTTTTAATGGGAATTGAAAAGACGACACCCGCCTACAACGTTGTTTATCACTTTTTTTTTCTTAAATATATAAACTAACAAATAAACCACATAATATTTATATTGGATAGATGATAATAGAACATCTTGAAAATATACTGCTACGGGAATAAGGTACTGGCAGTGATGATAAAAATGATACCATTGCAGCAATAGGTACCCAGTAGCACAATTTAGTTAAAAAAAACCATCTAAATGAAAATGTGAAAATAGCTTCTTTTTTTATATCATTAAGAAAATTTCATGGATTTTCTTGGCAACAGTTGAACCTCTAAATTTTAATCTTAAAGAAAGTTTTATTAGTATAGTAACTGTTTATAGTAACTATTTCATAATCTCAATAGAGACCCTAATTTTTGTATTTCAAGATTTAGGATACAGTGTTATTAGTAATCGAAGAAAGAATTTCCCATTTCGTTTTAGTTATGCTGAAAAAGCTACCTAAACCAATTTAAAAGAATTTTGTTAGTATATTTTTCAGGTGCTACAAATATTCAGCTAATATATCAGTCCAAAAATTGAGCGGAATCCACAAAAATGTTTGTGATAGAATTTCGCATGTAAATGTGAATCGGCTTGTAAATTTAAAATTGAATAGAAATAAAGATGAAAAATTACCTACAAAAAAGATATATTAGGAAGCTACTATATCTGAAGCCCATTTGGTGTCTATTTCAAGATTGAAATCTGGTCAACTTAGAAAAGGCGAATTGAATTTCAAGTTGATCTCAAGTTTCAAGTCGAAATATTAACGAAGTAATATTTGAAATTGTGGATTCAGTAAATATTAAAGCAAAAGTATTCATTCACTAGTAGGAAATTTACACTTTAACTGTAGTATAGGCATGTCAAGGCCCCAAATACGCCTCGTATATTCCAAATAATTATCTCTGCTTATTATTTTCGCCAAATTTAGAGGTTTCACTATGAAATTAATGTTTATAGTTTTTTCTTTTTTTAAAGAAATTTCCTTTTGTACTATATATGCATGTGCGGTCTTCAACATATATTTTTCCAGTCCACAACTGAACTTGTTTGCTCATTTTTTTCCCTTGATTCTACAGCAACTATTATCGCATACAAAGTATTTTTACTTAATTTGGAAAAAAAGTGATTTCTATTCACTAAAACTTGAAGAAAATGTCGCATTTTCTGTTTTATGCTTCTTGAAAGTCACGAAGTAAAATTGACTAAACTTGGATTAATGTAACATGCCTTCAAGTGTGGAATTTATTGTATAATTAATCCCCGATACAGTTTTGAAATGAATGAATTGAAGGATGAAATACGACAACTTTTGAAGTATTTATAAATGTATCTACTTATATACCTTCTGATTCTGAAAACAATTTAAATTAGTTTTATTGATTTGTTTATTGATTGTTTCTTCAATTTTTCACATTTTAATACTTCATTTTAATAGTAAAATATAGTACAAATTCTAAAAAGATGTAACACAAATATGTCATATAAAATATATAATAACATGTAAAAAGAATTTTCAATTTTCATGTAAAAATTGTTTACTTCGCCTACACATATTCACAATGAATATATGTATGTAATTAGATTTTCCATTACTTTCATTTTATAGATTTTCTTCAAGGAAATACACAAAAATCTTCTGTAATTCATATTTATTAATAGATTGTTTCTTGAATACCAAATGAACTATAACAACTTGTAAAATTCTTCGGTCATCCAACGCATATTCTTGAAAATTTATTCTCAATAGTATAAAATTTTCAAATATAATATAATACGATATATAGCTTTGAGACACAAATGGTTATCAATTACATAAAAAACTATTAAAACTTCAATCCGCATCTAAAATTTGTACTTAGATGTTCAATTTTACGATGAACAAATTTTTAACTAATATTTTTCTTAATTTATTGGTTTTAAGTTGTCATGTTCAATCACAAATTATTAATTGTTAGTTTGAGACAGTTAACATAGTCGATGTTATAAAATGACACAACCAAAACAAACATTATGAAAGCATATAATTGCATAAAATGTAATATTCATAAAGTGGATACATATGGAATAGTATCCGGAGACCTGATATGGGGCTGGAAATTTGGAAATTATGTTTTTTCTTATAACAACTATCATCTTTAGTTTAATTAAAACAATCACAATACATGTATCTAGTTCGACTTACTGAGATATGTAGATATTAGAATATGGATGAGATGGTTACTTTTTAATGAACTTTTGTATCATAAATTACTGACATGTACAGCTCAGGATATACATATGTATATAAGGTACCAATGTATGATTAAATCGAGTATATTCAAAAATACACTAACATTTTTATCTTATGCCTGATGACCTTGTTGATAGGTTTCTAACTTTTGTGGAGCAGTGGTATTGACCAAAATCCGCATATATGATACGTTTATTTTTATTCGAGTATATTGTATGTAAACGACTTTAAAAATCATAATAGTAAGTTAAAATCGGCGTATAGCCGATCACCCTCATTTTTCCTTTATAACTTTGCTCCCCCTGAATCGATTTTGTTGAAATGCAATACCAAACCAAGTTAAGGAAAAAGCAACGGACATTGTAAATTTCATCATAGTCGGATAACGCGTTTTTGAGTTATCTTGTATACGGACGGACGGATGGACATGCATAAATCGATATAACTTTTGATTTCCAACACAACCATACCCTTAAAACCTTTCTAGGATGGCTATTTCGATGTGTTACAAATGGAGTGACAAAACTAATATACCCTCTGGCAGTACCTCCACCATAGGGCATAAAAACAGTTTGACAGTAAGAAAACCCACCTTTATTTAAGTATATTTTCCAGATTCTACAACTTCTTTATATTCAATTATTTTACCACCCATTTAATCAAAAACCGGATTAAAAAACGATACTACAGAATCATCTTTGTCAATTAAATATTTAGTATAAATTATTAATATGTCCATTTTGCAGATTGCTTCTGTATATATATAAATTTAATATTTGCGACGACATGTCATCATTAATCATAAAATTACTTTTTTTTTAAGTAATTATTGATAATTTAATTTACATATTAAATACAGACTGTATCCTAAAGTGTATACAGATATTGTTTTTTTTATTTCATTTGACAGAAGTAATCTCTTGTAGTCGTGAAAATGGTGCAAATGAATTTTATTTTTCGTAATACTCATATTTAATCTTTATGTGCTATGGTAGGTACTACCAGAGGATATCATAGTTTTGTCATTAAGTGTGTAACACGTAGAAATAATCATCGAAGAGCAGTTTCAAGCCCATATGTGTGTAGAGAACAAAAAGTTATATTAATTTATGCATGTCCGTCCATGTACAAGATAACTCAAAAACGACTTATCCGATTTTAATGAAATTTACAGAAAATAAACCTGAAGTTTTTTGGATATACCTTGAAAATTAATATACCGATTTGAATCAAATTTGAAGAATAGATTTATGCTATTAGGGCCTAGGCTACGTGTGAAAAAGACGAAACAAAGTTATGGAGAAAAATTCTTGAAATATTATTAGTTTTAGCTGCTTTTCTATCCCATTTCCACCATAGGGAATCAAAAAATCAGCTATACGCCGATTTTCATCTAATATATGTTTATTTTTTAAAAATAATTTTTTTTTCTTTTACAGATTCTACAAATATGAACCTATTTACTAGGCTAAAAGACGAAAAGTAAAACTACTTATCTAAATTAAAATGATTGCGAGAAAACGTGTTTTTATTGCATGGATATCATCATCATAAAAATTAAGTTATACATTCTGTATTATCTCAGAAATCGAGAAGGAAGTTGACAATTTTTTTTAAACCATTCATGAAAAAAATATAAATAAACTCTGATAAACACCCAATTGGATATTTAAATCTATGAGTTCATTAAAACAAAACTAGCACAAGGTAAGTGGAAGGATTGACGTTGGTTAACTGGTTGGAGCTCAGTGCAAAATGATAAAAGGTGGATGCTCTCGCATTTCTTATTTCTTTTTTTTTAGCAACACCGAACTTCATATAACTGGATCTGGACAAAAAGAAAAATAATACATTTTTATAAATCTTTTCGTGTTGGGATTTTTTGGACCAGCAGTTCGACGATTTTTAATTTTTACGAGTTTATTTGATTAATTAATTTTTCATCATTATATTTTTAACAAACACTAATAAAACTTAATTAGTATCTACTGGCCTACTAAGTCCCAACATGATTAGAATTTAATCAACATGAAACAAATAAATATATTTTAATTTAATAATAATTAGAAAATTTTAATACGTAATTACGTTCGCGCTGACTTGGGATTTCTCTGTGACATTTACGTAGTTTTATTTTTTTATATGAAAAGAAAATTTTCTATATATAATCGTAATGCCCTTGGAAATTCCAAAAAATGGCACAACACTATACTAACGTGTTAATATAATTTTTGAAAATTTGGAAAATACTTCGGAAAATATAACTTCATATTTTTTATTATTGGTTTTTTGTTTCTAGTATAGGTGCCTTTTTCATGACGAAGAATTTTCGGCAGGAGACCTACTATCCATCAAATTCATTAATTTATTATATATGTTTTCTAAAACTTAATATTTTTCAGAAATTATTAAACTTTAATTTCTTTTAAGGAATTTTGTAACACAGACTTCTACTAAAGTTGAACTCGATTAGAAATAGTAGAAAAATTGTCTCATTTGGACTTCTTCATTCTTCATTTATCTCACGCCACTGTTTCGTATCAGGCTTTATGGGCTGGTATCATCATTAGAACATAATTCGAAATAGAAAATTTTGTAAAAATGATACATGTCTGTAAGCGTGGTGGACATTTACCAGATATTGTTTTCTATTCATAAATTATAAGGCCTCAACATATTTCAACAACATATTTCCATAAAGATATTCAGAACTTTCATCCAAAATGTATATTTAAATTTTAAATTTAAAAAAAATCCCAATAGAAATAAGTTAATTTTCTCTCTCAAGATTTTTCCTTTAGGCGCTTTAAGATCCTATAACTGAAGACTAAAGTAGTTTAGTTTAGTTTTGTTATTAAAAAATCATAAAATAATCAATTATCATAAATGTTTTCGAATCTTAGAAATTATAGAAAGCTATAAATATGAGAAAGCCTTTAAAAAGTCTTTACGTATAACTGAATATAATGAAATCCAATTAAATATGATCACTTCTAATTGGAAAATATTGATACATTCATTGAATTTATTAAACAATTTCATCTTCAATATTTTTAAAATAATGTCATATAAGAAAATACTTAAATATCTAATTAAGCATAAAAAAAATATAATTATAAAAAATATCAACAACATATCTTCATTAAGGAAATCATTTGCATAAATAAAAATTCTATATAGAAGAATGAAATTAATTTTATAATTAACTAAGTTCTTTTAGAATTAAAACTACTGCGAGATGAAATCGGATATAATGTTGTTAGTAAAACTGTTAGTTAGTAATTAAAAAAAACAAAAATACTTATAATAATAATAAGTTAAGAAATCTCATGGAAAAATGTTACTCACCAAGTATAGAATGTGCTTCGAATGCATCTAATTAATCTTATCATATTAGGTACTATAAAAGAAGAAAATGAAGAAAGATGGTACAGAATTATGTTCATATTATATTTTAAATTTGTGTAGAATGTTTGATATGTAGAGAGGATAGCACGAAGTTAACAAGCCTAGCAAATCAAAGCATAAAAGCAACGTAAATACTATTATAAAATGATGATGATATCGTTTAGATACTGTATAAAAACCATTTAAAAAGCATAAAATCCGATGAACTTCGTGATCATTGAACAATAATTGGCCTTTAATTTGTCTAATCGCTGAATACTATATCTGCATACACTATTATTCGATTTATATAATTAAAAGTATGTTTTTGTTATTATTGATAGTATTTCGTAAGTAATCTAGATTATATTATTATACCTGATTAGTACAATATGTTTCCTAGTTAGAAATTTTCTTTAACATAAATTATTTCAATTACAGTATAATCTCGATTTTTTTAAATTATGATTAAATTCATAAAATATACAATAGTTAATCTATAATGAGGAGAAGAATGTAATTGGTATAAAAACGAATGATAAGAACATAGCAGCCCCGTAACCAGTAACTGAATATCAGGGTGGACGTATCATAAATATGTACATACATATATAGGTTTGAATAATATTGGGCTGAATGTTACTGAACGTACTGCATGCGTACATAAAGTATATCCGCACTTTCTATTCATCAATAACGAATGTACATTTTTGGAAAAATTTCCGTATGTATTGAAGTATTCTTCAAATTTTCTGGTTGCCTACTAATTGCTAACCGACCGAAAACCTGAAGAATTTAAAAACACCGCTGGGTATCGAACTCAGCATAGCTGGTTACTGAAACGTCCATATTATTTAACCAATTCAGATTCATCGCTATATTTTAGACTTACAATCTAATAATGAATAAATTGTAGTTACCACAATTTAATCTATAAGGCAAACAAATTTCAGGGCAACTAATAAAATGTTATATTTTTTACAGTAATTATATCATGGTTGCATACAATATGTTCCTATCCTATCCAATTTTTCCTCTCAATGTAGTTAACTAGTTTTATTGAGCAAAGTCACAATCGCGATTTTTCCAAATATTTTCTTTTACGTTGAATTTTCCAAGTTACGACATATAGTATCTATACGAAGATTTAGACACCATAAAAAATCATATATGCTATTTATCGTACAATATATATTTCAATGCAATAATAATAGGCTTTAAAAATATGTTTTAGGTCAAATCTTATCTGAGCTAATTCCTTTATTTTAAGCTTAGTGAATAGCTACAGTAGCACAGATGAAAACTGGTTAGAGGATTTTAGTTTAAAAATGCTGGAACATTTTTCTGTGATGAGAGCAAAATGCTAGCTTTTCAGAAAATAGATGAGAAAAAGAAACTAATCAGTTAAAACATTTAAGAGTATCAGCGTTTCCGATATATTTTTTATTTTTCTTTTTTGAAATAATCATTAAAAGACTTGAATTTCCATAGCAAGACTCTTTTTCTTTAGATACAGATTCTATAAACTAAAGCCATGATAGAGAGTTTAAATAAAATGTTTGTATCAAAGAATAACTGAATCGAGATTGTACTGTACTTTCAATGCACAATGATCAAAATTCATCATCATTAATTTTTAATTTTCATTTTAAATTACAACATTTTAGGTATTTCAATATTACAATCATATTCCGCAAATCAAATTAAACACTGTAATAAATTTTATTGAATTATTATTTTTGTTTTGTATAAATTTAAAGATTTATGTTTCCATTTAATAGTCTTGATAATTTGTAGATTCAATATTATTCTTAATAATCGCTATAAACATATAAAAGTTAATTGACAATAAAAAAATAAGAAATATTTATGAAACTAAATAGTTTTTAGACTAATATATAATATAATATAATATATAATATATATATATATAATATAATATATAATATATAATATATAATATAATATAATATTTAATGTTAAAAGATTTATAAAATAACTAAAAATTTAATAGAAAATATCTTGCGAATGCAATTAATATTGCAAAATAGTAGAAGTTGGTAGGCAATTTTTAGTTATTTTAATAAAGAAAATTGTGTGATGCCTTACGTTCGTTCAAAAAGCAGATCACGATTTAAGTTTAATAAATTGAGACCGCACCCATATCAATTGAAAATATTTTAAGATATAGGAGGATAATAATTTTATTTTATACTGTTTGAAACAAGCTAAAGTATTTTATATATTAATTTATATTTACTTAACATTTTTATTAGATTTGAAAATTTTTTTGAAATACGAACAAAATTGTTTAAAATAATCGATTTATTATAATTATAGTATTATTAAAGAATATTTATCATAAAATTGAGTGTTTAAATATACGAATTTATAAACTTCGAAATGAATTTATTTTATGATCTAAAAATGAATACAAAATTTAAATAATATGAATTGAAATTATTATATTAAAATGTTTATTAATATTTAAAATTTTAGAGTACTCAACGAAGATGACGAAATCGCTATTACCATGATATAAACTTCCAATACTTACTAATTTTTATTTTTAATAATTTCAGGATACCCTAAGAAAATAAATTTTTTTAGATAGAGATCAGTTTCCATCTTCTGATTTGACCATCACTGATTTCTCTTTATGAGCACTTGGAAAGAAGATCTACATCAACAGGATATCAACGATTCAGGAGCTGATGCAATAATACTCATCAAAACATTGCAATCAGCACTTTCACAGGGGCTATATAAGGCCATTTACCTTTTAATATTTCATACATAATGCCAACAAATGTACGAACCATAAATAAAATTAGAAGATTAGAGGTAGTTGTTCAAAATCGAAATTACGACAACTTTATTTGAATATTCCAGTGTACCATGAACTCTTCGTTTACTATCAGTCATTTATTAAAAATTCAAGAAATCTTAAATAATCAATTACAAAATGTGTTATGGGAACTTCTTTCAAATTAATAATATCCATTAATTTAATATACAAAATTATAAACACATTAGTTACTATACTATACTATACTTAGTGGTCTAAAATTGAATCCCGGAACCTATATTTAACCAGGTTTTATTGAACAATAATAATGGAAAATCGAGTACGCAAAAAGAATTCAAAATATATGAAATTGTTTAGAAAATATAAAATAAAATAAATTCTATAATAAAATTATTTTATATAAAATGAACGAAAAGATTAATGGAACTCAGCACGTTTTTACCTTTAAAAAAGAAAGATAACACACAAGAATATTAATGGTGTTTACTGAAGCTGACAAACACCTACTTGAACTAAGAATGCTTCTGGCATATACTTTAAGTACATATACTTCTTATTCCATATATCAATAATCACAATATTTTTCTAAGAGATTTCTACGAATAATATTGGAAAATTTCTGCTGGGGCGATCACGAACAATTTTATAAGATATTTTTTTATTTTATTTTTTTTAAATTGGAAAATAGTAAATAAAATATTTAAAATATTAGTAGTTATATTTAAACTATATCAAATAGCAAAATAATATTAGGAAATATAGATGAGTACTGAAATCAATAGAAAGGAAATTCCATAAAATAATATTTACAGAAGAGAAATTATAGGTTTTTCAAAGAAGCCATAAGAATTAAATCTCTAAAATCTTTTATTTCATTTTTAGAAATCATTTTTTATTGATTTTATACTTCGGGGGATAGTTAAAAATAACTGTTATAAACAAAATGATGATAGTAGTTTTAAAGAAAACAATCTCAAATACTATTTCTTTTAAAATGTTTTTAAGAAATATCATTAAAAATTCTTTTTTGACTACTGTTTAAAATTAAACGAAATTTTTATATTTCCATTCAAATAAAATGCGAAAAATAAAGTATTAGTCGTCATTTTAAACAATACCTAAGGTTACTTATCATATTTTACTACTTTTGTTAGTTGGAAAATACAAAAGAAAAGGAGAAAATTTAAGCATAGCCTGTAGTACCAAAAACAATAAAAAAAAACTTAAAAATTTAAATCATTTAACTGGAATAATAAAAATGATCTAAATGGATTTTCATTTAACTACTTATTACACAAAACAGTAAATTTGTTTCTAGCTAAAGGGTACTAGATTTAAAAGCTTATATTAAGTCTTTAAAGTTTAAACTCTTATAATTCTATCAAAAATCATTTTAAGTTCAAATCGCTATTCCAAAATCTTTAATATGATCGTTGAATTGTTAAAGCAATCCATAGTATTGGCATTCAAGTATTAAACTCTAAAATTTTGGATAATTTGTAAATATGTAGTTTGTGGAAATATACTTGCGGGTGACTCCACTGACTCTAAGTACAGAAGTAACTTCAACTTTGGGTTCTTGAGGTAAAAGTCTTCCTCGCACAGAAAACTTTCGTTAATGCTTAAAAATTACAAATTTTCAATGATCAATTAAAAATTTGAATAAAGTTCTTATTTTTCACTTTCTTTAGGTCTTTTTTTCTTCAATTTTTAAATTATATTGTTAATAAAAAATTCATTTAATGAAATCCAAGTAGTTGAAAAGTTGGACAGTACACAAGCAACGGATATGTAATGTCAAAGTCTACAATGCCCAGCCTTTTGCACCAAGCTAGTTAAATGTTATCTGTACTTTGTAATCCTATTATAATTAAAACTAAGTAATTAGTAAAGCGATTATATGGCATATATGGAACCGTAAATAAATTTACGTGATTTTTTTAATGTGAAACAATTCATTTATAACAACTACTACTCTATTAATTAATGTAAAATTTTCACAATTTAACAAACTTGTATTTTTGTCGCCTTCATGTATAAAAGTTTTTTACATCTAAAAAAATATTCAATGAACATACTTTTAATGTCCAAAACAATGTCCTCTTAAACCAAAACACGGGGACAATAATCTTAAGAAAATAAAACCATATTCGATAAAATAAATACTAAAAAAAGAAAACATTTACCATATATTGAATTAAAACGCAAGTAATTATCACGTCTAAAGTAAAATTTTAACTATATGGTCTTCGAAAGATGAATTTCCAATGGAAAAAATTATTTCTCTGAGGGAATTTGTTAGTTCTTTTAATTTAAAAAAAAAGTTGTTAATATCGGAAAAAAATCAAAAGATTTTCTTATGTCATTCGAAGTAGTCTTTCTCACCATAATTAACCAGAAAACATTAATAAAGGTCTTGTGCTTCTTGTGTGTTAATTACTCATGACAATTTTACTACAAGTAATTATCACCATAAAACGAGATACAATTTTATAGTAAAAAAAAAGAAATAAAAAAATATTACATAAAAACCATAACATTTATAAAAGATGAGAAAAGAAAATTCCATATTATATTGTATTTCATTGGCATTAAATTCAAAGAGATTCAATTAACTAAAATGAAAAACAAAAACTTCTTATTTTATCTTTAAGACGTGGTGATTAAATAAAAACTATATAAAATGTTGTATTAAATTAGAAACAAACGAAAGAACTTATTGTACTAAATAAAACAAGACACGTAATTCTAGTCACATGTCATTGTGCCAAACAGCATAAGTTAAAAGAAAAACCCATATCCATAAAGCGATTAAGGAATGTTGTATGATTAACTTGATTAAGTTGAATTTATATATTAGGAAGAAAATAGTTTTAAATAAGATGGGTTTAATAAAAAGTAAAGGGGTATAAAGTGATCATAGAATCACTTTATCTATATTCAGACATCCTAACAAATACAGGACATATGTAAGTTTACAAAACACCTAAATGCTACTATTTATGGAAATCTGTTCTATTGTAAGTACTACTGTATTTCCAAAAATCACCTTTTCAAAAAAAATATTTATTATAACTGATTTTAATCCAAATCTTATTCTAATTACTATTGTGAAATATCTGTCATGCTTTGACACAGTCATCAATCCAAAAATGGTCGTAATACAAGTATATAAAAAGTTAGTATCTAAAAAGGAAGGAAAACGTTTCTTAAGAAGTTCCCATTATAACGACTAATTAAACTATCAAGTTTACACTTAAATGAAGGGCTGTGAACATATATGGAAAAAGGACTATTATTGATCATTATCAGTTTCATATTACCTTAACTTTGTCTTATGACCTAGGATTTATATCTTTTTTATATTTCGAAATGTGTGCTAAAATTAGTGGCACCTATCTATGATATAACTATTATAAAACATAGATAAAAAATGTCTTTAGTTTGTAAAGCAAAATGAAATGGAATTTCAGAGACCCTCCCATAAATTTATTCATATAATGAGCTACCGACTCATCTTGAAATTTCCAATTACGAAATCAATAATTCTCATCTTAGAAAAAGGGAACGTTAAGAATACTAATCATTACATCATTAAAATGATAATCTGCATATTAACTTAATCATGAAAATTAAAGAAATCTTAAACTAATATATAAAACTCGATTTAGGTTTTATTAAAAATGAAGCACATCCATTCTGCAGTATTATTCAATGGAATAGAGAAATACACTTTGTGAAATTTGTTATGC
Organism: Xylophagus ater; assembly: GCA_963422695.1. Classification (NCBI taxonomy): domain Eukaryota; kingdom Metazoa; phylum Arthropoda; class Insecta; order Diptera; family Xylophagidae; genus Xylophagus; species Xylophagus ater. The sequence continues at coordinate 6,072,212 of OY730481.1, forward strand.
ACAACGATCTCAAAAGACCTACATAAAAAAAATCTGCTAAATTAAACCTACGCATTAGATACAGCATACCTAAGGTATGCTATATATTCTTCAAAAGGTTTTCTAAAGGTGAAATCATTGGAAATTTCAAGTATCACATAAAACTATTGTGTCTAAGAGAGTGGCTATTCTGAGGCTGTTTATTTTCCTGTTTTTATATTAAAACATTTACATTCCAAAGAATAAAATTTATGGTATTTCATTTGAAATTTTCTAATATCTATAATGTCCAGCATCATGACCAGTTGTTAACTTGTAATGTATTTAAATATTTTATTTAAATAAATAGGAATGCAAAGTGATGTCATAACAATAAGTACATGTCCTTTTATTAGGCATATCTAAAAAATCAACGTTTAACAGTTATTAAAGTCTATACGATTAGATATAGAGTTCGGTTTTTCCTCTAGATATTTTGGATTCAAATTCAAACTGAGTGTAAGTGGAATTTGTTTTACATTGCTTGTAAATGAAGTTAGAAATAATGTTATTAGTATAAAATATAGGAGGTTTAATAGCATACAATAATATACTAATGGAAAATCATCGTCTATGTTTTTGCCCTGGTTTAAATTGTATGGGCCTGTCCATTAAAAAATTTTATCACTTTGTGGAATATATTTCCAGTTGTCTGGTAATTTCAATTGATATGACCCATTCTTTGAGAGATGTAGTATTTTCTAATGTAATAGAATGAAATTTATGATTTCAAAACTAATTGAAAACCAGTTTTAAGTAATATTAATATTACAAGAATTTTCTAAATATTATGGAAATTCTAAGGAAAATGATTTCTGTATAGTTTTCGTGTATAAAAATTACATCCTGACAATATATTTAAGATTTAAGATCAAAATGATATCAGATTGATTAGATTTGAAATACAGATTTTTTATTAGATACATTCCGTAGAAAGGAGGAGGAGACTGTATAATTAAAATTAGAGAACAAATAAATTGGCATTGAGAGTTGAAAGGTTTTATAGAATAACTGTTGTATTGTTTGAATAATATAATATTTAGAATTTGCGAAAAAAAGCAAAGGAACAGATTAATAACACAGTATTGAATAGTCAAGCTGGTTGAGGCCTCGTTTCTAGAAACTGATTAGACTCTGGTTCAAATTCAGGTCTCGGTTCTTCATGTATTTAATTTTCTTTTCCTACAAGACCCATACCAGCAAATCAGAAAGTATATAAGAAAATGGAATTTAAATCTGTTAATTATAGATGATACAAGTTCCTTCATGTTTGGTAATTATTGTATCGTAAATGAACCTTAATTATTGCCCATATATTTTCAGATGAATCAGTGCTGCAGAAGAAGTTAAATTATCCTTTTGAGAATTGCAAAGGATTTAACACTAAATGGTGTAAATTGGACTCTAAGCAAATTTAATTTTTTTTTTATTATTTTAAATTATAAATAACTCATTAAAAATGAATTAAATAAAATAAATATAAAAATTATAAAATTATTATATTATTATTATTATATTATTCTTCAATTCCATAAATTATAATTCCTTTAGCTTCTTAACGATTTATTTAATAAAAGATGATTTTTTTTTTCTCCTCTATATTAATTGAATTATTATCTATTTATTAAATGCGGAATAAATTCCACAGATCAGATCAATAACATTGATTTACAATAATTTTAAATTACGTTTATGTACGTTAATTGGATTTACGTTTAACTTCTGATACACTTGTCGACTAGTAAAAATGTATCCGTGATATTATTGGCGTTTTGAGGATGTTAAATGAAAATTTTAACGATAATGATTTATTAGCTTTAACATAAAAGTTAATAATAATTATTAATATCTTATTCAATCATACTTATTAACATTTAACAAGAAATTATGATATAGGATAAGATTTCCATTTTATAATGATTTTTAAAATATGTCAATTAAAATATAATTTTAAAAAAAAATATTTATTAATAGATAGTGAAATTGGGTTGACTTGTAATGATTTTAATACGTTGACTTTTACATCCGTATGAGGTACATTCCCTAATAAATACCAAGTCCTCAGATTTCATTTCTTTTTCTTGATTGGAAAAATAGTGCCGGAACATGTGACATGGCATTATTTTCAATGCTTAAAAGTCTAAATCTACCACATACGAAAGAATCAGGCCATTTGGACATTTACAAGGTTCTTTAGTTTTTGTGTCTACCATTCTTTTCATTGCTATATTAACTCCTCACCATCATTATTAAAAGTTCATTCAACTTTTACTAAATAACCAATCGATTCTCATCGGTAATAATTAAAATATGGTGTATACCCTCACATAATAATTAAAAATTTCCATGTAAAATTTGATGAAACTGACCTAAACTGTATTAATATATGTACATTTACTATCTACCTAGTTTACGGACATCTATAGTTACTTTATTTTATATCATCTCATTTAACATAGAATATTACAATCACAAAATCTTGTTAAATAAACTATAAAATACCTATTAACAGTACCATAAAAAGAATTTCATTATATGTATTCGTTTTTTTTGAAGATGATTGGCTATCATAGTGCAATAAAATCTAAAGAAATGGAAAAATCAATAGAAACTAATATTCAAATACCTTGATTTTTATTACTTTTTTACAACCATGTCCGCACTATTGACATATCACACTTTAATCATTTGTAAACCAATAATTACATTTCATTTTCTCAAAATACTTAGCGGTCTTTTAGCTTTTCTGAATGAATAAAATTAACGATATCCTATTAACTTTGCTTTTAATCAAAGCATATATATATATATTACAACTTTAAACTTGTTACCGGTTAATTACATACGGCGATAAAAAAAAAGTTTCCATTATCAGACATGGCATGCATACGAAATTGAATTGACACTTCTAAATGGAAAGTCAATCAATTTGTTGAAGATATAGTTTTAAAATCATCAACAATAGTTTTATCTTCAGTTTTGTTCAAGAAGTTAAAAATGTTATTATTTTTCTTTAAGATACACAATCAGATCATCTTTACTTGTTGTCCATTTTAATCAGATACTATATCATTATCTCACAGAACATGCATTCAAGATATGATGCAAGTTATTTCTATACTTTATGAAGAAGATAGTTAAAATAACCTCTTAAAGAAAACTTGTTAAAAGAAATTCTTCTATTGTGTAATTAAATCAGATTGGAATGAAAAATCTTAGAATTTATATGAGCATTACGATAAATTGTAAATTTTGTTATTAAATAAAATTTCGATATAATGAAGCCATTATCCATTATTAACAAAGTTCTCATTTAACATTATTGCTTTTATTTGATAAACAATCAGAATTTTGAAAAGGTGATGAGAAAAATTTTTCTTTTCGAACAATACTAGTTGGCACCAAAGGGGATAGTCGAATTGGAAACTGAGAGGCTCTTTTAGGATTTTTTTGAAGTCCTGAGAGTTTTTTGGTCTCTGAGTACACAAATGTAGTATGAGCATCATTAGGCGAATTCATAATTGTCAATTTCATTCCCAAAATTGAAGTTTCGAAAGGAAATAAGATTTCTCTACTTTAAAAACTGATCCTCAAATTATGTCTTTAGCTTATGTAATCAAAGACGTAAAGCAAAATCTTAGTTTCTTGATATCGCGATATGAGTTAATATAATGAATCTTTATAAATACCTAAAACAAACAAAACACATCAGTAAAGAAATAGCATTAATTGCCTGTCATGTTACTATTTCCATATAAATATCGTTCAGCATTGAACAAATGACGTATATTTAAAGAATTGAAAATATATATATTTTTCAAACTAAAAAAAGAATAATATATGTAATCGCATAAAAACTGGACACTACGAAGTAAAAACTCATTTTGCGGCTACTATAATAAAACCTTATAATAAAATACCTTAACTTAGGTTTACTTCATGTTACCAACTGACATATGTTGATGACAAGTACATATATATTTTAAAGGCATAAAAACTGGATTAAGAAATGAATCTACCACCATGGATAACCAACTATATATGAGGGAGAATATGTTCAAAACAGCACACCACTAACACCCAGCATAACGGATAAACACTTAATAAAATATCCAAATGGTAAGAAAACTATAGAACTATGAGGCGACATTCTACATAACCAGAAACGGACATGTTTACACGTAACCTGTCATTACGATCAGCACATTATGGAATTTATATCCTACTTAGCATTACTTTATTGTTATATTCATAGTTATTCTAACATATGTATATATATGACAGCATAGAATATATGCGATCAACTTACAATCTTACAGATTATCTAGATATGCAGTTACTATCACTTCTTTTCTTTGTTATTATATAAAGTACATAAGAATTGTATGAAGCAGTTGTACTATCAATGTTCAGCAGTTTCTATGGATTTCTGTCAAACCTTGTAGTTTAAAAGAACAATAGATAGTTGAGGAGATATAAAGTGAGCATTATATTAGAGTTACTATTTATTTGGTTATTTTAATAGAATGATTTGTATATTTTTTTAATCATAATTTAATATTTCTTGTATAATATTGTAATATAAAATTAATAGCGAAAAATGTAATCGATTGTAATAATCCTTTTAATTAATAAAGTAATTTCAAAATAAGATTTTAGGTTTTATTCCGATCTTAAGCTTTATTCATCTATTTTCATGTTATAATATATTGTATAACGTCTTTGCTCAATCTATGAGCAGATTCAACTTGCGTAATTGCGATTTAGAAAATTTACTGGATATTTCATAAACTTTACAACTAATTCCCATCTTATATAATCATTACTAGTCCTATTCTAGGTATTTATTTTATTCCAGTCTCTTGCAATTTATTATACTTGCGCTTTCTCCGAATCCTAGAACGAGTTCATAATAATTTTGAGTTCGAAGGGTACCTTAAACAATCGCGCAGGACCATTTTTCGATCCCAGATAGAACTAATAAACATATGTAATAAACTAGCTACTATATCATGTTTTTATCTTAATTCAACAAATATATTCCCGTACAAAAGTTGTATGGTTCTTGATTCAATTCAAAAGAAAGAAAATCAGCCGAATCTCATCACAGAAATCAATATGTCTCATCGGAATAAGCTCTAAAATTTATAGTGTAGGCAAAGAAAAGTACATACATGAAGAACCGAGCTCTGGATTTGAACTAGAGCATCATCAGCTTCTAGAAACGAGATCTCAACCAACTTGATCATTCTACACTGTAGTTATTAATCTGTTCATTTGCCTTTTTTCGTAAATTATAAATATTATATTATTCAAACAATACAACAGTTATTCTATAAAACCTTTCAACTCCCAATGCCAATTTATTTGCACTCTAATTTTAACTCTACCATACAATAGCATCCTTTCGGTACCGTGTAAGAAAGTTTTCACATTAAAGTAAAAAGCGCGAATTTCTGTGTATTTAAATTATAAAAGGTATCTCAAAATTATATTTATGGACTTACTTAGTGACACTTTGGAGAACGAGGACAAAATATTTAATAATGATTGCCGAAGAGATAAGAGACTTCCAGCACTTTTATCATAGAAGTGCTCCAACCAAATAACCTTTATATAATTTTAAAGTCAAGAATGAATGTTTACATAAATCGCGAAATTAGAATTTACTCTGAATGATGTGATTTATTTTATTCCTCTATTTTTAAAGCCTTATCAATTTTTTCTACTTTTCTGAACCTCCAAATTACAGTTCATTAAATTTTGATAATCAAAACAATATTAATTTTATTTTTTTGACATTTTTTTTTTATTAATTTAAATAAATTTTGTTAACATTATAATTTTAATTCTGAAAAAAAATCGATTAATTCGGTACATAATGTTTTTATTAAAAATTTGATAAGAATTCGAATAAAATTACAAATCAGCTACAAGTCAGAATTCCATTTTAAAACAGGGCTTTTCAGACTATCCAAAATTTATTATATAAGCCCAAATCCCATATTCTGACCGCCTGCTACAATTTAGAGTAACATACGTACACATACCCATAATAATTGTTGTAGGCTTATTGTCTACAAATAGATTACAATTCTGGGTTTTGATACCGTTCGTGTATAAATGCGGATAACTGAAGGATGAGTAATGATATAGTACCCAAAGTTAGCGAAGCAACGAGAAAAAGTACAAAAAAAGCACTTGAATAACTCTTAAAACTTTTACTTTTTTCTAGTATTTGTGCATCTATCTATATAAATAACATTTAAATGCTGTTCGTTGGTAAGCGCGTCACTTGAGAACGGCTGATCCGATTTCGCTCATTTTTGTCTTAAAATGGTCATAGTAGTCCGAAAAGGGTTCTTACGGCAAGAAAAATGGGAAAATTTGACTGAAAAATTGGAAAATTCGGGAAAAAACTGAAACTGCTTTTCTCCAATGGGATTTTTATAGTAGAAACACATTTTTAGTTTATTTACACATTTTCAATAGCTTTTTACAAATCCACAAAACGATTACAAACAAATTTGTTGAAATTTGGACAGGACAACGTCTGTCGGGTCAGCTAGTTGCCATATAAATTTCAACACGTGCTTCTTTGCTTACATCATATTTCCCTGTCACCCATATGTAGAGTATATAACTACCTATGTCAGCAGTGAGTAGAAAATTGTTTGAAAAATTAGTCAAAATCTAAAAAACGTCGTCACGGTAGAGATAGGAAGTTGGGTACTTCCTAGATACTTATTCTTTGGGATAGCACTGTACTTAATTACGTCATTGACATATAACATTTATTCAAAATTTTATTGATAATATGGAAGAATTTGGACTTTAAAATTCCGCACTGAGGCCAGAACTGGTTCAGTTTACTCCGTTTGCAGAAGAAAACAGTCGATTTTGTTTGGTAAAAGACAATTAATTTCAAATTAGAAGTAAAAATGGTTAAATTGAGAACGTTTTCGATATTATTATTTTGTATTTTAATTTATGTGGAAGAAGGAAGTACGAGCGAAAGTAACTTTATCGACAAAATGGCCCGTGTAATTAGTGAGCTTAGAAATGAAACCGATATGTTTTGGAAAGACTATTCACCAGAAGATGTTAAAACGAAGCAAGCCGAAATAATGAAAAACTTTATTGACTCGTCTGTAGACCCTTGCGAAAGTTTCTTTAAGTACGCATGTGGAAATGGAATAAAATACACTCCGTTCAACGACGACCAGGGAGGGAAAAGTTCAAGTTTTGCACGATATGGCAAATTCATGTTCAATTCTGCAAGAGCTATAGATTTATTGAGTGATCAATATAAGGATATAAAGGATGAAAATTCTGCCGAAGGAAAATTGAAAATATTTTACTCATCTTGCATTAATGAAAAAGAAAATAGTACTGATGTTAACTCCGAATTGATTCGTTATTTTTCCCGTGTTCCCGAAATTTTTCATAACAAATGTTTCGAGGTTATAGAAAGAATTTTATATCCACTTCTAGGAGCATTCTACATTAAAAATTATTTCGATAAAAATAGTGATGAAGTAGTTAACAAAATATCAACAGAATTAATGAAAACTTTAGTTCCTGATATAAATCAGGCACAATGGAGTGACAGTGATGCCAAGAAAGCCATTCTAAATTATTTAAATGAGGTGAATGTTAAATCTGGAATTGATCTATTTTCAGACGAAGTATTCGATAAAATCTATGCAGATCTAAAAGTTACTCCGAATGATTATAACGCAAATTTAGTTAATATTGAACAATTCAACTCTAATAAGGAATTGAGCGAATATCGTTTTGCTGAAACCTTTTCATATTATTATCAAGGTAAAGAAGAAAAAAATACTTTATACTTTCCAATATTCAACTTACAACCACCAAATTTCCATCGGTATTTCCCAAAATCGCTATATGGAAGCGTTGGCACTGAAATTGCTTACAAGTTAATTACAAGTTTTCCTGAATTTGAATTAGACGATAAAGATAAAGAGTTAGCTGCATGCTTTCGAAATGAAACGAATTCGTATGAACAGAAAGTTGATGATCTTTTTAGAAGGAATGTTCGTAAATCGAATCCTTATAAAGTTCTTACTGAGTATTTTTCAATTCAGAAAGCATATAATACTTATGAGAAATGGTTAGAAAATTCTGATAGTTCTGAGAATGAGAAATTAACAGGACTTGATTTGAATCCTAAACAATTATTCTTCTTAAATTACGCTCAAAATCGTTGCTTATGGAATAATGAAAAACTGGACGACTCACAAAATATATATTTGAGGAATTTTGAAAAATTCGCGGAAGTTTATTCTTGTCCAATTGGCAGTGGAATGAATCCAGAGAAGAAATGTAAATCGACATCATAAATATGAAATAATAAATTGTCTTCAAAAATAAATAATATTTTAAATAAACTTTAGTTTTCGCATGTTTGTTTTTATTATATTTAAATTTTCAAAATTTCAAACACAAATTATAGGCATCGCTCAGAAATGGCTTTATCTTCTTGTTTTATTTCCCTAAAGATTGTTCTTTATATAATTTTCTATATTTTCTTCGAAGTATAGAAAATTTAATTTGATGAAATCGAATTTTTTAATTATGGAAATACATAAAGACTTCTTTCAAAAATCCATGAGTTTTCAAAAGCACATGGAAATGTCAGAATTTTTACACGAATTTAATGTCCCGAACCATAAAATTATTACGGAAAATTTTTGAAAATTGCTGTGCTCAACCTATATTTTAAAAACAGAACCGGAAACACAATGGCGACTCGTATCTACCTGCGGGGGTGAGGCTAATTCAATATTTGCCTAAAAAAGGTTATTCAATATTCTAATATTGTAAACAAATTTATGGAAGTTTCTACTTCATCCTAGAAGTATTCCAATCGAAGTGGTCACCGAGTTTTATCTGATTCGTTTCTCAAAAGTCTACAATGATAGTTTAAGTATAGTTTACTATATAAAGTACATAAGAATTGTATGAAGCAGTTGTACTATCAATGTTCAGCAGTTTCTATGGATTTCTGTCAAACCTTGTAGTTTAAAAGAACAATAGATAATTGAGGAGATATAAAGTGAGCATTATATTAGAGTTACTATTTATTTGGTTATTTTAATAGAATGATTTGTATATTTTTTTAATCATAATTTAATATTTCTTGTATAATATTGTAATATAAAATTAATAGCGAGAAATGTAATCGATTGTAATAATCCTTTTAATTAATAAATTTATTTCAAAATAAGATTTTATATTTCATTCCGATCTTAAGCTTTCTTCACCTATTTTCATGTTACAATAGTAATGTCTTTGATCAATTTATGAGAAGATTGAGCTTGCGTAATTGTGTTTTAGAAAATTTACTGGATATTTCATAAACTTTACAACTAATTCCCATCTTATATAATCATTACTAGTCCTATTCTAGGTATTTATTTTATTCCAGTCTCTTGCAATTTATTATAGTCGCACTTTCTCCATATCCTTGAACGAGTTGATGATAATTTTGAGTTCGAAGGGTAGCTTAATCAATCATGCAAGACCATTTTCCGATCCCAGTTAGAACTAATAAACATATGTAATATATTAAACTAACTACTATATCATGTTATTTACCTTAATTTCACAAATATATTCCTTTACAAAAGTTGTATCGTTCTTGATTCAATTCAAAAGAAAGAAAATCAGCACATTTGATGAGGATTTTCATGTTTTTTTTCTGGACTTACCGAACAAAGCATGGAACATGAATTTCGTTTGGCTAGCAGCAATTTACGAAAATTATATTATTTTCAGTCCCGTCTTTTACCAAATTTAATTTTAGTTTGAAATTATATTTTGATCGTCTCTAAGAACATTTTCATTTTGAAGTCACTAAATCCAAAATGCACGGAAATCAATATGTCTCATCGGAATAAGCTCTAAAATTTTCAGTGTAGGCAAAGAAAAGTATATACATGAAGAACCGAGCTCTGGATTTGAACTAGAGCCTCATCAGCTTCTAGAAACGAGGTCTCAACCAACTTGATCATTCTACACTGTAGTTATTAATCTGTTCATTTGCCTTTTTTCGTAAATTATAAATATTATATTATTCAAACAATACAACAGTTATTCTATAAAACCTTTCAACTCTCAATGCCAATTTATTTGCACTCTAATTTTAACTCTACCATACAATAGCATCCTATCGGAACCGTGTAAGAAAGATTTCATAATAAAATAAAATAGCGCGAGTTTCTGTGTGTTTAAATTATAAAAAGTATCTCAAAATTATATTTTTGGACTTACTTAGTGACTTTTTGGAGAACGAAGGCAAAATATTTAATAATGATTTCCAAAGAGATAAGAGACTTCCAGCACTTCTGTCATGTAAGTGTTCCAATCAAATAGCCTTTATATAATTTTAAAGTCAACGATGGATGTTTACATAATTCGCGAAACTTGAATTTACTCCGAATGATGTGATTTATTTTATTCCTCTATTTTTAAAGCCTTATCAATTTTTTCTACTTTTCTGAACCTCCAAATTACAGTTCATTAAATTTTCATAATCAAAACAATATTAATTTTATTTTTTTGACATTTTTTTTCATTAATTTAAATAAATTTTGTTAACATTAAAATTTTAATTCTCAAAAAGAGTCGATTAATTCGGAACAAAATGTTTGTACTAAAAATTTGATAAGAATTCGAATAAAATTACAAATCAGCTACAAGTCAGAATTCCATTTTAAAACAGGGCTTTTCAGACTATCTAAGATTTATTATATAAACCCAAATCCAATATTTTGACCTGCTGCTAGAATTTAGAGTGCGTATACGTACCACTAATAGTCGTTGTAAGCTTATACTGTCTACAAATAGACCACAATTCTTGATTTTGATACTGTTCATGTATTAATGCGGATAACCGAAGTATGAGTAATGATTTAGTACCCAAAGTTAGCGAAGCAACCAGAATAAGTACAAAAAAAGAACGTGAATAACTCTTAAAACTCTTATTTTTCTATTGCCATATAAATTTCAACACGTGCTTCTTTGCTTACATCATATTTCCCTGTCACCCATATGTAGAGTATATAACTACCTATGTCAGCAGTGAGTAGAAAATTGTTTGAAAAATTAGTCAAAATCTAAAAAACGTCGTCACGGTAGAGATAGGAAGTTGGGTACTTCCTAGATACTTATTCTATGGGATAGCACTGTACTTAATTACGTCATTGACATATAACATTTATTCAAAATTTTATTGATAATATGGAAGAATTTGGACTTTAAAATTCCGCACTGAGGCCAGAACTGGTTCAGTTTACTCCGTTTGCAGAAGAAAACAGTCGATTTTGTTTGGTAAAAGACAATTAATTTCAAATTAGTAGTAAAAATGGTTAAATTGAGAACGTTTTCGATATTATTATTTTGCATTTTAATTTATGTGCAAGGAAAACCGACCGACAGCGACATTATCGACAAAATTGCCCGCGAAATTAGTGAGCTTAGAAATGAAACCGATATGTTTTGGAAAGACTATTCACCGGAAGATGTTAAAGCGAAGCAAGCCGAAATAATGAAAAACTTTATTGACTCGTCTGTAGACCCTTGCGAAAGTTTCTTTAAGTACGCATGTGGAAATGGAATAAAATACACTCCGTTCACCGACGAAAAGGGAGAGAAAAATTCAATTTTTACACGATATATCAAATTCATATTCAACTCTGCAAGAGCTATAAATTTATTAAATGATCAATATAAGGATATCAAGAATGAAAATTCCGCCGAAGGGAAACTGAAAATATTTTATACATCTTGCATTAATGAAAAAGAAGATACTACTAATGTTAACTCGGAATTGATTCCTTATTTTTCCTATGTTCCCGAAATTTTTCATAACAAATGTTTCGGGGTTATAGAAACAAACTTATATCCACTTCTAGGAGCATTCTTCATTAAAAATTATTGCGATAAAAATAGTGATGAAGTGGTTAACAAAATATCAACAGAATTAATGAAAACTTTAGTTTCTGATATAAATCAGGCACAATGGATTGAAAGTGATGCCAAGAAGGCAATTCTAAATTATTTAAATGAGGTGAATGTTAAATCTGGAATTGATCTATTTTCAGACGAAGTACTCAATAAAATCTATGCAGATCTAAAAGTTACTCCGAATGAATATAAGGCAAATTTAGTTAATATTGAACAATTCAATTCTAATGAACATTTGTGGGAATATAATTCGGCTATTGGCATCTCATATTATTATCAAGCCAAACAAGAAAAAAATATTTTATACTTTCCAATAGCCAACTTACAACCACCAAATTTCCATCGGTATTTCCCAAAATCGTTGTATGGAAGTGTTGGCACTGAAATTGCGTACCAGTTAATCACAAGTTTTCCTAAATTTGAATTAGGCGATGAAGTGAAAGAGTTGGTTACATGCTTGCGAAATGAAACGAATTTGGAAGGAAGGGAATCTGATAATGTTTTCAGAGTGTCAATTTTTGAACCAAATCCTGATAAAGTTCTTGCTAAATATTTTTCAATTCAGAAAGCATATAATACTTATGAGAAATGGTTAGAAAATTCTGATAGTTCTGAGAATGAGAAATTAACAGGACTTGATTTGAATCCTAAACAATTATTCTTCTTAAATTACGCTCAAAATCGTTGCTTATGGAATAATGAAAAACTGGACGACTCACAAAATATATATTTGAGGAATTTTGAAAAATTCGCGGAAGTTTATTCTTGTCCAATTGGCAGTGGAATGAATCCAGAGAAGAAATGTAAATTGACATCATAAATATGAAATAATAAATTGTCTTCAAGAATAAATAATATTTTAAATAAACTTTAGTTTTCGCATGTTTGTTTTTATTATATTTAAATTTTCAAAATTTCAAACACAAATTATAGGCATCGCTGAGAAATGGCTTTATCTTCTTGTTTTATTTCCCTAAAGATTGTTCTTTATATAATTTTCTATATTTGCTTCGAAGTATAGAAAATTTAATTTGATGAAATCGAATTTTTTAATTATGGAAATACATAAAGACTTCTTTCAAAAATCCATGAGTTTTCAAAAGCACATGGAAATGTCAGAATTTTTACATGAATTTAATGTCCCGAACCATAAAATTATTACGGAAAATTTTTGAAAATTGCTGTGCTCCACCTATATTTTAAAAACAGAACCGGAAACACAATGGCGACTCGTATCTACCTGCGGAGGTGAGGCTAATTCAATATTTGCCTAAAAAAGGTTATTCAATATTCTAATATTGTAAACAAATTTATGGAAGTTTCTACTTTATCCTAGAGGTATTCCAATCAAAGTGGTCACCGAGTTTTATCTGATTCGTTTCTCAAAAGTCTACAATGATAGTTTAAGTATAGTTTACTATATAAAGTACATAAGAATTGTATGAAGCAGTTGTACTATCAATGTTCAGCAGTTTCTATGGATTTCTGTCAAACCTTGTAGTTTAAAAGAACAATAGATAATTGAGGAGATATAAAGTGAGCATTATATTAGAGTTACTATTTATTTGGTTATTTTAATAGAATGATTTGTATATTTTTTTAATCATAATTTAATATTTCTTGTATAATATTGTAATATAAAATTAATAGCGAAAAATGTAATCGATTGTAATAATCCTTTTAATTAATAAATTTATTTCAAAATAAGATTTTATATTTCATTCCGATCTTAAGCTTTCTTCACCTATTTTCATATTACAATAGTAATGTCTTTGATCAATTTATGAGAAGATTGAGCTTGCGTAATTGTGTTTTAGAAAATTTACTGGATATTTCATAAACTTTACAACTAATTCCCATCTTATATAATCATTACTAGTCCTATTCTAGGTATTTATTTTATTCCAGTCTCTTGCAATTTATTATAGTCGCACTTTCTCCATATCCTTGAACGAGTTGATGATAATTTTGAGTTCGAAGGGTAGCTTAATCAATCATGCAAGACCATTTTCCGATCCCAGTTAGAACTAATAAACATATGTAATATATTAAACTAACTACTATATCATGTTATTTACCTTAATTTCACAAATATATTCCTTTACAAAAGTTGTATCGTTCTTGATTCAATTCATTTGATGAGGATTTTCATGTTTTTTTTCTGGACTTACCGAACAAAGCATGGAACATGAATTTCGTTTGACTAGCAGCAATTTACGAAAATTATATTATTTTCAGTCCCGTCTTTTACCAAATTTAATTTTAGTTTGAAATTATATTTTGATCGTCTCTAAGAACATTTTCATTTTGAAGTCACTAAATCCAAAATGCACGGAAATCAATATGTCTCATCGGAATAAGCTCTAAAATTTATAGTGTAGGCAAAGAAAAATACATACATGAAGAACCGAGCTCTGGATTTGAACTAGAGCATCATCAGCTTCTAGAAACGTGGTCTCAACCAACTTGATCGTTCTACACTGTAGTTATTAATCTGTTCATTTGCCTTTTTTCGTAAATTATAAATATTATATTATTCAAACAATACAACAGTTATTCTATAAAACCTTTCAACTCCCAATGCCAATTTATTTGCACTCTAATTTTAACTCTACCATACAATGGCATCCTATCGGAACCGTGTAAGAAAGTTTTCATATTAAAATAAAATAGCGCGAATTTCTGTGTATTTAAATTATAAAAGGTATCTCAAAATTATATTTATGGACTTACTTAGTGACACTTTGTAGAACAAGGACAAAATATTTGATAATTATTACCAAAAAGATAAGAAATTTCAAGCACTTCTGTCATATAAGTGTTCCAATCAAAAAGCCTTTATATAATTTTAAACTCAAGAATGAATGTTTACATAAATCGCGAAATTAGAATTTACTCTGAATGATGTGATTTATTTTATTCTTCTATTTTTAAAGCCTTATCAATTTTTTCTACTTTTCTGAACCTCCAAATTACAGTTCATTAAATTTTGATAATCAAAACAATATTAATTTTATTTTTTGACATTTTTTTTTAATTAATTTAAATAAATTTTGTTAACATTATAATTTTAATTCTGAAAAAAAATCGATTAATTCGGTACAAAATATGTTTATTAAAAATTTGATAAGAATTCGAATAAAATTACAAATTAGCTACAAGTCAGAATTCCATTTTAAAACAGGGCTTTTCAGACTATCCAAAATTTATTATATAAGCCCAAATCCCATATTCTGACCTGCTGCTAGAATTTAAAGTGCGTATACATACACCTAATAGGCGTTGTAAGCTTATACTGTCTACAAATAGACCACAATTCTTCGTTTTGATACTGTTCATGTATTATTGCGGATAACCGAAGTATGAGTCATGATATAGTACCCAAAGTTAGCGACGCAACCAGAATAAGTACAATAAAAGCACCTGAATGACTATTAAAACTCTTATTTTTTTCTAGTATTGGTCCATTCCCATATAAATTTCAAATTTCCCTTTCACCCATATGTAGAATATATAGCTACCTATGTCAACAGGGGATAGAAAATTCTTTGGATTACAGTCAAAATCTGAAAAGCGTCGTCACGATAGAGATAGGAAGTTGGGTACTTCCTAGATACTTATTCTATGGGATAGCACTGTACTTAATTACGTCATTGACATATGACATTTTATTCACAAATTTAATGATAATATGGAAGATCTTGGAATATAAAATTCCGCACTAAGGCCAGAACTCATACAGTTTATTCCGTTTGCAGACGAAATCAGTCGATTTAGATACAATTAATTTTAAATAAGTGGTTAAAACATGGTTAAATTGAGAACGTTTTCGATATCACTATTTTGCATTTTAATTTATGTGCAAGGAAAAACGACCGACAGTGACTTTATCAACAAAATGGCCCGTGAAATTAGTGAGCTTAGAAATGAAACCGATATGTTTTGGAAAGACTATTCACCAGAAGATGTTAAAACGAAGCAAGCCGAAATAACGAAAACCTTTATTGACTCGTCTGTAGAACCTTGTGAAAGTTTTTTTAAGTACGCATGTGGAAATGGGATAAAATACACTCCGTTCACCAGCGAAGAGGGAGTGAAAACTTCAATTGTTGCACGGTATGGTAAATTCATGTTCAACTCGGCAAGAGCTATAAGTTTATTAAATGATCAATATAAGGATATAAACGATGAAAATTCCGCCGAAGGAAAACTGAAAATATTTTATTCCTCTTGCATTAATGAAAAAGAAGTTACATCTGATGTTGACTCCGAATTGATTCGTTATTTTTCCCGTGTTCCCGAAATTTTTCATAACAAATGTTTCGAGGTTATAGAAAGAATTTTATATCCACTTCTAGGAGCATTCTTTATTAAAAATTATTTCGATAAAAATAGTGATGAAGTGGTTAACAAAATATCAACAGAATTAGTGAAAACTTTAGTTTCTGATATAAATCAGGCACAATGGATTGAAAGTGATGCCAAGAAGGCCATTCTGAATTATTTAAATGAGGTGAATGTTAAATCTGGAATTCATCTATTTTCAGACGAAGTATTCGATAAAATCTATGCAGATCTAAAAGTTACTCCAAATGATTATAAGGCAAATTTAGTTAATATTGAACAATTCAACTCTAATAAGGAATTGAGCGAATATCGTTTTACTGATACCTTTTCATATTATTATCAAGGCAAAAAAGAAGAAAATATTTTATACTTTCCAATATTCAACTTACAACCACCAAATTTCCATCGGTATTTCCCAAAATCGCTATATGGAAGTGTTGGCACTGAAATTGCGTACCAGTTAATCACAAGTTTTCCTGAATTTGAATTAAGTGATAAAGATAAAGAGTTGGTTACATGCTTGCGAAATGAAACGAAATCGTATGAAAGGGAATCGGATGGTGTTTTTAGAATTAATATTGGTAAATCGGATCCTTATAGAGTTATTACTGAGTATTTTTCAATTCAGAAAGCATATAATACTTATGAGAAATGGTTAGAAAATTCCAAGAATTCTGAGAATGAGAAATTAACAGGACTTGATTTGAACCCTAAACAATTATTCTTCTTAAATTATGCTCAAAATCGTTGCGCCTGGGATAATGAAAAACTGGACGAATCACAAAATAGATATTTAAAGAATTTTGAAAAATTCGCGGAAGTTTATTCTTGTCCAATTGGCAGTGGAATGAATCCAGAGAAGAAATGTAAATTGACATCATAAATATGAAATCATAAATTGTCTTCAAGAATAAATAATATTTTGAATAAACTTTAGTTTTCGCATGTTTGTTTTTATTATATTAAAATTTTTAAAATTTCAAACACAAATTATAGGTATCACTCAGAAATCGCTTTTTATTATTGGTTTATTTCCGATTTTAGTATTTCAACTTAACCTAAAGAGAGTTCTTTATATAATTTTTTATATTTTCTTCGAAGTATAGAAAATTTAATTTGATGAAAGCGAATTTTTTAATTTTAACTGAACCGTATACTCAGTGGCGGCTCGTAACTACCGCCGGAGGTGAAGCTAATTCAATATTTGCCTAAAAAAAGGTTATTTAATATTCTAATATTGCAAACAAATTTATGGAAGTTTCTACTTCAAACTAGAGGTATTGCAATCGAAGTGGTCACTGAGCTTTATCTGATTGGTTTCCCAAAAGTCTATAATAATAATTTAAGGTAGTATTACATATGTACATATATACGTTTACGAATATTCACAATCGATTACTATGCTATCAACAGCGAAAAATAGGAAATATTTGTCTACGAACGACGATAAGTAATAACTTAAGTTTATTATTTTAATTTTAATTAAAAAAATGTAAATATATAACAATAGGGAAATATTATTTATATTATCATCCAAAACTATAAGTGTAGTAACCGATTACTACATTTTTTCACTTCAAACATTTTATTTAGTTAATATCTATTCTAGTTTTTATATAGAGAAGTCTATACTGATATAGTTTCTTATTTTTAAATAGTTAGAATAAATAGTTTTAAAAAAATTTAATTTAAATAAAAAGCTTAAAATAGCTTTAAAGCTATTTTATGTATGCTATCTAAAAGTGGTTATATAAATTTCGATATTCATAGCTTTTCATATATATAAACAATTTAATGTAGTTTTCATTCACTAAAGTTAAATATATGTTATAGGATTCATTTAAAAAGATAAATAGAAATCTGTCAAAATAATTCCATATGACCAGTTGTTAGTATTTATTGAAATACCTTATAGTAAACTATTTGAAATTATGTACAGTAGTATCTAGAATATAATAGTTTTATGAAAGGAACCTTAAGGCCATAAAACATGAATGGGATAAAGTATAATATTTAATTCATAATATTTTCGTATTTTTATCTCATTGACATATTATGAAGAATGTTATCTTTTCGAAAAGATCAAAGCAAAAAAAAAAACCTATATATATGATTTTTTTATTAATTTGCTTGAAGGCATTTTATATGAAATAAAAAGCAAAAGAAAAACAATATAATAACATACTGAATGTATCACAAATATTACACGACTATATATTCAATAAAAATATAATAATATTGCAATATTAATAGTAATATAAAATTGAGATTATATAAAATTCATAAGAGTATCCCAATAGTCTTCATTTAAGTATCGAATTTATTGAATCCAATAAATATTATTAGTTATATAGTAGAAAACTATTTACAGAAATCTAAAGAAATATTATATCAAGAGATGTGTCGTCTTCGTGTATGATGAAGTTTAATATTACTAACTGGACATATTATGTCTTATCTAAAGTTGGAAAATTTCATAGAATGACGAAGACGAATGATATACAACATATTTAATAATATATGAAAACGTGAGAATAAAACTATATAGTCACGAAAATTAGAAAAATAGAAAAAAAAAGCAAATAAAACTAGTAGCGGCTTTTCATTAAAGTGAGAAGCGATATATTAAAATAGTGATAAAATGCTATTCAACAAATATATAAATATGTTATATTCAGTGACGGTTTTAGGCTTAGGCCATTTGTGTATATTTGCATAAGGCTTCGTGGATATTGGACAAAATCTAAATGAAAATGTTGTATATTTGGAAACTGTGCTAATAGAACCAAGCACTAAAGAGCACGTATGTACCATGAAGACCTGTAGATCTGAATAAAGATCATGAGTGTATTTGAAACGCTGCTGTAGATTGTTGATTTAATCAATATTTTGCCCAATTTTTGTATTGTGCTGAAAATACTACTGAAAGAAATAGGATAAATAGCTCTGCGATCATGGAATCAACCATGAATATTTCTCTGAGTAAATAATTGAATCTATCTTTAGAGACTATCCAGATTTAAAAGAAGCATTCGTATGCCTAGAGCCAAGTACATCCTGAAACCCGTCACTGGTTAAATATTGCAAAGATTCAAACAAACAATACATGAAATTGGTGTTAATACAAAGAGATCTATCTTTTTAACATGAGATTATATAGATTTTCTTTATCATAAATAATTGTGATAAAATGTTTAAATGAAGACAACATTCTTGAAAGTAATGACATTTTGCCATTTTTGGTATGTGTTTTCTTTAAAACAATAATTATACGGCGTTTATACTGGCACCAATTGATTACATATCTCGTTTAATGATTATATACGTAAAATAACTCAATCAGTCACATTCAATTTAATGTTTAAATCTGAAATGCCAGATCTAAGTATCAGCAGAGGACATGAAAGAATGATTAAAACATCGATATACAATAGATCAATGGAAAATGATCAAGGAAAATCCTGGTAAAAATAAAAAAAAAAATAAAGAAAAAATTAAAAATAATTATTTTAAGAATTTATGATTTTAATTCAAGTCTTATTACATCACTTTCTTGAGAATGTTCAGTTATTGAAAGAATACCAATTAAATGTTGTAATCAATTGTTCTAAAATAATTAATTAAAAAAAAATATATTGTACGGCTCCACATTTATTAAATATAATATAATAAGACGTTATACAATCATTTTTACTTTCCTTAAAAATGCATGAACTCTTTAACAAGGATTCGATGAACTCGATATGTCTATTGTTCTATGGTAAATTACTTTCGGATTATAAGTTAAAGGATCTTAGAAGTTGTTGAAGATCTATTGTCGGGAAGGTCTCATCTAGAAATGAATTATTTATGAGCAAAATGGAGTTATTATACTGTTTTTCGCACCCAAGAATTAAATTTTATATACTTTAGATCTTTGAAAATTTTTGAAGCTTATATTCTAGACAGATCTCTGATTTTAATGATCATTATTAACCAATCGGTCATTAAAACTCGATAATGACCTTTATTTACGTAATAATGATCAATTTTAAGTATCTATTTCAAGCATCATTATTTTTTTAATTTTCAAATAAAATTGTGAAGGCGTCCTAACTTTTTTCCTCACATTGTTTCCTGGGCCATCTACATTTGAATATTTAAAAAATTTCAATTGTTTTGACATGTTTTCTTCTTTCACATAAACTCAAAATGAGGAAAAATGGTTATTATTCTAAAAATTCCTTAAAATTTACTAAAATAGAATTTAAAAAAACTAATTTTATTGAATCAAAATGAATAAACATTCTATTCTGAAAATTATAAACGAAATAGTAATTTTATGAACCTATTTGGAATGACAAGAATAATGATCATTATGAAAAAAAGAAGATGTGTCCCCTTGAAGTATCATTAAAAAATAATTAGGTATTGTAATTAAAATCAGAGATCTGTCTAGGGCATTACTTCATCTAAGATCATAAACCAGTTCATGTTATAGAATCAATAAAAAAACGAATAGGTATAGTAATTTCCTAATTTTTCGTTGTGTTTTAAGAATTCAATTCTTTGAAAGTTACATGAATTTAATTCCGAAACAAATTAATTAACATGTTTCATTCAAATTCTATACAATTCCGTCATGATCTTCCTGTCCTCTGCTGGAATTTTAACCTATATATTAACCTAAAAATTTGACCTAAGCAATTTTCGTCTATTTAATAATTCGATATAATCTTTTATTTCTTCCATTTTTACATAATACAAAATTATTTTTGAAATAAAATTCCGATTAAAAATTGTCTGTTGTATAGCGAAATTGAAAAAGTATATAAAAATAAAAATTAAAAGAATAATTTTCATTATGGAATTTTATCTAAAACGATCTTATTATTGAAGTACAAAACTATACGTTAGACAAAAGATTCGAAAAAAAATGTTTCTACTGAAATAGTACATATTATGGATAAAAGAAAATTGTATCTTTAAATGGAACTCACGATTGGCCTTTTTCTATATGCAAACAGTAGATGAAAATTTTAATATCTTCGAATTAATCGGCGCGTGCTCAAAATCGTGACCATTCAAAAAACTAAATTATTTGTTTTAATTGGACGATAAATTTTTTTTAAAAGAAAATAAAGAAAAATATGGCTAAAGACCCAACAATAATAAAACAATGCAACAAATTATAATAGAAATAAATAAATGGAATGATTGTAAAAAAAAAAAAGCAATTACTACTACTATTTTCAGATCGAAATTGTTTCAATTTATTTATTGAAGGGAAGAACAATTACCGAAGCATCGGATTTAACAAATTTCATAGGAAATCTCGAAATGAATTAATTATATAATGTTTTTTTAATATCTCTCCAAAAGGAATCATTCTTTAAATGATGTCCAAAACTATAATAAGTTTAATTATCTATAATTTGATATATTTTTTCATGTTTAATTTTAATTTTCATAATACTTGTATGTAATAGACTTTTGCTAATGAAAAACTAAGTACTTGTACTTAATGGTTGTCGGCTAACTCACCACCAGACCCCATGTAGATTTACACCGGTCTGTCTCGATCCTGGAACGCACTCACTGGGACAATTATAATCACTTGCGCGCGACTACACTTATCTACGATTACCGATAGACTAAATCCAAAGCGCAAAGGATATATTAGGAACCAGTTTCCGTATTACCAGATCACCAAGTGTATCCTACCTAAACGGTGAGCTGCTGTAAAGCAGAAGCATTTACTTTTACTTTAGTCAGATCTTTCGACTGTTCTTTTTTTCGCCGTTAACACTTAGTTAGGAATAGTTTTACTCACAATTTCCAAGGCTATATTAAAGAATTAAGATTTGTTCAAGATGCCATTTATGGAGTTTACATGATCTACTTGAAGTCGACTTTAATCTAAAAATTGTCCATGTAAACCCAGATCGACTTCAAATCGACTTGAAAATTTAAAATGGAATATGGAACAGAGGCAAAACTTAACAATAACAATATGTTTGCAAGAGTCTGTAAATTTGAAGCTGATTAGAATTCAATTTCAAGTCCATCTTTCAATCTGGTAAAGCTAAGAAACAAGGGTTGAGTTTCAAGTCGATCTCAAGTTAAATTTGAAGTCACCATATGTAAACGCCATAATTCTAAAATAAAGATTGTGATGGTTAAGAAATTGTTAGAGAAACATACTTGAAGACAAATTTACATTCCCAATCTATCATTACAGTATCCTTAAAATCAAAAAGATTT
Source organism: Xylophagus ater (assembly GCA_963422695.1). Taxonomy (NCBI): domain Eukaryota; kingdom Metazoa; phylum Arthropoda; class Insecta; order Diptera; family Xylophagidae; genus Xylophagus; species Xylophagus ater. The sequence continues at coordinate 6,094,814 of OY730481.1, forward strand.
CATATATAATAAATATAAAAAGGTAGAAAAATTAGCTAGAACATGACCTCCATTACTATAATCACGGCTTGAATATAGACTGGCTATTATATACGATCATCCTTTGTAGTAACTCAAGATCATTAAGGATAGTTTCATGTTCTTTGAATATGTTAAGTCGTAAACTATGATAATTTTTCGAGTATCAAGTGAATAGATGTACTCGTATAACATAGATGGTATAAACAAAACAAATATTTCCTTCATTATTTTAAAGATCACTAATTTCCAAAATCGAGAAATCAATTTTAATTGAATCTTATATAATGACATTTACAGAAACTATAACTTCTTCAATCTCAAATAAAGTAGTTCTTATTAAATGTTTTCCTATTAAAACTAGTTTATGCCATTTCTATACATGATATTTACTTATAATAAAATTTCCTCAAAGAGTAATAATCAATCGATAGTAAATATCAATTTGAAATTGAATTGAATTGACAGTTTTCTTTTCTTTTTTTTAAAAAAATTAATTTGATGGAATTTTGACGATTAATTAAATAATAAAAATATAAACATAAATACATCAAATTGAAAGACATACGAAATGCTAAGTTTTGATGGTTGATTAAAACCTAACTGACCATAAGAATAAATGAATCTATTGAAATCATATATAGTATAAAAAAAAATAGAAAATTAAAACAATGATCATCGCTATTTTTCATATATGTATAAAAAAAATATATTAAAACGATTTTATATGAAATATTATTGAGATATTTTCACTACTTGATGGAAAGATCACGATTCGATACTTCAAACTTTCTAAGATTGTTTAGTTTTCTTCGCAAATTCGAGTCTTAATCTTATTTTAACACATCATCGCTTTTGAATCATAATAACTATTATTTTTACATTTTTGATCACTTTATTTATTGTCAATATCAGAAGTAGGATGTTAGTCTTATGTTTTAATGGAAAATCAAAGATTGAAACGATTTAGAAAAATATATTATAATATAATTTACTCGAATGTTTTTACTTTAGTAGAATATTTAGAAATCATGTTAATTGTTATTACGATGGCTTTCCCAAGTTTACTTTTCTTTTAATTTCTATTCAATATAAACATTTTAGATATCTCATAATTAAAAAGCTTAAAACTACTAACTTGTTTGAATCAATCATTTTGTTTTTTTCTTATATACCAACTAAAATAAAAACAATATTTAAACTTCATCTTTTTCAAGACAATATATTTTAATATATTTAATGATACCGGAAATTTCTTTTAACATAACATTATTATCTGACGCTCCCTAACAACCCATTGTACACTTTTTTTGCACTTTATAATATACTTTTCACATATTACGCGATAAGATGCTATCAGAAGATGATATGAACTACAATATAACATAAATACATTGAAGATAAGTATGGAAACTCTTTTTTTGTTGTGTCGTGTTACTCCATCGCGAGATTTTCTATATAGTATAGAATACAAGAAAATGACCGCACACATTATTAAATTTATATGGTTATAACAAGAATATCTGCTAAATAGGACATAAATTCCATATATTGGTCTCTTTTATAACATCTTTTTAAATATAAAAAAGATGCTTTCTTTTTTATATCGAAGAAATTGTATTCTATTAAAAGCGGCATTGAGAGTGGCAAAGTTGCTCGTTTAAGTTTATGTAGTTCGTCGCCTGGCTCGTACAAGTCTTTTGTTTTATATTACATAACTTCATGGCTATTATATTATATCGCGGAATAATATTCCTATTTTATAGTTTTCAACCCTTTTTATGTTCGAAACAAAAAAATCGACCTGTTCGAAGATGATCATATATGAACATAATCATAATACATAAGTGAAAAAAATCAATGTGAAAACATGAGAAATTTATATAAGAAATTTAGTATAGTGGCTATTTTCTTATTTATAGTTGAAGAAACATACATTGTACGAGATTACATTCATAAATTATGTTTCATTGATTTTCATTTTTGTAGCTTCCAGGTTTAGATGAAGGTAAGTAATTCAATCTAAATAAAAATTTATTTGAAGCTTATGGACTATGATGGAATAGAATTTCAATAAAATAAAATACAATTGAATTATGTATGTTATATTAAATTATTCCATAAATATCATTTATTCAAATTTTAATTTTTTGTTTTGTAATGTTAACGTTGAAAGTGATCAAGTCTGCAGAAGAAAATACCATATTCAGCCAAAATTTGACTAGATGAGACATTTCTAGAATTTCTTAGGGATTCTGGAAACTCGAGTCCCAAATTTTGAAAACTCGTCGAGTCCGAGTCAAGTCCGGATCTAAATCTAAACTCAAATCAATTAACGAAAACGTTTAATATTTTGGAGTTCAATAACGATTCTCATAGCTGAAGTTCTTGTAATAAAACAAATTACTAAAATTTGTTAAAATTAGAATTATTTATTATATTACAAGATTTTCAACTGAAATTTGTTGTCGTGCCAACAAATTAAAAAGAAAATGTACTCAAATTTATTTATTCTCAAAAATCAAACTTTAAAACTACATATAACTATTTGAACATTTATTTGATTCAATTTAATTGCTTTTTTTGTCTTAAGGTAGAAATATTCGAGAAATACTAACGAATTAAGAGGCTTGTCAGCAAGTCTCGATCTGATTGTAGTACACTGCCACTTCATTAGAAGTTAAAGTTGGTTTTATGGAGGAAAGTGCATTGTACAGGTCATAAAGATTAATTGTCCCTTTTCTAGTATTGCTGAAAAGCAAAAATTCTTGCTTAAGTTTGCTATAAATCTCGGACTCGGACATCTTTTATTACAGTTCATCATATCAGATAACTTGAATACAGAAATTTGTACTGTTCAAAATGTTTCGCAAGGACTTGTCATATATTCGTTAACTTAAAAAGCCTAAATCTAACTTTGAGAGCTAAAACATATCATAGTTTATATTGCAGTTTCATATCACTGTCGAATTAGGCAAAATTCACATACGATACGTGCTCGCGATACTTTCCAGGTCGCTTGGACTCGTCTAATTACGACTTCAAACCATCGATCAATTTGGTATAATTTACAACAATGTGGATGCCGTTAAACTTCTTGAATTAGAAGATAATTTATAAATATATTTATTTTCTACAATTTTGAATGGTTTCGACTAGAAAGAGTGAACATATTTCAAAATCAAATTAAAAGCAATATTCAAGTATTTGAATATACAATTAATATTATTCAAATCGATTTACGTCGTTTAAAGTGTTATTATTGAACATTTAACATGTTCTTATGTTAAAATAATTACAAAATGATTGTAAATTTTCAAATATCCAATAACTTGTAAACTTTTAAATTGCAATTTATAACAAAATTAATTACATTTAAAACAAAATAAAACACTTTATTTAATTGTTTTAATTTGTCGTTTGTCAAAACAAACTCAAATTGCATGTTATGAAAAATTAAAAGATATATTTTCCAGTATAACTTAAGGTAGATACTCTACGCATATATATTATAATGTAAGTCTCAAATAAAAGGTGTAAATTGATTGTACTATAGTATATAGTAAATAGTAGTATAGTAGTATATAGTAAAATCAAAAATTGACAAAATACCCAATCAATAAGAATAAATACGATGTCAAATCGAAAATGTCCAAATGACAAAATAATAAAGTTTGTTTAAAAAAAAACCTTTGAAATTGTTTTTGATTTGCATATAAAACATGAATTTTAATTCAAAACCCTATTATTTTTTTTCTTTCTGCAATTCAATATATCTACTAAAAAGAATTTAATCGCGCAAATCGAAATAAATGTGAAATATATTCAATTTTTTAGTTGAGATATTTCAAATCGCAAAATTGGCAGATTTTAATTTAAAAATACGCCTCAGGATTTATTGATTACTTTATTATCATTTATTATATTGAACAATATAAAAAAAAATAGATTTTCATTTGTTTTCTTAATGAAAATGCCAGTAACCGGATCACAATCCATAATAGAATTCATATAGGTATAGTATAATATAGTAACATAAGCAACACTTTCGCTATATTTACATATGTGTAAATATAGTTCATATGAGTCAATCAATGTAGGAATTTCGAGTCTGCTACGGCATTTCCTCCTACTTCTTCTAATATATTCAATAAGCAATTTGAACAATGATTTTCTAATCTCCATTCGATCCAATGACAGAGTTCTTCAATTATCGAAATAATTTCAAGTCACCGGATTATTTGTTATTCGATGCACGTGCTCCATAGTAATGGGTATTCCAATAAGAGTACCGAATTTAAATAACGTAGATTGGCAGCTTAATATAGACATATAGCGATCATTGGATCATACCCATGTAGAACCTAAAATACGCGAGAAATAACCATACCTCCATACACGCGAATTTTTGGAATTCCTGTCCCAAAAAAAGCATATTTTTGAAAAGAGATAATGACATTTATTTCGTAATTAAATTCCCCGTTGAATAAAGTATGGACCATATCTGTAGGACCCAGATTACGCACACTTTATTCAAAGCGAATTAAATCTGGTACTCTTATTGATTATTGATTATTAATCTCAATTTTAATACATAAATTACTACAAGTACTTAATTAAAAATTTATATTTTTTAAAAACTCTAAACTATTAAATAGATCCTTTCGCTTCCTTTAAAAAAAATAACTTTGAAATATCAAAAACACAATTTCAAAGTAACAAATCTATATTTTTACATTGTGTCAAAAGAATCTATCCGTATATCATTTGAGGTCAATGAAGTTGGCATAGTTGATTATAGACTACAAATCTCCTCTGGTGGTGGTATATATCACATGAAGCTTGAAGCATATAATACTCTCAGGGAGCTGATCATGATGTACACACATAAAGTATACAATTCCTATAATTTTTTTTTACTATGGTAGTTATTTTGATTTTATTTTTCCATATCTCTCTACATTGGCCACATATATAGTTATTCTATATCCCAATAAGACGTGATCGGTTATTTATGAATTTCTAATATTATATAAATTTGCGCACACGATCAAAAGAAATAAATATCTCATGAAGTCATACAATTTTTATCATCTCTAAACATAATTTTCAAATAAACATTTCTATAAGTAATATTTGAAAAGAAAGGATTGAGGACCACACAGGTTATGAAATTATATATATTTATTTGCATGAACATTTTAATATCATATCAATGTTATCCAAAAGAGATTTATTTTGAAAATATCTTATAAAGAAAAATGTCTCATTTGTTTTAATCGGATAGTACAGATTAGAAAAATCATTAGTAGTTTGATAGTTTAAAAGTATAAATCAGTGGGTACTTCAAATATCAGCCAGTATAATTGGTGCACAGATCCACAATGGACATTTTTGGTGATCCTGTAAAACAAAACTGGTTAGGTTTTTGAAGAAAATGTTCCAAAATTCTTTGAAATTTATTTTAATATTCAAATTATGAATTGTATAAAATAGATGCTACCACTTGCTTGTAATGAATCTGACTTTTTTTAAATGTATAAAAGTGATGATCCAGTATTAAATGCTCAGAGAATTTTGTCCCAAATACAACTATCCTCCATTTTATTCCAGTTTGTTATCAGTAATACATCAGGCAAGGTTTTCTCAGCATCAGCATATCTAAATTAATCTACTTTTCACACAGGATAAACGTACATATCTATTTACTTTACACTATTGGGCACACATCTTAAATATATACGTAACCAGTCTGAACTCGCTACGCTAATCACCTGATCTGATCTGTTATCTTTCTTGCAATATACTGATTCGAAGAAGTATGATCTCACTGATTTTCTTACTGTTATTAACAATTTCAACCAATTACAGAAATTTATTTCTATACTAATATTTTAATCCGCATTTCATGAAAATAAATACAATTAATGTTCATAATTCTAATTTAATTTCTTGGCACCTTAACCATACCTAAAATTTTATAAAACTGTCTCAAATTTATAATTCATGTCTATACCCAGATTATGAAGTCATATTTCTTGTCGACCGTGGTCACCATTGAACAAAGTGCAACCAATAGTTGGAAACATTGTACAGATGTAAAAGATATAAAAGCTTCGAATGATCAACAGCCCATAAAATCAATTATATATTATGATCTTGAATTATATAAAAAAAAAAACCTGCAATATAAGAATCACCACCATTCCCTAGTCTAGTATGAGAACTGTTAACGTTCAAAGGTCTATGAAAAATAAATAGATTTTATATTTATTAAAAGTCATAAAGAAAAATATGAACAAATTTTATAAATCTTAAATTATTATCAAGAATATGGAAATTTGTAATTTCATGCAAAAAAAATTTTCTTAGAAGATATAAGAAAATTTATTAAAGAAAATTTCTCTTTGTAATATTAATATCTCTTCGTCTTTCAGGTTTTCTTTTATTTTATTTTATTGTTTTTTTAAGAAAAAGAAAATAACTAAAAGTTTAACTTTATTATCCAAAAAGAATTCCATTTAAATTTATCAAAAATGGTTTTAAGTTACTTCTATTCGAGAATAAAGAATTCTTTCTTCTTTTCAATAAGATTTTATCATATTTATTAAAAGGAACACCGCCAGAGTCGGATTTAGAGTATTTTAGACTTTATATATATGTTGCAGATGCTAAACCAAATTTAGATAATTAAAAAAGTTTTAACTGGAATCCGTTAATAGCATGAAAATCTAAAAATCCCAATTAATGAGACATCAAAGTATCTTATAGTAACTTTTGTGTCTATCGATAGATAAATAAAATAAATAAATCTACTTAAAGAAAGCTATTACTATAATATACTTACCCCACGACTCCATTGGACTTATTTCAAGACATATTTTCAGTCGGACTGACAAAAAAGTCCAAATTTCAGAGTCTCCACAAAACTTTTTTTCAGTCCGACTGAAAATAATTCTTGAAATAAGTCGGGTGGAGGCAGGTGAAGTCGCGTGGAGTCGGGTGGTAAAAGAAGCTATTGCTATACTATACTAACAAGATTCATTGAAACCATATTGAATACAATCGATTAGACCTACACCAGCTTTCCATACCCAACTTAAGTTCGTAATACATGGAAAACAGTGGCATATCATTAATTTAAGTTCTGGGATTATCTAGAATTTCAATTTGAATCTCATTTTTAAAGATCGTTTAGTCCCTTTCTGATGATCTTGACGATATGAATGCATCCCTGGTAAAGGAAACATTATCATATAAATACATAGAATTGTTGTGTAATGAAAAATGTAATTGCATGTCATTGAGATGAAGATGATAATATTTAAGGAAAAAAACAAAAACTCATTATTAAAATATACTATTTGGAAATGCTTGTTACGATTTTATCAGTAATATTAATAACGAATTTGTTACTAAAAGAACTTCTTTAATTGAAATTTAATCACCCGTGAAAACTTATGTTACTTAACATGATGTTTTCCGAAAAACAGGAACTGATAATATTTTATTTCATAATTTTAACGAAATATAATCTTTTAATAAGAATTTAATAAGAAAATATTGGTAAATTTTATTTAACATTGTAAAATATGTTTCGAAGAAAATTAACATGTAATTTTAAACCATATTAATTGAAAGAAACTGTTTAATTAAAAGAAGTAAAACTACAATTTAGAATCAACATTTGAACTGCTATACCTGTGAAACGTATTAAAACTTGTCTAAAAACTTGAACAAATTATTACAAACGTCGACAGCGGGATAAGATCAACTATTCCAATTTAATCCTTCATAAGATGTGTACATGTCTTTTAAGTTAATAACCCTTATAAAAAATATCCTATTCTACCTTTGAAAACACTATCTTTAAAAGTCATCAGAAGACACGGAACCCTAGATTTACAAAGTCCGAGCTACAGCCTTTCAGGAATTCATTCTCATGACAAAATTAACAAATTCCTGAGATCTTCATGCTAATGTAATAAAATATAGTTATAAATAGTTATAGATTTTTCTAGTAGGTTTATTTTTCAATTTCTTACTTTCTAGAATTTATATTAAACAAATTTTTTAACCATTTCTAAAGTTTTGAACTCAAAAAATCTTGGTTTTCTTGGTTTTCTTAAATAATTGAATTACCATATTCGAAAAGGGCTCATGTCGGCTTTTTAAAATTTTCCAGGAGACACAAAAAACTGAATTTCTGCCAAAATGTATGGAAGGTCTCATCTCAGAAAGACATGCATTTTTTTCCGCTTTAGAAAACAGATATGAGTCCATTTTGCTCATGGAACAATGCGTCTATACGTGAAGATAAAAAAAACGGTGAAAAAGTACATTTTGAAAAAAACTGACACGAGCCCTTTTCGAATTTGATAATTCGATTAGACATAATTAAGCACCATTAAATTTTGCATTTTCTTTGATAATATAAAATAACTAAATATTAATGTTTAAACTATATCAGTTCACCGTTAATTACTTAATTCTGTAAGCTAGGCATATTATAAGCCAGCACAATCCACACTTATCAATAGTAATAAACTTAATGTTTCCTGTAAATTTATGTATTCTACAAAGCCTCAATAAAAATAATCTAAAATAATCTAGATTAGACTTAATTCATTTATATTAATCATTTTATATGCTCTAATTAACATAGTCCAATGAAAATAAAGTTCTCTAATAAGGGAATTATATTTTCCATATTTCAACTTAATTGCGGGAGCTATTTGCTATCGATCGTTTTATTTTTAGTCACTTAGGATTCTTGTTTAAAACGAATTAAGAGCAGGAGTGGAATCGTGTAATTCGATTGATAGTAAATCGTATCAAACCATTGTAAATTCCTATGCTTTTTCGATACGATTTGATCGAAATCAAGTTACACGATTCCATCCCTGTATTTGGTTTATCGATTCGATTGATCGAATCGTTAAAAAGTCTTTAAAGTCTTTGTCTTTGATAATAGAAAGTTGGTATTTGACAACATCGAAACGAGAAACCCAACATATAGGCCCAGTACCCTTCTACCTTTGAAGAAAATATTGGAAAAATTTCTTTTATATATTAAAACATAAAATAAAATAGAAAATTGTTTATTTCTTCATCTCGAAATTAAAAACAACAACGCAAAGTATAAAAACAAAAATAACACAAAAATCTAAAAAAAGTTCATAAATTTAATTATTTTGTTGATTTTTAATAAAAACATTTGTATTTTGGACGAATTTTCCATTGAACACTATGTGAACCGTCATGAATTCGTTATAAGAAAGATTTGGTAATAACTGAAATTAAACAAAATTTTCTTTAATTGTAATTTAAAATTTTAAAAACATTTTCTATTATATACTTTTGGTGTTATAAAAAAATATTGTGATTTTCCACTTTTCGCAACTTCATTGACAAGCATTTCGAATATTTTTCGTTCATTTCTTGGATCCATTCCTTGATTTATTTCATCAACACATCTAAAAACAATTTAAGAAATAAGTCTTCATAAAAATTTCAAATTTTCTCAATTTTATATACCTGAACGGAACATTTGTAATATGTTGTAATGATAATGAATAAACAGCAATTGCAACAGCCCTTTCACCACCAGATTGTGTAAATTTATCGAGAGCTTGTAATTTCGACTCATTTCTATATTGAACCAAAATTTTAATACCATAATCATTATAATCACGCTGAAAAGAAATAGAATAAGTTTTATATATATTTTACTTTTTAAAATATTAAACCTCATGATTTCGGATTAATTGTACTTCACCAGCATAACCCATTGATGCCATAAATCTTGAGAAATTTGTATTTATTATTTCTATAATTTCTATGATTTTTGGATACCAAATATTATGAAGTTCTGTCATATTCGTTTCTAATTGACTATCTTCTCTTGTGACTTCTTTAATTTCTTCTTTTAATGATTCAATCTTTTTTTGTCTCTGTTCATAATCTTCAAAAATCTAAAAAGAAGAATTATTTTAAAAATATTAATAATTCTTTTGAGTTTAATTAAAATCTTTACATTTTCATTTTCTGCTCCCATACAATCAATTCTTGATTGTAAATCATTTAATAGATCTTGTAATTCGATAATATCATTTGGTAACTTATTAAAATGAGATTTATATGGAAATGTTGGATCTGATTGTTTTTTACCGTCACATAATTCCATTGCATGACTTTCTTTTGATTGTAATTTTTCATCATATTGTCTTTCTTTACTCAAAATTGTATCAACAAGATTCTAAAAAAAAATCAATAATTTTAAATCATATTTAAATATTAATATATATATTTTTTTGGGGAAATATCTATTGAAATATGAAAATGCAATTGCAATTTAAAACCGGAAAGTTATATATTACTAATGTGAGGCCATAATAGTATAAAACCCACCCAACTTTGTTAAGACGAAATATCGAATAAGATTACTATCTGATTATAACCCAATTTCATACCAAATTTGAATAGTAAAACATTCTAGAGTTATCGTACATTCAAATAAGTTTGGCATTTCCGAAGAAAATTTAACCAATTGTAATACCATCCCCTTTTGCGTTCTAAGTTTGATTTCATGCTGACGGTTAAAAGACAAACTTCGTTTCGATATTGACTAGATCCGGTAAGATTCCTATCAGTTCTTTGCTTTAGTCTAGGATATGTATGCACCAAATTTTGTTTTGAATTGGCAATGTAGTTCTAAAAGCTAAAAGTATTACAGTCTACATTTGAACTAAACTTGAAAAGAATTGTGTAAGGCCTGCTCGAGTAATCGTGTTTATAAAAAAAAAAAAAAAAACATATAGTAACTGAAAATCGGCCTATAGCCGATGTTTTGATGCCCTATGGTAGAAATGGGACAGAGAAACTGTCAAAACTAACATTATATCAAGGTTTTTTCTTCATAACTTTGTTTCTTCTTTTTAAAATTTCTTCTAATTTGCAGGTAGCCCAGACCCCGATAGCATAAGTCTAATCTACAAATTTTATTCAAATCAGTGTATTAGTTTTTAAAGCACATCAAATAAACTTTATAAACAGGCTTCTTTTCTCCTAGAATTATTTCTTTCTCCACTATTCTTGGACCAATTTGACTGAAATTTAACACGGTATTGTCTATTTGTATAGTTAAGCTATATAATTAATTTAAACAAAATTGGTTATAAAATTTTCCAATTAAATCCTAAAAACAAAAAAATGACAAAACTTTCTGGTCACCTTAGTTTTCCCTTAATAACTTTGCTCCTCTTGGATTGATTTTGCTGAAATGCAATACCAAACCAAGTTAAGGAACTTACATTGTAAATTTCATCAAAAACGGATGACGCATTTTTGAGTTATCTTGTATACGGACGGACAGACATACATAAATCGATATAACAACCATACCCTTAATATCTTTCTACGACGATTATTTCAATGTGTTACAAATGGAGTGACAAAACTAATATACCCTCTAGCAGTACCTACCATAGGGCATAAAAAGACACCACAGATATAGACATCTTGGCAAAATATTCGGAAATTCGAATTCCGGAGAACTTATAAGATGTAGTTTCGTTGAAAACCGACAGTTGAATTTTTGCACGATTACAATTTCAATTACAACTTTATTAAAAGGTCTAAGAAAGTAATAATGGACTTACAATAAGGAAACTTTATATAAGCAAACATCCCCCACAATATTCCAATATAGATATTTTCAAAAAAGTAAAAAAAATATTCATACTCTTGTATTATTTCGGGCATCTCGAGCATCAATAATTTCATTTTGTATATCATTATTTTCCATTTTACAAATATTTAATTTTGTATAATTATATTCATGAGTTTCAACAGATTTTTGATATTTTTGAGTGAATTTAACTATTTTCTGTTGTATTTCTAAAATTTTGTATATAACTTCATTTGTGAATTCTTTAAATTTACGTTCCTCTTCTTTCGGATCTGAAATTCAAATTTGTTTCTTAAATATTTTTCAATTTCCAATAAGTTTTTATTTACCAAAAAAATTTCTTTTAATATATTCAACTTTTCGTTTCTGGATCTGTAAGTGATCTTTACACTGTTGTACTTTTACACGTTTCATTTCGAATTCTTTACGTTCAGAGTTTAAATTATTTTTCTTTTCTTCTAAAATTGTTATTTCATTTTCAATTGTTGTACGTTTATTTTTAAGTGTATCCGATTTTTTTGTAATTTCATATAATCTAAAAAAAATTTGAATCATTAAAATGGAAGAAAAAAAATATTAACACGTTCGCGGACAGTAAAAAGCTCATCTCATTTGGCATCACAGTGAAAATGAATATGGCATTTCACGTCCGCAAACGTGTTAAGAAAATAATAATTATTAAATTACTGTGCTTTCAATTCATTTAATTTATTTTGTGCAACGCTCAAACAAAGCCATTGTCTTGCAAATATTTCTGTTCTCATCGTTGAGGTTTTTTGGGTATATTTTGATTTAGATACGGAAAATTTATGATTAGCTAAAAAAGAAATAAAACATTATTTACTACTCGATAGCATCAATAATTTCTTTTAAATATTTACTGGTATAAAATGATCGTAAATGAGGTGGTAAATTATCAGTATGACGATTAACTTCTTCAGTACCAATTAAAATTAAATGAATAGAATTAGCACGACATAAATAATTCAATATTGGTGCTGGTCCTTCGACCATATCTAATAAATATGAATAAAATCCGTATTGTCTAAAATGTTAAGAAAATTTAATATTTGTATTCATATTATATATCAAAGAAAAACCTTAAACTTTGAATAGAATCTTTTGCTTTAAATCTACATTCGGTTGCCTCGTCTGAATATAAAACGTTTACTTGCAAATTTTCTTCATTACATAGTTTTCGTACTAACAGGGACATATCAGCTTTATTGACACATGTAAAAGCAAGTAAATCTCGTAAATTTACAGAATTTTCAATGTATTTAGCATTTTTTGGATCTTTAACATTAAGCTAAATAAAGAAAATAATGAATAAATAAGTATTTAGAAATTATTAGAATGATTTTATAAAATTACCTCTAAAAGCATTGGTTCATAAACTGTTGATTCAAATATATGCTGATTTTGTCGAAGCCACATTACTGCTTTATATGTTTGAAAAAATTTCTCTTTTAACATCTAAAATAATACAAAAAATTATAAATTTTCAGATTTTAGCTGTTTTATTTTTATGCCCTATGGCCAGAGGGTATATTAGTTTTGTGACTACATTTGTAACACATCGAAATAATCATAGTAGAAAGGTTTCAAGGGTATGGTTGCGTAGGGAATCAAAAGTTATATCGATTTCTGCATGTCCGTCCGTCCGTATACAAGATAACTCCAAAACGCGTTATCCGATTTTGATGAAATTTACAATCTAAATTGGTTATTGCTTAACTTGGTTTGGGATTGCATTCCAATAAAATCGACCGAAGGAGAGCGAAGTTATTAAATAAAAACCAGGGTGACCAGAAAGTTTTATCGTTTTTTTTTGCTTATGGTTTATCGGAATTGATTTGAAAATTTATGGAGCAATTTTGTTTCAATTATTTGCATCGGTTGACTACAAAAATAGACGATACCATAATAAATTTCATTGAATTCGGCACAAGAATAGTGGAGAAAAAAATAGTCGTCGGTGAAAATAAGCCTGTTCGGCGATATATTGTAAAAACTTATATACCGATTTCAAAAAAAATTGCAAAAAGTGTTTATGCTATTAGGCACCAGCCTACCTGTGAATTTGAGCGAATTTGAAAAAGCCAAAACGGAGTTATAGAGGAAAAAACTTTATATATTACTAGGCCTAATGTTTCTCCTCCAGAGTTAATTCATTGAACTATAGATTCGTTAACTACGAGTCCCATTTCTACCATAGGGCATTAAACATTACTACATATTTTATATTTACATTTAATCGTCTTTCTGGAACATTTTCGATAGAACTAATTCGTTGTTTTAATAGTACTAATTCTGGTTGAAAATGATCTTCTAAATCACGATTAATATAACGATGTTGTCCAAGTAATTCTTCTATTTTTAATTTGCACTCATTAATTTGTTCAGTATGAAATTTTGTTTTATTTTTATATTCTTCTTCTGTAATTAAAAATGGATGAATAAACTTTTTGTAAAATAATTTGTCTTTGTTTTTCTAAACAACCTGGTCCAACAGCTTGAAGAGCAGTTTTTAAATTTTCTAACATTTCTTGGAATACACGATTTGCATTTACCAATTCAGCGGTTCTTACAGCTTCTTCGGCTTTTTTGCTCTTGAAAAATATAAAAAAAACACTTTAAATATATTTTTGTTTAATGATTTTCTCTAAAAATTACTTCAAATTCTGATTCAGCATCACGTATAGACTTTTCTAAAGTTTCAAACGTTGAATCAAGTTTATTTAAACTATCCGAAAGTTGTTGACTTTTTTGTGTCTGAAAATTTAAAATCATAAATTACTTAATTTATAATAAAAAAAAGAATAGTAAATTACTTCGATTTTAATAATCTTCTCTAAATTTGCAGTAAATTCGATAATTGCTGATGCTTTTCGTTCGATTTCTTGGAAAGCCTTATTATCACGTTCATAAAATTGCTTTGCTTGTTTCAATTCATGACGAATTTCAATTAATCTTTGATTAATATCATTGTATTCTAACCAGGCTTTCTTTTTAATACAGATCTCAATTTTTCGCATGAATTTTCGACGAACATTCATTTTATCGATGATTACTTTAAGCCTAAAAGAAAATTTATGAAATAAATAATTACAATTTTCTTGAAATTATCTTACTCGGCATTTCTTTGTTCAGCCTCTTTAAGTTTTCGTAAATTATCAGCAATAATTGTTTTCGAATTTAATTGAAATTTTCGGAATTCTTTTAGTTTATTCAATTGATCAATCATTTCTTGACTACAAACCGAATCTTGTGTGCTGTTAAGTAAATCTTGTGAATTCATATTTGCAAAATCCTTTAAGAAACAACAAAAAGAACATATTTTTATATATTTTAAGATTTGAATTAGAATTTATCATACTTGAACTCGGTCCTGAGGTAAAAATTGACATAAATTATTAATTTGAATATTGTATTGTAGAACTTTTTTAAGAAAATCTTTTTGAGATATTCCAACACCATCAATCTGAGGGCGGAAAAAAAGCCGGTATAAAATGAATGGATTATAAATTCGTTTAAAAAAATCAAAATTCAAATTATCTCGAAACTTACTTGAAATTTTGATTTGCCAGTTAAATCAAAAGTTCTTTCAAAGGCGACCGTTGTTCCTAAACGATTTTTAATTATTTTTACTTGAATATATGCACTTTGTTTTCCATTTTTTATATATTCTTGAATATTTGAAGATCTCGATAATACTTTTGGATTGCCTCCCATTCCCAGAACAATAGCTGCAACCAATGTTGATTTTCCCGTCCCATTTGGACCAATTATAACATTTAAATATTCTCCAGGATAACAAATTACATCATCATAGGTTCTGCAAAACAATAAAAAAAAAGATTCTCCAATAATTGTGAAATAAAATTTTTTCAAAAATTCATTTCAACTAACACGAAATTTTTACATGAAACTGAATATATTTTTCCAACAATCGCCTCTCCACTAATACTAGGTGCCATTTTATTATTTAAATCAAATTAAATATATATATATAAATAAAATTCGGGCTTTTTTTTAAATGTTAAAATTTATTTCCGCGCCGAAACATTTGAACTTCACCAGTAAATTAAACATAAACAAAAGCCAATGACACTTGTTGAACTAGAACGTAAATGTACTAGATCAGTTGTCAAAATATTTTGTTTATCTTTTTGTTTTGAAGAAGAATTATTAAATAATGATATAAAATATAAATTAATTAATTTAAAATTTTAATTTAATATTTGTTTTAAATTTGAAATATTATTTAAAATTTAATTTAATTTATTATAATAAATTAATATTATATCAATTTAACCTATTTCGACATATAGATGGCACTGTTGTACGATGCCAATTTTGTTTCATTTTTCAATTTACTTTAACTTTAAACTGTAGCCTCTCCTCTCTAGATGGCGTCGCGTGTATAAATTTGAATTTGTTTGGAATAATATTTTGGTTTAAATTACGGACACATAGGGTGAAATACCCAATTTCAGTACTTTGTTAGTTTTGTGTGCATTTATTAAGATTTCTAAAAGGATAACAATTTTGCTGAAAATTTTAGATCCTTTAATTTGTTTGAGTAGTGTACGTATAGAATCAACATTAGATTTTCAAATTTCATGCATGAAGTTTCCATGGAAACCTGGCCTAAATTGGAGTTCCAAAATTCGAAAATATCCTTTAAATATGTTATATAAAAAGTGTAAAAGCCAGAAATATAATAACCGTGCTGCTGATATGCAATTTCAAGTACAAATTTCCTTTCGTACTGAAACTCTAATCTAACTCTAATCGCCCTAATGTTTTTCTTGACCTTAATTGAATTTACTAAACAATTTAAAATATCACGAATTTAACTAAAAAAACAAACTGTTTTATTATAAATCATTTCTTAAAGATTTTATCAATAAAATTGTATTTGAAAATACAATTTTTTATTACAAGAAAAATGATTGAATTTACATAGAAATTAAAAAAATACAGTATTTTAGAGTTGAAATGCCAAAGTGGAAGCTTTTTATACATTATTGACATTAAAAATTATGAATTTTTATAAATTAGATATGAATTTATATTTATTGTTGGCATAAAGATTTATTTTTAATCATATTACAAGATAGAGAGCGTGTTGTTAGGAAAGACCCTGGTTAAAAGAGAATATGGGTATTCACGCTTCGTTTTGTGTGTTCTTGTATCGTTGTAAAACTGCTAAAGTGTGAAAAAATCGTATTGAGCAAGATACAAAAGATACAGTTCCGCTACGATACAAGACTTCATAAAACGAAGCGTGAATACCCACCATGTCCTTTTTAGTTGAATCAGAATACATTGCGTGGTGGAATTAGTTCTATTATTTATTTCGAGATGGCGTTAGTCATTTTAAAATCAAAAATCCTCCATCCTTGTACAAAAATGAACATTGGCTTGGATAGTTTACACCCGACTTTAAAAATTTTTCCAACATCGTCCAATATTGAGCACTATTGACGGAAACTGCAACACCGTCTTCATTTTCAAAGAAATATGTGCCAATAAAAATAAGTACACCGCACCAAACGTGTACTGTTTGGGTGTAATTATCGTTGATATACTACTCTTGGATTCTCCGTAGCCCATATCTTGCAGTTCTGTTTGTTTACGAAGCCATTTAGTTGGAAATGGACTTACTTCATCGCTCTTTATCAAATTCTGAATAAAATCTAGTTTTTCTTCTGCTTTTTTCCGGAAATAAAGTTCTATGATTTTTATTCGTTGTTAGATTGTGTATTGTTTCATTTCAAATTCCCCAAGCCTTACAAAATTCTGAAATAAAATGAGAAAAAAAAATAAAATAAAAATTATAAATAATTCAAACCACAACGTTGCGATACCCTGTACATCCACATTGTTCTACCTAAAAGCTAATGAATGAACTGTTACCTTTCTGTAGAAATTCATGGTTAGAAGATCTTCATCAGAAGGATTAAAAAGCCAAACCGCGGATGCTTAACGGAGATTAAAGGACTAGAGTGATTTTCCATTGTCATGAATCTATTGTTTTTTAACCTTAATTAAATATGACTACTCACATAAAAATTTATTAGGAAATCATTTACCTCCAAAATTCGGTGAAATTTACATTTCCTATTTGAGATCATATACTTAAAGAAATTTGCTTAAAAGATTAAAAGGCAAGGATTTTGTTCAACATAATAATATAAACGTTCGTCCACACATTTCAAAATCTAGACCTGATGTTGTAAAACCAGTCAAGGAAAGGTAGAAACCACTTGAATGGGATGTTTTCATTCCATGCTATATTTATCAGACTTTAGGTCATCACTTGCGTTTCGTTCGAACAAGACTTCCAAACTTTTGAAGGAATCGAAAACTGACTCGATTAATGGATCGCTTCAAAACAAGAGCAATATGTCGAATAGAAGGGAAAAGGATCTGGCAAATGATGGACAATACTTTGAATAAAATATAATGTAAAACGTTATCATATCAAATTTGTCTGACACACGCGAATTAGCTCCAAACAGGCTTTTGAACCAGTATTTCTTATAATAACGTATGTTCCGATCAGGTTAATGTCATATAAAAAACAAAATCGATAATAGTATGAGCAAATCGTCCAGGAAATGATATAACTTGTTAAAAATAATAATAAAAAAAAACTTAATTATAGTTGAAAGAATTTAAAATAATGACCAAACCCTACGCACATTTTTTTGATAACAATTAAAAAAATATGTTGAAATTTTGTATCTAATTAAAAATCTATGTTTTAAAACTTGATTTAATAATAGATATTTTAAAAATAAATCGCTATTTCATAATTTCCAGCCTGTTTTACAAGAAAAAACATGTATTTTTTATGTTTAAAAGAAAATATTTACTACTTACGTTTAGTAAAATTACTGGCATAGGTTCTGTTCCTTGTATATGGTATGTCTATTTTGTATTGATTCTGCTGGATAGGCCAAAAGCGCATCATGTTGTTGATGGCGACCAAAAAAAAGGAATTCATCAATTTAATCGACGTTTATCGAGACGAGAAATTGCTCAGAATCTTAAAATATCGAAATGGATCAAATCATCAAATAGAAACGTATAGGATTGTTGAATCACAAAATTGATGTATGTATTTCATCCGATCGTGGTGCAACTAACACATATACGTACAAGTTTGGTCACTCATTTGTAATAATTTAAAAGCCTTCGCTGGGTACGTTCGCTGTATTTACTGTGTGGTCCTTTCAGACAACCATTTGTTTCGGTCCTTACAGAACTCCTTTAATGATGTATAGTTGAATATGCCATTCAGTTATGGTCTCCCTACCAAAAAATCCAAATTAACAGATTGGAGTGTGTTCAACGTAGGTTTGTACGATTTGCATTACATAACCTTCCGTGGAAACCCCTTCTACTACCACCATACCTTGATAGATTAAATTTGATATGTTTACAGTCCTTAGAAAGGCGACGCGTAGTAGCGGATGTGGTTTTTGTGAGTCAAACCCTGAATGGTTCTATTTACTTTTTGTTGGAGAAAATGCATCTTAATATTAATACACGGTCTTTAAGGTCCGTGGAAATATTCAAAATTAGTCATCATAAAACTGAGTACGGTAGAAACGAACCGGTTTCCCGAATGCTGAGGTCGATGAATGATAACGCCAAGGAGTTTGATTTTTGCTTGAGCAAAAGGCATTTGAAAGACCTCCTATACCATGACTGTTGTTTACATTAAGCAATGTTAAAAAAAAGAAAAAATTTGAGTTGAGAAAATCCTGTAAAAATGACTGCTCAAATAAAATGTCATGAGCGTTATTTTAGAAAACATTAACATTTTTAAAATAAATTGGGAAAAACTGATTCAGTTCTTTAACTTTTATTTAAACCGAAAATTTCAACTTAATCTTTGGTTTCTTCCACTTCGATTTTCCACGTCAATAAAAGGCTATATAGATATACATAAGTCCTACCGATTTTTATGTAATCACAATTGTAAGTATGAGCGGTAAAGTTTTTTGTATGGGCTTAATGATTCAGGATTTTCTAGAGAAAAATTCGGATACGTTTACGAGTTCTGCACGTGCCGTGTGATCATCATCATCACCGATAAAGATCAATTTATCATAATAAAGGTATTTGGCAGATTTTTTCATAATAAAAATATGTACCAACATATGCCAACTCATTGATCTTAAACTCCTTTCTCTATGATCGGACCGCTTATATGTCGGTACTTCAAGTATGTCTCAACAAACTTAAATATTTTACACGATTCGTACCAAAAATCTTAATTACTGTTTACATTAAAACTAAGAATAAAAGAAATTACTAAAATAATCAGTTCTCTATAATTAGATGATTTCAAGGTAGACACAAATATTAAGTTCACTTTTCATGATATTTTCTAGGTACACGCCAAATTACAAGGTGAAGAAAAAAGTCCAGAAAATCAGTGAAAAATTTTTCCAAAAAAATTCCTATCAAAAAAAAAAAAGACTAATAATATCCAATGAATCTCGAAATATAGGAGTAAAGTTAACTCCTCTGGTTTACTTTGTCTTATTTCCATTCTCTACTTTGGAGCACAAGAAAAAGGGGACCCCAACAAAAAAAAAAAAAAACGACAACATATTTTTAGGGCGGAGTAGCGCACAGAAAGAATTCTGCTAATGCTTCAAGGCAAAAAGTGGGAGTTACTATAATTGTTTAATTACAGGTTTTTTTTATTATTGTTTTTTGTTGCTAGTTACCGACTCGTTTCTTCTTTAAAACAAAAATGTAGAGTTTTTTTTTTGTTAGGTTTCTTTGATTTTTACTTGCAAAATATCCGTTTCTCTTTTTTTTTTTCTTTCAAAATAACATAAAACAACATAAAACAACATAAAATAACATTTTACAGCATGCTTTTCGTGTGCGCATTGCGCAGTGCGCTTAAATTCATGTTGGGCTCTGTAAGTTTATAGTAGAAGAAAATTTCAAAAAGAATTTCTTTGGAACAAAATCTTTACACAGTATGTATTCGGAAAAAAAAAACAAGTAAATACATTTTAAAGGGAAAAAAGAAGAAAAATTACAAAGGAGCGTGCACTGGGTGCATTTTTTATCAGCTTTAGGGCGATCTTATTTTTGTTTGGAATCCCTATTCTTTTTTCTTTTTTTTTGCTGGATGCTTCTCAATTCATCCATTAAACAAGAACCATATAGGTAGGAAGGTGTTCCTTTCATTATACACTTCACTCTTCTATTCCATATACTCTTTGAATGTGGCTAATATAACCCTTAAGGTATTTCTTGTCTTATCTGATGTTCTGCATTTTTATCATATCTTTCTGAAATTCTTTCCATTTATTTCTGCAAAATTTCAAGACATTTTTCTGATGCAAGTCGGTGAATATTTTATGTTTCTTTTTTGTTCACTTTGTTTTCGTTAATTTAGTATAGAATATACTATATACAAGGTGGGCTAAAAGCTGTTGACTTAAAGATTTTTAACAAAGAAAACAATATTCCATCAGGAAAAGGATTTTATTCTATAGTAATTGACACATCATAGATTATAAGTTTTCATCTTCTGGTTTTTTATCATAACAAACCTTAAAAACTGTGTCATAAACTCCCGGATTTTATACATAAAAAGGAGCAATGTAACAATACAAATGAATTTTAATTAAATTTACATACCTAACTCAGACAATGCAGCATTTTGAGGAAAGCACTTCTAGCTTATTGTTCGAGAACATTCAAACATCATGAAAATTGCTACTAATTGAGCACATTTATACGCATACTGAGCCGGTACGATTAAACCACTTCAATCTATGCCTATAACTAAAGGCCGAGCCGATCCGATTTGATCCTTATTGGATTTCATTTTGATATGAATGAAATCAGACCGAACTGGCTTGGTTCACCCATAAACGTGCTGATTGCTTACAACGTCAAAATAAGGTTTACTGTGCCATATGTAAAACAATTTGCCGCTTGAAAGTAGCAAATATGCGGTGACAGCATTTCATAGTCTTATTTTGAAGCTGCACTGTCGCTTTACAGATTTCTACTCCTGACTTAATATTGACTATAGATTGATTATTAATTTACTAATAATTACTAAGTTAAATTTTCTTTTTTGTGTTTGATCCACCCTGTAATTTTGAAATTTGAAATTTAATTAGTGACAGTATATTAACTAAGGCATCTCGGAATTATTTTATAAGAATCTGTGTAAACCCGTAAAAGGAAGAATATAATATGGAAATTTAAAATTTTGCGGATAAATTAGAATATGGTCAATGGGAAGACGTAAAAGACAAAATTTTTAAGTCATCAATAAATTTCATTTTTTCAATTCGTAATTTTGTACAAGGCTCGGAACTTTACGCGCAAAACTTTATTAAGGAGACCGACAAAGAACCATGTCGTTTTGTCCCGAATTTAATATACACTCTTAAGTCATCGGTTCTTAAAGTTTTTTTCTACATTTGGGGTCAGGATCTATAATTTAAGAATCGATGTACTATTTTATATCGGCGACGGCATCGTATAATGAATGTGAAAACTTTTCATGTCCTTTTTTATGTCTTTTAAAATACCCAAAGAAAAATTCTGAAGTTACTAGATAGTTGTGAAAACATAGCTATTACAACTAAAACTCGATTTTTAGCTAATAACTTCTCAATTTTTTTGTGTCATAATTTCCTAATAAAACTGTATTAATTTAACATAATTTAAATTAAAAATAATGAAAACAAATAACGAACAAAAAAGGACATGCATATAATTTTTTTTTCGGGTAAACAATTTATATCCTGTTTATACAAACACGCAATAAACGCATGAAGATATTCAATTATGTTTATTGTTGTCCATGCGTACATTTAATCCTATTAAACATCAAGTGGCCCATACCAACTAAATAGTCCCACCTAATTTATTCCTTATTTCAGATATGTTTCGGTACATTATTTAGTTTCGTTTTTATCCTAAACGGATTATTATTCCTTTGGATGTCTCTTTTACAGTTCATTGTTAAATATTATAATTCTATAGAAACCAAATTGATCATGCATTAAATCTTCAAGATCCTTTCTTTTTTCACTTTCCTCTAAAATATTGCATAATTCAATTCAAACATATGTTCACAATTTTTCCTATAGGATACGATTTTCAGGAACAAAATATCTGTATTTCTATTTTCGCTTTCACGATTATAGATCCTTTAGACTAAATTAATTTATAGACAATATTCTTTTAAATTCCAATACCTTTCGTTTCTGATTCTATTATCATAATTTATGGAAAAAAAGAAAAAATAAAATCAAAAAAAAATTGCTTTATTTTTGAAATCAATAAGTTCGAATTTCTTGAAAATATTTTCTAAAAAAAAAATCAAAGAAAATATATGTTCTTTTTTCACCACAAGTTGAAATCAAGGTAATGCCGAAAAATCAAAAGGATGGAAATGATCAAGAATTCTCCTTAAAGGGATATTTATAAGTTTTGTAAAAAATTATATTTTGGCAAAAAAGTTTTGTTTTTGATTTTGGATCTGTTCTCTTCACGCAAGAATGAAATAAAAGCAATTGAAATTGAAAATCTGCTATCTTAAAAATAAAGGGTATATAAGCAATTTCTTTCTATATAGGGTTGCTTTTAAAGATCATATTCAGGGCGTTTTTATATAATGTTTGTATTCGATTTAAATTTTTGAATAATCCACTGTCAGCCCTTCACAACAGAAAAATAAAAAAAACTGTCATATGTCACTGATGTGGTTGTCATATACCATATTCACAAAGTACTATAGTAAATCCCCATCAAAGACTATCTATTTTAACTCCGCATATTTTTAAATTTAAAAAAATAATTTGAAAAAAAAAATCCTTTAATTGGGGGTGTAATAGCGAAATTAAATGGTCGATTAAATTGAGGGTTTTCTTTGATATCTCGATCAGCCTAATAAATGACACCCCTTCGAGTAGAGTAGTTTTAAAAAACAGTCTATTATTTATATATATAGTTTTGTATCTTATTTGAAAAAAGGGGTTCAATAGGAATATGATCAACAGTCAATTTGTTGAAAGATTTTGGTATCGAGATGGATTTTTGACTTTGAACCCTTTTCGGGTTTAAATTGTATACATTTTAAAATAATTAAAAAATTGTTATACAAAATTTGGACAGATGGGTAATTATCACAAAAACTTACAATTTGTGGTTTTGTTTGATGTGCAATTGAATGTGAAAAAGGATTCCAATGCGTTTTAATTTGTTTTAAGAAAATATTGTCAAATAATCCTTCAAAATAAACTAGAAAAAAGTGTTATGCTAATTTGGTGATTTATGTCTAGGGAAATTCATTAAAAAGCAAGTGTCACTAACGCTCTGGGCATCTTTCACGAAATTTGTACAATAATTGATATATCTTGAAACATTATAATACTATTTGGTTGAAGCAATATATTGATTGATGGAATATATAGATCTCCACTCCACTCTATAATTGATTTTTAAAAGCTCACGCATCTAATGTGCATCTAATGTGCATCTAATGTGCATCTAATGTTATATATACAACTTAAAACCAAAAGATTCATACATTTAAAAGGTGTAAACAAAATATTGTATTATGGTTTTTCGGATATGCTTTGAAAATTTGTGGAGCGATTTTGTTTAAATTATTTACATGCGTTGACTATGTAAATAGACGAAATCATGATAAATTTTAGTGAAATCGGTCTAATGATAGTGGAGAAAGAAATAGTCGTAGGAGAAAATAAGCCTGTTTATATAGTTTTTCCGATGTATTTTAAAAACTAATGTTCCGATTTCAATAAAATTTGCAAAAGGTGTTTATACTATTAGGTCCTAGCCTACCTGTGAATTCCAGGGAAAAATACGAAGCAAAGTTATGGAGAAAAAACTTTGAAATATTAGTAGTTTTGGGATTTCTTTCTCAGAGTTAATTCATTGAACTATATAGATTTATAGATTTGTTAACTATGAGTCCCATTTCTACCATAGGGCATCAAAAAATCGGCTATATGCCTATTTTACTTTACTATATGTTTTCATGATTTTTCTTATAAAATATAAAGAACTATAATTTATTTTCTGGAAATTTATTAAATGTAAAAATAATTGAGATCAATTTTCAAAAAATAAAAATCTTTAAGAAAAGAAACATCACAAGCCCGAGATATGCGCGTGCTTTAAACGTGATCAATATTATTTAAAAGAAAAGAAAAAACCCAGCACGACGGTCATCGGGTCAGAATTAAATGTTTAGACCTTTTCAACTTAAATATTTTACAATACCGCATATCGCAAAGTTTAAATCTTTTGCGCACGTTCAAAGAGATTTTCATTTTCTTATATTGTAATCATCACATCATCAATAAAAAAGGAAACCAAAAAATGGTTTTTTTGGAGTTATTATCTGAAGTAAATACTAAATAAGTTTTATTTATATAAAAATTAAGTACAAAACAATCTCAATTATTATCCTTTTTAAGCCTTTCCCCAAGAAAAATTTCAGAAGTTTTTCGTGTCTTTCTTAAACGTTTTACAATATGTAGTTTTCTTTTCTTATATTAGAATATGAATTTGCTGTTTTTTTTTTTATTTTCCATTTATTATTCTTGTTAACATATACTATTTCATATCAAAACAATATTTTCTTTTATAAAAACATAAAAGAGTTTCGATTTAAATTAGCACCGCGTTGTAAAATTCACCTTAAATGGTTAGAGTTATATATTCTTCAAGAGGACGAACAAAGAAACGTGTTTTCTTCTTTTTTGGTTAAGTTCATATAATTCTGATGAAAACATAATAATATTTAAGATATACGAAAAAGTTGCGGGCGGCCAGAATTGATAGGTCAGATCCATTTGAACTAAAAATTGTTTGAATGTTGATGGTTTTTTTTTTCTTTTTATAACATACCCTTTGATTATTTTACAGTGCATAATCCCTTTTTTTTCCTTATACCTTTCGTATATAAATTCTTTTCTTCGCCAATTTGTCTGTTGTTGGTCTCGCCGCCGTCACAAAACCGCCCGCTCAATATATAAAATTAGGCTCAATCGAAAGAGTTTTGAAAATTTGCGTTTCGTGATATGATTCTCACGATGATAGCAATTTTAGGCACGCAATGCACGAGTTATTTTCTACATATTCCCACATAATAAACATAAATGCAAGTTAAACATATATCGTTGTGTAAAATAAAGAAAGAAAGAAGATATTTAACTTAGAAATATTTAAAAACTTCAAAATACCTAAGAAAAAATATGCATTTTTAAGAAATTTTGGATATTAACTTTGAAGTATAGACTTGTATGTTCAATTTATACAGATGGTACAAATGAGGACACATCCTCGTCTTGGTCTTGATATCATTACCTATACTTACCTATGCTAAAAATCCTAATAATAAAACCATATTTTATTATTTAATTATATAAAAAGACAGCTCATCATCTTTCTAAATCTTTGGAGTTTAATGCATCTATCATACTAGCTATATGTACATAATCTATGAGTGAACACGACCTTCCACATAGTAACTAGAAATTATATCTTAAATTTTGATCAAATTTTAAATGTTAATTGCACTTGGATGATATTTTAAAGAGACTATGTTCTTTTGCAACATATTTGATTCAGAGATTGAACATAAACCAAGCAGAATTGATGACGAAAATTTGATTGAATTAATTTTTCATCATTTGACAAAATCAAATTCCAAAAATTTCACCCTTCGAAAATGGAATTTTCATTTCAAATTTCACTTAATCGATCACTTGAAAAACCACATAGCATAAAAAAGTGGATTCATATCTATTTTTTGAGGATAGCGTTATAAATCAAAAGTGTTAGGGGATTTTTCTAAAAGAAACATTGATTTATGTATATTGTCTCTTGAATTTTAAATCTTAAAGCCATAAGAACAGGTTCCCTTTACAAGCCCAAAATAAAGACAAAAATAATAGAAATTCTAGTTCATTTACAGAAATTAATATTTAAAAGTATTATATTAAATATTATGGATAATAAGCCTGTAGTAGCTTGTAGCTATGATTACGCTATTCAATCTAATATCAGACCTAATACCTGGTATTACAGTCAACTCGATGGATTCGTAAGTTGTACAATATATATTGGATTTTGTAGTACTAAAAGAGTAGTAGCTATTAATGTGCTTTGATTTAGTAATTATTTAGCAAAAATGTTACCTGACACGATTAAATTTGATTGTGCATAATTTAATGAGCTACAAATTGTATATCCTATAGTTTTAGATTTCTAGTCGTATACAAAATCTTTCAAATGTGCCCATAATTATGAATTATGGCCTAAGACAATTTTTTCGATTTCGAGTTACGAGAAGATTTGCAAAATTATTCCAATACAAATTGCTCTAAACAACTAAAATATATGTCGTTTTTTCGGCCTGTTACCGATAGGTAACTGACTATTTACTTGTTTTAAAGGAAAGTTTGACTTAAACACTTTCATAATTAGGGGCACAATTATATGATTATTCAATTCGCCTATTCCACTTCACCTAATTTTAATTTTTCTTTAAATTTACTATGTTTAAACTAATAAGTAAACTAAGCACCTATACCCTATTATAGGCCAGCTATTTGTAACTCTATTACAACTGCAGTTTTTCATCCTATTTAAGATTTCCGAACAGGATAAAACATTTTCATACATCTTGACACCTTAGTTTAGTTTCAATATTAAAATACTCATTATTTCAGAACCATCCAATCTGCCTCGAGGTATAAAACAATTTTGTTTTAGTTGATTTAATTAAGTTGTGCAATGAAAATAACAAATTTTCCATGTAACTAAAAAAAAAAGGAACATTTACATATCATTATGCTGTAAAGGTTTTGTGCGATAAAAAAAATGCTTTAAAGAAAAAAATGAACCTGAGGAGCTCATATTTATTCTGCCATATGTAAGGGTAAAATAGCATGAAATAACTAAAAAGAAAACAAACCTGTAATTACGAGATTTGTCACCCTCCTTTTTTGTGCCTCTTTGAATAAATCCTTCGACCACATTGCGTTTTCTTTTTAGACGATATCATAAAAACACCATCAATATGACCGGAAAAATAAACAAAGTGTACTATAAAAAAATGAATATGTCAATTCCTGCCATAAGAAAATCCTATTTTAATTCAGTACTTTTAAAAAGTTGTCAAGGAATTGCACCGGAATAAGCATAATAATTGAAATAGTGTTAAATGTAGGAAGGAAATGTCGTATATGGTTGGTCATATGTGTAACAGCGTTGGTGGTTTAAGAATATTAAAGGACATGAAAATGATGATTTCATATAACAAGGAAAATAAAACGGAAAATATTTCGAAGGGTGGCTAAGCGACCATGTAATTTACAAATTTCGTTTTTGGTCACGAATTAGTATTTTTTATAGAAAAAAAGATCCCTTTTTTAAAGAATTAATTACTTTTTTAAGAAATTCGCCTTTCAAAATCTATTCTGAGGAATATTATATGAGTACAATTTTTGATCTTAGTCAAACAAACGTTGTACCATATTAAATGGAACTTGTAAATTAATGTTTAGAAATGATTCTCTGTGACCGAAATGTATTAGTCGAAAAAGTTGGAAAATGTTGGAATAATGTAGAAATATAATGTGGAAAGTTTACTGGATTTAAATAATGTGTTTCACTTTAAGTGACAAACAAGTCACATAGTCGAAACAACGACAATAAAGGATTCATTATATTTAAATGGATTTGTAGCAAACAATTTTGGTCACATACAGATTGGTTGCACTACAACTACACGCAGAAAAATCAGAAAGCTTTTAACTAGTTCTAGCAACTGAATTTTTTGTTGTGATAACTGATTTTTTAATTATAATAACTGAATTTTAGTTGTGGGAATTGAAAATTTGATTGAGAAAACTAAAAACTCAGTTGTGACAACTAAATTTCAGTTGTGAAGGAAGTTTTGATAAGTCAAATTTAGTTGTCACAACTGTGTTTTCAGTTCTTACAACTAAAATTCAGTTGTCAGAACTAGCCAAAAGCCTTGTGATTTTTCTGTGTGCATATCCAGTCTGAAATTTGAAGAAATGAATCGTTAACAATTTAATGCAATTTGATACATTACCATATGGTTACTTATCTACCTAAAAATTATGTTCAATTGCAGTAAACGTTCAATTAAAAATTTTATTTACAAATTCCAATAATATTATTAACGAAATAATTTCACAAAGCTATAAGAATTCTGTTTCTGTCATATTAATTACAAAACTTCCTTTATTAAACTCAAACAAACATCCCATATTGCAATCTGCATGAACAAACATCCTCATGGAAATACCATATATCTACATAATCAAATGAACAATATTCATAAACCGAGGATGTATATGAATATATATTTTCATTTATATGCTGAGGAACTCATAAGTTAACAAAATTTCATTAATGCAGTGGCCATGTAATTTATGAATACTTTAGATTGAGTACAACAATATTCATGTATTTATGTGCATCACATCCTATAACTATATATGCAGTGCTATCAAAATATCTCATGGTTCTGTAATATGGTTTTATCCAAAATGGAATTAATTTCCATGAAAAAAAATGAGATTTTCTGAGGTTAGTACTTCAGCCAGAAGGAGATAGTGTATAAATTTAAATAACGTTTATAAATTATATACATATAGATGTATAAAAAATTTGAATAATATAGATGATCCCCTCTTCTTTAGGATCCATATTGTTATTATAGATATTCCATATATGATGTACTATACTGCTATACGCTATATACCATAATATTGTTGAATATTTTAGTGCATCTTATACAGCACTTGTATTTTATTTTATACCGAATAAATACCAAAACATTACCAGAGGCTATAATATCTTTTAACATATATATCTGATGTACCTATTATGTATTTCCATATAGCTGTGCAGTATTAATAAGTTATAACTTGATGTAAGAAGCAGTTGTGCTGCTTTAGAGTAGAAGTACTCCTTTGATAAATTGTATTGAATTTGTAATTTTTAAAATGAAATCTAAATGGACTTCAAAGTAACATATTTTGAAAGGATTTTTTTTTATTTTTTAACAATATCAGTAAATTATCTCTCATGACAAAATCAGACTATTAAATTCAAATGCTATGACTATCATTTTTAGTGTTTTCATAAAAGTTCTCATAAACTTTTCATTATACCAGGAAACGGGAACGGAAACCATTGAAGATTTTGCTTCACGATAACATCGGTCCCATGCTGCTTTGATGAAAACTTGGGCTATTTGCCAGGCATAGCACCTTCAGATTACCACTTGTTCCAATCAATGTTGTGCTAATTAGCAGTTAAACGATTTTCCAAAGAAGATATTCAAAAATGGTTTGTAGATTATTTTACCTCAAACTGTCCAAGTTTCTACCATGATGGAATCGGCAAGTTACCTGATAACTGGCAGAAGGAGTGTTTTCATAATTTTTTCTGGTGGTGGTTTTTACTTTCTTATATTCATTTATAAATTTTCGTATAATAAATATCACAACAAGCTAAATATCCTTTTTTTTAAATACTTTTACTGTAAATGAAATTTTAATCTCGTATTTCAGAGTTAATATTTTAGTAAAGTACATATCCAACAAATTTAATACAACTCATATCTAAATTTCACTTCCATTAATTGGTCCCTAAAGACCCTTTGACATCTTCACATAATCCAACAAATATAGATAAGAACTTCATTTGTTTTCGTCATTTATGTACTTATTTATTAGGTAAGCTGAATGTCAATTGGCCATATGAAATTTAAAGTGTCCTGAGATGATTGAAGGGTCTGACAGTTACAACAGTTTTATACTAAACTATAATATTATATATACACACATACAAATTGTACAAAATAGAAAACATAAGCCCTATTTTCATGGCTTATATTATTTATCTGTTTGATAAAAGGACCATCGATTAGAATTTTTGTATCCTCTTTATAGATTCTTTTATCATCAACATTATTTTGTACATAATAAACATTGCACCACCGTTAAATGCGGTATATAGATGAGAGTTGTTAAGAGTTAAATACCATTCTCAGTTTTCATATATGATATCCCTTCAATTGGGATCTTGTTTGTTTAGTACATATTGAAAGGACTATAAGGGATGAATATAATAAGCAACACAAAAAAAGGGTGCACTTTAGTTATTTGCAACAATTCTGCTTTTCGAATTTATTTTTTTTTTTTCAGCAGGATATATGTTGGTCGTCGTTTTTACAAAAGGATCAAAATCAAACAGAAGTGATATGTGAATAAAAGAATTCTTGCAATAGGATTTTAGATTTTTTTCCACATATGAACAAATAAAGACTTCATAAAATGCTCTTCCTTATTTATTAATAAAGTCCGTGTAGATGAGTACATAGACTGAAATAACTGAAATAACGAAACTTGTTAAT
The DNA here is from genome assembly GCA_963422695.1 of Xylophagus ater. Taxonomy (NCBI): domain Eukaryota; kingdom Metazoa; phylum Arthropoda; class Insecta; order Diptera; family Xylophagidae; genus Xylophagus; species Xylophagus ater. Next base: position 6,126,022 of record OY730481.1, read on the forward strand.
CTTAAGATTTAGGATAATACAATATTTGATTCTTTGTATAATAATATATAATTTTTATAAAGGATTTCTTAATTTATTTCTAAAGATTCAATATTATTAACTCTTTAAGTTTTGTAAAGAAAATATAGAAGCAGCCCGTCAAGGATTACTGGTTTTGTTTGAAACAAAAATCCATTTGGATTGGGAAAGTGAAGCTTATCACTTTTTTTTAGAATATAAAATCCAATATACGTGTAAACCGAAACATGATTATTAAATGTTCTTATATTTCCAATCGCTCTAAACTATGAATGGTGTAGATTTTTAACCATTATGCAAATTTTTATATATCAAAATAATCCATTTATCAATGACCAATTTCTCGAATATCATTTTAATCGTATCAAATATAGTTTCATATGCAAATTTATCAGTGAATTCATTTTGGTTTGCGTGTGTTATTAAATTGGCTGCGTGGCTAAATGGTATTTGGGATAGCAATTACGAGATAATTTAGTTACGCTGCTTAAATATTATGTTATGTAGAAAAATAAACCGAAATTCCCACCAGAATATGCAGATTAGATGTTAGTTGATATGTTTTATGTGGAACTTTATGAATAGTGGGAATAAAATTAGGTTTTTTTTCTTGAAATTTGATTTATACTTATACAAGTAGTAATGAATACTATAGGTAAAGTATACTTACCGTATCTACAAATTTTGTAAGCTGGCTAAAGATAACCCATTCGCTGCCAAGGACGGGTATACTCGTCTAAAATAGAATAATGTTTCTAATGCTTCTCAATATTACTTGCAGATATTTCGACTATGAAAATAAAGTATTATTACACTTAAACGTTGCATAAACACTTAAAAGAAACCATAATAATAATTTTTTGTATAAGTTATTACATTCAAACAAGTAATATAAGTAATTTTGTTCCTATTTATACTTTCACCTTTCCAGCATAAAATTCTCAACAGTTTCTTTATATATGAAAATAACTTGAGGCGGTACAAAATTTAAGGATGTAATGAATTTGAGAAACGAACCAATTCCACCTGCGCAAAAGAATTGTTTATTTGATGGAATAAATTCATCCATAAGAAATAATTCTTCCTTCTTCTTTCTTTTATATAATTTTAAGTATTTGTAGTTTTGATTAGATATTCTATAAGCAATAAAACATAAATATTTTTGTGAATAGTTATTGTAATAGTAATAATAAAACGTAAAATAAGAAAAAATCGTTTGATCTTTCGACTAGAATTTATTTCGGACAGAAGGTTTTCTTTTCCAAGTTTCATGGAACGTATGTGTCCTGATCATTTTTTCGATGAACAAGAAATAGCGATGCATTATCTCTTTTATAGTTCAGAAACGTTCAGAAACAAGTAAAAATCTCAATTGATTCAATTTTTATATTGCTTCTGCTGCCAATACCAAAGAAGAAGCTCCAAGTTAAAGAAAACTTCCTTCCGAAGAAGCAAAATTTGAATATGCATATATAAAATATAAATAAATAAATTCATATTCGTAATATTATATAATTGGAAATACCAAATTACCTTCTATAAAATGCCCAAAAATTCACCATACCATACCCATACTCAGGTTCCTTTTCCACAAGTAAATTGTATCTGAATTGAAACAGTAAATCACTTCAATCGAAATATATTTTATATGGAATTACAATTTCTAAAAGGCACAGAAAAATAAACGTATATAGCTTGTTTCGGAATATGTTGGAAGCATCATGAAGACAATTTGAGCTGATCAGCAAGAGAAAAAGCCCATTGGCAATAATATAATGTTCATGAAACATGGACAATTTTAAAATACAGCAGTATTTTGTTATGTTGTTTTTTTTAATATTATATTGGAGGAAATGGAATTAAATTTATGTATAAAATGTATCAACATTGAAAACGATTCAAAACCAGAAACTTTGAACAAATCAAAATAAAAATTTTTTCGAAAAGAAATAACATAAAAATAACATAAATTTCGAAACAGCTGAACAGATCTTAAGACTTGTTAAATTGAAGATAATTTTTTCACTTCAATATTTTTAAATGAAAATTCAAAATGTTATAAGATTTGAAAACAAAAAATTTTCATAGAAGCGCATTTTATTAAATGTACAAGAATATTAAAAACCATTTTCAAATGAACACGAAACGTACTTTAAGCTTACTTTTTTTCATATATAGGAACTTTCCAGAAGACTATGGAATTAAATCGCGGTATTACTCGCGTGATGTTATCCATCGATTCAACATTATCCAAGAATGTACCAACTAAAGAAGTACGACCTACAAAAATATATATATGGTATATCGAACTCATACTATCTCGTATTATAAGTATATTGAAATTTAATAAATTAAAAAAGAATCGTGGACTTGATATTTGTAGATTCAATACCTGGGGTGTAGCCAGAAGCCATCCAACCAACCAATGAAACCGTTCTGGATATATGCTTTGTTGTTGTTGCTGTTTTTTGTTATATATTCTTGTGATCTCTTTTACCTAGGTAATGCGGTATATACCTGGAATGAAAGATACATATTGTAACTATACTTTAGTAGAAGCTTGGCTGTTTTTTTTTTTAATTTCATACTTCGATTCTTCGATTTTTTTATGTTTGTGATGTTCAATGATGTTATTTTTGGTTGATTCAATTTTGTTTAGTTTGATTAACTTTCAGTCTATGTAGAAATTTCAATATTTGTTGGAAACTTCTTGTTTTTGTTATGATATTAAATTGAACATAAAAATGATAAAAATATACTGCAAATAATTGATCAGTTTATAACACGAAACAGGATATAAAATATTGATTATTTTGTTTTGTAAAAAGATCCAATCCAATTTAATTATTGTATATAAAGTAAAGTTAGATAGGATCTTAGAGTTAATAAACATAGACCACTAGGACTGTTACGGTCACGGACATTTTAATAGCTATTTAAAAATTTTGAAAATTGCACACCCGCGTTTTAGTTGGGCGTTAGTTGTGTTCAGCTTTCGCTCCATTTTTATAAAAACCGCTGTTTCGCCATCAATATAACTTTTTGACTTCTTGGAAAGAGAAAACTGTGATCTATGTATGTTGTACCACGTTTAATATTCATTGGATGACATTCTCAAGTCGAGAAAAAAATTAATTTGATGAAATTCGGTCTGTACAGACTTAATAAGCACTCCATACTTCACAAATTACAGTGAGTCGACTTAATTTTTTTTAATTTAACTTCGTCTTGCATCAGAATCGAAACCTATTAAAATTCTGATCAGAAAGACGTGTTCACGGTTTTCTCGTTTAAATGTTGACTTCTAAATAATTCGGCTATTACCTAGAAAGTATTGTATATCGCAGATATTCTCTTAAATATGGTAAGGTTACATTCTGATTCTTAAAAATGAACTTACCCCACAATTCCATCAGACTTATTTCAAGACTTATTTTCAGTCGGACTGACAAAAAAGTCCAAATTTTAGACTCTCCACAAGACTTTTTTTCAGTCCGACTGAAAATATGTCCAAATTTTAGTCTCCACAAGACTTTTTCTCAGTCCGACTGAAAATATGTCTTGAAATAAGTCCAATGGGGTCGTGTGATAATACAGTAAATTTTTCTTTGGTGACAATATAGTAATTAATCATCGTAATTTTGTTCAAATAACCTCAAGTCAAATATCTTAAGGCAAATAAATACCAATGCAAAATATCTTGGCTAAATATTCTAAATTGGATACAATTTCATACAGGGTGTAAAGAATATTAAATGGAAGACATAAGTTTTGCTAGAACAATATAAAAACCTTCCCGAAAAAGAAACAAGCTTTAAAACACATATACGTAAGTACTTTCGGAAGGTATTATCTATAAAATGCCTTGAAATTCAGTTAAATAAAAATATTGAAGGCTAAACTAAACTAAAATTAGATTGGATTTAAAATGAATTTGATTTATTACATTAATTTAATTAATCACCAATAATTATGATTGGGAATTTAAAAAATTCAGAATAAGGCCAAAAAAATTATAGGTACTTTAAAATTTAATATTTTATCTGAAATTAATATGACTTTGACAAAAAAATCAATAAATTTACTAAAATAATACATATTTTATGTATAAAATTAAACTTGTTTGGTATCTCATAAATCTGCAATAATTCATATAAATAGACTGAGAGTGTGTTTTACAGTCTCTGGCAACGGCTGTACAAAATTCCAGCTCTAGATTTTTAATTTGCTATTCTAGATTATCTCACAATTACCAAAATAGGAGTAAAATCTAAAATCTGTTTTTGTTATTACAAAATGGCGACAACTTAAAACAAAAATTTCCATACAAAAAGTCTTCATTCTTTCATATTTAATCAATTCTTCTCACCTTGTGAACATTTGGAAATATTACATCAAGAAGTTTTCGAGACATGATGTCCAGCAACTTTGTAAAGAGATTTGGAGAAAAATATACTCGTATTTAAAGATCTGATATGGATCTCAGACTTGTTTCGCTTAGAATTCGAGAACTTCGTCAACTCTACAGATGAAATGAAAAGGAATTTTCAGGGTATTTTCTTAGAAAATGTAGAAACAATTTTTTAGTTTTTAGGTAGATACAATGCCTAAAATTTTCAAAGACATTCCTCGAATGCTTCAACTTGAACTTAGAATTCTAAAACTTCGCTAGGTCCACACTCCATGTGAACTTTTAGAAAAGATAATAATCGACGTCACCTTTTTGTAGGAGGATGTAGCCCCATAAGGGAAGGTGTAAATAAATTTGCATTAATAGTCCAACTCTTTTAAGAAATGTTAATAAATGAAAAAAAAAGAGAAACAAATCACTCATTTCTACTGTTGGCAAGAGTAGATGTGTTTCAGGTAATTTTTAAGCTTTCTTTATTTCGAATTTCATAATCTTACCGAATTTTTTCTACAAGTCTTTTCTTTAAGGAAAGAGTTGGTAATGGGAAGATAATTTTCAAGTTAAGGAATAGTAATTAGATAGATTAGACTTAACTTAAACTTTTTTGAATGACTCCAAATTTTACATTTTTACGCCGTTAAGAGGATCAATTTTAATATTTAATAAATCCTGTTTGCAGAATGCCTAACAAAGAACAGAAAAAAATTGTTTGTGCTACGCTTTATAGCGTTACGTTGCGAATAACATTTTGGAGCATCAGTTTTTGTTTTTCTATAATTTTACAAACAACTGAAATAAAATTTTTAATTAAATCTGTTTATGACATTTAGAAGAGCCAAATCAAACATTCTTAAAATAAATATTAAAATAAAAAGAAATTCGTGGGTATTTATTTAATTAAAAAATCTTCAAATATACTGTTTCACCTAAAAATATCCGCCGGTTGTTTTATGGAGTTTCATTGGTACGGTGGATCCAATATACTTGTATCTTAGATATTATCAAGATGAATTTAATTAATGAATATGAATTTTTTTTTTGGAATTGTAACCCCTGAGACTCAACGAGGAGATCCCAACAAATATTTCTAAAGAACAAATTTACCTATCCATTTGTTCTTGTTTTAAAAAATTATTATTATTATTTTTATTAAATATTTTTGTATATATTAACAAAAAAAAAATGGAATTAAAATTTCATATCTAAAGGGCAATCCGGATTTTAATTTTTCTTTTTTTTTATTATGAACCAAATTAATTCCTAAAAAGGACATCATAATATAATGAAAAATTTACTATACGATCATCACAATAATCACCATTAAGAGTCCTGGTATACCATCAGGCCTACACCCACTTTTCAGCACATCCAAATATTTTACAGCTGCTGAAATTTCCACAAAATTTAAAGACAAAAATAAATAAAGATATAGAAAAAAAAAATCGGGAATTTTATTGAATTTAGCAAATCAGAAGCAAATTTATAGTGTTTCGAACCCAAAATTGGAAAAAAAAAGTAAAAGAAAAAACATATCAGTAACATCCCTAGTATAGTGTTCAAAATTTACAACCCTCCAGCGTTACATTATTGGAGAATGGTGAATCAAAAAAAAAGAGAATTATATTAAATGCATTGTATAGTAGATTTCTTCTTAAAGTAGTAGACTTTGATTTCTTAAAAAAAAAAAAAAAAAATATTTTCATCCCTTTTGAATATGAGTTCGAGAATGTTTACTCTTGAACTGCGAATGTACACCCCTAAGGGCTAACGTATAACAAAACTGTTTTCCCTGCCTTTTCTGCCAGTAAAATAATACTATAGATATATATAATAATAGATAGAGGCGTGTATATTGTCCAAAAAGGAAATCTTTTCATTGTGTTAGTTTATCCTTTTAGGAAAATTGTAACAATACAATTATATAGATGAATTTATCAAGAAATGAATGTGTGTATTAAAATTATATTGTATATGTGTATAACATCCCTCAATTTACAATCCCTATGGGTGAATTGATCCCGCCTCTAGGGTATTTATTTTTATACACATGCATATATTCGAATCCCAAATGCACATGTTCATCTAGTATCTACTCTCAACGATATGGATTCTATCTGGTTTGGTACATTTTAATAGGGTGATACCGTATCCCATTACCCAAAGTATTCTGGATAGGGTTTTATGATCAAATATTCATATTGAAAAATATTTAAGACTTATTATTATTTGGAAAATGTTTCCCAAGGAATTCGCATGAAATGAACTTTTAAAGTTTATGCTTAAGTTTATTTTCAGATATTTAATTTAAAGTTTTTCATATTGATTTTCGCAGGTTTTAATTTTAGCTTTAATATAGAAGTCGAACTTTTATCTTGTTTCATAAATGGAAAGTTTGGTATTTTAGAAATTCTTTTCAAAAGTATCAAATATTTGTGAAATTTGCTTAATCCGTTGAAATTATTATTATTGATGTAAAAATATTTTCAATTTGCTTGAATTAAAGTTACTATAAGTTGTAAAGCTGTGAATATATTTAATACCACTGAAAAAAATAATCCAGTGAAAAATATATTAAACTGACGTGACGAGGATTTGAACTCCAAATTACTCGATACTAGTAGAGACTCTACACACCCAGTCAGCATATTCAATTATTCAACCAATTCAGTGTCACCATCATCACTATTGGTCTATATTGGCTACGTTTACAACGAACAATTTTTAGGTCACCTAACTAAAAGTTAGGTTTAGTCACACGTGTTTAGACCGTACTAGACCTAAGTCTAAAACAACATATGTGAGCATTTATTGAACATGGACATCAAAAGATGAGCTGTCATGTGTCAAAGCTTTCAGTGAAATTTATCATTTCTGAGATATTGTGTTCAGGCGTCAAAAAGTTCTTAGGTCGGTTTAAATTTAAGGTAGGTCTGCAATTTAGGTGACCTTACCTAAGTTACTTTGGACGTGTTTACGCCGTCATATTTAGGTCGACCTAGGCATTTAGATATCATTTTAAGTCTCGGTGTAAACGTAGCCATTGATTATTAAAGTGTGCCGACGAATCTTAATTATTCAAATTACCAGAATCGATAGAGTAGTTGAAAAGCATGTTGTTTAGTAACTGAGAATGCTGAGTTCTCGAACCCCATCTTAGATTTTGTCAATTTTCCAGTTTTTTCTTGGTTTTTCTACTAAGAAAGTTAGATATAAAAATTATTATTGTTATTAAAATCAAAGTCAAAAGCTTTGATCCACTTCTATTATTATTTTGAAGGACATATTTCATAAGATTTAGTTGACAAATTATTTGAAAAGGATCAAATCAAAATATATAAAGATTCTGACAAGTTCTTTTTATGCGGTTTAAAAAAGTTCTAATTAAAAATATTTACACAAAGTTCTAAACTTTAGAATCTCTAAACGATGAATTTTTTTATTTTTTTTTTGAATTTCTACGCAATTTTATTTTATAAACATCAACAGTTAGATATCCTTTCAAGGATTCATATCTCTTTTCTTTTCTATTTTATGATTTAAAACAAATTTTAATTTGTTTCTGTTAAGGACATTTCTATGTGATTTTGCAAAAAAGAAAAAACATTTTGTTTTTGTCGCAATTCTCTTTGATCTGATGTGTATTAAAAGTCAAAAGGCCATTTTATCTATTAAAATAAAGGATCTTTAAAAAAAATGAGGAGCATATAATGAACAGAAATCACACGTACATAAAAAAATATTATTAATGAATTCTACAACCTTTTTTGAACCTATATCAACTTGATATGATATCACAAGCAGGATGACAACTATATATACCTAAAAAATGTAGAATAAAAAGACGCCATAGAATTTTCTTTGTATGAAAGAAAAGTTCTCATATCATGTCATTACGAAAAAGAATTTTTCTTTATAGAAGTTGGTTCTATCATCAGAAAATATACAAAACCCAGACTCCATGGAAGTTATAAACATAGTCCTACAAAGAAAACTATGTTCCTGTTAATTTAAACATTTCATGTGACTAGATTTTATAAAGAGTTATTTTCTTTTTATGATTCTGGGTCCTTACATAGTAATATGTGAAAATTTTAAAAACAGTAATGTTTTTGACAAAATACGTAAGCTTTTCTTGGACGAAAAACAACGTTATTTTTAATTAAGATCTTTTCAATAAATAAAGGATATTTTTTTAAAAAAGATGTTAGAAGTGTATATTCTAAAAGAAACTAAAAAAAAAAATTATTTATGTTTCACAAGCTTTTATATTGAAGAAAAGTTGTATGGTTTTTCATCATATTTGGCATTCAAATATACTCAAATGTCGTCTTGTTGTAATGTATCTTTAGAAAATTGGAAAATAAGAATCTAAAATAGTACAATATTTTCTCATATTTGCTAAATTCTTAAGATATGGATATAAAAGGATTTTTTGTATTTTAGAGAAGCCTTTTTAGGAGCCTACACACGTTCAATGTTACTTGACAAGTATTATTGATGAAAATTTTCGGCATTGATGGAAATTGCCTCCACACAAGAGCATCCAAGCGATCAATGTTACTTGAAACATGAGTTATTCAAGTAACATTGACAAGTAATATTAAACGTGTGTAGGCTCCTTTCTTAAATAGAAATATTGAAATACATTTCCAGTATTCAAATTTGATTTTTATTCTTCTCATCTCTTAAACATTTTTAATTTAATATTTTTCCATACAAATAAAAACAACATCAAAGACTATTTTGACGTTTAATCTAAATAATTAGCATTGAATGGTTTAAAATTTTACAAATGACTGTTGAATTGTTTGAATAATATTGGATTTATAGAAAAGTGCTTGAGTAGACGAACTTGATGAGACTTCGTTGTTTACAACTGATGAGAGTCTGCATTGATCCCTCCTCTCGGATCTTGACAATTATATAAAAATATATATAAAATCTGTATAGTGGATCACTATTTTGAATTAGTAGAAAAGAATGTAATAATACAGATCTTTTAAAATAGTTCAAAACTAACTAAATCAGAGTTCAAACGTTGTTTTACCGATGTTGAAATTACAGTGGGAGTTTAATTTTAAAAACTAAATAGACATTCTTTTCATTTGCTTATCCATTTCATTTACTTCCCAACCAAAACTAGGACATGAGTTCACCATATCTCTTGTTTATCACAAAATTTCGTGTTCCTTATAAATTTATGAGAAACTAACAAAGTTAACTAACTATATTGTATATTAGAAAATAAATAGATATATTCCTTAAATCTTTCTAGATATTAAGTGAAGGATTCCTCGAGGGGTAAAATAAGATATTTGCTCTTAAATTAAAGATGCACAACACAATTACTTCCTTTTCATTTAAGATATCATAAAAACATTGAAACAACACTTCTTTGAATAATTCGAAATATTTTTTTATATATTTTAAAATCCTTTTTGATTGAAATTTATGAAAATAAACACTATAAAAATAACACTATTTTAAATGATACTCGGAACTCCATTTTCATATGTTTTTTTTCTTTTAAAAAATGTAAGAAAAATTTTCTTATTTAATGAAGAAAAATTGTACAAAGTTATCAAAATTTATTTTTCATAATAAAAATAGAAACTAATAAAAAACAATAATAAATTGAATAAAGTTCCGCGTGCCAGTTAACTTACATTTATGTTTCCTACTAAAGAAAACTTTGACACAAAAGCTTTCCCATGACACTAATTTTATGAAAACTCTCATTTTCATAAAATTTTGTTTAAAAATTGGGGTTTTTTTCGGGGGTTTGTTGGAAGAAAATCAGAACCCAAAACCAACTTTCATAAGAAGAACACTATTTTTTGTTTATAGTTTAAAATCATATTTTTTGGGAAAACTCAAAATTCCTATATTCTTTGTATTTGTTTTTGTATTTAATATTTTATTTTTAAAACTTTTGAAAGCTTCAATTTGCCATTTTTAATTTTTTTTTTTGTAAATTTTCGAATAATATGCGCGTGAGTTTAGATATAAGTGAAAAGCTTCTAGAATTGTTTTAAGTTTTCTTGTTTTTTGCCCCAAAGAATATTATCCTTGAATCAAGTATGTTCACTTTATCAATCGTTCTTTTACACTTAACATAAAATTATGTACAAACGTTGTAAATTGTAATTGTATTGAAATTGAACACATTGAAATTACAACAACCATTTGAGAATTCTCGAGAATTCTAACGTACGCATACTCCAACTTGAACACATCAATATTCTATAGACATTTCGAAATCCTTAAAGCAATATACTATCTATAGATACAATTTTCCATTTATATGGTTTTTTGCTTGTACCTTGGGGCGGATACATCGAATGAAGTTTGGAGGCGATATTTTCACACAAAAACAAAAAGGAAAATGTCTAATAGAAAGAGAGAAAATTTTGCATTTCTGTGTATATATACATATGAAAAGCCTATGACTATAATATGGCTATGTATTAAACTTGGGGGCTTTGCTTTTGGTCCTGTTTTTTTGTCTTTTCTTACTGTTAACGTATGTGTTTCTGATTGTATATTCTATTTAGTATACAACAAAATTTTCATAGTTTTCCAAAAGATGCTGATATTATATTTTGAGCAAATATATATATATGTACATATGTATACTTGGGGTGGTTGCAAAATATACAGTTTCAGGGGTTGCAATTCCATAACAGCTTTATAAAATATCTCTAGATGAATATCGTATTATACATCTTTATAGAATATACCTTAAAGCAACTTACAAATTCGACACATATATACAATATATATATATATATGAAATTTTCATATATCAAAATATAACATTTTAATATTTTTGTTAGAAAATTATTATATACGCATGAAGATAGTAACAGAAGCCGAAGTATACACCCCCAGGTATTCAATAGCCAAGGGCTGAAAAATCGTTGCAGTCGTATTGAAACCTTAAACGCGTTAGTTTGGATATAAATATTGTTGTTTTTGTTTAAAAGAAAAGTTTAAAATAAAAAATAATAATAATACTAAAGAAAATGAACATTTAAAAATTTTTGAAAATATAAATCTTCCCGCCAAATTATATTGGATTTTAAAAAAAGAAAAACTTTATAAAAATCGCGAAATTTTTTTTGATAAAGGTCGAAATTTTATAATTTCAATTATATAATATTTAAATAAGAAAATCATAAGCAATATTATGTATTCGTAAGATCCAACAAGTTTAGTGCAATCTAGTTTTGTTTCTATCAGTGTAGTATTTTATATAGTTGTGCTTTTGTAGTGAGATATAATAAAAAAAAGAAAAACAAACAAAACTTTAAAATATGATTTTCCAAATTGGAAATTATTCATATTAGGTGTTAAAAAATTTTCTTCGAATTTTATATATGAATAAATTTTAAAGTCTAAAGAATTTTTCAGCCTCAGGATTATTCATTTTGGAAATGAAAATTATTTTTAGAACATTTTTAGTAAATTTCTGGTTTTTCTTAATTTTATTTGTGTATTTTTCGAATCTGCTTAAAATTACTAATTCATAATTAATTTCAAAGATAAGAATTTGTTTGAAGAAGATTTTATTGAAAACTAATATATGGGAAATTTTGGAAATAATAAAAATGTTTAATATTTTGAAAGCTAATTAAACTTTTGTGTGAAATTTTTTTTTTGTTGGAATACATTTTTATAATAAATAAAAGCCGATTAAACGGCTTACGAAAAGTAATTCTGGAATTCGTAACTAACTTTAGGAATAGGAAGGTAATTGTATAATTTATTTGATTATTTTAAAGATATCTGAATATTTTACCGACGGTACATTGGATATGTAAGCTTGGAATGCTCTAATATGACTAAATAAGGAAATAAGATATGATTAACTTCAAGAATTTGGTGTCCCATTAAATCGATTGGAACAAAATTCTTGTTTTTTATTAATTGATATATCTTATAGTTTATTGGTAGTTACTATTACAAATTGTGATAAAGTTCTGACGGAACTGGGTTCGTTTTCTGTTATATAAGTCAGAATCTAATTTGACATCAACTAACCCTTAACGTCATTTAGTTCAGGCCTTGGTGACTCATGGACCTCATGTGGCTTATATGATGTTTTCGTAATTGTTTTCTATGTCCTCTTCTGCTGTGGCTCGCAAATATTTTTCAAAATAAAGAGTGTGCAGACAATTTTCACAATTTTTCTGAAGACTTTGAAACCAAGTACGAAAAACTACAGTACATTTTAAAATATTTACGTTTCCTTTCAATATTGGTCTCATCACTCTACCTCCTCAGCTTCAAATTAAAAACAGCTTTTTCTGATTATAGAAGAAGTTTATCAAAATTTGCGAGCTGAATTTTAAGTTCATGCAGAACAATTTTATTTAGCGAATCATTCTTCTCTAAAATACAGATATGTAAAAATATGTATGGCATGCCGATAAGCGGTGTCAATCTGCATAAACAATAGCCACAGCTGAGCTCGAATGTATTCTTTAGTGAGTTAAGCTTAAAATTTAATAAATTCAATGCATTAAGTTAAAATCGAAATCTGTGTAGTTTTAATAATTATGTTTCCGTTGAACAAAATGAATGAACATTTTTTAGTAATACTATATTCACAATTATTGAAAGTTGGATAAAATAACGTTCAAAAACGCACTGAAACCATATTTCTGGGGATTCAGTCAATAATTTAATAAAGACAATTAAAGACAATTAAAGAGCTTTGGTTTTTATTTATTACAAAAAAAAAAATTCCTCTTTTACTAAACCCAAGATACTCTGCTGTATAATTTGACAAGATCATAAACCTAAGGATGTCCATGCCAAATGCCTTAAAAACCAAACCAATATAATTATATTCTTCTACAATCCTGATTACAATTAATGTCTTATTAAAAATATTGAAACTTTTCTTAATTAGGAATTGGACATGTCATTCCTGGCCACGTTAGATGCAAATGCCTGGCAGGTAAGTGAACAAAATATACACAAAATTCAATAAGGTAAACCCAATGAAATTTCACACAAATTGAGTTATCCATTCGATAAACCCAATCTAGAACCCTCCCTATTAAGTTACAGGCCACATAATCACTCAATTTAATACATAAATTGTGAAGTTGATTATTAAATAAAAGAGTTTCATATCATCAAAATAGTATTTGCCGCATAATAATATTTAGTATGCAATTTCAGTAGTTTAGTATGTGGAATATTTTGCAGTCCAAACGTAATCGAATTGAATACGAAATTTTGCAGAAAATATTTTACTGGTTGTTATCAAAATATTCTAGTATATAAATTCATAACGGAAATTCAAAATTTCCATCCTAAATAAGTGTATGTCCAATTGCTTCCTGTAAAATGATAAAGTTTAGTTATATAGTAGACTCTATTCCACATAAAAAGTAAGAAAAAAACCAACGTAGGTTTTCTTTTTTTAAATATCCTTATTAAATTTTAAAATTGGTGAAAATGTTTTCTTAGATATTGTTTGAAAAAAAAGGTTCCTTATGCAAACCGACTGAATATTATTAGAAAATTTAATAATGGCTGAAAGATGTTTTTGATACGTGCGTATTCTGTTTTTCTTTGATCTTGACTTTGGGTCGTTTCTAATATTATTTCAATCCAATGTTTTCCAGACATAAATATATTGAATTTAAGAAGTTTTCAAGTACATCTATATTTATAAACACGTGTCGATATTGAATAAACCTTGTAAGGGTCTCTTAAGTCTTATTGGTTATCGGTGATACTATGTACACAAATTCACGTGTCGGAAAAAGTGAAAATGTCTTTATCAGTTTTTGAGGTTTTCCTTTTATTTTTGAAAATTTATTGGATGAAATTGTCAATTTGTCACATTATTGAATTCAAAAAAAGGGAATACTTTGAAATGGAGTATTATCTTAGAGTATTCACAGATCCTTCTTTTTTGTAAAACATTTAAGATCTATGATACTTCAGCTCAAGACATCAATTTGATAGTCATCTTTCAACAATATAATCGATATTAGTTTGAGTCTTGATATCAGTGTCAAATTTAAGATTAGAAATTTTAGGGAATTTTGGAAAAAAATGTTCCCTGTCCTCCTGTTTTATGTGTGGTAATTCAAAGTTAATGTTTAAGCTCAAATATCTGAAAAAAAAATAGTATTTATCAGAAATATTCACATCATAATTTTGAAAAACAGTAGGACAAATTTTAATTGCTACAACACTCAAAATTATGTAATTAGTGAATAATATGTTAGTCGCATGGCCACCCTGCAGGTATTCATTCCAAAATTGTCACGTTAGTTAAATTTATTCGATGCGGTTGTGAAAATTTATTTAAAAATATATATTTATATTAAATAATAATACATATGATAAAGAAATCCCGTCGCTATGTGGTAATGAACAGAGAAAGGATTTTGAACAATGACTAACTACGTAAAACAAGACCTTTTCTTAACACTTAAAAACAAAAATTCCCAACTCGAAAATTTGTAATTTGGGGATGAATAATGGTTATATGTATGAAGTAATCAATTCGCCTGAATTTGTCACCCCCATTTAACCATTATTTGATGTATTATTCGGTTCATTTAGTCGACAGGTTCAGGATAAATAAAAAGGAACTAAACACATGCGAATCTGCAAATAACAAATTCAAGTATATTTGTGGGATTTTATCTGAATATAATATACTCTCCTCTGTATTCTGTGTATTTTTTGACAATATTGTCTTTTAGTAAAGAGCAACCATATACACAATATGTGTCATACTACCCTTCTTGAATTCTTGATTTTACTTTTAATTCTGGGATTCTTTACTTTGTTTTATAATCCAGTATATTTCGTAGATTAAAACACAAAAAAGAAATGGGGTTGTTTATGTTTGGATAATCAAAAAAAAAATTTGTACGGTTTTTGGTTTTGATGTTTTTATTGAAACCACAGAAAAATCAACATTCGGAAAATTAAAAATAATGGTTGGACATTATGAAAACATGTCCATTCTATATTCAGATATATATATGGTAAAATAAGGTACTAACTTTTTTATCAGTCTGTGCATATAGTGATATGGCAAACCAGCAACCATTTTCAGTTTACGTGTTCAATCCTCACAAATTTACATATTCTACGATGTAGTATTATTTTGTTTGCTTTTATGCGCGCCTGAACATATGCAATTTGTAATTGTTTGATAAAAATTTATCTATTTCGCTGGAGTCGAATCCTATCACTAACCAATATGATTTTTATTTTATTTCTCTGTGTTATTATTGACGGGTTTTCTCCTAGTATACAAATAAAAATCAAAATATTAGTACACTGGGTTCATATCGTGCTACTATAATACCTACTAAAATTAGAGTCTTGCGCTTTTTAGATGCAACTAGTGTAGTTGTTGGATATATTTACAAATCATATAGAACTTATAATTTTTCGCGAATGTTTTACATTCTGAATATGTCGTTTAGGAATAATTCGCTTTCACTAAATTTAAACTTAATGATACTAACTCAAATAAAGCGAAAACATTATACGTTTGAAAGAACCGAATCATCAAAATTATAGTAAATTTTTGGCAATATTTAAAATGTTTATTACATCAAATACAATCAAAGTTAATTCATCTCGCCGAATTCATACTAAATGATTTGTGCTTTTTATATACAAGTAATATCGAAAACTTTGAATTTTATGAATCAAATAAACAACAGACAAATTCATTTCATCATATTCATTTCCATTAAAATTTTATTTTTATTTTTAATTTAATTTTTTTATTTTGTAATTATTTTTTTTTTTAATTTAAAACATTTTTACTTCATTTAATTTTCATTCCATCTATTTTAACATGCTCAAAAGTCAGTAACATATCTTCAGTATCAATTTCCTTTTCAATCTTTTGATACAATATATAAAATCGTATTTTATTTAAATATATAGGATGGGTCATAAGTAATTGTAATTTTATTAGGAATGGAAAATTAAGATAAGCATTGCCTATGGATCTCGACGAGACCATACAAATTTAACTTAATTTAACTTATTTAACTTTTAAGTAAAACACTGAAATTACAAGAAAATTAAAAATCAGCAAAGCTGCTGCGACAACAGTACGAGAATCAAATGTAATCAGAAAAATTTAGTGTAAAGTGAATATGACCATAGGTAGGTAGAGTAGTGGTACTGCGTACAACACCAAGCACCTTATGGGCCAATTGTGAGACCATAAAGGGAATGAATTTTCTCTAAAATTCTAACCAACTATTAGTGGCTTAACACCAAACTACTAACCACTAAGGTCCCTAATACTCTATCTTCTTTTTGCACTAAATGATGATTGTAAGAATCTTTGTCAAAAGGTTTTCGTGGTTTAAGCAATTCTAGCATATATTGGTATCATCTTTAATCGTCGTGATACAACTGAAACCTTTCGATACATCCCATACATGTATTTAAAAAAAGAATTTCATTTATTCAAAACAGTTTAGCTGACCATTTTCAATCGTTTTCAATACAAAGTCTGACCTGATTTTGTTTTAGCATATTACATATTGTATATATGAAAAGTCTTAAATGAAAATGAAGATAATATTTATACTGATGAAGTCAGGTGAGATTATTATTTATATGTAAAAATTGAGAACACAGGTTTATTAAAATACTAATAATTCTGAATGTCATGGATTTGAAAAGAACAGAAAAGAAATAGTCCTTTAGATCCACAATCTTTTCATTTTTGCGGTAGAAGCAATATGATTATTTATTGCTTCGTTATTTAAATTAAAAACAAACGTAAAGTTTTTTCTTTCTGTTGTTTTTGAATTTGCAAAAAATAATTTCTTAAAAGTGATGATCAAAAACTTAAGAATTGCGGATTGCTAAAGAAATGAAAGAATCATTTTAAGAGACTTTTAAAAGCAAGAACTTCTAAAAGAGGAAATTGTAATTTGTTATGCTTGAATTAAATGTCTAGAAGTTTATTAGTTTTTTTTTGATTATTTGATTCAGGATTTTAGTTTGGTTGGTTTTGTTTTAATGTAAAATAATCAATGAAATTTTATGTAATTTATTTTCAAGAAAAAGTTTTCATTTTAGTACCTTTTTACAAATTATGTTTTCGCTCTTCATAAAATAGGATCACTGAAATATGTAAAAATGTTTATAACAAAAATATCTAACCAAAATTGTCTAAACTATAAATTGTCTAATGGACAAAGCCTAATCAAAATACTTAAGGGGCTATCTACCTATAACAAAAAAGAAAATCATTATATTTTTTATTTGTGGTATTTTCCAAAATTCTAAGTTCTGGGAGGGTATTCTGAAAATTTCGCATCGATATCTATAGATTTGACGAAGTTACAGAGTTATGACCGAAAAAAGTACGATCATTTGAGGAACATACTTTAAATTTTGTAGAGGCCATATCGATCTAGAAAATAAAATTGATTTTAACATTTTTACACTTTCCTAAAGTTCCAAGTTTCAAGAATACGTCCCTAAAATTTCATACTAATACATGTAGAATTCACGAAGTTTTATACTTCTTACTGAATCAAGTCCGACAACCATACTGACACTTTAAATATATTTTTCTCAAAACTCTGTTTTGGACCAAAGTGTTTTAGCTATAGAAGATGATCTACTCCTGTCCACTACAATGAAATAATGCATTGATGATTTCACTTTAACTCATCTTTTTTAAATCCCATTTAAAACATTCCCTTTCAAAATGAATTGAACATAATTACCATGCTGGGGCAATAATATTTTGAAATCCTACAAAATTTCAACCATTTTTTCCTTGTTGTTTCGTCTTTGGGAAATCGATGTGATGTGTATTGTCCAATTCTTTCGTCTCACATTCGAGCAATTTCTATTCACAATTTTTTTCTTTAATTGAATCACAAAACTCACAATTTTCATTTAGGAAGAAGTACAAAATAATTTTGGCTTATTCCATAGCTGGAATACGGTGCGTCAATGACGTCAACATAACACACACATCTCATAATAATGTGTACGAATATAAATCGGAATATATCACCGTCTATAGGTAAAACACTTTCGTTTTCCACATCATATCTCGAAAATCGCTTGATAGATCATTTTCAAAATTTCGCATGAAAATTATTCGAATTTAATGTAGGAAAATGAGTCAATTTAGCAAATAATCCAGACATGCAAAGTCATTTATTACTTCGTTATTTTTCAAATGGACTACTGCACTAAAAACATGAAATTCATTTTCCTGTATTCCGTCAATAAAACCAACTATTAAAAATAAATAAATCAAACGATTTCTAAGTACTATTATTCAAAATATACATTTCAATCATCTATTTATATCATATATATGTATTTAAGATTTATCACACAAACACAAACCATTAAATTTGTTTCTGATTGAACTCCAACCGCTAAATGTCAAAACTTTTCAAGAAAACATAAATCAAAACATTAAAAAAGAAAACAATTTCGATATAAAAACTACATATGGAATTCTATAAAAGTGCAATTCGTGTCTAAATCGCATTATGTAAGTCAAAGACTTTAATAAAGTTATCAAAAAAAATGATTTTGCTGGCTTTCGGTTTCTAAGATTTAAAAAATCGTATATATTTGCAGACCACATGAGGTGTATTAAATTTTTATTAAAAACAAAAATAAAACAATTAAAAAGAATATATATAAGAAGTCTTAATTGTTGAATCGAATTATTAAGGAAAGAAGAAAGAGATTGATAAACTAGTTTCGATCCTCAAATCGTTTGGATCTTAAGTAGATATTCGATATGAAATGTTTACAGACACCTGAAGAATAACTAAATGAATTCCTTGTATAAAAACGGCATGAGATCTTTGGAACCACAGGAATCCTTCTCTCTTAAACTTATTCTAAAATAATACCATTTTTCTTTTGATCCTGTTTCGTTTTGCATATTATGTAAGTCAAATTTTCTCTCCTACGAGCGCAAATTTGATAATGCATTTTCATTTCTTAAGAGTATACGCGTGCCGACCCCCATTGACAAATTTGTATTTCAATTTAATAAGGTTAATATATAGGTGAATGGGTTTATAAATTATATTATGATGGATGTGATAATATGGTGTGCATGATTCCTATATATAGAGTACGAAGTCTATCTCAAGTTTGTCACGCATGCATTTCAAAAAGAAAATATTTTTATTTCTTTAAAAACAAACACTTTTGGTTATTCAAGGTACTATAGCCAACCGTCGGGGGTTCTATATACAATTTATAGAAATCATGCTGATTGAAGAAGAAAATTTCAAAATTCTATTCAGCAAGTAAGTTCACATAACTTTAAAAACGAAATGCTATAATTCGAAATTTTTCTCCAGTTCATACTATACTTTACTGGCTAACTATTTGCCTAATATTTCCTCGACTACAGGTATATGATGTCTAATAGCTGAAACATCTCTGAAGGACGCTTGACTTGAAGTTTTATTCTTTATATAAGTGAGTTATAGACTTTCATAAGGCCTTCTTACACTCTTTAAGGATTGAAACTATACTAATTCTTGATACTCCTAAAAAATGTTTTGGACTACTCTTATACTGAATCCTTGCTTTTGAATTTACCTTCCGTCTTTTGATAATTATTTTCTCACATAGAAGACTTCTTATGTTTAAGAATTGAACGTTTTGATTGTGTTTTCATTTATACAGGGTCCTTTTGGTCATATATGATATTTGCACATATCTTATATTGTATCACTCAATTTAATCCTTATTTGAATTTCTTCTGTGTAATTCAATTTTAGTTAAACTATTTGGAAGGATATTGAGAGTCTTCAACAAACAAATTTTTATGTACAAATTAAAATCTAACCTTTAATTAAATTTTCCTGTAATTTCCAATATAAAATCCCTCTGAAACCTATTATTTTCACATCTCTCAATAATGGCCAATTATTTACCAAATTCTAATAATTACGTTTATTTTTTTGTTTGTCACAATTTCTTTTTTTATCCGAAAATTTATTACATTTAAATGATCCATCGTTTAACAAAAATATTTCAATTCATCCTCGCCGGAAGGATAAAACCGTCATATATAAAAAAAAAATTCCATAACAATAATATCCAACTGTGAACCAAAAATTAACACATTCTGAATGATGTTGACTGCCATGTAATTTATCAATCGCCTTTAGTCAAATAAATACTGAAACAAAAAAAAGATGTATCTTTTTATAGTCGAGATCATACAGAATCCACCAACTTCCTAGATTTTATTTGGATTTTTCGGTTATCTAAATACTATTTTTGTTGGTGAGAAACAAATTAACATTATAAAACAAGTGATTATCATAAAACCATTCTGTTTTGATCAATCATTTCTATGTAATTTATTCAAAAGAAGAAAAAAAAACATGAATTTATTACATATCTTAACCTAGCCTTAAGTATTTCTTACCTTTTTTCTTTCATATTATTGGACATACAGTGGCATTTTTCTTGAATGAAATTTATGCTAGGCATTCTTAAAAATAACATTTAAAAATCTGTAAAAGATGTACGACTGTTTAACTGTGATATGGTGGAGTATATAAAAAAAAACAAATCCTATGGAAAAAAGTTTATCACCTCCAGCTATTTAAATAACCCGAAAAAGAAGTCAAGAAATTCATTGAAATTTATTCGAATTTGGTTGTTTTTATTTCTTCCTAAAAAGAACACAAAAGAACTGAGATATATGTAAAAAAAAAAGAAAAAATTAATATAATCTTTGATGTGAAGAAATTTGCCTTCAAGAATTTATTAAAATCTTCGAAAAGGTGTTGATATGATTGACTTAATAGTTTCTGAATTTGAGGCCTCCGCAAGTAATTAGATAGAATTCATTCTGTTAAGGTTTTATGAGACTTAATTTTATGGAAATTTATTAAGGAATTTTATTCAATTTCCATTTTTTTTGTTTGTTAATATAAAAACACTAGTGAATAATCCTTTTAGTAAAACACTAAGTTTTGTTTTTATCTGACATTTATTAAACTTAATTTCTGTCTTTTAAAATGAAGTCCAAATGATTTCATGCGATTTCTTCATGTGCAAAGCTTTGTATACGAAACTAGAATTTATGTCAAATGTCAGAGAATTTATTTTAGTGGATAAATGT
Organism: Xylophagus ater; assembly: GCA_963422695.1. Lineage (NCBI taxonomy): Eukaryota > Metazoa > Arthropoda > Insecta > Diptera > Xylophagidae > Xylophagus > Xylophagus ater. The sequence continues at coordinate 6,147,606 of OY730481.1, forward strand.
CAAATATAAACAAAATCTAAGTTGGTTTTCTATTTTTGAAATTCAAAACTTTCATTTCAATATTTTCCTATATATTGCTTAAAAATAATTTCCTATATATTTGTCTAAGACAATTAATTATTACTGGTAAATATAACTAAAATAAATGCTCATATAATCAGGCCCAAAGGCAATTGTATAAATAATTATTTTATACGAAAATTTGCTTTATTACGAAATAACCAAAAATTATTATTAATTATAATTTGAGTTTTGAATTAAATTATATATTTCTAGTTAATTCATAATATATAAATTTTATTGTGAAATTTGAAGAATTTGAAATTTCTTTAATGTTACTTCTTAATATCATTATTTTTGTATTATAATTTACATTGTAGTACAAAATAGAGTTAACGAGTCAACCGAAATCGAAAATATTTGAACTTCTCAATTGCAAGTCTAAGATGTAGAGAAGTTGTAGGTACTAGTTCTTAATACATCCTTGCCAGGTTTGTTTAAAGATCATTCAGTTTATGCTAAAAAATGAAATGATCAGTTTAAACGAATGTCTCTTATCGCTTATAATGGCGAACTCACTTCAAAGTCTTTAGATATCATAACAGCAATTGAATATTGAATATTTCGTTACAAATATTCTGGCTTCACTATCTATGTAAAACTATAGGTGCAAGTTGTATGAGAAGGTTATCTAAAAAGCTAATAGATGGCAAAACAAAGTACCATTTGAGACGTTGGTTACTTGAAGAGGAATTCCAGTTCATACCCTAAAAATTGTTCAGGTAGTAGTCATTTTTTTCAGTTAATTAATTCTTAATTGTATTGTTTTGTATTATATTGGAGACGCCTTAGCACGTAGGCTTTACTGGCCCACTGAGCCTCCTCTTAGTAAGGTTGATTCTTAATGGGGATAAGTCCAAATATTGGTACTTATTATAAATGATGGATTTCATAAGATTTGCAGAATTATAATATTACAGCAATTTAGTCCTTCAAAACAGGAAACTATAATGTATTTTGATTCTCTAATGTGCCAATGATTGATGCTTCATACTACTATATAAACTATATTCCTTCATAAATATTAGTAAACTTTTCGGGAATTAAATTTAACAAGCACCGCGTTATAATATCCTGGCACCCTAGGCAAGTTACAAACTTAGTGCCCTGAATTTGTCTATAAAAACTAAGATAAATAACTAGAAAGTTTTATTGTTTATTACACGCATGTCCTCATTAATAATTATGAACAAAAAAAAAAACAGTCGAACATTTTACATACTTTCATTACTAACTTCATTTTTATCCTTTTAGAAACTTCATATTAATACAAAAAAATTTAACGACGTATTTTTAAATGAAAAACAAAAGCAACAATGTATGCATACAAATGTGTAGTCCTTGTACTCAAAAGAGGTAACGATTTGTAAGAAAACGACATACTTCGAGCGTAAAAACAAAACACCTCTTATCAAGTGTGTTTGCGTAAATATAACTTTTCTCTAGTAATTCTTATTTTTCATCTATAAAATATTTGCTTTTCAACTTTGTATTGTTTTCTTATACTCTATAGAAAACAATTAATTACAAATAGAATAAAAAATGTCCTATTAAAATTTTTTTTTATTTTAAAGATAAGTCACCCATCTCCACCCATAGTCATACAAATGAACAAAAAAAACTCCAAGTAAATAGACTCATTTTACTTATAAAATATTATATTTTATGAAAATCTCATTGAAGAAAGTATCATTATTATGAGATGAAGGATAATATTGATTTTTTCCAAAGTTCACCCCTTTTTTTCTATTTGTTTGTATTATATAAATTTTTCTATAGTACATTTTCATACCGGAATCCTAATGTCCTTGTACAGGATTTAGTCTTGATATAAAAAGACGGAAAATCTATAACTAAACCAAAACCATCGCAAGGCTAAACAAACTCAAGAATGTTGATTCTATACAATGGAAATTTTAGGAAATTCGTATTCTATGCTTCTATGAAATCGAATGTAGCATATTTTGTGTAACGCATGAATAAAAATTGAAATTGGTTTTTCCGAAAATTTGTCAAACGTACCGACAAAAATCAAATTATGGTGTATTTTAATCGAGAATTTATCAAAAATTGAAAGGGAATTTAAAAAGTAAAAAAGAAATTATATTTTGCTATGAATATGAAAGATTTTCATGGGCCCATGTTGTAATGTACTATATATATAGAAGAAAATCTAATTAGAATATATTTAGGTTTCTTTGAGACGCAAAGTATTGTATATTTCAGTTTTAACAGGAGCCTGCTTCTAATCGTACCTATAAAGGATTTTTAAATCAATCCAAAACGATCATAACTGAATGTGAGTAAGAGTAAGTAAGTTACTTTATCGCCTTCTACAGATCTTCCAGATCTCACCAACCAATTCTTTAGGACTTGTAATATTTACACAAAATTCGATATAACTAATTTCCCAGTTTGTACAATAATAGAATTTATTTTAATGGAAAAATTCATATGTCTTTCATTTCATCCAATTATACTAATCTTTAATAACCCAATTATCATATTGATTAAGGTTACTCTGTTAAAAGACCATTCAATACCACTCATCTTAACGCAAGTCAAAACTTGATATTATTTTTTAGAAAGATGTAAAATTTCATACAATTTTGTATTATTTTCTAAAAAAAGAAACATTGTTCTGGAGCCTCTTCAACCTGCACGTACATTATATTAATCAAGAGGGTCAGACAAATAACTTGCACGTGATCATCGTAATGTATCCGTTTATATATTTATTATTTTTTAGGTTTTGTTTTGCCCATTTCAAGTTGCAACATTTTCTCATCCTTCAGTCTCATAACATGGCCAAAAGTTTTGAGTGTAGCCCTTAAATAACTCACATAGTTACCGCATATTCGTATTGTAATATCTGAAAATTCCTAATCAATAACATATAGAAAAGAACAAAAACTTTTGTGTTATATTCTTATTCCAAATTAAGATCCAGCCACATTTAAAAATAGCAAAAATCCACATAAAAAGGTTTGGTCTTTGGATGGTTCGAATTCATCATCATTCCCAAAGAAACTTCATTAAGAGTTTATGTAAAGAATGAGAATTATGTGTTGGATTAAAAAAAAAAAAAAAGAAGAGATGTAAAAAATGGAAAACGTAAGGAAAATTTTCATCTTATTTTACTTATGATTTTTTATCTGACTGTAAATATGATAAACATAGTCACGTGCCATATTATTTCTGATAAAATACGGGGGATAACCCATCTCATATATAGGGTTCACGTTTCATGCTGTGCCTCTTGTCAAACGCTTGTAAACAAATCTTAGACTCAGGTTGAAATATCATATATAGTATATAGCTGCAGCCAGGTTGTTCAACGTACTTTATTTTAATGGTGTTTTCACGTTGTATATCGAAAATGATGGAAGACGAATGTATTAGAACTTTTTAGGCGAAAGTTATGATAAAGAAAGAATATAAATCTGAAAGCATTCCAAGGATGATTGTGATGATTTTTTTTTTGTTTGGATTCGTTTTTTTTATTAATAAGTGGGCGTTGGTGCAGATAATGGTTTCAAATTTTATTCGCTAATTATTCACGCCACATTGGTAATTCGAGATTTTTCATAATAATATCGAAGGAAAAATAATGGATTTTGATTTGTATTGTTTGGAACAAGGTGGGTTTTTTTTTGAAATCCATATGCTTAGTTTTTATCCATATGATATATGTTATCTCGTTTTTTCAATAGTTGAAAATATTGATTTTGAGCAGATAATATGGAAGTACACTATTTCCTTGCTATACTTCTAACGAAGAGTGAAGTTTTTCTGACTAATAAACTTCATTTACATAACTAATTAATTTCTGATTCTATTTAACATCATTAGTTATATACGTCAGTCAGCTAAGAAGTGTAGAAAAGCTCTATGTATGGGACTAACTACACTTTATTATTGTTCTCAATTGCTTTGTTTACATGGAGATTTCAAAATTGACTTGAAACTCAATCTAGTTTTTAAGCTTTAACAAATTTGTAAGATAGGCTTAAAATTGATTTCATATCAGCTTCAAATTACAGACGCTTGCTCTAGGTTAGATTACTCCTCTGTTCATATCCCAATTAAAATGTTCAAGTCCATTTGAAGTCGATTTGGGTTACATGCAAATTTGAAGACGACTCAACTCAATCCGAGTTTATATGCTCGATTTTTGGATTAAAGTCGACTTAAAGTAAATCATGCAAACGAAGTAAATGATAAAAATTTCTTCTACAATATGTTTGAGGTACATATACAGATAAATCTAAAAATACTAAAGTTAAAAAAAGTTATAGAACTTATTAAGAACAATAAAAAAAAATATTTTTTTGTACAGAATTTTACGCTCAATATTTTTGCATATCAGATAAAATGCACTGATATTATTGTTACGAAAACTACATCATAAGTTACACGACTACACTAGCTTTAGGCTAAATTCCTTTTTGAAAATAATTTTTGTTTTGTTTTGGTATTTCTTTTCTGTTTTTAGTTAGTTTGTCTAAATTATAGGGCAGTATGCAAAATCAAACGTGAACTGATTCACAGACAAGAGTCTTCCATATCTGTACTAAAACTTTTATAAAGATCATCTTTTAAGATTATGTTTGAATATTAATTTATACGAATTTACTAAATACAGGTTTTCATTTTTAAAAAATTACAAACATTATAATTAATATCCTTTTAATGCACTCGGTTAGTCAGCGCTCGTATGTCAAGTTTGGTTTTTATATTCGACGCAAAATGAATTGTATTTTGGTATCCTTTGAAAACTGTACAGCATATAGTACTATGTACAATGAAGATACTTTAACGAAAAGCTTTATATATTAAAGGGAATTCGGTGTGACATTCTTTATACAACATATATCAACGAAACAACGAAAAGAAGAAACATAACACAGGACATAAGACCTTAAGACTTTTTGATGCCTTAAAAGACATTTTATTTAGTGACATAATTACACTATATTTAATTCATTATACTAACAGAGAAATTAAATACAATTAATATAAATTTAAAGTTTATAGCGAAATCATTCTCATTTATATTAATCAGCAAACAATTTTTCAGTATTTTTGATAGTAATAAAATGCTGCGGTATGCTTTTCTTATATACCTATATATCGTGTTTTTTTTTCGTTTCTTTTTATTATTATTAGTACTTCATTTTTTTTCCATTTTTATTACTCCAATTTACCAGTAAACTAAGCATAAGATTGGAATTTGCTGCAATTTCAATGCAACCATATTTTTGAACACGAAAAGTATTATTCCCTAAGGGGATGAATCTTTCGAAATCGTGTCTTCTTTATTCTTTAATCTACACAATATGACTTACAAGAAGAAAATAAAGAATCAAAGTGGAATCAATTTAAATTGATATGAAAAATCTTGGTGTTATGGGACCAAGTGGCATTTAAAACGCGTGCGCAACAGTATAGTAAAATGGCGACAAAACTTTTAAAATCTAAATTCTATAACATCCTTCTTTGAAGACTATGAATAGAAGTAATTTTTGATATTCCTTCGTTCAGTTATAATATATAAATAAAGAATTTAATCCTCTTCTATTGAATTATTTCCAATTGAACGCCCTTTTACAAAAATCTATGGTTCATTTAAAAAGGAAAACAAAAAATTATCCACACGCCTGACGACAACTAAATTACAGTCATTCAACATCCATTTAAGCTAAAAAAATTCTTGAAATTCTTGCAAATTCTTATAGAATTATGATGAAGCAAAAGAAAAAAGGAATAAACTATAATCTGAAGAAAACTTGGAATAATGTACAAACTTCTTAGGATATTCGTTTACTTTTTTGCTTTATTATTATTACATTTTACCACAACCCACTGTAATGAGTACCTTGAAGCCAGATATAGATAATATTTAAAAAAAACTAAGTGAGTGTATGGATAAAAAATTACACAAAAATGGAAAGATTGGATAAATTTTAGCTGAAAAAAAGAAAAGAAAAAATTCAAGATGAGATGAATTTCCAGAAAAATAAAAGAAAACCTATATATTTTCTTTGTATATATAAGTAAACGAGAAAAAAGGAAGAAATTTTCTTTATATTTTGCGAGAGTATAAAAAATAAAACAGAGGATGGACATGAACATAAAAATTTCTTACAAAAAATCTCTTTAGGCTATCCATGGGGATGGAACTTTAGGTTTTCTGGATTTTGTCTTTTTTTTATGAATGTTCTTAATACGTTTTTCTTTTATAGTTAGTATAGTAGTATAGTACTTATGAGTTCTTCTGGATTTACATTAACTTTAGGCAAAATTGAAGGCCAGAAGAACTAAAACCGAAAAAAGTTACAATATCCAGAGGATAACATAATTCTTTCCTTTTTTTTCTCGTGTTTCCCTTCATATAAATATATACATAAATAGTATGAACTAAATTTGATATACTTCGCAGTTTATGGTCCAGCATATGGGCCCATGAAACAACCTATCAAATCTGTCATATTAATTATAGTAATTTCGTTCATAAAAATAGCGCAGTAAATTTTACGAAAAAAACAAAAAAACTTTAGTTTTGGTTTTCTTTTTGGTAAGTTTTATCATTTTTTATGTACGCGGACAGTCCGGAGAGAGAACCAGACCAGACATAAGGCTATGGAGCAAATTACCTGTCACATATACAATTTGACAAATTATGATAAATTAAATTTTCACGCATAGTGTTACATGTTATATGAAAACTAGTCAGGGCGTTTTTAACACGATATTTTTTTTGCATTATATAAAAATGTGAGAAGTAATTGTCGTAAGTGACAATTTCATAATAAGCTTTTCATTTGGGAAGCATATGTCCTTACGTTATTTTGACGGAAATTCATAACACACAGTTCTATTGGAAAATTAAAAATTAAAATATTTGAATAGTTATCGTAACAGTAGTTATAATGTGTTAAAATGCGGGATACTAATATAATATTCTATGCTAATTGCGATCATCCAGGTCGATCTGGGTTATCATCGACCAACCAACACGTACAGCATTCGATTCTTGTGTAGCACTCACACTGCATCAACAATAAGCTCGATTATCATCTACATTTTCTATTTCTTAATATTAATCATAAATATGACATCATTTTAAACAATTTCTTGAACCTATATAATATAGTTTCTTACAATATAAAATAATCAAGGTTTTGTTTTAACTAAAAAAAATACTTTTAATCAAATTTCAAGAGTATTTTTATTAGATATAAAATTGCCATCAATCAACCAATTTAAAATTATATCTTTAAGACAATATATCACGAAGGATGTGATTATAATGTCATAAAGCTAAAAACAAAAAAAGAAGAACTATACAGTTTTCAAATCCATCACATACAAGAAAAAATTCAAGATCTCCTTTTCTTCGATACATCTTTGATAGATGTAGCTTTAGCACATGACAGAATAATGAGAGCCTGATTGGATTTTCACCTTAACAATGTTCTCTCTAACCTGTTACTTTAGTTCCATAGACAAAATGTATCGTAATTGGATTATAAGAGTAAATTGTGTACCATATTATAAGTCGTAAATTTTGTGATTAAGTTTCAATGTTTTACATGCCATCTCAAAAAAAAAATACAAAATTTAAAATAATTCCTCGGATTTTCATCAAAATTTGAAAATTTATTGATCAGTTTTTAATCACGAATTTGAAATTAGAATTCTTGGAAAAGAATAGTAGTGCTATTTTATAATAAGTCGAAGGGTCTTAAAATGATATATACATAGGTGGTAAAATTCTGTCGGCGTATTAGGCTGATATTCAAAAGGACCAGCCACAGCTAGAATTAAGAGATAACTTAATTCTAATAATACTAAAAAGCTGAAATACAATTTTTCATTCATCATAATTACAAAATTTTAAAAAGCAATTTATCTAAATCTTATATTAATATAAAAAAAAATTATAATTTCTCTCAGATCTAAATTACTGACACCATAAAGTCCCGAAAAAAATGTATATGATTCTCGTATCTCAAATAAACGATATTCAAGTCATAATTAGAAGATGAAAAAAAAAACGGTTTCTCTATAATAAAAGTGTGTCATTAATATATTATAAAATCCTATAAAATCGAAATTTTTCAACAATGATCTTCACCAGTGAATTCCGTTTGATATAAAAACATTTTTCTTTATGAATTTTTCTTTACTACGATCACATTGCGTGACGCGCCTTCGGAAATGAAATTTTTCGACTATACACAATCACGATCACTAAGCCCCAGATCTTTCTTAATATCGTTACCTTAAAGATAAATTGGACCACAATCAAATCATTAGCTTTAGTATTGTGATATGTGATCGTTGATTTCAGGTGATGCGATGGTGTACATTACGCGATCTTCATTCTTATATCATTTTGTTGATCATTATTAGTTTTGTCTGATCCTAAAGAAAAATTCTTAATTTTATTATTATTGTTTTTTTTCTCATCTTGATTCTTCAAAATTTAATTCGAATTAGATCGCTCTGTATTTGAGACTGTTTAAAGAATCATTAAGAATTATACTTTTATGACTTTTCCGTGAGGTTAAATATTTTCTTTTTTTTTTTTAATTTTAGGATCCACTTGATCTTCTTGTTCAGTCAATATATAATTTTTTGTTTTTCTTCAAAAAAATTTTTTTGATAGTTTTCGCCATCGGTCATCGTGCTGCTTACTGTCTTTGAAAATAGTATATTTTTATTGATGTATGAAAAATTTAAGATCCATGATGATCATTCTGTCGAAAGGCCAATATTTATTTGATTTTAATTTCTTTAATTGTTTTTAATGATGTTGAACTTTTTCGACTAAGCTTTTTGATTTATTTTATTTTCGATCGGTGGTGGTTTTTTTTCTTCTTCTTAATTTAGTTATGTTCATAAAAACGATCATCACATGAAATGTGATCATTAGTGAATATATGTAAGAAATAAAACGGTATTTGATTTAATTGATGGCATTTTATTTTAACAATTACTTTTTGTTTTATTGTAGTATTGTTATTCAGCGATTGATCATGAAGTAAATTAGGAAATTATCGTTTTTATTTTTACACATTTATTTCATATTTATAAGAAAATTAGAAAATTATGTGAAATTTAATATTTTTATTGTAGTTATTGGCAGCAATTATATGATTAATAATTTCATGATCATTTCGGTATTAAAGAAACAAATTTTCGATCGTTTGAATTATTATTATTTTTTTTCTTATAGAAATTTTTGGATAATTCGTATAGATTTTGATTAATATAATCATATATAAAATTATTTAAAAATATTTTTCAAATAAACCTTGTAACTAGCAAAGTGGTCATAACATGCAATATTGAAATTTACTTAAAAACTGTATATATATAATATATATAGTAACTTATTCTTCATATAATATCAATATTTCATAATTACTAGTTGCAAAAGACATGATTTTTGATAATAGTATCGTTTTTATTATAAAACGTTCTCATATAACCGGCGCTTACCACACACATTCTTCTGATCTTTAACAAATATAATATCGATCATGCGAGAAACGCATTCTATATATATATAAATGATATGATTTTCAACACTGAAATAAGATCAAATGTCCAAGATCAAAAAGATTATAATGATAAACTATAAACACCAACGATCTCTATTAATCATATAATATCAAACTATTTCTTGTGATCGTGAAGTTCCTTTTTTTATATCGAGAATTTAGTACAAAACCTTGTCTGGTTTATTTTCTGAATTGTATATATATGCTTTTTTTTTCATTTTATGGATATTTTTCATATAACATATAATCATTTTATAAAAACAAAAGAAAAAAAGAAAAGTTTTATAAAGCGACCCTCTAATTTAGGTGATCCTCACAAATATATATATTTTTTAAATTGTGCGCGATGATCTTTAACTCTAGTTGGTTGTTTTTTTTTCTGGGTTTTTCTTCTGTACACGAAACAAACTAAATATCTTTTGTAGCTTTTTTTTTTTGGTTTTATATCGCGTATATAATAATTATAAACACATATGTCTGCATTAACTTTTTCATGAAAGTTTTCATGATTTCTGGAAACAGAAAAGAAAAAACTCCATCAACACCCACAATTTTTTTTTTTTTCTGTTGTTTTCGATTCAACTTGATTCTAAAAATCTTTTTCTTAATTTTACAGTTAAAAATTTTTGCCAGGATTTAGTAGATATTTCTTAAAATGGCAATTAGCGAACAAAAATTTTTCTGAAATTCAACGTTTCTCATATAAATTCTATATGAATTATTACAGATTACCAGGAAAGTGTAATTATAATGTCCATGTGATTTTAAAATATATGAAATTAATGAGAATAATTTCTATATTTAAGTTTGGTGTAATGAAATTTTATACTAAATCTTCAATTAGTATGTCAGAATGTTTGAATCTTCTCAAATCTGCAATAACAATATAATTTAAAATCGAATAAGAGCAAAGCTATTAGGTACGTATTTAAGGGTTGAAAACTTGCAAAGAGCTCTTCAAATACTTTACGGAAATCTTGCAAATATTAGGTACAGTATTTATATACTCTAAAATGCGTGTAAATACAACAATAGATTACACCTTTACGCTAGTATGCTTTCTAGTGTCTCTTTATGGGAAATTTTAGGAAATAAAATATTGTGTAATAAACACTATTAGAGACTTTACAACCAGTGACTTTTCTCCGGGTTTTCTATTCGTTGGGTGAACTACCAAAAAAAAAAAAATAAATAATTATGTATGAAGAAGAGAAATATTTCTAAAAGCACAAAAAAGTAGGACCTTACTAACCAAAAGATAGGTACTACCAGAGGGTATATTAAAAATGTTCGATTTCGACCAAATTTATTGAGCTGATTAGTGCAAAAATATTCTACTTGTAAGTTCTTGAAGGGTCATAGTTTTGAATTGGTATTAGAATCTCAGTAACTACCTTGCAAAGACAGGGCATTCCAAGCCCGATCTTTATTTTCCGTCTACACTCATATGTACTCGTCATCGTCAAACGATTTTTCAGTTAATCTTTATTAATTCGATAAAAGCAGAGTTGCAAAACATATTAAAGCATATTATTTAACGAAATTACATTACCTAACGTTATATTAACTGAGCTTGTATCACAATAACAGAAAACTTAGTGATAACTCAAACAATTTGTTTCGTTTGAATAAAATTATATCACATTTTATTAAAATTTATATAAATGAATTTTCCTTCCTACTAATCTGAAAATCACTAATGTATTTCATCAAATCATAATTCTATATATAATTTACATAGTTTATGAAATTTTTACAAATTACGCGAAATCGCGAAATATTTACATTTTGTTAAATTTTAAATAAAAAATATTTAAACATGGAAATCAAAGAAATTGTTTTCTCGCCTAAAACCAGCACGAGCTTGCGTGTTACAAGAAAATCTTATTGTGGCATGCACCATCGACTTCAATTTAAATGCACACAAAATAGTATTCTTTAATAAGATAAATGAAACAACAAAATATAGCATTCGTAATCAAAATATGAGGTGGAACTAAAAGGATACTATTCAATTTTCAAAATCCAATTTTCCTTTCAATTCAAATTATACGATTTCGAATAATTTTTGATGATTGTGTTGACATGAATTTTAAGATATATTCAAAGTGCTGGCCCGCAGGCAACATTTGACTTACGGCGGCCTAATCTTTTGTGACCCGCAAGCATTCCCATATGAACAAAATTATGCTTATTAGGATACTTAACAGAAAATTATTTATGCGACAAAGTCACCTCCATATGTGTGAACTGTTAAAAGATCAGAACCAAAGTTATGAATTTTCGCAATGTTATGACAGGACAGAAAAGCTTAAGAACGGATTCAGCAGATCAACAAGAAAATGTTTATCCTTTCACCTTTCTTCTTTTAGTGTCAAGAAAGCTGCCAAAAGGAATTAATTGGCGCATGGAATGAATCAGACTTTATAGAAAGATATCGAAACGTCGAGATCCTAAAATTATATTCATATTTAGGGCAAACAAATTTGTTATACAAATTCCAACAAAACCTTGGTAAAAAATTTCGAATTCAAAAGGATTTTTGCAACATAATATAACATAAAAAACCATAGAAAATCCCCGAATAAGGCTAAATGTTTAGTTTTTAATTTTTATTTTAGTTTAAAATTAATGTTTTATATTATATTCTCATAAAACCATAAATAAAATTAACTTAAACTTAAAATTCATTAAATTTTATATCAAATTAAAATTAGAAACATCAAACAAACAAATAAAACAATTATTTTTCTTATATCTTTTTATAATCCAATTTTAGATATTCTTGAAATTAGAAAAAAGAAAATCCATGAAGCGAATTTCATCTTCTATAAATATTTTTCTATACTAACTCATCTTATTTTATCTGAAATTAATGAATACAATATAGAAAAGAAAATCCAAGAGAAGAAAATAAAACAATTTTCCTAACTCTAATTAGATTTTTCCTTTGCACAGCCCTTTTTTTCTGTCTTCTTACTTCTGCTATAATTTCTGGTCAAAGACGAAATACAAGAAACCACCCATTCAACATTCATCTTATTCTATTAGGTTCTTAAATATATCATCCTTTCAAGAAAGGACGAGAATATTTTTTTCTTCTTTTATTTTTGGGAACAATTGGGAAAACTCTGAACCAAGTAACAAACAAGACAACAAGAATTGAAAAACAAAAAGCTTCGTTAACTGCGAACTCCAGAAAAGAATTAAAAACTTTGTTTTTTCTTTTCCCAACAACAAAACGTCTCGCGTTTCTTTTAAGAACATGTTCTTATATTATTATTTTCGTCTTTTCTTTTCTTTTGTATTTTCATCTTAACTTACCTTATTATTATCCTTTTTATTTCATTAGAAGGACTCGAGTTTATTTTTCAGAGGCCATGATTATCTCGTTTGCGTATTCGAAAAATTTTTCTTCTGGAAAAGTTGCAAATAAAATTTGAAAAGTTTCTTTTTTTTTCTCTGGTTGTTTACATTATTTTAAGTTTGGGGGAAAAATTGTTATTTCTTGTTTTTCAGTTAAATTACAAATAATAATAAAGTTCTTGTTTTTTCTTATTAAAGGAAAATTTTGTAATTTTTATGAAGAGTTGTTGAACATCAGAATTCAGCATAAAATTTGATATTAATATATTCAAATAGAAGATTAAAAGAAAAGTTAGCTAGAAAATTCACTGGGATGTTACTTCTGTGACAAATTTAGAGATGTTTAGGGTCGATATGGGAAACTTATCAAAATTTGTTGAAAAATTCAATGCTTTAAAGACGACAGGAGAATTGCCAACTATACGTAATTTTGGAGATTAGAGTTTAGGATCATACTTGTCCTAAAATGTGCCTGAACGTAACTAGCTTTATAAACAAAACCCAGCGACAAAATACGTATATGCATTTTTGATTTAATAAAACAAAACAAATTTATTCATAATTTTAAAATATATAATACCAAATATACTTTAAATGAATATTTATAGTATATTTTTCAAACATATTCATTGCACTTAAAATATTTATTGATACAGAATTAAAACTGCTTAAAGGCACATTAAGTCATTAGTTATCTAATAGTTAGAATACAAAACCACTTTATTTTATTTATTTGTGAAAATGTGTCGTATTTTGACAACACATGGGGGCACGATTGATTGGATAATTAATTGATTATCATGATTTAATGGCCAGAACCAATACTCCTAACATTTAAAATATTGAGAATTCGGGAAATCTCAAGAAATGTGGGTCTTCATAAAGCAAACCAAATAAACAAAATTGGTAAATATTATTATATGAAGACGAATTGGATATTATGAAAGGTTTTCCAATAAGACTGAAATTCAAATCGTGAATTTCTTGTGTTGCAACCTTTATTAAATTCTTAATTAAATTTTCGGTGGAATGCGGTATGGGTTATAGTGGTAGGATCTAGAATACCCGAGATATACGCATATACCTTCATACACGCCAATTTTCGGAGTTCCTGCCTAAAAAAGGATAATGACAATCATTTTTATTTTGACCTCTTCTCTATACTACCACACAATATACTTGGTCCTTTCAATATTTGCTAATGTTTTGCCAGCATTATGAATTAGTATACCAGCATCGGAAAGAAAAACAGCTAAAATTCAAATTCAAATTCAAATTAAGTTCGGAAATATCTTAGATTCCACCCCATTCATTTCGATAAGAAAACATATTTTAATAATAATAAAATTAATTCAAAAATAGCGTATAAAAATTTTTTCGAAATTTTGTTTTTTAATAAAAATATTAAATTAAAATGAACAATAAACCATATTTTTTCACCTGGTCCTTTTCCTTCGGTAACCGTAGGCATTTTTCATTGAAAATTTATGAAGCATCTGTCATAAATTAAACAATAATATATTTTTTTCTCTACTCCAAAAAGAAAACAAACAAATCGCCTTAGAAGCCCTCATAAGTTCAAATGTACCCTTAAAGCTCACCCACAGGGTTCAAAATATTAAATATTTCCTTGATCGCGAAAATTTCGGGGTAAAATTTTATTCTGTATTATTAAAAATTTACTAAATCGAAATTAATAAAAAAAAAAAGAAACTTACTAAATTAAAATGCATTTCATTAAAAAGAAAATATAACATTATATGGAAAAATTTTTTAATTTCGAAAAAGGACGATTCTCTGTTATATATGTGATTATGTTGATGATGATGATGATAATAATTGGTAATGGAATATGTAGATATATAGAATGATCAATAATCTCCTACAAGATAAGCGCAATGAACCAGCAAAATAAAAAAATTAAACAACATACTAAAATAATAAAACTTTAACCTGAAAATTAACTGAAACAAAAGGTTCGTGATAGTGACTTAACCCTGCGGTTATCAGGATTTTGTAGTTTTCAACAACAGTAACCGTAGAATTATTGGTTTAAAAAACATTAAATAAAATGTTTTTTTCTGAAGTTGATGGAAAAAATAACGACATGTGGAATTGAATTCGATCCACTAGTATTACGAACGAATTTGAATTTCACAAAAATATAACCAAAGTATAAAATTATATAGAAATGAAATTGTAATGGTTTGGATGCGGTTTCTTATATATTTTCTTCAGTTTGTTTTTTTTAAGAACATTAAAAATCGTGAGACGGTTTTTGAACTTACAATTTTAAATATTAACATTTCTTTTTTCCTTGAACTTGATAGATAGTTCGATTACTATAAATATTAACGTATTTCAAATGAATAATAACATCTAATCGAAGAAAAAATTGATAGTCTATAAGTTCTGGTATTTTTGAATCAATAATAACAAAATTATATTTCAAATATTAAAAATGTACGGTTGAGAGTTGTTAGGCTATATTTTTTAAACATAATATAAATGGTTTCCGTATAATTTAGTCATAGTTTATTTTGTATATTAATATGAAAATTTCAATTTAAAATCAGTTTCCATTATGATTAATAATGCTATATTAATTGTGAAGAGAAATTTATAAAATTAAGTTTAAAATTGCCCACACAAGAGTTGAGGAATTGAAGAAAGGATTTAACTCTTTCGGTTTCTTATCAAATTGTTTTCGCGATGTTTTTCTTGTTATTAAGCTCAAAGCTTTAATCGTAGTTGACTTCTGTAATATATAAACTAATATACTACAGTCATTAAATTCGTTGTTTTGGATGGTTTACCACCCACAGAAATTCACCCAAAATTGTTAATAGTATATAAGGATGTATCACCTTCACTTTTCACTGTGAAAAAATGGGCTGCCCTTTTCAAATCTGGTCGTACAAGCCTCGAAGATGATGAACTCGAAGGTCGTCCAAAATTGTCTCAACAACAGAAAACATACAAAAAATACAGGATATTGTTTTGAAAGATCGACGAGTGACTGTAGATGAGATAGCTGATACCATAGACATGTCATGTAGACCAGTAGACCATCACATCTTAGCTGAAGTTTTAGGTTTCAAAAAGCTTTGTGGGAAATGGGTGCCGCATTCGCTAACAATGGAACAAAAACACCTTCGAATGCGGCTTTCTCAACATTTGGACGGTTTTAAGAAGGATTAAATGAATTTCGTACGTCGACTCATCACTATGAGACTTGGGTTCATCACCACGATCCTGTATTGAAATTAGAAGCTAAAAGAGGTCATAGCAGCTGTATAGGCGTATTTTGGAGGCCTACCGGATTTTCAGCTCAGGGATGGAATCCTTAAATTGGAGAATCGTTAGAATAAGTGTAATTATCGAACACCCTAGTATATGCACTAGTCAATTTAGTTAGAATTCACAAAGGAAATTATTTTGTAATTAATGTTATCTGTTTGTTTCATCGATTTAATCACTATTTGCATATGCTTTTAATCGGTATATTCAAATTTCCAGGTTATAAATATTAGATTTAATCACACTAAAAACATATTTTATCGATTAATAAAAATTGGCACCTGATAGCCTAAAATCATACGAAATTTTAGATACATTGTTGTATAACAATGTAGACTTGTATAACAATATATTTGTCACAAGCCTATGTCTAAAGAAACAGCATACTTTTGAGGACGATAAAATTTGAAAACTATAAAACATGAAGAAATATGTAATAGCGATTTAATCTTTGAATTTTTGAACATATCATAGTAATTATGAAAATTATATTACATTTTTCAAACGGGCATCATCAGCTCAGATATTCCTATAAACACATATATTTTGATATTTAAATGAAGTCTAATTATTTAGGTAAATATAAAAAAATCTAAAAAAAGAATACTAAATTTATAGCATACTAACTTTGTTAATATTCCGATCAAGCTTCCACTTATCATATTTCGAAAGGAGAGGTCTAAGTAGATTAAGTTTAAAACGTACAGCACCTGTTCGTGTCCGCATTTAAATTCAAACGAAGTGTTCGACTTTTTTTCTTGATTTTTATAATATTCACCTTGTCTTAATCGATGGTTCCTATGAGTCCCAAACTGAACCAAGAAAAAATAAAAGGAAATTACTATAAATTATCAATAAATCAAAAAAAATATATTTATATCTTTGGAAAATGTTTTAAAGTTCTTTCTTTATTTTTTGCTTACTTTTTGAATGTTAATCAAAAAATTCCATCGTTCCCATAAATCTCTTCGATAAGATTGCGATTTTCTTAAATCGATTTAAAAAAAAAAAAAGGTTTATTTTTTTGTTTTTATTGAATTGATTTATTGGTTTCGATCAAAAACTTTGGTTTCGTCAATATTTTTCATTAATTCTTTTTTTACGATAGAAAATTTCAGTTATTTTTTAATTTAAAAACTGAAAACAAAACGGAAACATAAATTACACACAAGATTTTTAACAACTTTTTACAAATACATTTAAATAAAAGAAAGAATTTAAAAAGAAAGCCCTTTCTATATACTTTCACTTTAGCAAATATTCGCCAAACACCTGAAAGATCCTTTTTCATAGAATGTTTATTTTAATACATTTACCTTTGTATTACATTTTAATAACCGGAAAATCAATTGGCCCTTAAAGTATATAATTGAAATGTAAGAAGAGTGGAAAATGGGATAAGGATTAAGATTAAATTTCCCTTTTAGGCAGAAAAAAAAGGAACTCAATAATATGCTGTGATGTAGTCTTATCTGTTTCGAAAATATGCTTTTATATTTCTCAAAGACAGGATCAATTTCTAGTCTTAATTCCCACCAGGATATTTTATTTTTCATTGAAAGGAAAAGGAGAGTTTTTACGATTTCGGTATATTAATAAGAAATTTAACAAGTGAATAAAAACTTAAACGCTTTCGATCAAATTGGATTATCTGATTGTAATTGAATTCGAATTAAGATGTTCTTTAAGAAAATTTTTAGAAGAAAAATATTTATAAAAAAAGAAATATTTCAGTATATTTACTTTAAAGAAATCATTCTTTACTTAAATATTATTTCGAAAATAGTTCTGTATTTCTATATGCAATTTATTTACATTGGATTTCCGTTTTAAGCGATTTAAATTTGTTTTTTGTTGTAAGTAGAACCTTCAATAAAGTTTCGGGAATTTTGCAGAAAAACACTAGAAGACGATGTGAACGTGGAGGAAGAAAGACCATCAACAAGTCGAACAATAAAAAGCACTGAAAGATTGATGGTCTGCCTGCACTTGCAATGACACCTCTTACTAAGGGATGACGGCTCGAGTTGCAGAAATAAGTTATACTAAAATTCTCGGGAATTTATTCTAAGGTCGTGTGTGTTCATTTCCGAAAATAGTTTATATACATTTGTATGTGTTATGTCCGTTTGCCTATCGAAACTTAATCGGAATTAGGGAAGAATAGTCCAAAAATAATTCTAATTTTCAGAAAATTCAGTTTTTCGAAGTAAAGTGGATTAGTAATGGGACATGTTATAACTCAAATTATAGGAAATTTTAAGTTCTCTAACTTTTTAGAATAAATTCTTACAGTCTATCAAACAGTTTGGAAAATAAATTGGAAAGACTTTAAAAAATATTACCAAACGTTTCTCGAATCCATACACAACTTGCTTGAGTTCGCCGTTTTAAAAATTTAGTAAATTTATTTTTCATATAATAACTGCAATCGATACTAATGAATAATATTATGTAGCAACGGCAACTCAGGGAAGAACTTTAATTCAGTATTATAGCCAAAGACATTTGGAAATCTTGGAATGAAAATGGGCGAAATTTATTCAGAATAAAATAGATGATTTGCCAATATTAACTGAAATACGGGAAAGGAAAAATTAAGAAATGACGTGTGTCACAACATATAAATATAAGTATTTTAACTTTCAAGGATTTTGACGAAAAGCTGTATGACATAAATTACTTAATTATTTTGCAATATGGTTTATTCTTAGTCCTCATGCTTTCAAGTTTTATAGTCTTTTAAATAATTAAATGCACGAAACATTTATAAAACTAAATAAAAATAATTTCAGAAAACTGTTCTGGTCTGTCAAGATAAGACAATGTTATTAAATTTTGAAATGGTTTAATTTTAATTATATTTACTTAAAATTTGATTCTACAAGACAAAAACTCTTATACCGTTCATTTCTTTGGAAACCTTTCAAATACAAAACTGATCCATAAATTCTTATATTTAATAATATTTTTTTAAAATTTAATCAGTTTTTCTACATTTTCCATTATGATATATGTCATAACATTATCAGACATATCGCACACAATAAAATCCAAGTTATTTTAAATTTTAAATGAAATTTTATATATACCTACATATCCTTACTATATTATTAAACTTGTCTAATATTCATTTTTCTAGAATGGACACTATAATTAAGTAATTCATAAATAGCAACTATAAAGAAATTACAACAAAAAAAAAACAACAAAAATCCGAATCGCCTTAAGAAATATTTAGAATGTCGTTAAGATTGCAAAACTCTTCACAGATTGATGTTTAACATAGTGCCTGTTCCTATAGAGGTTGATGGTGGTGTCAGATTCTTGTATCGTACAAGACAAGTTCATGTGTCAAGAAATGCATTAAATTTATGCATTTTTAAAACATATTACAATTATTTAAACCATAACAAAATAACAACAACAAAATACAATATGAAAATATTTTCAAGAATCGCCTTAAAGCACATCAATCTTCAAAGAGTTCAGTCAAAAATGATTTTTCAATGAAAATATAGGAAAAAATAGGTAGTTTAAAATAACAACAAGAATATTATGATGGACAAAAACATATCATAATTTTTATATAGAAAATAATAAGGAACGCATCTTTTTTCTTTTTTGTTTTTTACATTATAAAGAGGCTTTCATTTCCACCCACCGAAGAAAAAAAAAATGGATTCATGAATTCATAAGATTTCGATAATATTAAACACCAATCGAAAGAAGTCATTTTCTTTAAGTAGTTGTTTAAATACAAATGTCCAGTCAAGTACCCAGTATCCCTTACTTACGCAGATCTCATCACAGTATATGAGCACTTCTTTATTAATTTCTTTTCACAAAAAGCTCCCCCTTCACAAAAACAGTCTTATGCATCTTATTGTCTTCATGGATGCGATATAGTCTTTCCATTCGAAAGAAAATATAAATTTCTGTAAAAGGTAGGAAACTTCCAAAAGTATGAGACCAAGGTGGATGCAGTAACCTCATGTATATAACAACATTAATAATATCTTTAAACACGCGTCATCTCTATTCGATTTCTTTGGTCCATTCTGCTGCCGGTATTAAAATCAGTGGGTTACCATCATCAATATCAACATTGAATGCATTTCCCTCCTAAACAATTGGTATTCCATATACATATACTATATGAATACCACTGATGTGTACATGAGAACCCCAATTTTTTGGTAGGGTGTTTTCCATTTGATTGCATATTATTTTACATGGAAAATCTTGATGTGGGTTGGTTTTTCGAAAGTATCCAAGGCGTGGTCTATCCAAAATAATGAATGGTTTGAGGTAAAAACTTGTTATACAGGTTGGTTCAGATATTTCTTACAGAAAGGTATGTTGGTGGTATTTATGCTTCAACATTAATATAATAGTAGTTGTTATGCTTTTCTTTTATATAAAATACACGCATCTTATTTTTGTATATTGAAAATATACTACTTAGGGAAAACATGCTTTTTTTTTTTTGGTAAATATAAGATGCTATAGGTGAGATTTGTATACAAGATTTGTGTAGCATCATCAGCTGGAACTAGTTGTATAGTATGCATTGTGGATGTCATGATGGTAGAAAATATAAGGGGAGTTCTAAGAAGAAACGTGTATTTTTTTTTTTTTGTTTTGGAAAAGGCGTCGAATACCCTGAAGGTTTTGGTCCCGGGCGGCAGTTAGATTCTGTCTAGTGCGCAGAGTGTGTCGTGTGCGCGCGTTCTTATTAAAAAAAAGCTTTTATATATCAAAGAAATCAAGAGAAAATTTCTTAGAAAAATATTCAAATAGGAAAAACCATTTTTTTTTGTTTTTTTCGAAGGATTTTCGGGGAAAAGAAAAATTTTTTTTTTCATGTGTGTGAAATAATATTTATTCTAATAAATTTTATATAAGATTTGATATTTTTTTGGTTTAATGGAATGACGGAGGGGTAATATAGTATATCCAATTTTCTTTTTTTTTTGTAAACTATCAACAAATTTTCGACTAGCTTAAAAATTTTTGTCTAGTAGAAATTTATAAACATAAAAATATTACCTCTTTATTTTTAATAATAAATCGAGTAATTAGGTATACTTTTTGATTTTCATTTTTTTTCGGTGGAAAATTCATACCTGCGAATAACCCTCGTGTATTTGTAAACGCACATTTTCATAATTAGATTTTAATTAACTATACTTACTAATATATTTGTAATTTAAACGCATTTTTATAACGGTTATTATAGTCAAACTATATAATTTCTTTTCCTACCGTCTTTTACAATACAAAACAATCCAAAAATTTTAAAAGAAAGTCATATATGTGCGTGTGTTATTTTCATAACAATCTCATTCTTATATTATAACGCGACTTATTCACCTGTTTTTATGTAAAAAATTTTCAAAAGTTTGGCGGGAAAAATATTAAATACTAGAAATTTGAAAAAAAGCTAATATTTCTTTTATATTTAAAAATTTGGAAAACTAAAAAAGCATTTATAAAATGCTAGTGCAAAACTATTCGTGAATCAAATATCATAAATTTTATCGAAAGTACCGACACGGAAATTTTTCGCGAATTTTTTTATTTTTTATTATTTTTTATTATAAATTAATTTAATTTTTATTTTGTTTTTCAAGATTAAAAAATAAATATTTCGGCCATTTATTGTGATAAAAATAAAAATTAAAAAATTTTTTTTAATAACAATCAAATTTTATGTACAAAATATTCAAAAAACAAAATTAATTGTGATAAAACATAAAAATACATTATATTTATATATTTAAAAAAAATAAAAGAAAATCTTTTATTTATTTATCTACAAAAAAAGAAAAATCGATACAAATTTACAAGCGAGAAATTTTCAATTTCGAATTTTCAAAAAGTTGCCTTAAAAATAGTGCCAAAAAATTTAAAACAAAAAACTCTAAAAAAAACATTAAAATAATTAAGAAATTAATTAGAAACTTTGTTAATAATATTTATGTTTTTTTTTTCTTTTTGGAAATTGTTATATAAAAGAAAAGTGAAATTTGGTTTTTCTTGTGCCTGTTTTTTGTGGTATGTGAAAATTTAACAACAATAAAAATTTGTTACATAAAATTTGAAACAAAAATATAACGGTTTCAGGAAAAAAAAGAGAAATTATTTATTGTGTCCTAAATTAAAAAAAAAGGAAATCTAAAAGTGTTGTGGGAGCAAGAGAAAATTTTTTCGGGAAAAACTCCCGGAAATTTGTACAAAAAATTTCTTTTAT
Source organism: Xylophagus ater (assembly GCA_963422695.1). NCBI lineage: Eukaryota > Metazoa > Arthropoda > Insecta > Diptera > Xylophagidae > Xylophagus > Xylophagus ater. The sequence continues at coordinate 6,170,160 of OY730481.1, forward strand.
AGACGAGTTTTTTTTTTGGGATTAACCATTACGAATCAACAATATTCATCACATATGCATATCTTACACAGGACCAATGATCATCAATTTGAGGATCAGAAATTCATGATGGTAGGTTTTGTTATTATAATTTGTTTATCATCAAATTAGTGGAACATAAGGGATGCATTTTCATTGTTGTGATAATGTATGTAGACTAACGAAAGAAGGAACAATTTCTTATATTTCAGCTGGTATTATACTGTGCTGTGATTTAGCAATAATGGTTCAATGTTGCTTGAGTTATAATCAGTACTATCTCAAGATATGATATCAAGTAACATTGATAGTTTGGATGCTCTTCATTGTTACGTGTGGAGGCAATTTCCATCAAAATTAGTTGACGAAAATTTTCATTAATAATACTTGTCAAGTAACATTGAAAGTGTGTAGGCTCCTAATGGCTACTCAAAATATTTAAATCACGAATTTTCATACGAAATTTAAGTAACCACTTGATTTACAGTCTCTTGCAAGGATGTAATGTTAAAATAGAACATCTGAAATTCAATTGAAGTTATCTTAAAGGTTTTAAATGAAGCCTGGCTAACCGAAATAGTAGTTCTGCGGCCCAACTTTATGACTCACAATAAATCTGCTCACTCCAATTTTGCTAGTTATTGAAAGTTATGGCAGATATTAATTGATTTTTCAGATTTTCATCGTTTATTAAATATTGAAAATGAATTTCTTAAATTCTCATAAATTAATCTCGGGACTTAATCTAAAAGTCCCAAGATTATTTTATGAGAATTTAATTGTACTTCGGTGAAAACGCGAGTATAAAATATTTTTTTGATTTAGAAAATGATGACAGTTTCTCTATTTTATATGAAATTCATAAAATTAAGTCATTATGATCACGTGAGCACGTAAAATAAACCTTTATATTATTAAAAATTCCACTAAAGCATAATTTAATAATTATGAAATACAAAATAAAAGGCCGGAAAATTTTTTATTTTTTGATTTTTAAATAGGAAGTTAAGTAATTATTAAAATGTATTTTCAAGGTTTTGAATTTAAGTGATTTTCTTGATGAACTGGATTTTTATATAAGACAAAATAATCTTGTTTCCATTTTTTTAAAAAAATATATATAAAATTTCCCAATATAAGTAGGTACTTATGCGTTTCCTAAACATTTTAATTACCTATCCATAATTTCCAATATAAAATTTTCCGAAAACTTGAATTATTTAACATTTTTTAAAAGCAGAAATCCTACAATTACTTATTAAATTGTCTTTAGAAAAATATCTTCTATTGAAGTATCGCAAATATTTACAGAATATTCATTGATAATCGATTAAACATATTTTACTTTCATATAAAAATGAAAATGAAATATTTTCTCATAATTTAAAAGAAACTGTTAACACAAAATTAAATTGAAGAATATAATAATAATAATATTTAATAAAAAAAAAAATTAAAAACTAAAAAAACTAACGTATATAAACTAATCAATAATAATAGTTCAAGATTCCTTGATCCTAAAGAAAAGAAAACATTATAAACATTGTCTTAGAAAATTATACCAAAAGATGTTAAAGTTAAATCGAAAACACTTTGCATAATAAACCAGTTTGGTGCCAATACTTTTAATTATTGTCTCAAGTCTATGTACCATCTTTTGATACTACCCTGTAGGAAATGGGATAATTCCAGAACCAGTTCTGTATATACCATTACTTTTAGGATTCCAGCCAATCTTATTTTTTCAGCATAATGTGATAAGAAGGAGTCTGTATCCGATTATCTCTGCATTACCAACAATCAATTATAGAACTAATGCATTGACATTGTCTCTTTCCCAGGCTAGTGCTTGAATTAGTGAAATAAGAACAAGCACTGTAATATGAGTTACTAAAATAATTTTTGCACTTTTCAGTTCAATAAACATAACAATGAATCAAAGTTTCACGTATAATGGATTGTACCAAAAAGCATACAACAAAGTTAGTTATCAACTCTTGAATACTGATTTAGGCACGTCTGCACATGCAATCTCTTTAATAATATTTGTTACAAATCCTCTGTGTGATACATAAAAATATATCAGTGTGTGCTTTGCAGCGCTGCAATTGTACCAAAAATGTATACACAAAAAATTACGTTCGATTGTACCTAATGCGTCATTCTGTTTAATTGCTGCACGACTTTCGTTATGTTGTAGTACAAAGAGCGTGGTTTCTTGATCACAATTATAGCCTTTTTCGCAAGTTGAACTGAACTAATATAGAAGTAGAAATGAAACTGTGATGTGATCGCGAAAAAAACTTTACCATATTCATTTTTGTGTCCTTATTTTTCTGCATGACCTTTTGCATTATCAGTTCGCTATACAGAACATTATAGAGTTGGTTCAAATTATAATTATGTAGCCAATTTCCTAAAGGGTATGTGGTACAAGATGTTTTTCATACATATAACATAGTGTTATGATCTTCTTCAAAAGGTAAGTTATTCAAGTGTTATTTGCAGTCAAGATGATCATCATTGGATAGATTACTTTAATATAACAACAACAAAAACAAAATAAATATATAAACGGATCTTAAGAATCGCATGCGTGTCTCAAACTAGACTTTTGAAATAAATACTAGATTATAACATTATTTTAAAATCATTCATTTTTCAATTCGAAACTATTAAGATGCACACACTCAACAAATAAAAAAACAAAAATAATATAATAAAAATAAATTTAAGAAATACTTATAATGAAGTTTTAAGCAAAAAAAAGAAGAAAAACGAAGATCATTCTTAAATGAACGGATAAGTCCATTGTATGATATTTTTTTCCAGAGGATCTTGAATTTAATGAGATATTCTTCCATACAAAAGAAAGAAAAAAAAATATGTTTATTAACTCTCATCAAAATATTATGATCCTTTTCGTATAAAATGTGATCATACACGATCATAATATAATATGACCATTATTATGATGATTATATTATTGTTTTAATAGACATTGAACATGTCTCAAAGATTATTATGAGTGCCAAGACATTGGCCTTTATTTAAGACCATATGAATATGTACACCCACCATTGATTGACATGTTATCCATGCATTCTCAAGTATAGTCTCAGATATGAAAGTATGAAAGCTCTCTTGTAGATATCTTATAAACATTAGATATACATATATATGTGTAAATAATGACTTTAAAAACTGTTACAAGAATTGATGTGTTAAATGATCATAAATCATAAGATCGTTTCAAGTTGTAATACACGAGAACGTTTATTAACTGAAATCTTCTTTCTTTCAACTCGTTCTTTTTTTTTGTTTTTATTTAAAGTAAATGTCTGGACGTACTTTTTTTTCTTCTAAAACTTCTTATAGTTGTTTTTCATTCAATAGAACTATCTTTTTTAAATTAATTATACTTCATATACACGGATATCACTGGTTTTTCAACTTTATTGGAAAAGTTGCGTGTTCTTAGATATTAATATTTTACAAAATAGCTGCAAAATGAATAATTATTTTAAATATAGAGAAGATTATAGTTTTGTTTGTAATTAGATTTTAATAATATTAATATTCAATGAATTTTTTGGAAATTATGAAAATTCGTTCGATAAATTATGTATTATATTTTTTTCCCTTTTAAATTTGATCGATTTTTGATTATTTTTATAAGAATTTTAAAATTATGATTACTAAAATTTTGTTTGAGAATATTTGGATAATTATAAATGATCCTTCTATTTGCACGATCATTTAAAATTTAAGATCATATTTGAAAAAAAAAATTCAGACAATACGAAACTTTCCTCGATCGTCATATTTATTATTTTATTATTGTTTTTATTGTTCAGGTCTTGCGGCTCATTATACCTCGAGCAAAATCTGTCAGCAGAACAGGTGAAGCGTGAAGTCATTTCACATATATTTTTCGCAGTTTTTTATCTGGGCTTGATCATTAATTTGTCTGAAAATAATTCCGGTTTTTCCAGAAGACATTTATATTTTGGTTATTCGGTAAAGCTGAGAAAGATTCCTCAAAAACTTTCTATGCAAGACTATTTAAAAATATTCCATAACTAGAAAACATATAATAAAGTTTCTTCCTTGATTCTTCTATACCTATAACTTGTCTATTAAAGCAGTGTCCTCAAGAAAATCTCCATTTCTCAACATTCAATTCAGGTTAAAAGATAAATTCTGACACAGAGATTTTCATTGAACCGTTATATTGTTTCTAATATAGCTCTGGTTCTAGAGGTTTTCTACTTGTTGGATTTATATGTAACTAATCGTATATAATTTTCCCATTTCATTTGATCGGATTTGAATATTTATTTAAGTTGGGCTCATGAGATTAATGTATTTTATCGATTAATAATCGTTTGAACCTAAATACGTAGTATTAATTTAATTTGATCAAATACGAAGAATTTCGAAACTTATAAAACATGAATGAACACCTTCAGGCAACTAAACAATTATCTGGCAGTCACAAGGTTTTTTTTTTTGTTTATAAAAACTATGACAAATTTCTTAAAATAAAAATTATTATTCAACAAATTAAATTCTGAAACAATTATTTTAGATTTTTATATATGTTATGTAGGAATAAAAGAAGTAATACACGAATAAGTTGCACAAAAGTAGTGGAGAATCTGAATTACTTGAAGAAGTGGAATCGTTGGCTTAGTGAGAAAGACAATTTAGTAGTAAACCAAGGGTGCCTAAGCTCGAGCCCAGGGAGTGACGATTTCAGCTTTTTCAGTTTCCCACAATTTGGGGGCTCAACCGGGATGAGGAATACCTTAGTTGATTGTGTTATTAATTGGTGTGTGTTTTAACTCTGCTGTGTTTGCTTTTACCCTCATGATGGCCTTGCGTATGTGAGGACAGCCGGTGGCTGATGTATTATCAGGATGGTCGAGTTATAGGAGTAAAAGAAGTAATACTCGAATAAGTTGTACAAAAGTAGTGGAGAATCTGACTTACTTCAAGAAGAGAAGTGTAATCGTTGGCTTAGTGAGAAAGCCAATTTAGTAGTAAACCAAGGGTGCCTGAGTTCGAACCCAAGCGGTGGCGATTTCACATTTATCAGTTTTCCCACATATATATAGAATTATTATAACAAAAACTTGAAAACAACAATTTTATCCTCACGCGATTTATTTAAATAAGTAAACCAATTTTCACATAAATACCACAAATCATCCGATTTGCATATAATTCACCAATAATCTTAAAAACAATAAAATTCTTGAAATTTTTTCTTATCATGAACTCTTTTTATGTGATTTATTAAATTTGAATTCGTGCTAAAAAAAAAGGAAAAACCAAAAACTCTTCTCGATGGTAAAAACACTGAAAACATGATCAAGTAAAGCACGAGCGAATTGGAAAAATTACATGAAATTTACTGTTCAATTGCTTACATCAACCAACATGCTTTGTAATTACTGGCGTTCTTCCAGAAATTAAAGTGTAGGTAATTTTGAACATTTCAATTGCTTTAAATTGGTATGATTTAGTGAAGATGTTGTAATGTAATTTGTTTCACTAATTATTCTTCAAAATAATTCATTTGAGTTCTTCTAAAAAGAGTTAAATTATTTTAATAAGTAAATATTGTAGAAATTAAAATGTAATTTAAAAACTATTAATCAGATATTATTTAAGGATTTAATAATGTTTAAATTTGATTGTCTTAAACAAATGATTTAACAAAATTCAAGAAATTTAATAAAGTTTGAGAGTTCTCGAAATTTTTAATGATTGCGAAAATGCCTCTGTCGGCAGTTTTCATATAGTATATTATTCTTGGCAAATTTTTAAGTATAGGTCCTACCATTTATTTTACGCCGTATACGGTTAAAAATGGGACATTTTCACTTTTTGGTTCGTTATTATTTGAGTATGTTACTGATAATATTTAAAAAAGACATTTTACTCAAAAAAAATCGAGAAAGTACAAATTTGAAAAATTGTTTTCCTCTGTAGGACTTGATCGGAATGCAGAAATATCATAAAACTTTTGGATAGCTAAATTTTAGTTCTATCTTTTAAGTTCTCACAACTGAAATTTGATTGTCTAATTTTTAGTTTTTTTTAAATATGTTTACGTTGATATTGTATATTAATATATCAGATAAACTCTTTTAAAAACTATAGGTGCTTTCGTAAAAGGCTTTCTTGGGTTGTGGAACATAAATATTTAAAGGATCATATTTCAAAATCATATTGGAACATAGTCTTGAAGCTTTATTCATTCAGATTTAAAATGCTTTCGTAAAAATGGATTCTTCTAAGTATATTGCTAACAAACTAATTAACTCTATTAAAAACTGCAGCCTTTTTTTAAAGACTATTTAAGACTATTGTCTAACCACGTCTTTTTCCCATAATATAATATCAAATCAGGAAATATAAGTTTTCATATGACCTACTAAATAAAGACCTGATGAAAGTGATTTTGATTAATTGTTTTCAGCCAGATTTTCAAGTACTAAACTATCAGTTTTTCTAAAACCAATACAAAAATTAATATCAAAACTATAGTTCCTCATATTTTAACCAAACATATAGAAGAAGTTCTATAAACGAAAAAAAAAATCAATTAACAATGATTTTACTATGAAATATGAGAAAACCTTATATAGAAAGGTAATTTAATATTATCGAGCACGTTCCATAATAATTTTTAAAAATCAAAAACCTCCTCACTAAAAAAGAAAACCCAAAAAACTAATAATTAACAAAATTCTGAAACTAAGAGAAACTTACTATAGTATATAATATTAAAATATAACCAATTACATAAAAACAATATCATACCTAGGTTTTTTTTCTACGGGCTTCAGGTACATGTGTGCCTGAAAATTCATAATAATCCAAATGATTTTTAAATTAGAAAATTACGATGGTTATATCGAAAACGTAAAAAAAAAGAACAATATTTAACTCGAAATTATTATTAAAAATAGTTTGGCCATCAAAATAAAACCATCTAATTACCTTGTCCGAACAAAAGAAGAAATCACGCGCGTATTTAAAGAAAAACTTTCAATATTAAATATACCTTAACTGTCATTTTCCGTGTTTGAGGGGCATTAGACTTTTGGTCACTTTTCTTAAAACACATACAAGACTCTTTTTTAAATTTAAATTTAAAAGAAAACTTTTTATTTTATGAATTATATAAAAGTACCTTGCAATAAATTAGCGAATTTTTGGGTGATTTACATTGCATTTTCTTGTTTTTTGTTTTAACAAAATCAGTGCCCAGGCCACTTAATCTTCTTCTTTAATTGGCATATGAAATGTTTATTATATGGCGTGAGGTAATTTTTATATATTAAAATTGATTTGATCATTTGATGAAAACAATTTGTTTTTTGTATTTTCATTTCATTTATGTATTTTAGCGAGTTTTGTGGTATTTTTATTGATGTAACTTTCAGAAATTCAATTTTATTAAAATGAATTGTGATGAAAATTTTAATATACATTATTTTAAATAAACAAAAAACCGTTTATATTTTGTAATTGTAATACAGTACGAACGCGATTATTTCAACTTTAGTTATTCATTGTTAATTTAGAGTTGGGTACAGGGCCGTATTTAGGATCTGTAGACTCCTAGGCTGAACTTATGGTGCTGGCGCCACTGCAAGGAAACGAATGCTGCAGTTTCTATTTACTATTTGGCGGATATTCTGGTCATTTCTGGAATAATTTGTCAAAAATTTTAATAGAATATGTTTTACATGAAAATATCTATATATAATCTATGTCTATAATGTATAGCTTCCATTATCATAAGTGAGACACATGCGGTATACTTCAGGGTATTCTTAAATAATGATATCTATACCATATGTGTGACTCTAGTATTAGGATTCAAAAACCATATATTGTATGTATCTTTTTCAGTTAGGTTGAACACAATATATTTATAACAACTTATTATGGATAATAGATGGAGCATAGAATTGTAGCAAGTAAATTTCAAATGCACAAATCGCGTTGATCGTATCGGTTTCTCGGTGTAATTCGAACAGGAGAATAGACTTTCAAGGGATATCAAGGGGCATATCAAATATCCTGTCTGTGATATGGAAATTCAAAATGTCAGTTGTACTGGGACAAAAGCTCTTTGTTTCTCGCTTTTTTGTGGTGTTGAAATGAAAATAATTTTCTTTACCAGCATTAAACTGAATGCACACTCCTATAACGCGATAGATAGGTTCCTACGGGGAGAAAAAACAATTTTTCTTGTTTCTTGTTTCGTGTTAGAGCGTGTTGTAGGAGAGTTGGGCGTATATTTTATTAAAAATTAAACTCTCTGTTATTTTAAGAAGCCTGGTTTCAATTAGTTGAACCTAATCGAGATTGTACTGTAGTACTGTATTTTACATTGTCTAACTGCATCCAACTCTCCTAGAAAACGAGAACAAGGGTTTCTGCAATCTTTCTTATCTTGTTAGAAATCTTATCTTGCGAAATCGTGTTGTTGGAAACCGTGTTGTGGAAAAGTTATGAGAATACTTTAAAAAAAAAAAACAGATCAAAATAAATGTGCTTGCCATTACGACAAATTTATTTACCGCGATGTCGTTAAAGGTTTTGTGATTGATTCGCAATACACTTACAGCCTAAAATACTATTCTGCGCAATACAGCGCTTGTATACTTATTTGCGGGCTTATTTAAAGACAGTTTTGTGTGACTTTATAACTTTTTTTTTTAAGTCAGTGATTAGTAAATTTAATAACTCAAAGAATATTTAATATAAAAGCTTTTGAACGCGAACAAATTTTACATGCGTCGTTAGATTGAAAAATAAAGACAAAACACCATTTTGAAAAATGGGACCTGGAAATACATATTTCTTAATGTATTAAAAATTATATAAAAATTTTATTTTTGTAAATTTCTTTGCTAATTTGTAAAACAAAAAAAAATAAATTTTTCTTAATTGAAAAACTTGATTTTCCATAAGACATCATTACAATTGTGGCCATTCTTGAAGGTTGAAACAATCTATTTGAAGTTTTATTAAAAATCCTGTTTTCTTAATTAAAATTGGAAAAAAAATAATACACTAACAAATAAAATGAAATAAATAAATTAATATTATTTCATTTAAAAAATATAAACAAACATTACTGCAATCGAAAATCAATTTTAAAATAACAATTTCTGTCATTTTACAGTTTGGTAGTTGTTAATCATAAATAATGAAAAATGCATTCAATTAGTTTTCAGTGAAAACATGTTAGGAGAGACTTGAAGAAGTTGAGACGATGAGCACGTAAAAATGAAAATTCTATATTCCGTTTTTCACGTGAAAATGGAAATTACATTTTTATAAATTGGAGATTTTCTTATTTACAAAAAGCTTTGTAAACGTTTGTTATTTATTTACATGAAGAATAATATAATGAATGGCATTCAATAAATTACCCGAACAGAATTTATATTGATATTTCATAACCTTTTCCGTACCTCAAATTCGCCATATCTTTCCTGAACACAAAATGCTTAAAATTATGTTAATATGACATTCGAAATTAATTTTCTTGTGTCTTATGGAAACTTTTTGCATTTTCAGAAGGTTAAAATTGAAATTTTTTATGCAAATATTAATTGAAAATCCTTTTTTTGCATTTTTAAAACATAATTCAAATAGCCGTCGGATGATTATTATTATTTTGAATCTTGAGCAAATCTGAAGTATGCTGTAAAACTTTGATTTTTATGATATTTCCTTATAAATGACTTGAAGTACATGTAATCATTTCTATACAAATTGATGAAACGTTTGCAGCGCTGCAAAACGCGCTTCTTTTTTAATAGTATTTGTAAAAAAGACTGTAAATACATGAAATTTTATATCACACAGAGTCATTATTATAACAAACACTATTAATGAGATAGCGCTTGCAGACGTGCCCAAATTGGAAACACTCATTATTGTATGCTTTTTGCTTGAAGTCAAACTATATCTCTAAATATTGCTACGGCAAAACGGTGTGCATCTATCACTGAAATAATATAAGATTATATTGTAGAGAAAAAGAGACAATATCTTTTTTTGTGACGTATATACTTTTGGCACTAATGCATTGCTGCAAAGCACGCATCTTTAATAGGATTTGTAAAAAGGACTGTAAATATTTAAATGCGTTTTAATATCACACAGAGTTTTTTTTAAACAAATATTAACAATAAAATGGCTTGTGCAGACGTACCCAAATCAGAGTCCAAGTTGAGAACTCTCTCTCGTATTCTCATGCGTCATAGATTTTCAGTCTGTAAACAAGATATCTCGTTATTAGTATTTATTAAAAAGACTCTATGTTCCATAAAAATATATGTATTTGCAGACTATTTTTTGTTTACAAACACTAATGATGAGATAGATTTCTTTGCATAAATTTGATAGTTTAGATATTTTTTAAATTATGGAACGCAGCCCTCGTCTGAACTATTTCATTAAGCAATCGTACCTTATTTATACTAGAACTTTTCACTTTATATCAGGAATACCAATGATATTTGTATTAAATAAATGAAATATGAAACTTTGCTAATTAATTAAGGATTGCCTATCGAATTGTGGTGCATCTGAACAATGAATACCTTTAAATAGGCACAACTCTGTGGAATATTAATTGACGGAAAAGTAACTGCTATTAGTACTACAAAATTAATTTCCACTAATCTAAACAAATAGTATTCCAAACGTAACAAATTAATTTAAACTGATTCGTTACGGATATCAATATGGAAGTTATGTTAACAAGTTTGAAATCACATTAAAGTCTTGATAATGTTTATGACGTTGAAACAACTTTAAATCGATTTTAAATTATTATAATACCCGTATAGACCTGAAATATGCCAAACGTAATTTCTCAAATATGCAATATTTATATAGAAATTCTCACATATACTATATTCATATTCGTGTGGTCAATAATTAGTTTCGGTTTTTCACGGAACATAAATTACTAAAATCATGTTTAAAAATAAGAAACAACAAACCCAAAAATTGAAATTCGGATTGATTCATTCATTTTACATTGGCAAAATTAGAAAGATTTTTCAATATCGCCAAGAAACTCTAGATTGAAGGTGTTTGGATTTTTTAGTTTTTTTGCCAAAAATTTCTGAAATTTTTCGTTTTAGATGAAACGAAGAAATTTGGTGTATTGTAAAATTTTGAATCTTTAAGTTTTGATGTCTCTAAAAGATTGCTTCCTATAATTTTATATCTTTAAACTGGCACGCAATCCCTTCATCTTCATTAAGAATATCTTCAACGAAAATTTCTATATTATTGCAATAAACGCATCACGATATGAAATTTTCGACTAAAACAAAACCGATCATTTACTAATAAGGAATTTATTTTATTTTAATTTTTTAGGTTTATCTAAACTCACAAAAAACTACAATAATAATTCGATAAAAACGAAACGCATTATTTTTAAGTTTCATGGGAATTTCTGATTGATTTCACTAATCTTGATATAACAGTTTTTTATTTCTTTGAAAACAACGAAATTATGTTTGGAGTAGGTGGAAACAATGAACTGCAGTTAAGTAAATCGTTTCAGAAAATTGTATAGCTTTTGAATAAGCTTTGTTGAGAATAATTTACAATACTTGGCACAGAATACAGTTCAAAATGCAGGAGAAATTCAATGAAAAACAACTAAACATTTTTTATATAGGTTGAAAAGGACACCAAAATTGGAAGGCAATTTTGGGACCATATATTTCATAGTTTCAGTTCTCAGGGAAAATTAATTTTAATGCTCAACTACAGTCAATATCAGGCAGGGAAGCTATTGAAAATTGTATTATGGTATGGCTCATAGTTTTTGAAAAATATACCTAGTGTTTTTAGGTATGTTTTTTTTAATGAAGGCAGAAACAAGCCAAAAGAAAAAAAACAAAAAATTTCACCAAAATTAAGACAGTATTCATTGATTTCTTCGACAGTTAAGTCCACCTTCCACAAATAATTCGTTCCAACTAATGTCGCAGTTACTAGTGATTTTTATTTGAAAGCAACAACGTTTGATGCCTAGAATTCAACGAGTTTGATATGGTGTAGTTGGTATGGTTCAAAATGGTCTCCGTCCCTGGTTCGAATTTCGGACTATACTCCGTAATTGGAACTGCGTCGACAATGAATGAAATTCCATACTATACTATGGTTCCAGTAATATGAAGTTTTGTTGATCAGTATTAAAGATAGAGATAAGTAAGGTTAGGTTCCTCTGACTGGTCCAAAAATGTAAACAATATAGAGATGTTGGGTATCGAGTACATTACTTTTGAAGATTTGAATTTGGTTTCTACTTCTAAAATCCAGAAGCAATTCAGATCTTGTTAGATCTTTCATTTTTAAGGCCCTTAAATGGTTAAAAAACTGGTATACTAGCATTTAAATACTGATAAACAATCCAAGAATTAACAGATTTTAAAAATCTATTTTAAAAATAAATGCACAATTTTCGGAATCCTCCTCACTTTCTGTTTTTATTCCTTAACAAGCGTTTAAAACATAATACGCAGATCCTAAAGAAATATAAGTAGAAAGTATGTATATTGTTATTAATTATCTTCTAAATTGTACTATTTTTAAAAAGACGGCATTTAATAAAATCGAATTTAATTAAAAAAGAAAATTTACCACTTAAATAGGTAATTTCGTACTAACACAATTAAGTTACATTAAAAAAATTAAACAAAAATATATTGCTGAACTAATTTAAGTAGAGGTTAATGGAAGCTCATTAAATTTAGAAAATTTAATGTTTCTTAACTGGTTGTAACATTATCTGTGAAGCATTTAACTTATCTGACAATAAGGACGTTTTTAATGATCTCTTTAAAAGATCATTTTCAGGTCAGGTCAATGATTTCTTTAAAGAAAACAGCTATTAAAATAAAATTTAACTGGTTCATCTAATTTATCTTTGCATACCAAATTTATACATATACTATATATACTTTTTCCATTTTCGGAGACAAAAGTATTTCGGACGAGCGTAAAATTCACGCGGAATCGAATCGATCGTGTATAAAACTCTACAAAACGATCTTTATGGTATCTTCTTCATTTCATTTCAATTTTTTATTATTATTTTATTTATTAGTTTTCTCGTATATTCAATCATATTGGCATAAAGGTAAAAAACTCATTTTTCTAGAACTTAAAGAAGAAAGAATTAGTTTTTTTTCAACTTCAAAACTCTAAGAAGTCTCTTTAAAGAAAGAAAAAAAATAACAACAACCAAAAAGAATGAGGATCATTATAAGAATTTTAAAAACGATCATTCGATACTCTATAATACTCAGTCACAACATTTTTATTTTATTTTTTGTAGATCTTTAGTACAAGAATATTCTTCTTTAAGAATGTTATTCTATAAAAAATAAAAGAACTAGAATGAAAGATTTGTTATGATCGTGTCCGTTCATTCGATTCACTTTTGAAGAGGGAGTGTGGTCAACTCGTGTTATAGTCATTCAAAAATGGCATACCTCTATATAATAAAGTACACCTTAACATAGGCTTTTCAAACAAAATATTGTTGATATAGTCTCGTGTCTTATTTGACCCAAGAAAAGTCCATCTTCAATATCCTCTAAGAAAAAGAATAATGTCGTTTTAAGATTTTATGAATGAGTTTTTACTACTTCATTAAAATTATATTTTCTGAATGTTGTATAAAAACAGAAATCGATTATCGTTGTACTTGATTTTCTTTTATTTTTAATTCTTTTGGTACATTTTTTATTTGATTTATGGCCAACGAAAAGAACACTAAAATAATTTAGTATGATACCTTTTATAAGGTGTTTCGTAACATTTCGAGAGTTTTGCAATGGTAATGCGGATAATTCTATCACAAACAGATCCTGAGGCAAACACGTTTCAAATAATATATATCGAAACTTCTTAAAAAAAGAATATAATTCAATTTTAGACTTTTTGTAGGCATAGAAAAGTTTCAGAATTAGATATCATTTGAACGAACTTTACTAGGAGTAGTTAGGAGTACTACTATTTATTACTTCTAACTATATTTTTTAAGAATGTATATTTGAAGAACCACTTTCTAGAGGCAATAGAAAAAAATAAGAAAGCGTAAAAGTCAAGATTTAACCTCGAGAGTTTCAATAGCTTGCATTATAAGTCCTAAACTACTGATAAAAACGATCGCACTATATGATTTCTGTTTTGATTTTGCCAAGAATATAATTACTAGTTATTTTCTTAAACCATTTAAAGCTAATTATTATAGTATCATAATACGAACGCCTAGAACAAATATTCTTCAAATTAAAATTCTTTTGAATTAAATCGGATAAGCCGATGTTTACTATCATTCTCCGTGGAAACTCTATGGTACTAAATTAGTGTCTAATGACTTTATGTTAAGTTAGGTTAGGTAGATTAAGGGTACTTGTGTACAGCAATAAATACCTTATGGGCCCATTGTGATATCTACGAGACCAAGAAATTACGTGGTAGTAAGGGTATCCTGAAGCATTTGATTTTCCCGAAAAATTTCATATCGATTGTTTGAAATCCCTCTAAGTTTTGGAAAAAACAACTACCCAGAATGTTGTAGCGAGTTCGGGAGAGAGCTTAGCATTGACATAGGATGTGTGTGATTTCTTCAGTCGCGTGCATATCCCTTCAGTACCGACAGAGATCGCTTTGTACCAGTCCGAGACTCTTAGCATGTCTCCATAGAAGACAGTACCCCGTTAATATCCCAATTAGTGTGGGCATCCTATATCTATATCTTTTTTGATGCAACTGATTTCTCTATCTTATCCTTATTAGATGATCAATATCATACCGAATTTTTGAAACACTCTGTATACCCATAAAGGTGAAGAAGTAAAAATCATCTTTCGTTGCTTTTTGATTGTTCTTGAATACAAATTTTATATTAATATTTAAAAGTTTTGCATGCGAAGATTTCTTTCTTATTATAAAAGGGACCAAAAATTTTCAAAATTTTTGATGAAGAACTTCTACCACAATACGAGTGGGTGCATAAAAATTAATTCCGTCGGAAGTAATCTTTATAATATAATTGACTTTGTAATAATTAACTTTTTTTTGTTTTTGGTTCTTCGTTTTTAAATTTATAAATATTTTCTTGATTGCCTGATATTTCTTTCTGTTATGACATTTTGATTTAAATGAAAATATTGTAAATTAAATTTTATAAATTCGAGGATCATTTCTTATTTCAAATCGTTGTTGGAATTTAATTTAAAATCACTACCGTAACGAACTACATTTTAAATCGTTTCTTCTTGAGTTTAATTTCAAGAAAAATATAAGTTTCGGTAATATTTCTAAGGAAAATTATTATATTAGTATAAAATTCATGTTGGCAGAAAAATTATTAATTAATAATTATTATAAGTAATATATTCCGATTCATAATTTATGTTAATATGATTACATGTCACAAATTATTCCGACTATTTCTGATGTCAAACATTAGGTGACACTAACTGCGAAAGTGTTATACCATAATTGGAACTATACTTCGTTTTATTATATAAATGAATACAAATACACTAATTTTAGTTCAATTAATTAAAAATTGAATCAAAATTCTGATCATTTAATTTGATATATATAATTTTGTTCTCGTAATTCAACTTTACCATGATCAAATATTGTCAGCATATATGTACGGTTCCCGTATAGATCAGCGTGTACAACTTTTCTAGTATTTATAACAAAAAAATGATCTTTCACTGTTGCCACCTTACAATGATAGGCTGAAGCTGTTAAATTTGCATTCTCTGGAAAAGCGCCGAGTAGTGGCAGATGTAATTTTGGTTCATCAAATTTTTAATGAGGCTATTGATGCTCCTAATTTTTTAAGCAAAATCCACCTTAATTGCAACATTTCCTCGCTGAGATCCGTGGTCTTGTTTAAAATCAGTTTCCACTGGACGGACTACTAGAAGAATGAACCAGTCTCCCGAATGCTACGTATGGTAAATGCAAATGGACAAGTTTTTGACTTTTACCTCAGTAAGTTTGAACTGAGAAATCTTTTATATCCAAATTTAGGCTCGATTTGAGCTATTAGTAATAAATGTCGAACTGTTTGTACTATAACTGAAATGCATATATGATAAGTGTTTAGTAATCTAGAAGTATCTCGACTTGAAGGAAAATTCCTTTAACTGAAATATTAATTCAAATATTAGATCACAGATTACTTGAACCCAAACTACCCGAGATATAAGATGTAAACATACATCAATATATAATCATTACACGAATCTGATCGCCAATAGAAAAGGAAATCTTTATTATTCTACATTCAACTTTGCTTCCTAATTTAATCGTCGGAGTTTTATTCATATCCGTTCCAGCTCACACGTTTAGCGTTTTTTAGAAATTAAACTTTCTGGTATTGAAAACAATATGCATCTGTAAGGTGCTCTAAGAAAACATTCGAAATACGTAATCTTTTTCGACGCAAATAACCGGCCTAATTTTAAATTATAGGCGATCAGCAAAAAACTCCTTTGTTTTTATAAGGAAACTTCTTAATTCTCACAAATTATCATTAGTGTCAGTTACTAAATGGAAATAAAATTTATCGAAACGAACATAATTTCGTGTGAACAGAATTTTGTTATGTGGGCCCTATACATACTTTCTTAACTGCTTTTCACTTGTCACTTTGTAAGTGTCGGTACTTACACAAAAATGCAGATGTCCTGACTTTTCTCGAAGTTTCCTGTACTTATATATTTGAATAATGTGTCCTTTTGTTTATGCTAATCAGGGTATCAATTTCGGGTGTTTATATCGTGTCTGTTAAGGTATGGTTAGATTTACTATGCAGCAGTGAAACAGCGCAAATATTTTTGTCATTTTAGTGTGACCTAAAGGTATGTACATCGGTTCATTTACACGGGACTTGCTTAGCACGATTTTGACTTACATGGTGGAACTAATTTCCGTTTTTCCATAAACTCCTTACATCGTTTTACACGGTTATTATAAAGATAATGATGATTTGATTTAGACGGTTTCCCGTGAACGTATCTACCTTGTTAATGAAGGGATGGATTTGTGAGCCTAATTAACTTATGGTTAAGCTTGCCTGTATTAGCCCAAGAAGAAATTTGGTCAATGTTTTAGTGGAAATTTCGAAAATTTTAATTGATAGAAAGACATAGAGTAATTGGGATTTTAATTGAATTCATTTCTTTTGATGTAGTAGAATTAACTTTACTTCTCCTTAGAAGAATCCTTTTAGTGGTCGAAACTGCCTGAATTGAAAATATTAAAAGGATTTCCTAAGACGTTCTAAATTTATCTCAAAATTTAAATTCTAATTACGAAACTAATATTGACTTTAAAAGCAAGTTATCAAAACTTAAATTTCAATATAATTTTCAAATTTATTTTTGATTACATATTTTCATACCAAACTGCATTGCTACTGTTTTTTCTTTTCTTACATCAAATCTTGAAAAACATAAAAATTCCTTTCAATAATATTCCTTTAAAATCCTTCAAAGTGTACGATGTAGTTCCTTCATATTATCCGATAAATCAGAAGAACATTGTGATTAAATTAGTGAAACGTAGTCAATCAAGTTCCTTAATACATGCATTTAACTCATCTGAAAAAAAAAAAAATGTATATCATACAGAAAAATTCCAGAATTGTTACTATTTTCTTGTAACACGTTGCCAGTAGCCGGTCAATTATTATTATATGTTCATATCATCCTCGGCTGGAGTTTCGTTTCTTCTTTAAGAAAAGAAAAGAAGAAAACATGAAAAATAACAGAAATTGTTCATCACAGAAGTTTCCCTTTTATCAACAATTTCGAGGCTCAAATTGTAATTTTTATATGAAACAAGAGCAATTCAAGAAAGGCAAAAAAAAAGAGATGTGAAGATACAAATTGATTCAAAGATTGTCCAAAAGAAGTGGTGAATACCACGAATACCTAAAAGGGTATAAAAAGAAACCCATTTTATTCGCTTTTTTCATACAGAAAAGAAAACACGTCTTTGAATTAGTTTTTATTCATTTTTTTCTTCCATCTTTCAGTTATGAAAGACGGTGGGTCGTCTTGTAGGCCCGATAATTTTAGGTTGGAACATTTTTTCAAACGAATTATTTCAGCTACTGTATATGAAAATACATGATCAAAAAAAAACGAGGAAAGAAAAACTGATCGATATTAATTTGATAATCATAAAACAGAAGGAATTTTTGGAAAGAAGGAATATACTTTTAATTAGAGCGAAACCTAAGGAATTTTAATTTTTCTTTTGTTAATCATTTTATTTCTCCTTTCTTTTTTTTATGTAATTGGTTCTTAAAGACTATAACATATCGTTTTTACACTCGGGGAAATACAGCCCTGGGTCCCGGACTTGACTCGCTCATAATAATTTTGAGCATATTTCATAGTAAAAACTGATGGATCAAATTGTTCATTGTAGGCAAAGAAAAAGAAATACATGAAGAACCGAGCCTGGATTTGATCCAGGATCTCATCAGCTTCTAGAAACGAGGTCTTTACCGACTTGACCATTCAACACTGTGTTTATCGATCTGTTCATTTGCCTTTACTAACTCTACACACTATTATGAAACTAATACTCCTACATCATTAAGAACTTTTTTTTAAAATTTGAAGCTAAACATATAGCCCAGTCAATAGAGCGTAAAAGATGGCTCCTGATTCCAAAAGTTATAGGAAACTTTATATTTGGTACGATTGTTCAACTAGGTAAGTTATTTAAAATTCCAAGTTTTCGACCTTTGGGGGGTGCCGCTCGCACCCCCATACTGGCTTAAAGGGGTGCAAAATCGCCTTTTCGCGATTATCTCGTTACCTGCACGAGATACGTTGATTAAGGCCCATACAAAAAATATAGAAAAAATATAACTCGAACGCAAATAATCAAAATTAGGTTTCAAATTTTATTTTGAAAAATTTTGGTTTTTTTTTATCTCGCGAACAATATTGAACACATCTCACCCTTACACTAGTCGCAAGTTAACTATCGTTGGGGGTAGATGTGTCTTTTTTTAAGGGAGTTTTTTTTAAGTGAGTTTTTTTTATGAGTGATTTTTGAGTAATTTTTCTTTATTCGAAATAAGTTTTTTTGAGTGAGTTTTTTATGAGTTTTTCTTTTAAACAAAGAATTCTGGAGTGGAATTGTGAATGCATTGCGATTGCTAGGCTATAATCGATCAGGTATAAAGAATTAGAAATGGTTGAGAATATTGAAAAATATTTAATTTGTTTTCCGCCTACGGAAAATATTTAAAGATTTCCTTTTAGGTAAGTAACTGCTTCTGATCTTGGTATTACATTTCTTGGTACAGATTTTAATAGAGTAATGATATTTCTGTTCAAACTAAACTGCAATTATGGCATGTATAAATGTCCACCACGACTAGGTTTGCAGACATCGATTCTTTTGACAAAATTTTCTTTCACATTTCTGAATAATTGTGGCTCAATCACACGAATTAGGGTCCGATAATGTCGGCAGCCCATTAAGCACTCCAAACAGTGACAAGAGATGAATGTAATTATTGTTCAACAATTGCTCTTGGCAGAAGCCCAAATACGCAAATTTTCCTAATTAATTCAAATGAAAATTAGCTTCGTAAGAAAAGATGTCTTTTTTTACGAAATATGGTTTTCACATATCGTCCATTTTTGTAATGAATTAGAATTACTTTAATACGATTTCCGAACGAAATTGAATTCATTATAATAAAATGTAGACCTTTTACTGCAATTATGTCAAAGAATGGAATGACAAGAACTGTTATCATAAGAAACACAGTACTATTGAACAAAACAAAAGTTCTTATTCAAATACCCTATACTTTGAAAATTGAACTTTTATCACTGTAGCGACACCAGCGCCAGACAATTTCCTATACGTTTGATAGTGAAATTTAATTTTATGGTTTGAGTTCTTGCTTATTTATTATATTGTGCCATCTGTGTGTGAATTTGTTCTTTAAAATTTGTAGGAAAATTTTAAATTTTTTTTGAATAATGAAAATTTTTCTAGAAATTATATTAAATTAAATTAATTTAATTATAGTTTGATATATTTATAATCGTTTGAAATAAGAAAACATTTTAGAATAACGTTATTTGTTATTTCAAATTTAAAAGAGATGAATAAATTCAACTGAATTTAATTGATTCAAATTTAAATTAATGTTAACATGAACAAACTTAGAAATTTTCTGAAAATATTGATAGAATTAACAATTTCCCGTTGTATCCTTTGTATCCTTGTTTTATTTGTCTTCCATTTACTATGATAAAATTGCCTAACCCTTATTTATACTAGAAAAGTATCGTGAATAAATTCAAAAGATTTCATTTCGTTAAAAAACATTTAAAAAAATTTAAATTAAACTTAAAAACTGCATTTATTTATCGTTTATTAATAATTCTCATAATAAAATTTCCCACGAATAAGTAATTATATATTCTGTTAGAAATAAAAATAAAAACATTGATAATGTTTGCAATTAATATATGTAAAAACGTACTGTAACTGAAAATCGGCCTATAGCCGACTTTTTGGTGCTCTAGAGTGGAAATGGGACAATAAAACATAACTTTGTTCCCTCTTTTTTAAATTTGCTTTAATTCGCAGATAACCTAGACCCTAACAGCATAAATATCTTCTACGAATTTAATTGAAATCGATATATTAGTTTTTAAAATACACCAAAAAAAACTTTATGAACAGTCTTATTTCTACTACGACTATTTGTTTCTCTATTACCCTTGGACCGAATTTCCTAAAAGTTAACACATTATTCCCTACTTGTGTAGTCAACGTATGTAAGTAATTTAAACAAAATTGCTTTACAAATTAAATCTGAAAAACCATTAAAAAAACGACAAAACTTTATGGTCTCGTTGGTTTTTGCTTAATAACTTCGATCTTCTTCAGCTGATTTTCCTAAAAGGCAATACCAAATCGAGTTAAGAAATAGCACACTCACATTATAAATTTCATCAAAATCGGATAGCAAGTTTTTGAGTTATCTTATAGATGCATAAATCGATATAACTTTTGAATCTCTACACTTCTATAGGTAGTACTGTCTGTCGGTAGTACCTACCATAGGACATAAAAATAAGCATTATAGTGCGAAAGCTTTACTAGACTTAAACGATGAAAAATTACTCACGCAAAAAGTATCGACTTGTTTAATTCGATATTTTTCTTATATTAAAAAGCATTTACTTAATTATAATATTACAAAAATTCCATATAGTGGGCGTTATACATGCTTTAAGAGGTCATCGAACATAATTGCATTTCAAGGTGGTGCACCTTAAATGAGATCACTAAACAAAATAATACATATAAGTTTATGTTCCGTCTGACATAATATCCACAAAATAAGACACCATTCATATTCATCTCCATTAAATATATTAACAACTTCAATTTCATGTTAGACATTCCTCTCTCGCGAAAATCTAAACCGTCTTCTACTATTAATGCCCTAACATAAATTAATTTCAGAATATATTAAACAACTATTTCAAGTTTCTATAGACTGATTCCAAATTGTCTCGAACTGAGATGTCTACTACTATTAGTATACTATTAACTTTTTCCATATATATATATATCCATTTTTGTTGCGACATTTTTGCAAAGACTTTCTTGGTTATAATAAACTACTGGAAAATGTTCGTTTTTAAGGAAAAAAAAAATGACAGTATAAAAATTAACAGAAAACTGTGAAAACAAAACTATCCGACAGCACCTAGACGTTAAAAGAGACTAAAAACATTTTAAAGACCAGTTATCTATGGATACAGAGAGACCACGAAAAGAAGTTATAGTGTCATACAAGAACGTATTCAAACTAATATGAAGAGATTTGAAATTTTATAGACTTTTATACTGCATATTTATAAAGCACAAATAATACGATTGTAAATATGACAAAATTGGAATATAAATATAGTGAGAAGATCTTGTCCAATTTAACACATATAGAAAAGGAGTTTTTTTTAGAAAATGATTGGAATTTATGAGCCATTCAGGAAAAAAGTTACTTGTTTTTTTCTTCTGTATTGCTATTTAATAATAGTAATAAAAAGTAGATCAATGAAAAATTATATATGTTTGCTTGTAAATTATTATTCTTCTTTTTTTTTGTGATAATAAAATTAAACAAGATAAGTAGAAGATTAAAATTTGTAATGCAAAAATTATGATCTATAAAAAAATGTAAAAGGATATTTCTAAGACAGTTACTAATCCGTAAATAATAAAGAAAGAGCTGAGGACTTTCTCTGTCACTGTCCGCCTTTTTAAAACCGCAAACTCAAAACTTTCGGCAACCGGATTATCGAACCAAATGCTATCAATGGGATCTACACCAGCCGGACATCCTGCTTCATTGTAGGGTCTGGGAGGCTGGTCAATCCCATAATCTAAGGACTCATTCTACAGTGTGCACAATGACCCTAATTCGTGGTCTAAGTGCTGGGACTGCCAATAGGGATTACTCCCAAATCTATCAATCAATCAATCAAGAGCCGAGACATTTTAAAATAACATCAAAAGAATTATTATAATAGTAACGAACAAATGTTAATCGAACATTTTCGCAAATGATTTAAACCGCACATCTTGCAATACTAAAATTTGACAACTTGTCTGTCAGTAGTAAAAATTATTTGTTATTAAAAAGACGCGTCCTTATTTTTTGTACAATAGACATTAAACGAAATTCAATTGTTTAGCTTCATTTGAAAGTCAAGCATCAAAATTCTTCGTATTCAATAGATCTGAATCCATTTAGGGAATTTTACAAGCCGAGGATTGCGAAAAACACACAACTTTGAATGGTTTACCAAAAGGTTTGACTCGTGAATGGAACCGTTTATGCCAAAATATCGTGCGAGCATCGTTTAGAAAGAGATTGAAACTGATGGCTAAGGCACAGCGCGGTTACATATCATTCGGATAATTATAAAATTAACTACATATGTATTAATAATTATCATTTCCATAAATTTTAATAAAATCGACCAATAAACAAAAAAATTACACCGTTTTACAGCGTAGTATTCCTGATACTATAGTTTATAAAAGAATTAAAACTTAAGAATCATGTCTAAGAAAGTTGAGATACTAGAGATATTATTTTAGAAATTTTTCGAATGTCCCAACTGGATAAATAGACTAAAATTGATACTATTTCTAGCAAATACATTTTTTATCTGAATGAAATCATAAAATACATAATTCATTTCATTCTATTCGAAAATGTAATACAATTCCTGTTAAATCTATTTCAAGAAAAGAAATATTATATATACAACAATCTAATTTTAAAACTGGATTTAAAAGAAATAATTTAAAATTTATATTTAAAGCCAGAAAAAAAAAGATAATATTTTCAAAAATTTAACTAAAAAATAAAAAGAAAATCCTGAAAAATATAGAATATTATAAATTTATTGGAATAATATGAAACAAAAGTATGTATTTTTCTCACATTCTTATATAAACCGCGAAAAATTGAAATTTTAAGATCACAAAAAACGAAAAGACCTAATACCAACCAAAATAAATTTTTTGTTATAACTAAAACAAAACAAAACAGAATTTCAATTCAATTTATATATGTTCCGTCGCATAACTGTCTAAGCTAGTCTAGCTTTGGAATTAAGTGTAATCAGTGCATATATGCCAATTCTATAAAGTACTATATTGCAATTATTTATACATAAAAAAAAAAAAACAACAACATAAAATGCAACCAGCATCGATATCAATTTAAAATCGCACATACAAAAGAAAAGTAAACCTTTTCTGCCTCGCCTTTATATGAAATGCAATAAAACAAGTCATACTGCATAGTCCCTCAAACGAAAGAAACTACATAACGTGTATCTTAGCCCATTCACCATAGTATATGTATGTTTTGTCCATCGTCATCATCTCTTCTGGAAACGATCAAATTCTTCTGGTTTCATAAAACAAAAAACTTAAGCGACGAACCGGAAATATTTTCTATGTCAATGCATTTTATACCAGAAGGTGGATTCTTTTATTTTATATTCGCGTAGACATAACAACAAGAATCTTTTTATAATATTTTATCTTAGGTCTTTTTTTTATATATATAATTACATTCGAAACATCTTTAGCATGTGAGTCGAGAGTTTTGTATTAAAGTGACATGATTGAGGCAAACAAACAAACAAAACCAGAAGAGATTCTCACATTTTCAAACTCAAAAATTTTGCAATTCTAAACGTAATATCCAATGTCCGTAATTGTATTTTCATTATAAAACTCACTGTGACTGTGCAATCCATTTATATATGAGATTTTCATAGTGCCATTCTAGATTTGCACTAGAAAAATAAAACTGGAAATTGAATGAATGAATTTTTGCAATTAAAACGGTTTGACCGTAAGTTTAATTTACTTGAAAATCGTTTTACACGTGAAAATATAAAGAATTACAATACTAAGAATTTACATACAAAATAATAACAACAGAAAAAAAACATATAGGAACTCAAAATCGGCGTATAGCCGGTTTTTTGATCACATATCTAAATATATAAAATCGTTGAGTGCTACTCCTCCGCTTCCGTGTCACTATAAATGTAAGCGTTTCAACCGATTTCAGCAAAATTTGGTATATGGATATATACCGTCCTAACTTAGAAAATGTGGCAATTTTTGAAAGAATCAGTCAAGCCGTTTTGAAGTTATTCAAAATCCCAAATTTTCTTTTTTAGTTTGTAATTCCATTTTGATTTGCCAGTGCACTAACAAACTTTATCAGCAGACACTAGCAACGGTATTAGACTTGGCTGACATTACTGCCATATAAAAACTGACCGCATAATATTGTAGCTTAACCATTTTATAAAACACATAATATGGACAGCGGGTGGCTCTGTAGCCAATTTCTTCCGCACTCTTTTCATTTTTCGAGTAACTTTGTAACGTGTTTTTTACTAGTACTAGAAATAAGACTCGTATAGTTAACAAAACTGCGAATATCAAAACTTCTTTATAACTTTGTTTCTTCTTTTTAGAATTTGTTCTAATTTACAGATAACATAAATCTATTCTGAAGATTTTATTCAAATCCGTATATCAGTTTTTAAAGTACATCTGAAAAACTAAAAGCAGAAAAAAAAGAACGTAAAAACTTTATGACCACGCAAATTATTCTCTACAACTATTTCTTCCTACACTTGTCTGGGATGGATTTTATCAAAATTTAGGATATTACAGTCTATTTATGCAATCAATCCATGTAATTAATTTCAATTAAATTGGTGAACAAATTATCCAATAAAATCCGAAAAACGAAAAAATAGAAAATAATGACAAAATTTTGTGACGACCCTGATTTTTATTCCATAACTCCCGTTTTCCTAGGCCGATTTGGTTGAATTATCATGTAAGTGGATGGATATGCATAACTTTTGTTTCTCTGCACACGTTAGTGCCTTGAATCTCTGTTCTCTGATGATTATTTCTATATGTTACAAATATAGCGACCAATCTATGTATAATATACACCCTGGTAGTATTTACCATAGGATATAAAAATAGGTATATCGATTAGAAAACTCTTTGAAAATTGCAATTAATTGAACAACGTTCTTAAATATTCATTTAAAAGCATAAATTAAACTACTTTTTTCAATAAAAAGAAGATTGAAATAGATTTATTTTCTTTTTTAATCTTTAAGTAGAGGACATTTTAGTGATATATTTTGTATATTTTGAAAAAAAAGAAATAGTTTAAATTGTTCTGAGAAGAAATCCTAGGAAGAAATTGAAAAAAGATTGATCACTTCGATTTTATAAACACGCAATTTTCGAACTACTATATTTAAGATCGGATATTTAATGGCACATACAAGTATGTTACGCGATTATGTAACATGTTTTTAAAAGATCACTCAAACAACAAAACTAAAAAAAAAGAAAACCAGAACAGAATACATTCGCTACCAATTATTTCGATTTACACGTTTTTATCATATATTTATGTTCACGAAACTTTCAAGAAATGTTCTTGTTTTTCGAAGTAAATATATTTTCATTGTAAATCGAAAAGAAAACCGTTCCCAACATATTTCGATTTAAAATCAATTCGTGTATCGATCGCAGTTGAAATTTTCATGTCATGTTTTACTGTTTGACATCGAATTTCTGATTTAAAGTTTCGTATTTATTTATTCAGTTTTGGAATGTTTTCGCTGGAGGTGCATTTCGAAAATGTACAATCTTCTCCAAAACCAGATGATAATCAAAATGCATAAGAAGATAAGAAGATGAACGTTTTCATTCAATGAAAATTCGATAAAATTTTTGAATGATTTAAAAGACATTAATAAAAATTTAATTTTTGAATTTAATTATTTTTTTCGTGTTAATTTTAATTCGTTTTTTTTGGAAATTAAATTGTTATTTAAATTGAATAATAAAAAATACAAAATGGATAAAGGCTTGGAATATTAAAAATAATTTCATTCAATTTCTTTAAAAAAATCAGAAAGTTTTGGATTAAATTACAACATAATTTGATTTAACGATTAATTAATTCGTAATTAAATACATTAGCAATAAAAATCTGTCCAATACACAAATTAATCACTAGGAAACAAATATTGATAAAAGTTGAATATCCTTTTTGGAAAGAACTGTAAAGAGATAATTTTAGCACCTTCCACGTATTACCTTTTATATAGTTTATATTTTTGACTAGAAAATAGCACGCAAATTCAATGTGATTAAAGAAAAGTTTTTCTTAGAGCCTGGGAAAAAGTGTTATAAGTTGTGTAAGAGGAGAGCTTTTACTCAGAATTAGAAATGTTAACAGACACTGTTTTGTAAAGACTTTATAGACAGAGTACTTCGTCTTTATTCTCCTTATTTAATACGTTCCTATTAAATACTAAACAGTTTTTGATATTATTTCGAGTACCATCTTACAATGTGTTTCAAATATCATTCGTTTAGAACAGCTATTCTAAAGCATTGTTTCTCAACCCTCAGCCTATTAGAAATTTTTAACCATCCACGAAAACCTTCAGAAATGCATTGAATTTTAGTTTTTTTATGCAAATTTGTGCTTTATACTAATGCTAAAAAAACATGAAACAATTATTCTTAAAAAAAACATCTTACCACATGAAAAACCCGTATATTTTACTGGTCCAGTGATTCAGTTTCAGCAGTTACACCGTTCTAAAGACGATATCTACGTAGAACTGTATTTAAAAGAAAAATGTCTTAAACCATCTACAAATTCCAGTTACAGAAGTTTGAGTGAAATTATTATGTCTTGTTATAAGCACCTATATCAAAAAATGTATTAAGATTTAAAAATGAAACATTAAAAAATCTTTTAAAACATAAAATTATTAAACTAATAAAAATTTGCATATAAAAATTAGTATTACATCCGTTTTGAAACTAATCAAAACACCTGCTTATGAAGAAAATATATAGTAAGGCCTAACTGGAGCCACCCATATGAAAACCCAATTTAATCTGTACGCATATATAGTTTTTCACCTACAAAATGTATTTCTTTCTTTTTTTTTTCTTAATAAATATTATTAAATATGACAACTAAGCTATAACAATTATGCTTTAATTTTATGATTTTATGCAAATTTTCAATTGAACTGCATATGTACATGAAAATCCTAACATTATGTGCGCTTCTCTATAAAGATATTGTATACTTGATGCTACTGCATATAAAATATAAAATACAAATACAAATTATAATAGAAGATCACAAAATATACACGTTCAGAGAAGCGTTTAATTGTTGTTTACCTAAACTTTTCGATCGTATAGTTCAATTCTCTTCAAATTTAAGAAAATTCGTTTTAAAATGTAAATAGATGATCGTAAATTGAAAATTTTTTGAACAAGATCATCAAAAGATCAACTTAAGATCAGTGTTAAAATGATGGTAATTTCAAAAAAATGTTTAAAACTAAATAAACGATTTGTTTTAACGCTATAAATTTCATCGTAAATCGAAATATGATAAATAGGGACTAGGTTTAGGTTTCTTTTTTTTGCCTATTTATTTAAACAACATTTCTCTCTGAGGTGGAGTTGCATTGTAAATACTCCAACAATTTATTGTAACATATTTCTTATACCACTCTTTTCTCGATTTACAATGCTTTATTTTACGACATTCACTTGAATTCGGCTCGAACTTAATCGGCCTTTATATAGTATATGTTCTTGTTTAACACGATTTTTTCAAAATAACAAATTACAATGTTACTCTGGGAATTTACAAATACATAAAACATCACAAAATAGTAGCACAAAGTTGCCGGGTCACGTTTAAGAGAATTTACCTCGGGTTTTCTTAAGATGAAAATTTATCTTCAGTTTCGTCGCTTAAGTCTTTTGTTTCTGATTTTCACCGAAAAAATTAAATACTTTGGGGATTTTTTTGAATAAAAATTCCTTGTAAATTAAATATGATTGTAAAAATGATAAACATAAATTAATTATGCTTTTATATATATATATATTTAATATACACAAATACAAAAATCATACAAGGTGTATATCAAAAGTATGTTCGTTTTCTTTTGTAAATAAAACGAGATAAAACTTTTAAGAAAACATGGCTTGGGGCCATTTGTATCTCTTTATGACTCTCCAGTTAACATGTGATACTCAAGATGTACGCATCTCGTGAATGTGTGTAAAATATAAAACAACAAAAACTTTAATAATAATAACAAATAATCGCGAAAAATATCGCGATTTTCTTTATAGTTTTTTTTTTTTTGATTTTTTGTTTTTGCATAGAAAATTTTTGTTGAACTTCTATAACTAAATTTAAATCGATTTTTGATTTAAATCTAATTAAGAATTTCTTTTTATTATACAAAAATTAAATATTTTGTGTGAATATATTTCATTTCTCGATTATTTAATGGAAAATAATCGATTTGAAAATGTTTAACTAAATAATTAAATATAATGATATTTATTAAACTTCAATATAAAATTAATTTTTCATTAGAAAATTCGTGATATTAATTAAAAATTTAAAATAAAAATATGTAAAATTTTTCATTATCACTATTATTACGGCTAATTTATTTATGAATAACAATTATTATTTTTTAATAATGGATGAAGTAATAACAACTGGTAAAAGACATTTAAATTCAAATGATTTAATACAATCAACAATAACAACAGCAACAACAATTAAACTATTTAAGTCGACGAACTGTGATAATAATGTCAAGAACGATCGTGATTTATTAAGATCAAATATTAATAATATTAATGATTTAGATGAATACGATTTAAAACATGTTTTAATTAAAAATAATTTAGATTTTTTACGAACAAATGAAACATCGATTGTAAATAATAATAATAATAATAATAATAATAACAATAATAATAATAATAGTATTAATACAAATAATAATAGAATTGATACATCACAAACCGAAATATCGGATTTACGCCATGAATCATTAAATACGATATTAAGAAATAATATTGAAATAATTAAAACAACGCAAGATATCGATTTGAAAACATTTAATAATAATAATAATAATAATGAAACAGCGACATTGATATGTAACGCTAGAAATTGTATAAATGATGATGATGAATGTGAAAATGATAATTGTAATGATCGTAACAACAATAATCATCAACAGCATAATATTCAACAACATAATCGAAGAATTATTATTACAGAAAATGGTGATCGTTTAAATAATGAAAATGATAATGAATTACATTTTTCACAATTATTAAATGATGAACAAAATTCGATTGAACGTGATGATGATGATGTGAGTTTTTCTTATTTAATTTGGTATTATAATGCCCCGTTTTACAGTGAACGTTTAAATTTGAGTTTACTTACCCCAAGTACCCCGAATTAATTTGTAGGTTAACCCGAAAAACTCGATTAAACTGTGTACACCGGCCGATTAAGTTAAACTGAATTTTAACCAAGCTACACGGGTTAAACTCGAACTATAAAACCCAAAATTTGTTAATCCCAAAGTTAAACGTCCGTTATAGTTTAAACATTCACTGTAAAACCGGGCATAAATGTTTTTCAGTTACAAAACGAAATTAATTTAAAATGCAGAAACATAGTACAAAAATATTTACCGAAGTGATCCTTAATTAAAATTTAACTATTAATTCGATCACTCCAAAAGAAGTTATCAAAAAATCAGTTTCAACAAAAAAAAGTGGCCCGAAGGACCATCAAAATTTGTTTCATCACATTTTAATATATTACTTCATATAATAACAAAGCTATAGCATTTTGAAAGTTTATTTAGTACATCTATAGTATTGATATTTTGTGAAATAATCCGAAATAAACTCAAATAGTATGTGCAAAAGAACCGCGACATTAAACTAGTTGAAATTCAATTGAATTGTATACATGTGGAAATACTATATAGTACCATAATATATGTAAAAACAAATTGTAATAAAAAAGTAACCATAAATGGGAGGGAATCATAACCTGATTCAAAATTTTTTCATTTAAATCTAAATGCCTCATAAAAACTTTAATTAGGTACGATATTCGACTAATTATATTGCAAATTTTGTGATAAAGATTATTATTACTTATTTGTTTTTGTTTTTCGCGTTTTATAATTTCCGCTATTAAATAACTACCAGTTTCGTGATATTATATATATAATTTATTTTTAATCCTTAGTTAAGACTTAACTACCGGTGATCTTCAAAACAAATGGTAGTTATTCACTTTATGTAATTCATACATGTTATTACAATCGATACTATCCTATGAAATATAAAATTCGTTCGTTAACTATAGTCATAGTTATTGTACAAAATTTAAGTTCATGAGTAAATGGAATACTTTTTCTATATTGTACAGGTTTGATCAAAATTATTGTTCAAATGTGTCAAAGATGTATCGTATAACAGTTGGAGAAGAAATTGTTGGAATTATGTCGTGTGTTTCTTTAACTATTTAGTGTAGATTTAATCCGATCGCTGACCATTATGTAACAGTAAACCCTTAATAGTAATTTGATCACTATTTAATATCTCAAAGTTGTTGTTCTTAGCTAAATATCATCAGTCTGTAGAATACATACCAGACATAGAATTTGTAGATCTTTTGGAGCACTAATATTTGTTTATATATTTAGGCGTACTTAGATGCCCTTACAAACGATCAGATACGAACGTCTGCCGCGATTACTCAATTAAGACTAACCACTCCTCTATGTTCGAACTCCATTAACACCGAAGTTGGCTGCCCCCTCTTTTGTAGAGAATAGTACGTATCTGCCACATCTGGTTTTTACTCGTGATAACCGGATAGGATCCTTTAGTTTTACAAGTCTATTATCAATATTCAGAAAAGCGTTAAATGTGGATAAACCAGAACTAACTAGCATTCTCTTTTAAGAAGGAATCCGTTCATAATATTATCGAATTCTTAATGACCATATTAAAAAAATAAAATGATTGACTATGTCAAATAAATTTTCAAACCTAAATTTTTTTTGTTTGCTGGTCCTTCGAGCCGTTTTATATTGTTGGATTTTCTATGTACTCTAAAATTCTTAGTTGTGTTAAATTTAAAACAGAATTAAAAACTGTGTATAGATAGTAGATATTTCAGGTTTCCCTTCTATTCTAATCAACTCCGACTAAATGAAAAATTAGACAGATTAATTAATGATTTTTAAGATCAAATTAATATTCCTAAAATGTTGAATTTTTTTCTTTTTTTTTTTAATTACCTCTTTTCATCGCTTTCTTTGTTTAGAATATTATTCTCTTTAAATGTTTCGCATAATAATTAATATTTTCATTAAACATAATTTTCTGAACGTTTAGAAAAGTTCAATAGCCATTTTTCATAAAGCAAAAAGCGCCGAAGAAAATTTAAAGACTTCAAAAAAAAGAATCCAAACCTGTTCACAACATTACCATACAAAATACTTTTCTCATCATTTATCATAAAATTAATTATAATTTTATTATTGTTATTTATTGAACTTTCGAAAATCTTAACTATTTTATATGTTTTTTCAAAATGAATACAAAAAAAAGAACCAAAAAAACGGCAAAATAGTAGTAAATATAATTTTTCAAAAATTCTTTTGTCTAATGTGAATTATTGATGATTATTTTGCGCGGATTTGCGCGTATTTGCTCGCGCTACCCACAATAACTATATTTTTTTTTCGTGATTATTATTATTCAAATTTAACAAATATAGTAGCATAAAAATATTGAATAAGTTTTTTGTTTAGTTGTTTAAGAAAACAAATCATTTTTCTTCGATATTTAATAATAATAGTAACTTTTATGTAATCAATGAAAAATAAAAAAAAATCAGTCACATGCTGAGTCCATTTGAATAGTTAAATATGCTAAAAGAGATTTATTGAATAACTATTATGAAAATCATAAATATTATAAATGAACGAATTTAGTAAATGATTAATAAAATTTATTTATTTTATATTTTATATGTCTAGACAAAATTGTATCAGAAATATTTACATTAATAAATTGTCACAGAAAATTTAAATAAGGATTAAGAATACAATTTCTAACAAAAGACGTATACAAATCGTTCCCAATGGTATCTAATATCTGATTTACACATGGCCTAATAAGCTTTGAAGGATTTGTTTCTTCGTGAAATAAATTTGAAATGTTAATTCATGAGTAAACTACATTAGGTCTTATTGAAGGCACTTTTAGGAGCTTGAAGCTTTTTCCATAAGGCCTAATACAAATTACTTATGTTCAACAAAAGCTTTTTTGAACTTTCCACATCTTCTCTTATATCCTTGCTATTACTAAGTATTTGTTAAGATTCAAAAGATCAAGGACTCAGGATTAAGTTCATTGAACCCTCATATATGGATATAGAGAGGGCTGAAATATCGAGCCTAAATCAAGTCTAATGTAGTCGAGAACATTGAAAATTTAAATTCTTTATATAAACGAATCACACCGAATCTAAGTACCCAATTTTAACCAGGTTTGGACTCTTCATGTAGATTTGGTAAATATCTGTTATATTAGTCAAAACCTTTAACAGCTTATCATTTTATTTTCAAATAACTCTAATATGTAGCGCTTGTAGAGGATACATAATTATGTGGTTTTCTCCATGATACTCAAGTACCATTCACATGCTTAGAAGGATTATTGCTAAACAATTGCTAAGTTAGAGTAATAAAATAATTGCTACTAAGTTATAGTCCTTTTAGGGCTAATAAGAATATGTTTTATGTGTAATCTGAGCCATTATTATGTTACCTATATTTTTCTTTGTATTTGTAATATTTCAAACCAGGGAGCTTCCTTCCATAGCTTCATTCAAATATAGCACTGAAATTTGCCCAGGTCTATTTTTTAACTGAAACATAAATATAGGATAATTAAATCAAATGGTTTTAGGACTATTGGATCATCCTGTTTGTTTAATGTTTACTATAAAAATATGATTTACTTATTTACTATTAACATAACTTGAGAATGAACCAACAATTTGCATGTGATGTGCCTGTAATTTTGTTTGTTTTAAGTTTTGAGTAAATTTTTAACCAATATCTGAAAAGTTTCAAGTTAAAGTTCACATTAGAAGTCATGCAAAATTGTTTATTTATAAACCAAAAGTTTTATAGAATTATTTCCAAAAATATTTAACATTTCTAGTATACTAAATAAACGAAGTTTCTTTATATAAAAATTATTATAAAGTCGAAAAGTTCATTCAGTATATTTTATTTGTTTTATCAAGATTCGAAATTTAGTATATTAAGAAAGATTTTATTGCACTAAGTAATCTTAATTTAGTGCATTAAAATTAAATTAGTATTCAAATGGCATACAACTTTTAACACCACGTTTCTTATATTTTCTATTAAAAAATGTGAAAATGCAATTAATTAAATTCCATTTAGATAATTGATTAACTACATAATTGTTTATGGTGTTATTGAAATTAACATAAATAAATTATAAATAAAATATATCGCCGTTGATGTTTATTTTTTTTTTTACTATAATTTTCTTTAATTATTTAATTACTTTTGTAAATGATATATTTAGTAATTAAGATTGTTTAAAAAGGAGTTATAGAACCAGTTAAAATTTCTTTATTTTCACTATTTAACTACATTTTATGTATTTTTAAATTTCATGACAGTTATTTACCCTTAAAGGCCTAAAAATAAGAGAAAATAAATATTTTGCAAAAATATTTTCTTAGAAGTTTTTTTATCATTCATTTTATTACTCTACTAAAATTAATTGACAATTATAATCATGATCCATTTCAATTAAAATTCGTGTACTTAGAAATATGGTATTTCTTTAATTTCAACGAAAATAAATAAACTAGTTTTAATATCATTTTAAAAAAGGCGAAAAATAAAACTTTTTTTTTTAATCTAGAAATTTGATCTTAAATTAAACTCTTTTAAATTGGCATCTTAAGAAAAGTTATCTAAATGAAAGATTTTTATCAGCAGAAAAAAAATAATAATAATAATAAAGCCAACAAATTAAAATTTTAAGTTTTGATAATAATAAGAAATGATAAAAAAAAGTGTATTTATCTCCCGTAGGGCGATGAAAATGGAATTTATTATCGAAAGAAAATTCCAATTTTTGTGCTACTGAAAACGTGTGCTAAAGGCGCAATTTTTGAAATTCCATTTAATTAGAGAAGATTTTAGCGAACCAAAAAATTGATATAAAATGAAATTTTATTAGATTTGGCGGTACCCCGAAAGACATGAAAAGATTGTGAAATTAAATAAAAACCAGTATACTGAGTAATGAATATCCATTAACTAAAATAAAAGAAGAGAATGCTCGTCCATTAAGTACTTACTTTTTATTTATTTTCTTAAAAATAAAATTCATTTACGCAATTTAAATCAATACGCGTGATTTTTTAAGATTAAAAGAAGAATAAGTACTAAAATTTTATACTTTAATAAATAAAAAAAACGAGTACAACTAAGATCAGATGATATTTAAAAAAGGATGAACTTTTCAAATAAGACAAATAATAAAGGCGAATTGAAGTTAAACACGATCGAATTTGATCTATATTGGAAGGTGATTGATTTCATCGTGGCTCCGAGTATTGGAATTTCTGAAAATAAATTTTATAATATCAGGAAACAATACGCCAATAAATAGTAAGCCCAACAATATAAAAGGTGATTTGTTTACATTTTTGAAGTCAGATTGCAGAACATGTTCTTTCTTATTAAATAGTAAGAAAATTTGGTGAAGAAAACTTTTTAACTCTCTCTCAGGATTGTACGCACAATAATTTAGTATTTACAAAATGTACACTTTGAGTAGAATTGATTTAAAACCGATAATTAAGATGAACAAGACGATCGTGATTACCCTGTATTACAGAAAGAAAAAGTCTTGAACTACTTAGAGTGCCAGTAAGGAAATAAGATTAGAGGAATATCGAAAAAAGTTTTAGGCTCAACTCATATATTGCTCGGTTTAAGCTGTGTAGTTTCAGAGAAAATAATGGTAGATATATCCAATAATTTTCACAAATGACTAATTTACTTTCAAATAATGTCCCTATCCTGTTTACATAACTCAAGTTGATTGAATTAACTAAATTAATGACATTTTTAAAACAGAATGATTATCACTTGTGTCAATCTCAAAAGTGATGGCTTGCTTCAAAGTAGACTTATTACATAGAATATCGCTTAAACATTATTTGAAAGTGACAGCTCAATAGCTGTTGTCGTTATCACTGTTAAGCGACAAATTGTCTTATGTAGTATATAAAAGTGTCACTTGTCTTACAATATAACTCCACTACCAGTTATGATCTCGAAATAACACAAATTGCTATTAAGTAATTTTTTTATTTCTCTTTGGTTTTGATCGAATATTGATTTAACGAACTGAGTTCGAAAAGATCCTTCAATTCCTGTAATTCGATGCAAGATCACTATTCTTCTTAAATAACAAACTATCAAAAAAATAACATGGTAAAAATAAAAACAATAGTATAAACAAAATGATAATAAGAAACAATTTTTCGGGATAATTTTCACGATCGCGATCTAATTGCCACTTAACAATACCAGAACCTTAAGTCTGAAATTCTTCTTGTTGAAAATGTTTATTTATATAAAAATTGACGCTATGATAAGAATCTACATGGTTAAATATCTTTTAAAAATATTATTATTAGCTCATTTTGTGGACATTATCGCATGTTTTTATATATAGTATGCGAGACGGGAAAAGATCTTTTCTTAAGATCGGACATATAATTGAGTTAATTAAACTTTGTATATTATTATTATTATTATTACATTTTTCTTAGTTAATTGGGAATTTTATTTTCGGCGAATGGCAAACAAGTAATTTAGTTTCAAGAAGAAAAAAAAACAGTGATCATGTAACATAATAAAGGGATGATCGGTAGAAAATTCATCATTATTAAAATATGCATGTAAATAATATGAAAAAAAAGCAATTATTATTATTATTATTTGTTTTTTTATGAGTAATTCCTTGATCTTATCATATAAATTTGTTTTGTCAACTGTCAGAATTATATCAAAATACCTGAAACAATTTTTTGTTTATTTGAACACATTTCATTCATTACAAGAAAAACTTTCATTTTGTTGATTGAACTATCTTTATTATTGTTGTAATGTTCTTGTACGAATATATTTTTGATTGGCTTTCTTTTAAAGATTGTTAATTAGTTCTGCCAAAAAAGGTAAAGCGGAATTTTTAATATGTTATAAGTTTGATATTTTGTTTTTTTTTTTTTTTCTTGTATATAAATATGTTTCATATATGTTTCTTGAATAATTTTTGGTTTGATTTGTTGTTTAACAGCAATGCCCTTATTATAAATACGCTAAGAAAAAAAAAAAATTCAACCGAAAATGTATATAAAATTTAATTCGTTATGTTTAGTTCAAATAAATTTAGCATGGTAATAAAATTAAAAGAAATAAACTAAACTTGGCCTTATATGAACTAAAAAATTTCTTACGAAAAAAAAAAAAAAAATAATGTCAATTAGCAATTAAAATCATTAGAATTTCAGAGTAAATTTCTTGGTAAAGTAAAGAATTTTTTTTTTTAAATCGTTAGTTAATTGAATTCAATTCAATACATACAGTATTCAGTATTTAGTCGATATATACACAAATATTTCAGATAAATGAGTAGCTTAGAAAATTAAATAATTAAAATCTTCCAAGATATTGAATTACCTCATAAAATATCAAAGAAATTAACCGCATTCCAGCCGAGGCTTTTGGCATTCTTGTGATACTTAGTAGAATAGTAATGAGTAAAAAGTACGATGACATCTTAATGAGATATTGGTGAGTAATCTAGATCCTCAGTTATTGATCCATTTAATCGAATTGTTTTATATATCTGAAAATAAATTATCTTTAAAGGTAAGATTAAAATCTAACAAAGAACATGGACATTTTTAATTCAATAATCCATATTTTAATTATTTGTGCCATTAGTTCCTTTTTTATACTTTTTTACAGTCTACGAGACTATAGTACCAAAGATATAAATGAGTATAAAGATATGTAAAATTTTAAACAGCTTTCATTTATCATGAGTAAACTGCATTAGATCTTATGGAAAGAACTTTTAGGAGCTTTAAGGTCTTGCCATAAAACCTAATGTAGTTTACTCATGTTACTCATGTTAAATGAAAGCTGTTTAGAATTGTACATATGTATCCTTATACTCATTTATATCTTTGATAGTACTATCTAATTTCTGAATTCTTAAGGATCCAAACTCATCATTTTAATGTTGAAGTGTCTGAGAGTATGTGATTTATTTGAAAGAAGATATGTTTGTGCGAAAATTTCACTAGTGCAAAACCCATCCTACAAAGGGAAATACAAAATCAAAATTGTAATAGATATTAAGAAAAACGCTATGAAGGGGCCCCTTGCTTTACCATTTTATAATGTAAGTGGGACTCCAAAATGTCCAATTCCAAAATTTCATCGAAATCGGAGGTTCAGAAGTTACTACTTGGAACATTATTTTCTATTGGCACATAGGAGGAATAGAACATTGAATATATTAAGAGTATATTTGGATGAAGTTAAAGTATTGATGTTAGTAGATTTTATTTTATTAGATCGACAAAGTTTGTGTAATGATAAGATATAGTATACAAATAATAAGCCTGAACACTTGTAAAAAAAAAAAACGCCAGAAAAGTGTTCACTTAATGTGGTATAGATATCAGGTTCGTCATAAAACTATAGAATCTAGCCAATTTACATGTATTGAAAAAAAAATAATGTTAAGATAGAAACAACTCTAGATTCATAAGAATTAAATCAAAAAAAATCTACCATTTTAAATCAAAGATAAGAAATATGTAGTTCTTATAGTCCATACCTAAGGATTTACAAGTATCACCTGAAAACTTGAATTTGGTATGTCCGTAATGAATATTGAATATAAATTTATTTATTTTTTTTTTTATATTCGTATACGAGTAATATCCATTTGAAGATCGGTTCTCCAGCAGGTCTCAAAATTTATTTGAACTTGTTTAAATCATTTCTTATTTATTTCGTTTTTTCGTTTCTTGAAATATCAAGAATTTTACTTGTCATATATCGAACATATATATATATGTTTTTTATAAATTTTTTATTTGTTACATATTCCTCATCATTTCGGCATAAAAATCTTGTTTTTTTTCGGCAACATAATTTTTTTTTAAATATACTTTTTTTTTTTGGTATCCAGTTCATATATATGTGAACTTATCTCCATGACAGAATATCTTAAACAAATCATCATCATAATATCCGCATACCTATGTGAACCACGTTTATCCACGTTTATATGGAAGAAGATAAAAAACAACGTAGGGATAACATGATTTTTTCATCATCACATAAAAGCTCATCGATTCCAAATGACCAGAAGTTCAATATAACAACTTTACAAGTAAAACGGTGGATCAAAAATCCAACAAAAAGAATCTCTGAAACAGGTTGAATAGCTTTATTTATTTTTCTTTGACGTGGTAGGTTGTTGATTTGTCTTTTTTTCTGCTTTTTTTTGCGCTGGTTACTTTTATGATGTCAAACGACCGACAGGTTGTCTCGTTGGTTGCGATTAAGTCACCGCCGCACAATCATTTTACACCCAAAAAAAAGAAACGAATTAAATTCACCTGAATTTTTACATGATAATGATTTTGATTCCATATACTTTTGTAAAGGTGTTTTTTTTACACGTAAATTTTGGAATAACTCCCAAAAAAAAAGAAAATATGATCCAATTTTGAAAAGCACATAAATTTTCATTTTATTTCTTTAACACATTATTAACGATTTTTGTTTTTATGATTATTGTAAAAAAAAAATATGTTTTTAAAATGATTTATTTAATGTTCTTTAAATATTTTCATATATTTAATTAATTTGAATAGAAATTAATTGGTTTTGTTTTTTCCAAAATCCACAAACAAATCCAGTAGGAATTTCGATAAATTATATTTCGTAATAATTTTTATAATTATGTAAATTGGTTTTGATTTGATTAGTTTTGATAATGATAAGAAAACCAGGACTCATCGAT
This sequence comes from Xylophagus ater, assembly GCA_963422695.1. Taxonomy (NCBI): domain Eukaryota; kingdom Metazoa; phylum Arthropoda; class Insecta; order Diptera; family Xylophagidae; genus Xylophagus; species Xylophagus ater. The sequence goes on from OY730481.1 coordinate 6,209,982, forward strand.
ATCTGTTCAAATTTGACACCTAAATTGCAGAAATATGTTAAATATTGGTGATAGTTTTTTTTTTGTTTTTTCGGCGGCAATAAAGCACAGGTTTGTTCAGTTTAAGCGGTAAAATTTGCATATACTTGAATATTAAAGTGTCCATCAAGCTGTTTTTTACAAAACTTTTCATAATTAATATTTAGCTTTTTTTTGTGGTTGGAATTATTTGCGTTGCCACACCTTCATAAAGAATATTATATAAAGAAAGTAGATATTGATTTTTGTTTGTTTTAATAATGATTGATTTGATATTTCTTTTTTTTTTTTTAGCATATTATTAAAATAAATAATTTAAATAGAGAAATGCAAAATTTAAAGTGTTATGTAAAAGTTTAAAAATTTTAATTAAAGAAATCGATTTCAATATGAATTTTATGGAGAAAAAAAATATTTAAATATAAAGAATCGGCTTTTATAAGCATTCTTTCTATTTCTGTTATACTAATTACAAGGCATGCTAGAATTTTTTCCGTTCGTTTCTTTAAAAAAATGTTGACCTTTAAAAATTGTCGTTTTCGTTTCTAAAAAAATGTTGACTAAGAATATAGAATTTTCTTCTTCTTATAAATTTGACGATGCAAGAAATTCTGTCCCTAAAAGCATAACACAAAAAACGTCAAATAGGAATAAGAAAAGAAGAGATTTGATTTTTTTCCGTTCGATTGTACTTTAAATGTATCAAAGAAATGTAGAAATTTAAAAATGTTACATTTGTTAAGTTATAATTTTCATGCGAGAACCGAAATTGCCCATTGAACATAAGCTTTTTAAGACAATAGATATAGGATGACTATCAGATGCAAGAAACGTGATTCATGTAGGGAAAATGCTGACATGATCATTGTTAACTTCCGGACTATCGAGAATATAAACATCAACAAAACTCGAAACAAGTCCTACGTAAACATTAGTCATGATCGTAGAATGGATCAGAGTTAAGAAAGATAATGGATGTAGAAAAAAGGCCGGCAGCGATCTTAAATGAGGCAGTCTAGTTTGGATCGTCATTGAGAAACGACAAATAAAAAATAATTTTTGTTAACCAAAATGAAAGCGTTTTTACTTACCTTTATCCTTTTTTCCTACATATATATTCAGATTTTGTTTTGACATTAAGTTGATAAACTTCGAATTTGAAATATAGATATGTGATTTGTCTGAAAAGACTGAATCCATATTTTATATTTTCGGAAAGGAACTATGACCTTCCTGAATACGACCATTCTAGTTTAACGCTTTAGGGCCACCTCGTGCACCTCAGGCTTATAAGATTAATTATTTAGTTATCAAAATAAATATGAATGTGCTTGTCGGCGATGTTAAAAAAGTCATATCTCGCGACTCAATTTGCAACCAACCCTTTAAATATAATTTATTTAATTGATATGCGAGCAACCAAAACATTATAAAAATGTTTCAATATGTGTGTAAGAATTGAAGAATTGATTCAGAAACTTAACCTCTGTCCTTCCCAGTAAATCAAAGCATATTAATTCAACAAATTTTCGAAATTGTATAACAAATTACTTTCACTATATATAAAAATGAAATTACATAAATTAATTAATTGCAATTTATTTGATCTTTCTCCGCGTAATTTTTCGCTGTAAATAAAATACATTTTTTAATTTTTTTTTTAGTTCAAACTTTTAATGTGAGTAATAAGTTTTAATAAATAAAATCTCTCTCAAAAATTATATAACAAAATATTTCTTCAGATGACCGCAGCACATATATTATACGATTTTAATAATTTATTATAATAGAAAAACCACAAAAATCTTTACCAAATCTCTTCCATTTCTATTGAGGGTTAGGCGATTTTCTTTAGTTACTTTGAAAATTTCTATAAAAAAATGATTCGTGCAAAATTATCCATATATGTAATATTAGTATGTTAAACCACACACGATCTCTACAAGATCACATGAAATTGAGGAATTGACGAATTAACATTTCTTTCTTTTTGATCTTTCAAAGTCATATTTTCCCCGTAAACAGAGAGAATTTCTTCATCAAATCGAAAAAAAAGAATTTGTTTTTTTTTGTCTGTTTTAAACAATCTATAAGAAACAAACATGTAAGTTTTATCCATGAGGGCAAAGGAGATATGTGAAAATGTTACCTTATATTTATTTTTTGATTATGTTATTTTGGTAACAAGAATGATTCGAAATTCCACTATTGTAATATAGTGAAAAATACAACTATCGTCAAAAACAGGATTGTATAGTCATCAAAAATTAGTTCCAATTCTAACTTAAATTTCAACTATGACTCCGACTTAATTGCAGTACAGTATTTTATGTTATTCTATGGGTTCCTACAAAAAAAACTTTTGCTAGAAATCTTAGTTACTATTTCATGTTTGACTTAAATTTTTCATAGGCTAGTTTGTCAAAAACTATTCAAATTCCGACACCAACCCCAACAAAGCGAATTCGCTACTTATACTCCACCTCTAACTTCACAACCTTGGTTATAGTGGCTAAATATGTTTAATATGATGGTTGCATTAAATAGTATCATATATATTCATTCCAAAAATAATCAGTTAGCATGGTTCGATAGAGATTTCCATTAACTGTAACGTGTCTGTTTTCAGCATCAACGACAAAATAGGGCTCAATGACACCTCCAGCGTGTAATCCACACCACACAGTTATTTTTTGGGGATTCAATGGTGTCCCTTGAAGAATGTGGGGGTTGCGGCCTGCCCAATATTGCATATTTTACATATTTGCATATTTTGTGATATTTTGTGTCCATAAATTGGTCGTAATGCTCTTAAAGTTGAGGGAATTTCGGGAATAAATTTTAACAATTTGCAAACGTTGTTCAAGTATGTACTGCTCCATGATGAAAAGGCATTCACGAGCATAAATGTCAAAACAACGAAAAGATATTATTGCGTTGTTCGTCGTCCCTATTGGAAAACATTTGTAGTGTACGCAAATATATGATAATAGTGATTCTGTTCTAGTCCCAAATACAATAGTTGATTACCAAAACGTTACTGCGACTGAAATATTTCAAATTTATGCTTCTACAAAATTGTGTGATAAAATAACATCCCGGTTTTTTCACGGGATATACTATACCAAAAAAAAATAAGAAGAATTTGGTAAAATAGCATTAATTTAAAGTACCAAATTTTTCTTTCTTGAAATCACAATCAACTTCTTATCAACCAAACTTTTTAAGTTAAGCAATTTAAATTTCATAAAATGTATTTATCCGACAAAATGTCTGCACAAGTTAAAATGTGTACTATGCTATTGAAAATTGCAAACTGCGTTTAACGACATACTCTTGTAGCATAATTTTAAATTTAAAAAAAGAAGAAAAAACATACAATAACTGAAAATCGGCCTATAGCCGAGTTTTTGATGCTCTATGGTAGAAATGAGATAGAAAAACTGTCAAAATTTTTTAAGCTTTTTTCGTCATAACTTTGTTTTATCCTTTCCAAATTTCCTCTAATTTCGAGGTAACCTAAAGCCTAATAGCATAAATCTAATCTGTAAATTTTATTCAAGTCCGTACATAAGTTTTTAAAGAACATGAAAAAAACTTTAACTGGTAGTACCTACCATAGGGCAGAAAAATCATGAGTGACGCGTTCATATAGAATTTATATGCTACATAATATATGTACGCATATACAATGTGAGACTATTAAAATTACATATATACATATATGCTGTATAAAGTTGTAATATCACCTAACGGAACTTTAATTCTTGAAATGCCCCAAAGGCAGGAGACCTGCTCACAGAAAAGGCTTGTCTGGTTAGCTTTCTTTCTTTTTATTTAATTTTTTTTCGTTTTCGGTATATAAATTCTTGTAAATGTAAATCAAAAAGTATAAAGTACAAAATATATACATTAAAATGAGTACATTAAAATATTCAATTCTATATATGAATAAAATTGGATAAAGTGTATAAAGTCAATTGATGAAGCCTATTTTTTTCTTCTGTTTCTTCATCTATGAAATATCTTTGAAAAGAACGTCTTCGATTTGTTGATTTTTCTTATATAGTTTTTATAATTTTGAATTCTTACGAGTCTAAGACATCTATATGTGAAAAATAATATATATCTATATATATATATCGCGATTGATTGCCGGTTAACATTTGATTATGTGTTACCACCTCTTTTGGAGATTCATTTCAAATATTCCAAGATAAGAATTGAAATTGTGTTGTTTTCTCATTCAATGTTGTCTTCTTGTGTTTTGTAGCTTTCCGCTTTTTTTTTTATTATTGATGATTTCTTGACAGTTTTCTTCAGATATAAGATTTTTGGTATTAAACTTTTAAAGGTAATTTTTTTCTTGTAAACCTGAGAGAAATTTGAGACCAAACATATTTTTTTGTTTGTTTTTTATTTTTGTTGGTAAAAATATTTTAAAAATGTTTATATTTTATTTAAGATGAAGAGAAAAAAAAATACACAACAATATCAAAATCGATGAAACATAATTTTCATCACATGCAAATTTTGAGGTTTTACTTCATTAAAAGATAAGAAAAAAAAGTCTTAAAGATATAAAAGACTAATAAAACATATTAAATAAATTATCGATAAAAGAATTCTGGTTGTTCAATTTAATGCCAAATATTTAGTATAAAAAGTGTTCGTAAATTAAGTAATAACAATATTAATATCCTTTTTTGTCGGTAGTAATAAAATTTTATTAACACTTTGACTAAGTAATAAACGATTTGTGTTTATCGATATTAAAAATGAAATTTTCTTTTTTTTTTGTAGATAAATAATTTTCAGGTGAGAAAGGAAAATATTTAACTCTTAAATTATTAAAATATTTGAAAGCATGCAGTGTATATTATTTATGATTAACCACATTCTTAAGTTAATTCATATCTTAAGTGTTCGTGTTAAATTTGTATCTGGTCCTAGTATTGTAAAAAGAGTATATCAAACTTTAAAAGTCCGAACGAGGCTAGGGATTGAAGGATTTAGTCTTTTGATATGTAACACTGAGAGTTCTAGACTTACAGAATCACTGAATCATAGTTTTTCTTTTCATTTATCGCATTAAGTTAATAAGGCAACGCCTAAAAGCAAACTTGCCACAATATTTTATTAGGAAGAAAGCAATTTTTGACCCTTTTTTTACGATAGTACTATGTTGCAGTTATTTTGAACAATTCCCTAAAGGACGTTTATATTAAACTTTAATGTTCTCAAAGTTCAAATAAAGCTGGGCTATTCAAAAAATATCAGTATTTAGCTATATATGAAGTTTTGGATTGAATTATTTATCATCTAGTTCTGAAGTTCCAAACCTTTTTTGTCTCGTCGACCCTTGGGGGTCGACATAGACCACTTTGGGATCTAGTTGGTACTATTATTATTTGAAGTTCTAAAGAAACTCAAATTTATTCCTTTAATAACTTTTTATCAAATTCTATATTAAAATATTGAAGCAATAAAATTTAAAAAAAGATTGAATTGCAATGAATTTCTACCAGAAAAATGGCGAAGTAATATATAATCATATTAAATGTTATCCCATAATAATTTTATAGAGGAAAAATCCCAGATTATTTCGATAACCAGGAAAAAAATTTCAGTCTTTTATCACATTGACTAGTGTGAAATAAATCTTCGGTTGATAATCAAAACCACGGCTAAGAAACTACCACGATTGGACTGAAGCTACTGTAATTTAAAAGAACAAAAAAGAATATTTTTAATATCGATAAACTTGGACCATACTTTGTAAAATATTTCGGACTTCCTTCGACCGATAAACAATTTATTTAGGTTTTTTTTTTAACTACTTAATGTCTGGTCTTTTTATCTAATTCTTAAGTTTAAAGTGCTTGTAATCATTTCTTTAAGAATATTTCTTTTCAAATTCTTTCATTTTCTAACTATTTTTTAATGTCATAATTTTAAAAGTTTCTGTCTTAAGTCTTTTTATTTCTATCTCGTAAAAAAGAAAACATGAAAACATTCGTTTAATGTTATTTTTTAGCAAAAGTTAATGTAAATATTTTGCTGAAAATCAAATAAATAAAATTTAATATGAAAAAAATTATAAGAAAGAATATAAAAATTAGATATAAACTCGTAAGAAACAATTTCTTTTTTTTTTTTTGTTAGTGGAAAAATAGTGTAGTATAACCTCTGTCAATTTTTAAGCCGGTGTCACAAAAGATTTAAAGGCGCATGTTTTGTTAGTTTTATCATAAGTCAAAAATCATCAATCATTTTCTTCTTATTTTTAAATCTTTTGATGGTGTCTGTTATTTCTTATAATATTCTTTTATTTTATATATTCTTTTTAGTTTTAAACATATTCAATGTTTTTGTATTTTGCGTTGGATATATAATATTACTTATAGTATGGAGAGTAGAAAAAAAAAGATCAACAACCTGTCTAGAGTATAGTCTTTATACCAAAGAAATTGGGAATATATTAAATAATAACAAACTTATGAAAATTTGAAGAAAGTATTTGAATGAACGGACTCTCATCTGTAATTTCTTAATTTTTTTTTTTTGTTATTAATATTTATCTTAAATTTTTAAAGTGTTTTAATCTATATTTTTTTTTTGGAATTAACAAATACTAAAATTTTGTTGCTACTCATCAAAGTATTAAATTAAAATTATTCCCTTCAATATCTGTTCTAATTTATTAAGTGTTTCATTTCTTCAAATAAAAGGTGTCTCAAAATGTTATAGAAATATCCGCGTATGCTACAAACTTTCTTATAGTTAAATAGATTTTTCTTCTCTCATAATCTTTATATGAAAATATAGATAGATGCATCAAAAATCGAATCTTCAAGCCTCCAAAAATCTATATTTCCTTCAAATGTTAGATTTTGGATAATTGTACCATAACTTTTTTATACAATGGTCTAACGTCCTGAGTCCGTACTATTTTCTCATCAAAGATACTTTGCTAGACATATTTCATAATGGAAGATCGATCCTTAAATTAAACATGTTACTATAAACGAATAGATAAAAGCACTTTTAAAAATTAATGTTTTATAGTGAAAATCCAGGCTGTAAGGCAAAGAGAGAAAAAGTGAAGAACCGAGACCTGGATTTTGAACCAGGGTCTCATCCGTCTTATGAAGCGAGGTCGAGGTTTTAACCAACTAGACCATTTTACACTGTCTCTACTACTCATTTACCTTTTCCTCTAATATTATCAAATCATTACAACTGTTTTGTCTTAAACCTCTCAATTGTTTACCAAATTCAGTTGTTTCCTATTTTTAACTCTTACAAGGAATTAAATATTTTCGGCCAATGGACCCAAAGTTATGTATTTGGGTTTTTTTTTAAAAACAAGAAATCTATTTTAGAAATTGTAAAACTTACGAATTCGCGATTTAAATACTCATTTAATATGGGAATGGCATTTTAAACAATTTTGCTTTATTACACCACATTTTCTTCGGTAGCTACCACAAAGGAAACTAAAACAAGAACGAGTAGTTTTTAAATCAATAATTTTTACAATTTCAATCAATCTCTTGTTTTTTTCAAATCACAGCTACCACTTTCGTAACACTCATTAATTAACTTTGTTTTTGGTGTTTTGATCTTGTTTTGGAGTCCTATTGTTGAGGTTCTGTCACAAAATTTCAGTGTACAGATCGTTGCTTTGAAAACAAGTTCTTCTTAACTATATATTTCCCTAGCTACTACAACATACTTTACCGATGGGACGGTAAAACTCATTTAACATTTCTTTCAAATTCGATGTCCTATAAGAATTCTTTTTCTCGGAACTTAAATTAACCATCTCTTCGTATCACCCGGTCTTTTTATAAAACAAATATTTAAATACTATTATTGTATTATATAGAATAAAAATTCTTTTTCTTCAAAAGTTGTTATCCAAAACTTGAATTTAAAATTATAGATTTCACAACGTACACAGAGTACATAGTGTTAGATAAAATTTGAACGTTTCAAAACCAGAAAAAAAAGTGTACATTTAAAATTTTGTACTATGAACAATGTTTTAATATCTTTAAAAAAAAAAAAGAAAGATATAAGAATTATATTTCGATGGTGTTATGTACTAATTTTTTTTGTTTTTCTTATTATTCTGTATCTCTCTCCAGTGTTAAAAGATAAAAGCTTGTAGGTGCGGCATTAATTCAACACTTCAGTTACTCATATTGTCAATTAATGTAATCAAAAATAATAGTCCACTAATGTAGGAGTTTCAAAATGATTGTACTCAGGTTACAGGTTCTCATTTCATTCCTCCCAATACCCAGGGAAGTGTGAGGAGATGGCAGTTAGTTTTTTGTTTTGTGTAATTTCAGGTAAATCAAAATTTACATAGACTTAAAGTAAGTCTATAGATATCGAAAAGATGTACTTTGCGATCGATGATCGATCTTTCTAAATGGGCAGTGAGTAGGCGATCGCGTTCGTTCAAATTAGAGTGTTGAGTTTTTTGACTTCAAACTTTGATACTGATTTTTAAGATCTATTTTTTTTTTTTCTTAGGTACTGTCATCACGATTTCAAATCGATTTTAATTGTTCTCAATCAATTATATATATTGTACTTCTACTATATACTTTATTAATTAGTTGTGAACTCAAAACTAGTAATTTTTTACTTAAATTTTGAGTTAAAAATAATACATATTGACAGCATTCTGAAGTGAATCTTTTTTTATTAATAATAATAATAATAATAATAGAAAGATGAAAAATTTCACATGTCATAAACGATGAAGATGCGAATTTTTCGATATTATTATGAAAGTGAAAATTTTGTATGAAATATTGGTGGTGCTATAATTATATGAGCGTTTTTCTTTTTTTGGAGGCCTAGTCTATTATGTTGGCGAAATTACTGTAGATTTTTTTTTTATTATTAATTTAACTATGTAATTATATTAAATATGATGTAAATTGAAAATCTTTTTTTCAATTCAATAGAATACAATATTCTTCAAAATTTTTATTGTAAAATCATTTCAAATATATGTAAGAAAAGAGACTTTATATTTTTTGATGATTATAAATTTTGTAAAGAAATATCTTTGGCAATTTATTTAAAAATAGAAAAATAATTATAATTATTATTCCAAATTTCTTTAATTACAGTATGCAATTTCTTTCTCAAAATTGTTGTTATTAATTATTTAACAAGTCTTACATAATTTTGATAAATTAAAATTAACCGCTAATTTTTTAATCATTTCTAAATTGTATTTAGTAAAAAAAATTATGACATATTTTCTTTACTAAAATCTTAATCGTTGTTCGGAAAAATATCAATACTTATACAAAATAATTACAGAAATTTCATACGAAACAAAATTTGCTGAAAATGAATTCAATTTTGCTTAATGATGGCTAAAAGTATTAAAAGAATGCATTGTCATCGTGTTCTGACCAATCCTAAAAGTTTCAAATGTCTAGCTAGTCGGGAAGTTAGTTAAAAATCGATTGCAAGATTTGTACTAGACAAACAAACAAAGAAACGAACAAACAAACAAGCAAGAAAGCGCGTTAGTAAAAACGTGGTAAAAATGTTTCCGACTTTTACATAAGCCATATAAAATGTTTAGAAATAAAAGATTGATAAATCTCGAAACTAGAGTCCTTAAATTTATATTTTACAAAGTTCTGCCAATCAATTTGAATAAGTTTTTAAGCTGCAAATTGTACACGTCTGCTACAAATGGCACTGTACTTTTCAATTAAATTAGAGTTAAAGGAACATTTTCCCTAACTCAGGATTCGAATACCAAATACATATACAAAATATTTTCGTTAAGTTATGTCAAGAAGCATATAGTATATATTGTCGGTATGATTTTTGGTTAGGTGGAACTTTGGATATTAGATGGAGTATAGAATTATAGAAATCAAATATCTACGAAAATTCTGACCTGCAAAATTCAATATTTTTAGGAATTCGTGTTCCTTGGTTCAGTTTAGCTCCATTTTAAATGAGAATCTGAGGGCAATTATTATATAGTTTTACACTAGATGTTTTAAAACAGCTAATAATTCAATGATCTTTAAATCCAAATCTTGAAAATCTGGGACTAAGAAAATATGAAATTAGCATGTAGGTGTAATTCGAATAGTCGAATAGATTTTGTAAGAAAATATTTTTAAAAAAGACATATCAAAAATCCTGCCAGTGATGTAGAAACAGCTATGTTGAAGGAAAACATACACAGACCTTACTTGAAAGAACTTTTAGTATTGCACAAATAATCTTATATAATTGCATTCAATAAACTTTATTTTATTCCGCGGGCGTAAGATCTTGTCTAAATAGAAAATAAATTACAAAAATATTCAAAACAATATTAGTAAATTAAATATTCATAAAGATAAGATCGAGGATCTTATAATCTAATGGGAAATCTATGTTATTTAGATCAAGATTTTATATTTTATAAAAATATATACTTAAATTAATAAATTGAATAACTAAAATTTTTAAATTAGTTTTCTATGCAAACTTGATTACACAGCACTATTTTTTTTTTATTATTAAATATTTTTTCGTTATTATAATTTTCATATACAAAGTTTTCTTATTAATTACACTAGAAAATCAACTTTCCTTTTTGAATATTAATTATGGGGCGGTGATATAAATAAATTCCAAAAAAAAATGAGCACAATATTAAAATTAAATTAAAAATCATATATAAACTTTTTTTAAATTTCTTAAACATTTTTTTTTTACAACGAGATTAATTTAAAATTGGTTTCTAAGAATTTATTTAAAAATGTGTGCTCTTAAAAGTACACATACTCATGTGTCATTAGAGTACACCTCTAACGACACATTTTAATTACAACTTTTTATTCATTATATTAACAGAGAGTTAACAGTTTAATCTACATAAGTGCTATTATTATCATTAAAAATATCATAAAATAAATTCTATAATTAAAAAAGTATTTCTTTATTTCTTCTAAGTCAAATATTATATCGTGTTAATGAATGAGAAAAAAAAACGATTAAAGTCGGCAAATAGTATATGAAATACCTTTAGAAGATGATACGTCAAAGGTTCTTTATTGCTGATTATAGAAGTCACCTTTATTAATATTATAATAGCAGTCGGCAAATCTATATGCAAATTAAAAGTTCATAATGACGTCGATAGTGTCTAAAGTAAGCATGATGGTCTGTAACACTTTACAGTTTTTATATTTTCGGTTTATGGTTATTATATTAGTGTAATTATCATCATCTTTCCGACAGCTTAAAACAGAGCTTTGACCTCTTTGTTATATTATAGTAGTATCTTAAAAATTCGCTAAGACTTTATGCCTGTAGAAACTATATGTCAATTAGTTTTGATCTTATAATTAGAAACAATATTTTTCATTGATTCATATTCAATAGACCTACTTTTATGTAGGTACTTGTCATACATGAAATTGATAAAACTTCTGAAATCTCTTTCCAATTCAATTAATTCCTATCAGTTGTCCTTACAATTTAGTAATTTTCGTTGCAACTTAGGTTTTGTAAAACTCGACCCAAATAGGTTTCTTGTATTTGACTACTGTAATATAACCAATAAAATCCCAAACAAATGGTATTCATAGGTTAATTTTATCATAAAAATCATTTGTCAAATTTGGTGTCAGTGTTGGGATTTTCTATGCAAAAAAATTATATCACATTTTGAAATACATTTTTTTAATGGTTAAATACTTTATTGCAGAATGTTTTAATTGTATTTTTATTTTGTTTGCTCATTTAACCTTTTATAGCTTTTTCATTAAAATCTTACCATACTCATAATATTCAAGTAGATTGTCAATCAGCGCAAATTTAGTTGCTATTTTTTTTTTTATTTCTTACCTTTTCCTAGTTATCTTATAAAGCTTTTTTATACTACAAAAAAAAAATTAATGAATCCTATTATCGTTAAAATCAAAGTCAACCAAAAAAAAAAAATATAATAAGACAAAAGTGTTTTTAAAAAAGTCCGCCCTGAATAAGAACCGACGTAAGCAAAAAAACCAAACTTTTCATTTGAAAATTGAAAATATTATATTCGAAGGTCCCGGCGTTAAAATATACTTGCAATATAAAAGAAAAAGAGAAAATCGGTTTTCTGGAGTTTGTTTTATTATATGTCTTGTAAAAATATAAAATAACAACATAAGATAGTGTTTACTGTTAATAATAATCAGTTAAAAATAAGAAGAAGACGAAAAAAAAGTGTAATTAAGGCGATATACTCAAGATCATTTTATCTTGACAGGTTCAATTACGAGAAAATTTCGATTCGTTTTTTGGGCTGTAAATTTGTTACATGGTTCCCAATTATGAATTTTTTTTTTAGTTAACTTAAACTTGTATTACTTTACTACAAAAGTAAATGATTTATCAAGTTTTTATTGTCTTTTTTGAATGAAAGTTTTAATGTTTAATAATAATGAAAAAAAAATATAACTAAATTGAAAATAATTGAAATTTTGATTAAATTACTGAAGATATGAATTTTATAATATTCAATTTCTTTTTTTCATGATAATCAGATAAAATTAAGATAGTATAAAATAGTTACAAACAATTCTTTTAGCTTTGGGGGTGGTACTTTAATTAGAGATTAGAGAAACTAACAAACAAAATTTAAAGAGTGTCAATAAAACCATTATCGATAATTTAGAAAAAAAAAAATAAATAATTGTCGATAATTGCAAATATATAGTCTTTTTTTTAGGTTATGTTGTTTATTTAAGTACAATATTTTGATTCATTAGTCGCTATTTTTTGTTTAGAAATGTAAGGCTTTCTTTTCTTAACACCTTTTTTTTATAGATGAATTTGTTAAGTAGAAGGAAACCCCCCATCGTGATGATGAATCTATTGATTTAGACTTATGATCTTTACCACCTTCTTGTTGGTTATTTTTACTCTGTTAAATTTTTTTTTGTTCAGTTATTTTATTTAATTAATTGTACTTGGACATATGCTTCAACCGTAGCTATGAATTTATTGAACGATGTCGATAAAAGGAGTTTCAGAACAAAAAAGAGCCCCGCGACTAGGATATAGTGTGACTTTTTAGGATCGAATGTGCCTTTTTTTTAGAAATTAACATATGAGTTTAACTAAAATATCGAAAAATCAGACTAAAATGTTATATTTAAACAATTTTTCATTTTCATTCGGGTTTGTTGCCATAATTAAAGAAAAAATTCTCTGCACTCGCAGTTCTTAAATATTTCGCACTGAAAATCTAATTTTTTTTCATAATTTTTAGGAAGCAAAGATCTTTAAAAATGTAATTTTATTAAATATAATAATTTTAATTGATTTTCTTGTCAAATTATGAAAAAATGCTTATTATTTACGCTTCTGACAACTGAGATTTTTAAGGCCGACGTGAAAATTGTTTAACTTGCCGAACTTCCTGAGGCTATTTAAGTGGCATCTTAAAAGGGTCAATAGAAAGTTAGGCTTGAGTCTGTTATTTAGGGATTTTTGATTTTATAATGAAAACAATTTTAAATTTAAGAAAAAATTGTTTTAATTAATTTTGCTAAAATTTGGTCACCCTTAGTTCCATTGGGTTTTGTGGTTCTGGTATTAGAATATACAATATAGTACTATGTTTCAATTATTCTTCTTAAATCTTCCTACATTCTACCCAGATCCTGGGTCCAGTAAGTAAGTTCAACCAAATTTTCTTGTCATTAGCCTAATACGAATTCTTCAAGTTTTCCACACAATATACAGATTTCTTTGTGTACGTTACTAAATATAACTTTCGTTAATCTTCTTTACGAATTATTAATTCAATTTCCGCAATCAATTAACATTTTATCATTTTCAAAAATTTATGGCACAACATTATATAACAAAATTAAACTATTCCCAACGAAATAGTAAATGTCTAATATGTTAACAATATTACTTTTTTTAAAGATTTTTTGTCGTTGCACTTAAAATTTAGTTTCATATGTTTTTCTCCAATTACAACGCTTAAGGTAAACATTTTCGACCTTATCACAACTACTAATGGTGTGTTACACGCATGTTTTCATATTTCTAGAAGATTTACGTTTCTTTTTTTTTTCTTAAATCTCTCCAATGGAAGAACATAATACTAAAAACTTATAAGAAAAAAAAACTTAAATCTGGATGATCATATTACAAACATTACACCATCTATCTGTTTGGTGTATAAATAACCGAAACTAAAAGATATTGACAAAACCAAGGTATTACAGTAGCTAATTTGCTTTCGCGGTAAATAAACCAATGAAGCGTTAACGTGCGCGTGCAAAAGTCTCAAACGAAAGATTCTATATTTCTTCTGCAAATATTTAATCTTGCAGAATAAAAACATTTATATATTGTTCATGAAATTTTCAATTTTATTCATATTAACTATTGTTGTAGAGTTGTTCTTGTGTTGTGTTATTATTTTCTTATCTTCTAGCATAGTTATGTCGTGCTTTTATGCAAGACTTCATCCATGGTTTCATGCCTTTTGGATGCAATTTTAAGATCACATTCAATATTTCTTATAAATATTCAAGTTATTTTTTCTTGTATCTTTTTTTAAGACTTAATGTTCATACCAGGAATAGCAACATGGATAAAAGGAGAAAAAAAAAACTTCGATAAACATTTTTATCATGTTTGTAGTTAAGTTTGTTTTTGTTAATGCTTTTAGCTAAAAACTAATTCGTTTGTAAAATTGATTTTTGATAAATCTAAAAGCGTAAATATTATAACATTCATATTAAATTTAATTATTGTACATTTACAAATATCCACGTGCTATATTCGAATCGAATAAGAATTGGTTTAGTAAGACTTTTATCAACTAAATTATGAACTTATAAATTGGTTTTAAACTTAGTCAATTCAAATAATTTTCTAGAATTTTAACACTACAAAAATTGTAGTTATTGGAAAAAAAATTAGTTGAATCAAACTTCACGTGTGACGTAGCATTTCTGACATATATCCTTGTCCAAGGATTCCATTGGCTCTTCATAATTAGAAAATATGGTAAATTTCGGACTATTTAAGCAAGCCTTTAATTTGATATTGTTTCTTCATTTTAAACTGAACTGAAAATTGGAAGCGTTTGTACTTTATTTCAAAATATGGCAGTCTATTTGTGAATGCGATAAATTTATAGTATAGTTACCATTTATAGTAAACATCTCAAGTTCTGGTATCAACCATAGGTAAGAAGTCGACAGTGATCTACCCAAACGATTTCTTAGCCAACAAACAAAAAAAATTTAACTATAGTTTGTACTTAGGCTGTTTTTATTCTATTCTCTTGATAACTGAGATCCTAGCTTGTCGGTATTAGGACACTAAAAACGTCCCTACAGTTTAGACAAAGTTGTGTTATTTAGGAATCCCTTGCAGTACTGCCAGTTGATTCTTAAACAACAAAATATTTGGGAACAAAAAAAGGCATTAGTACTAATTTTAATTATAAAAATTATTTTTAAAAAAAACTTTATACGTAATAAACTGTCGTTCTATAAAAAACATTTCAAAAGTTTTTCTTAAAATACGTTTGAACGCATTCGAAAGATTTCAAATAATTTCCTTTTTTCTAATTTAAAATCGAAAAACTTGCCTCAGGCTAAGAAAATTCAATGGATTCATCAATGAAAAGGGTCCTAAATCCAAAGCATTTTCTACCCCTTGTATAACATATACCCAAAATTAAGTTTGAAAATAAAATATGGAATATAAATGTTTGATGCAAAAACAATATTTGATGGTAAAATTAGCAATAAAATCTTCTTCAGTTGGTCATCGCTACTTACTAGTACCTTCCATTAAAACAAATGCATCATATTTCTACATAATTGTTTAAAAATAGGGTTGGGACTGATATTAAATGATTGGAAATATTTTCAAGCATTTTAAATCGGAACAAGATAAAATTGTAGTTATGTAAATTTCTAAAAACAAAATTCAAAAAATTGTTATCTTAATATTTTCTAAATATCGAAATCGATTATAAAAACAATTAATTATAATTTAATTTTTATTAATGTTATCTGTTTTTTTTTTCTTCAAAAATTTTGAAATCAATAAAATTTAAATATCAATAAATTGATGAAAAAGTTTTAATATTTTAAGAACACAATAAAAATAAATCAAGTAAATAAAAAAAAACTTTCATAATAAAAAAATTATTTTTTAAATATTCGCGCCTAAAATGAATACGCGGGGACAACAAAAAAGCACAGGTATTCTATTTAAGCCTTAATAATGACAAGACAATAGCATGTAAATTTACTCACCACCAACCATATACAGTTCGTATTTATATTATATGATTTTTTTCTTTAACGAAAATATATCTTATAATGTTCATGTTTTCATATTTTATTCGATTGAATACAATGGAAAATAGTTTTAACGCGATGTAATTATGAAAGAAAATCACTTACCATATAATAAGATAAACTATAAATAATATTGTATAAGAATAAAAACAATATTAGATACAGGGTATTCGTAAAACTGGTAACGAAGTAGATTCATAATTTGAATGTGTAGCACTAATATATATCCACTACTACAAACAACTAATTTTGAATAGATCAAAAATGATTGACAATCGATTTGATGGAGCTTGGTTTAAGTTGATTTAATTCACTTGACTTACTCAATACAACATAATATCTTTTTTATACATGCCAGAAAATATGCAATTTTTTATTTCTTGATGAAAACTTATAGATATTTTTTTGAACCATATTGTTTTTAGATTCGACTCCCAACCTTAACCTATTTACTTTTTATCTTATTTTTCGTCGTTATTATTACCGGACTTTTACCTATAGTTTGAACCATAATTTAGCCGTTCAGGAGCCATTTCAATTTTTAAAAAATGCGGGAGTTTAATACTAGATATCTCAACTGCTAACAATCTCTAGTACTAAAACTAAGGATATAAATGAGTATAAAGATATTTAGAATTTTAAATAGCTTTCGTTTAACATTAGTAAGCTACATTAAATCTTATGGAAACCCCTTAAAGCTACTAAAAGTTTCTTCCATAAGATCTAGTGTAGTTGACTCATGTCAAGTGAAAGTTGTTTAGAATTTTACATATCTTTATAATCATTTATATCTTTGCTAAAACTACGTGTACTAAATAAATTCACAGATATTCTTGTTTCAATTTCTCGTCATAAATCTTCCCATTGTCTATGATAATAAACAATACGATTGGTATCTTGTATTTTTTTTTTTTTATAAAGCCATTCAAAGCTCATTATTTGTATTAAACTATTTAAATAAACTCCTAAAACTCCTACATGTCGGAGGAATTTTATTTTGGCTTCTGGAATTTTTATGGAAAATGAATGAGTAATGAAGGACTCTTTGACGAAGAAAAGGCTATTTAAACAAATATAGTATTATTTATTCCTTTACAATTTACGGAAATCAAGAGAGCTTAGAAAATTCTTCGAAATGGACTTAATCGGGAACGGCAATGAAGTTTCGACTATTAATTAATGATAGTAGAATCTTTGTTGATATTTATCAATTTAAATCTCTAAATCTCTGAAATACCCTGTACACTACTGTACAATAAATAATAATCCACCGAAAAACTTTAAAATATCAAATGATGCTAATCAAAATAAAACATAATAAATTTTCTTTCTTTTTCGGTTCGTTATCTTTAAGTTTAAATCAGATAAATTCATAAAAAAACATACCTTTTAAATTACATAGTTTTATTTTAATATTGTTCAAATATAAATATATATTCTGGCCTTTGAAAATCAAAGAAAACAAAAATACTAACTTATTTAAAAATTCCAAGATAGAAAAACATCATTATTTAATTTGAATATCGATTCAAACGAAAAACCATATTTGGTGAGTGTCATATTATCAAGATCTCATATAATTCAATTGTATAATTGTAAAAAGATATGTTCATGTTATATTCTAGGCAAATAATATTCATATGTTTCTATCGCGATTATAATATGAATATTATATATTTTTCTAGATCAATAACTGATCATATTATATATTTTTCTTTTTCAAACAAACTACGATGTTTAACAATTGAATTGAATTAAGAGATATGTGAATATAAGAATCCTTTCATATTTTGAAATTGCTTCAAAGTTTCGTACCCTCGTATCTCGTACATATGCAAGTACATATGCAATATTGCAACTCCCATTATTAATAGCTAGAAAAAAAATAAAAATAAAATATTTTTCCAGTGAATATGATTGAACTTAATCAGCCATAGTTGTAACAAGAACAATTATTCATATCCTGAGGCGTTATGAAACTGTATGGCATCAAACTGTGTACACTTTTATAATGGAAGGCTATTTAGAAGGAAAGAAAAAGCATATACTATATCGCTCTTAATTTGCTTCATTGAATCACAAACAAACTCGCAAAACTAGTACTAACTCCTTTTTTTTCTCATTTAAAAAAGGGGTGGAGTAATAAAAACTGGGTTCCCTAAAATTTTATAGATATTAAAGAGGTCCTATAAATATGTACTTCCTTACAACCGGCAGTGATTTTAATAATTCATAATATTCCCCTTTATATTACATTATTATTATAGTAAGGCTTTTTTTACAGTACACCTATAACCTTTTTTGCAATCATATTCACTATACAGGTCGTAATCATTCATAAAGATTTCAAACTATATACGTTTAGTAGTTCCTTATGACATGGCTAACTTCTTCCTCGTCTTTCAAATCACAAATGTTTGAAGAGTATACATTTTTTTTATATATATAAAATTCAAAGAAAATTGCATATGTATATAAAAAAATCTTATCTAAAATACCTTTTATGCATCCTGTTAGTATCGTTATGTTATATGAGTGTCGTGTTACCTTAAATACTCTTAAGAATACCAATTTTTTTATATAGTATATTCTTAAGCGACTCTTCTTCCATTGTTATATCATTTTTTTTGACATGAATAAAAATGGGCAACAACATTATCAAAAATCCATCGATCCAAGAAAAAAAAGAAGAAAGTTTTTTGATAGTGACAAAGCTTTGTTGGTGTTTACAGAAAATTTTTCCATATTCCAAACTTAAATTGTTACAGTTTCTAAGATCGGAGTTTCTTTAGTAATATGATGTATAAGGAATATTTTTCTTTAAAAATAGCGATTTGTATTGATGAGAATGGTAATGGGTGATTTTTTTATGAAAGAGTTTAATATTTCCTTCTTGATTCTTTAACGGACATACTTTATACGTTGTAGATAAGAAAATGACGAGAAAATGTTGTTACATTATTGACATGTTTATTGGTTGTAATAAGGAAAAAATATACGTTATTTGAGACTTTCGTTTTGTTTGATTTTTAGAGGACCCTTGATAGTGATTGGAGTACTGTACTATAGTAAAATTATACATACTATGGAGTTTCAAAGAAAGTTGTATCTGAAATTAAGGCATAAAACAGAATTAAACAAAAAAAATTTTTGAAGATCTTGCCAATTATACTTTCAACCAATTCTAATGCTGGAGATTGCAATTTTATTAAGACTAATAGGTGGTTTACATATTGCGAGCTAGAGTGCGAGTTGGCCAAGATAGTAGCTGCAGGACAGCTATTGTCATTGTGTAAACGTATCATGCGCGTTACTGTTGAGTAGGACAGAAGCTGGCGTGCGAGCTACTACAATATTTTTGTATTCACTGTCCACACATCATACGACAGTAGCTCGCTCGCAACTATACTATGTGTGACCAGTGACTGCCAGACCAGTGTTCAAATCGGTGTGTATTATCATTATCTTCTTTTTAAAATGTGTTTTTCAATTTTCATAATGTCTAGAAGGTGGTCCACCCAAGACAATATAAAAGAAAATGATGTTGAAGGCACCATTTTCTGTTCTTCTCTCGGTGTCATGATAGCAACTGTCATTTTGAGCGTTCGTATAAAAAGTCGATTACTGTCTACTCGCTAGGATAGCTACTAGCACTGTGTAAACAACCCATAAATCGTATCAAAAACCCATTCAATGTTCTAGAACGAAAAATATCTTCTATTCGTTAGTACAAGTATATAATCGCAAAATAGATAGTACAAGTATAAAGAAATATATGGTTTTTCCCTTCGCACAACTCACTTAAACGGAATTGCTTACTTTGATATTAGGAATATTATATAATATGATAATAAGTACAAAATCCGCTACAATACCTTCTTCATTCACGAAAACATGAAATATTTGCCATTATCAAAAATGTATCCTTTTAACATTTGAAAATATTTTAACCAGAATCTGGAAAAACATAAATTTATGCCTTTTAAAAGACAAAATAACAAGTCATAAAACAAAATTTATAAAAATTCTTAAAATTCCAAACAAATTATACCACAACGAAAAAAAAATGAGGAAAAGATTTTTAAAAATAAACGCCAAACCAAACAAGACAATTATTTTGGACATATATCAGAGCTGAAAAATTATATACACATCCCGAAAGTGACTACTACATTGCATTTATCATATGTCAGTCCTATAAACAAAAAAATATATATATAAAGGAAAAAATAATTATACTCTGGAACGTTGAAAATCTTTTACCCATCCATATCCAGTTATCATTCATCCCATTTTGATATAATCGCGATTATGAAATTGCCTACGTTATAACATCTCAGAATCTCTGGTTGGAAAAAGGGAGCAAATATTCGATTGATGGTATTCAACATACTTTTGCATATATGTTAACAGTCTTATATATATAAACGTACATTCTTTATTATGTACATTGGTTGTCTGCCACCTAATAATTTTCAGGTAAAACGGCAAGTAGCAAACTAATTTGATATTAATTTAAGGTAATAACATGAAAACTTGAAGAGTCTAGACCCAAGAAAATTTTAAAAAGTCGTTCACTAGGTTATCATCGATAGAAGAATGCGAAAATTTTAGAGAAAAATATGCAAAATAATGTTAATCACTTCTTAATGATTGGTTTATATTGCAGTATAATTTTACTTTAATGCGCGAACAACAAGAATTTTCCTTTTTTTCGTTTTGTTATTTACTATACTATACCTGAACCAGAAAAAAAGCAATACTATGCTACAGTACCTATCCATTTCTTTTGAGTTACCATTTCTTTAGTGGTAATATTTCTCTCAAAGTAGTTTTGTCTTTGAAAATTTTTGATTGAATATTTTTTTTTAAGAAGTAAAAATTTACTTTAAAGATTAAGAGTGAAAGAGATGTGTTAAATCGGCATATAAGAAGTACAGGTAAAATTTTACCAGAGAGATGTGTATATGTACATTAAGATTTTTCTCAAATTATTGTTACACACATATTAAATGTTATGTAAAATAGCCGGCAACATAGGTAACATATATTTTTGAACTCTTATTCGCAGGTAAAATATATATACAAACACTAGTCTAGTGTCACCTGAATGATGTTGTTTTTTTGGCAAACTTCTTAAAAACTTCGTTACAAATACGACTACTTCATAAAAATCTTGGTATATAGTCAAAAAAAATTCAATATTTTTGGGTGGAACTATATTTTCCTATAATTGTAATATTGTAATTGTGTATGTTTATGTATTTTACATGAACTGACTTAGAAATTACGTTTTTTTTTCATTCCATTCATGCTTGAAGTTAGACAATCTCTATGGATTTCCTATTTTTTGGGCGATACAAATCCGAACAAAAAAAGAATCATGAAGCTACTGAGCAATGTTAAGATGGCAACTGTTTTTAGTTTATATCAAATTGGTCGACGATTAACATATATATTAGAAGAACGCGAATTTTTCGGTTTACTTTTCGCGAATCGCGAAATAATTTTAAAAAATTATTTTATGAATTAAAAGGACATTTTTTTAAAAATTTTTAATTAATATGGTTTAAGTATGTGAGTTCTATTTTTATATACCACAAAAAAAGAAGGAAAGCGCATGCGTTTTTCAATTTTTCCTTAAAGGAAATTAGGATTTTTCCTTTCGGCAATATTTAAATGTTTGTTATTCATAATCACGTGTTCGTTCAAGAGATATATCCTTTAAAATATACGAATTAATTCTTTCCTTTTTTTTAAAAAAAAATAATTATGAAAGGGTTTTATTGTTTAAAAAAGAAATTTTTATAAAATTGAGTGTAAAATTTGGTGCTAAAAATATTCTAGAAAATATCGAAATTTTTAAGTGTTTTAAAATTATAAGTTATTTGTTTTATAAGTGAAAGATCTTCGATTTCCTGTACGATCATAGAAAAAAAGGAGATCAGTGAAATTGTGATCTATTCAAGATTGTTGATCTATAAAAAATTAATTTTGTATGATCAATTTTTTTTTCTTTAAATAATTAAAATTATAACAAGTTTTGGTGTGTTTTTTTTGTAATTTAATTAAAAATTAAAAAAGCTTTTATTACTATAGTGAATAATAAAGAATTTTTTTGTTTTAATATAAATACTTGAATGATCATTTTTTAAATCATTAAACATTAAAAGTTTCACTTGTTGCAAAAAGAAAATGATTTACACCCAAAAATTTTTTATTCCAAAATTTCCGGTACGCCAATAAAACCGGATTATTTTTTTATTTCAAAATATATTTTATTACTGGAATTTTTAAATAGAGAAAGTAATTTCTTTAATAAAAAAGAAGTTTATTTAACTTATTTTAATTGCAAGATCCTTTTTAATTCGAAACCAGATTGAATTTGGATACAATTTTTAGTGATCTTTATTTGCAAATAGAAAGACAGGAGCCAAAAATAGTACTAATTCGGTTCATTTGATCCTTCATATGCATACATAGGTTCGAAATTGATCTTTAATACTTTTAACGTTTAAAATTTAAAGGTGTTACTACTACAGCTATTTGTGTATTCGGTATTAAATATCGGCGATAAAATTTGAGAGAGAGGATATACAAAATTTGATGCCAGGACATTTAAAACCCTTTTTTAATATAACATGACTAAGTTATCTTCAAAAGTTTTTGGTTTTGATTAGTGGATGTAACCCCACGACTCCATTGGACTTATTTCAAGGCATATTTTCAGTCGGACTGACAAAAAAGTCCAAATTTTAGAGTCTCCACAAGACTTTTTTTCAGTCCGACTGAAAATAAGTCTTGAAAAAAGTCGAATGCAGTTGCCTGGTAAAATACGAAATATGCTCTGATTGTGAAGGTTTCAGAAATTCTTTTAGATTTTTTGGCTATTTAAAGAAGACTGGACTGCTTTCAAAGCTGTAATTACCGAACGGTTAAAAAATAAATCAATCCTTATTTGGAATATGAAAGTAGATAGAACTTAATTAGTGTCCTACCAAACATGTAGCTTAGTTGATAGCAGGTATCTCTTCTAAAGATAATTGTATCCAGATTTCATGAAGTTTTTTATACCTATTAATTGATATTTATTTGAAGCACGTATTGGGTTATAAGTTATTTAGGGAATGATTCTAGAATTACATATAAAAATAAAAACCTTTGTCATATTCGTTAAAGCGAATGCGATTAATAATAAGATTTACTTAGCAAATCCAAATTTACGATCTTCTATTGACCTGATATGTGTTGATCTATTCGATTAAATACAATTGGATTTTAGTGTTAAAATATATAACTATATTGGAAACGGATTTTCAAATTCGATTGAATATTTGCATATTTAAGTCCGAAAAAATTATGATTTTGACTGCTGTAGCAAAACTAAAAGATTGGTTACATAACTCAATAAAGCTTAAAACTATTTGTATTTTTGTACGTTAAAGGATCTAAGGTAATCTGCAAATTGTTTTCACTTGCAGACCTATATTTAAGGGCTACATATGCTGAATCGTCATTATTGACAGTTAAGCAATGGTTTATTTCGACTTTTATCTAAACACGTTGAATTGGCAAGTAAAGAACAATATATTTTCTTAAAAACTGTGAAATATGGAAGGATCCTTTTTTGTAAAAATCACGACCAATTTGACTTATCCAATTATCTATTTACAATATTCAAATCAATTATATTTTTAATAGCTTTTAGCATCAGTTACCGGTTCATTAAAGCTTTGAATTTAATGAACCAGTAGTCAAAGGATTGTTACTTAGTCCTTCAAATTCTTTAATTTAGTATTATTATCTGAAATTTTATAATACAGTGTTTATAATTCTGTTTATGATTTATTAAAGAAGAATTTATTAAATATGATCATTAAATTAGTAAAATATAAAACTATTATCAATAAATGTGAAATTAATAATTACTTAAAAGTTGTATAAATTAAAAGTAAAAAAAATATATATAAATATTCAATTACAACCTTTATTAAATACCATGGCGTTAGCCTATGTGGATATGTCTTCAGTTATAGAAGTTCAGGTAAAATAAATTCACGAAATAATTCATCTCTACTATGTTATTTAGAATTATATACTAGCTTAATAAATTTTTAAAATTTCAAATAATATTTTAATCAAGAATTTTTTTCTTTTCGAATTTTCCAGGAGCGTTTGACCAGTCATGGTAGTATAGGATTGTCAAGTGGCAGTCCGGCATATACAACACATGGCGGCGGTCATACTGGTCGAGGTGGTCCGAACGGCGGACATGGTGGTGGTCATGGCGGCGGTCATGGTACAACTGCATCGATGCATCATCAAACGTTACAATCTGATTTTCAGCCACCATATTTTCCACCTCCATTTCATCATGCCACACAAAGCCCACCGCAACAACAGGTAAATATACATTTTATAAAAAAAAGGATAATGTTAAATTTGTATGAAGAGAAGAGCAGGTTTAGAATAAATTTAATGAATATGCCGACGGCAAATTTCATGCGAAATTTATGTTTTTTCAGTTAGGTCCAGTTATGCCTAGAATATTTGTCCTATATTTCAGGTATAATATGTTAAAACCCGTGTCCAGAAACGCTGAATAGAAATTTATATGATATTCTCAAAAAAAATAAGTGATAAATGATTTTTCTTATCAAATCTATAACAAGTACTAGGCATTTATCTATAATTATATAAGTCTGCAAATAAAACTTTAAACTAGCCATGGCAACATTAAAAAAGAATTTAATCTTTCTATCTCTTCAGCTTTCTGCACTTCAAAACCATTTAAGCCTAGTTTGTATTTTTTTAATTACATAGTTGAATTAATATATGTATATATAAAACAAAATCCGCAATAAATGTTGTCAAGCGATCTGCTGGCGGAGATCAATTGATTCAATTAACTTGCAATATGCAGAGACTATGAGTATCTAACCGAACTCTGGTTTTACCTAAGTTTGTCTTCAAAATTACGTTTTTTCCCATAAATTGATCCGGTTTGGATAAAAAATTGTTTAAATAATTTATCACCCGTGGCTCACATATGCGATCTATATTTATATATAATGTTTAATCAATAGAATAACATGTTTTATGCCTACTTAAAAATCTTAATAAAAATTAGATCCTTGCAAAAATTTCGGTCTAAATACTGGTATCACATTATATTCAATAACCTTTGAAGATTTAGGTCCATTAAGATCCAGTAGGTTTATATAATTACTTTTTAAAGGAAAAATATACTACTTCAGTATACTGACATTCATTTAAATATAGTCTTAATAATAGATACTAGTAAATAGTAAAAAAACGAGTGATTAAACTAAAATTTATTCGGTTTTTCTTTTTTTTGTATTATACAGAATCATGGTCCATTAGAATATTTGGGTACAGATCCTTATGGACAGCCATTATCATCATTACATCATGCACCGCTTCATCACTATAATCAACTAGCCGGATTAAGACCAACACAAGATCAACTTGGTATACATCGATCACATCGTGAGGCTGAATTACAAGGGCACGTGGTAAGTTGTTTGATCACCTGTCATAACTTAAATTCCGTGTGGCATTTTTATGAAAGATCCAAAAAAGAAAATGTAATTAACGAAAGGCAATAGTCTTTAATAGTTATGGTTAGTAACAAGCGAATAACTTTATAGAATATTTATGATTAATCCAATTCTTATATACAATATATTTATAATATATGTTGTTCATATTCACATTGATTTGATTCGATTAAATATGGTAATTTTGCATGCCAATGTCTCCGGATGTTCGCTTTAAAACAGGCCTATGTACTCTACATACATATACAAGTTTATATGTCATAATAAATAATTGTAATAAGATTTCTTTTGAAGTATGTAATCGAAAAAAAAAGTAGAAAAGAAGACAATAAACAGGTTTTTTTTATGCTTTCGAGGATTATGAATTAGTTTAAAGTAATAATTATTAAGATGTAAATTCATGAATTAAAATAATAGCAAAATTATTCGAGTGGGTGATTTTAATTCATTCTCTTTTTGCCTAGTCGTTAAAGATCGTAAAGCATATCCAAAGATTATATACATACGATTGCCCAAGGATCTAGGTAACGAAAAAACTAAGAAATCGACTAGTTGTCGCTACTAGAATTAAGTTCTAGCATCTACCAAATTAGTAATTGGAAACAATGACAAGAGTTTAGATAATAGTTCCATACATATAGTAGCCAAAACCTTCAACCGTGCTATTTAGGTATTATTAAAGCTTGATCAAACTTAAGAAGAACGTCAATAAAATTTAGTTCTCTAAAAAGATGGATCAAATACCCAAGATTTCAACTAAAAGCAACTGAAGCTTCCAAAAAACTGTCGAACCCGGTAAACTTAAGAATCCTAAAATATGAACTAATTAATTATTTTTAATATTGTATTCAATTGGCTGAAGTTCCCATTGCGATATTTTGGGAAAGAAACAGTTCTTTTTTTAGAACCGATCGAGTTTGAATTTTTTTTTCAAAGGAATATACTTAGTAGCACGTTTGATCAAAGTAGTCCATTACAAAAAGGTTCTTCAGAAGATCC
The DNA here is from genome assembly GCA_963422695.1 of Xylophagus ater. Taxonomy (NCBI): domain Eukaryota; kingdom Metazoa; phylum Arthropoda; class Insecta; order Diptera; family Xylophagidae; genus Xylophagus; species Xylophagus ater. The sequence continues at coordinate 6,236,956 of OY730481.1, forward strand.
ATTGGAGAAAGTAAAGAGGATATTATCCCAAATTTTTAAGGCTTTTGAACCGATATTTAGATCTCATGTTTCCTAAAGGATTAATCGAAAAAATCGTTGAGATATTCAATAAAGAAACACAGAATATGACATGGTACGAAAACAAATTAAGGAACATATTTCAATTGTTAAAAGTTTGATCCGAGACTTGCTTGTTATTACAAGAAGAAGAATAAATAGAGCAATTAGCTCTTTAGATAAGCACTAGGCTCGCATTTAATTGGACATTCCTGTAGTTATAAGTTACTAGATTATAGGTACAGTATCGATTCTTTTTTTAAAATTACCTCAATAACTGTATTAGAAAATAAAATGATTTTCTAACTAATTAATAAAAAATTAGCACCAAGAAATCATATTCTAGTTTAAAACCGCTAATTGCACTATACTTTCCAATTAACTTTATTTTTTTTATTACTCCAAAAAAAAGAAAAAATCTAATTAGAATTAAGAAAATATTTAATAAAAATTGAACCATGCAAAAATGTGTACCATAAAGCTGCCAATACGTTAATTTATCAAAATCAAAGATGCAAATTTAATTTTTTCTTGCCTTCTACATATCTTAATTAAACACGTAAATATAGACGTACAGGTGTAGTTAAGCTCATTAATTTCAAAAATGCAATATAAAAATATTTGTTAAGAGCATTTTTTTCGTTTTTTTAATCAAATATTTGAAGAAAGCAAGTTACAGTAATTAGTTTTTTTTCTAAAGAAAAGAAGAAAAAAATAAGAACTAAATTTCCTTGTACTGAAATCAAAACCCAAATATACGAAAATTTTTATTAATATATAAGAAAAAAAAACGAAGCAAATGATATACACTTAATTCAAAATAGGTTGAAAAAGCTTAAAGCAATTGCTTAGAAAAAAAATTTTTTTTTAAGCCACCAAAAAAACCTGCGCGCGCCCATCTTAAAATGTCGTTGAACGCTAAAAAACTTGCTGTAAAATATAATCAAGTATTATTTTTATATACAATTTCATAGTATGTTTTCTTACTTATTTAATGTTATTTTTTTTATATCTCTATGATTTTCACATATGTCATAATTACGGTAGATACTATGTTGTATTAAAAAAAAAAAAGAGTACTTTTAAAATTTCCAATGAATAAAAAAGAATCCACACATCATCATCAGGCATCATCGAGTTCTTTTTGGCAAAACTGAAATAACGAATCATACGCAGATAACCGGTATTGATAGACAAAAATACTAGTATTCACCTACAACATATACCTACTTTTTTTTTTTTACTTCTAATCGTTATATTGTAATGAGAAAGAAAAAATAATTTCTTCTATTCGATCTATAATCATTCGATCGATTGAACTAATTCAAAAATCATGTACCGCATCTATACAAGGACCCGGATCACATATACATTTCCAAAAATTTTTAAAAATCATTTCATACTATAATTCGTCAATTGAAATGATTTTGGCCGTCTTTGATTCTTGTGATTTTTCTGAAGATTGAAATACATAAAAAATCATATGAAATGATAAACGAAAATTATAAGATCTTATATTTGATTTTGGTTAAACTCTTTAAAAGTGTTTATTTACAGGGTATATCATGATCGTTCTTTTTTTATTGATGATTCATCAAAGCATATAACCTAAGCTATTAGGTCTGTTTTATTTGCCAAAAGAGCAAATCTTACACTACGTTCAGACCGGGTGTAACTATTACACCAGAATTAGTTCAGTTTTCTACCATAAAAAGTGTATTAGCTAAAAGTTTCTCATTTCATTACAATATGGTGGCTAAGCAGCGCTACGAATTGTATTTAGTCCTTTCCAAATACGCAAAAATTATATTTCATCATTTTTCAATAAATTACAACAAGCTGTTGAGTGAATTCGTAGATTGCAGGATTACTTAGAGTCAAGGAAGAAGTATCAAAGAATTGCTTTTAGTAACTTTACCTTAAATAAACCTTTAACAGATATTACGTCTCATGTACAGAAAATATCCTCAAAAAAAACAGCGATATTACCAACGTTATTCCATTTTTTGCAACATGCCTCAAATATTTAAATAAATTAGTTAGCTAGGACCAAAAATATGGCCCTATATATATACTGTATTAAAATAGTTTCTTCCATAATTTTGTTTAAGCTTTTCGAACAAGCCCTGGAAAAGTTACTGCGAACACGAACTAACTTTTTATTGTGTAGGAAATAAGTATAAAATCATTGAATCCAGGAACGGAACTCCACATCTTATACTATCAGGCAACAAACTTTACCAACTAAGCCAACGAGAATATTTATTTACTTTTTACAGTTTTGTCTTTGGCGTTAGTTTTAACTGAACCATGCTAATTACTTACATGCAAAAGTTTACATCTGATATCCTAATATCCCAATTCTATGAGATATTAGGACCAAAAGAAATGAGACATACCACAAATGAACTCCGTTCATCATGTAATACATTTTGCGAGGTCTGGCTTCTTTCGATGGAAATTTCGATTAACAAATTCAATTGAATATAAAGAAAATATTATTGAAAAAAAAAGACAAACCAAAACAAAAAATGTCGATTATCCGATTGATGGCTTTCCAATAAATCGTTTAAATTTTAGAATACTTTTTATACTGAAAAAAATAGGTAAAATCATTCATAATATAATACAAGGCAAAGAAAAGTAAAATTGTGAAGAACCGAGACTTAGATTTGAGAACCTGTGTCTCATCTCTGCCTCTAGAGGCGACATCGAGATATTAACAAACTGAACCATTCTATACTACTACACTACACTACACTACTAATCTGTTCAATTTGCCTTTTCTCTAATATATTCTCAAATCATTACAACTTTTTTCTTAACCTCTCAATTGTTAAATCAAATCAGTTGTATTCCATTTTTATTCCTACAATAATAAATATTGTTTTTTTAACATTAAATCTAAATTTTTAATCATCAAGGAGCATTTAGAATCCTGGGATCCCGAACAACGCCGGAGAATTCAACTATGTTATTTGAATAGAATCTAACAAATAGTCAGTTAAATATAATGGCATGGAATACCCTGTGCTTATTGAACTACAATGTATGTTATGTACGTATTTAGAGAAATTGATCTCTTACATACGTATTTGTTGTTTTTATTATAAACATATTTGAAACACCTTTCAAATATGATTTTCTTCAATTCAAGTTAAATTTTTTTCATCAATTTCTTGTTGTTGGATTTGATTTATTCGTTATTCTTAATTAATTCGTTCCTATATAAAAAAAAAAAAATGTTTTAATCTAAACACGTGCCCATTTCGATTAAATACTTCTTTTTCAAATCTTCACAATTTACCGGTTATCTCGAAATACTAATATTTAATATTAATAATTTACTACCATGAACAAAATTCCTTTAAAATTGCGGATCAAAATTTATTTTCGAAATTTTTAGTTATGCTAAAATTATTAATTTAAAAAAAATTATATATATAAAAATAATTGTATAAATTACACTTGTCGATATAATTGACAAATTTTATCAAATCAATCAAAATTTGAATTAGATTTTTGATTTAGAAAATTGATTAAAATGATACTGATCTTGATATGTGAAAATAAGAAGAATAGAAGTTAGCAAGAGGTCTCTCTATAGCAGGGTTTTTTTTTGATTTGATTGACTTACTGGAGGCTACAGGCATATGTGATATTACCTATTTTTTTGACAGTCATAGATTTAAAAGAATTTTATCTAAAATCAAGTAACTGTATAATAAAACTAGTGAAAACTAACCGAAATGATGAATGTGACTAACTTTTCTTCTGATAATGTCAATCTTTAGTTTATAGATTTATATGGAAACTAGTTATTTGAATAAATAAATTCGTCATATGCAAAAGGTTGGGAGAAATCTATAACTATATAACTATAATAATATTGATTGACTATTAGGATTTTCCGTTTAGCAAAAACTCCACAAAATATGATGATTATTTTAAATTAAAAGGAGTTATAACGTATTGGGAAGCCTTGAGATTTATAAATAGTTTCCCTATAGTAATATATTTCCATTGTTTCAAACTGTTTTATCTAAAGACTAGTGTCCTTTGATTCTACCAGATGACCACTGAAAGATTGAATGATAACCGAAAATTTCTCGCGGGACGTCCATCGTCGCTCTGGCAGTCTGCATAGTAGCTTCATCCTGATTATCTTCAATCGCTGGAGGTTTCAATTATTGTCCTATACATTATACTGTTGATTCGTTCTGGCTGACCTTACTCATTTTCACCGCTTAGGACCTCTTCCCGGTTCTTTCAAACTGAGGGATTAGAGTCCGAATCATGTTATCGCGAGTAGATATTCTGGCATTAAAATGTTGCCGGTGTTTTGTCTGAGTTTAAATAATTGATTTTTCACTGGAATTGAAAACTCAATCAACTTTACTCGTTGCCGGAGATCATATGTAGCGATTTTAACCTCCAAGGAATGCTCTACAAATAATAAAAGGATTGAAAATGAACAAGTTATGACTTTTTTAAACCCTCTTCAGTCTTTCAGTCAGCATGTTTTTTGAAAAAAATGTCTACAATAATTCAGGATTCCAGCTAGATTCATTTAACAACGTTCCACATACAATCTTCAAGACAATAATATAATATCAAATTTTTAAAAATAAATTCTTTAGAGCTCGAAAGCCTGTATGTATATTTCCTTAGGTCTATTATATAAGAAAAAAAATAAGTAGAAAACCGTTTAATTGACCGCGATTTTATTAATAACATTCCAAACTTTATACGTTATTTTTATTATTATTGATTCTAATGAAATTTTACATTTTCATAATTATTAATATCGATAATATTTTGATGTACTCGTACCAAATAACTTCAAACTAATATAAAGACCATAAATTGATTCATTCATATATGAACTTATGTTTATATTACAAAAATGACCTAAAATTCTTCAAATGCTTTTCCATAAACAAAATTTTAATAAACCGATAAATCTTCATCAGTTTACCATCGAATTTTTCTTGTTGAAAGATTTTTTTTTTGGACTACTATAGAAAAAAAATCAGAAGAATTTTATTGTAAGAAAAATTTATACAAAAAGGCAAATTCAACAACGAAGTTCATTCTTTCTAAAGAAACAAACAGAAAAAAAACCCAAACAGAAAAAATTCGCAAATATACTTTTAAATCCAACCCTCTCCAGTAAAAACAAAAACGGGAATAAAAAGGAAATTATCCTTCCCATTTTCATGTACATCGACACAAAAAAATATATGTACTCTGTTTTCATGAAACATGAAAGTATTCAATGAATGTTGCAGTACACAACCCTAAAGAACGTACGAAAATCTCACATTTTTCTAGATTCAAAAATCCTGAAAAGATTTTCACAAATACATACATATATAAACATGTTTTAAAGAATCTTTCTTAACATTTTCTTAAAGAACTTTCATCCCATTTCCAAGTATATTCTTGAATTTGGTTTGGAATGTTTTTTGGGAATAGCATTCCTCGCCTCTTTTTCCTATAAGAAAATCTTTAGTTTTTAGTGCTCATATAATTTTGATATGATAATTTGATGGTTGGAGAAGACTATACCAATTTTCAACAGATTTTCTTTTAAGAAGGTTAAATTCCTTAAATTAAAAATACACTCAAACAATATAACAAAGTTTAAGAATGAACCGAACCAAAATTTGCATTTTTTTTTTGGAATAACTTTTGGCATACTTATTTGCTTTCAAAATTTGCAAAAGATAACAAAAAAAGTAGCTACCGGAAACATTCATGTTTTTCTTCATATTGCATATACCCAAAAAAAACAAATCTCAGTTTATTGTAACTAAAGCCAAAGTATAAGTAATTATAAGGTACCCAAAGCTAGCGAATAAACAATTACACCAATCAGAACAAAGTAGTAAAAAAAACAAAATAAAATTTGCTTCGCAATAAGTGGAAAAAAGCCAGGGCACTTTTCAAAGGTATATTTCGCCTCTTCCTGATACATTTTATAAGGAAGTGGGAGAATGAATTTTTTTTAAAAGCTTCCTGTTGAGTACATAGCACGACGTCACAAACTTTAATTTCTTTTTAGGATTTGTAGTATAGTATAGTATATAGTATATAGTATAGTATAGTATATAGTATATAGTATAGTATAGTATATAGTATATAGTATAGTATAGTATATAAATTTCAGCATGCATTTGTTTGTTTACAATTTGGGGATACTATATAAAATATGACCTACCAGTATAAGCCACCCATTTTTAAGGATACATTCTAGATTGACCTAGGAAATTTTTGATAGAATTAGAATAGAATACAAAAACTCATTCTATTTTTAATCTTGTCATATGTTCAATGGCTTCCTTTTACTCATCAATTAATTTATTAATTAATTTTTATAGTTCTACTAAAATTTTTTAAATATATTTCTTGATTCTTTTTTTTATAGACACAACTTTCACATGGATTTCCATATACAGATCGACGAAGTGATTATGGTGGTGGAATAACAGCAACTAGTGGCCCTGGGACACGTTTAGGACATGAACATGATCCATTAGCATTACATCAAGCTTTACAAAGTGCTGTTGATGATGGCCAAAATACTGGTATGGATGATAATGCAGCTTATATGTCAGATTTACCATTGCTGAAAAGTAATTGTAAGTACATTTTATTCTTTATCTTATATGTAAAATTGTACGATGTGTATATGTGTGTGACAACTTCTCACAAAGTCCATTAATTTGATTGAGATGAAACTTTGGTGAATTGATATTTAACTGGGGGTTCCGGGGGGCCTAAATAGAAAAACCTTCATAATTCGGTCAATAATAGGCAGATTTTCATGAAACTAGCAACAAAAGTACTAAACAAACGAGACCCGCGTAACATTGTATTTAACCCGTTCGTTTGCCATTGGTTTACGCAAATTCTAAATTTTTTATTTATATCTAAAATTAAACTGCTACATTAGGTCTAAATAATCCCATAACTATCAGTCAACCGTACATGTCAATAATTGCCATATAATACTATTTAAATATGATCAGTACACACAGTTTGCCTGAAATCTCCAATCGCAATGTCCTAGAAGTCTGAATTTCAAAATAGATGCATGCAAAAAGATGCCGAAAATCTGAAACCTGGACCTGTATATTAAGTTCACATTTCTTTCAGAAATCTTTGTTGATAAAATTCCCTTTTTCTATTATTTATTGAAAGTAACTAAACACCTTAACAGCTAATTCCAAAATTAATTAGACCGATCTTTGAAAAATATCTGAAAAATGACACCATTTTCAAAATTTGAAAACGCATTATGATTCTATTCTAAAATTTTTAAAAAAGAAAAAACAGGGCGACCCATACTGTGCAGGAAAAAAATATAGGTGTCAAATTATGTCTCATATTTTGAAGTTCAAATATGTTTTACAAATAATAAATACGTTGATGTTTGATGGGATAACATATAATATTATAATCATAGACTTTAAAAAATCACAATCAAACTGTTGAAGTTTATAAGGCGTTAACAATCACACCTGGATGATGATTTGTATACTATTGTATTTTTACCTATATATACCATTGTTTATTTGTATATACTTAGTATCTAAAAATGCATAGTTATATATACTTAATACATTTATTTATTAATTTTAATATATTTTATTTTCCTTAAAATAGATATGAAAAGTGGAAAAGTAGAAAATAACATTCTTATTGGTTCACCAAGTGATGTATTTTGTTCAGTTCCGGGACGTCTTAGTCTATTATCGAGTACATCAAAATATAAGGTAACCGTTGCTGAAGTACAAAGACGACTTTCACCACCAGAATGTTTAAATGCATCATTACTTGGCGGTGTCTTACGAAGGTATACAATAATTAATTTTAAAATATCCAAAAAATAAAGATAAGAACTCTTTTATAACAAAAATTTCGTGATAAACTTATCCTTTCATTTACAAAACGATCAACTATTTCCAAATTTATGAAATATATTTCAAATAATGACGTCTAACTTATATAATATTACTATTTTAAATAAATATTACAAATTTAACAAAATTGTTTTTAGAAACCAATTAATTTTGTAACTCGAGAATTTCAATATGATTTTCTTATATAAACTTAAATTACCTGTACAAGATTTAAATCACGAATTTTTATAATAGTAATTATTTCGAAATCGATTCTTGATAAATTCTTCAAATAGATAAAATGAACAAGACACCCAAAAAATGCAATAATATATTTATTTTATTTTTTCAAATTTTCACAATAAAATTAAAGGGCTAAAAGTAAAAACGGTGGACGTTTGTTACGTGAAAAATTGGAAAAAATCGGTTTAAATTTACCAGCTGGTAGACGAAAGGCTGCTAACGTAACATTATTAACATCATTAGTTGAAGGTGAAGCAATACATTTGGCTAGAGATTTTGGTTATGTATGCGAATCAGAATTTCCAGCTAGACCAATTGCCGAATATTTAATTAGACAACATACTGAACCTCAGGATTCATATAGACGTAAGGAGTTATTATTAAATACACAACAGGTATATATAAAAACATTTTGAAAATGGGCTTAAATTTTGTAATTAATTTATGGTTTTTTATCTTATCTTTTCTTTGTTTTTAGATTACAAAAGAACTGATGCAATTACTTAATCAAGATCGATCTCCATTGTGCAATACAAGACCTCAAACTATTTTAGATCATACAATACAACGTCATTTATCACATTTTTCATTAATCTCGCATGGATTTGGATCACCTGCAATCGTAGCTGCCCTATCTGCATTTCAAGTAAGATTAAAATTTGAATTAAAATTAATTATAAATTTTGAGGAAAACTTTTAATTTTAATAAGAATTGATTAAATAAAGTTTAAACAGGGTTTTTTTAATACTAAACTTTCGCACTTTTTTCTAATCAGGCATTTATTTCAATGAATCTTAAAAGTCAAAAATAGTGTTAAAATATCTCCTGGAGATAATAAGAATAGACAAAGATAAAAATGTGAAATTGGCGAAGTTAAAAATCGCATCACAGACGTGTCATCTGCTAATTAGAGGACATGATGGTATTTAAAAAGAGAAGTTCTTGTCTTTTTTGAATAAAATGAATGAGTGAAACGAAATCATTATATTGAAATGAACAAAAATAGTTTGAATACACCTGAAAATATGCAATTTTTAACAAATTTATGGAAACACTAGAATTTCTGAAAGTTTTCTGATCTGAGACCGTTGTCCTAGGAAATTTTATAATTCTTTCATCTCTAATTTTGAAAAGAAGGATGATCCGTGATTTCAGATTTTAACCTTCTTATCATCCGTCCTTTCACGAGACATATTTCGGTATTTGTAATGCTAGCCAAAAATGCTTCCGTTCATCAAAAGCTCATATATCGTGACTGTTATTTAGATACTGGAGATGGGACCACATCTCTTGCTTCCTGTTTGTCACTTTCAGACTCATGTAAATTTAAGAATCAAATCTTTTATCAAAATCACTCAAAATATAGTTGTCCATTATCAACGTATCAAACATCCTTTCGAAATCTCTTTCCAGGATTTATTTTAATTATTCTAGGGGACTCCGCGCTCTGCTCTCTTCGCTCACCAACCCCCGTATGTACAAACTACAACCAAAAAAAAAATTCATTAAAAAAATTTTATTAAAGGACACTATTCTTTTGTTTTTTTTTTTATTTTCTTTAGTGGTAGAATAAGATCCTCTTTTTCTTTTTCTCTCCGTCTCAATTTTTCAAGATGCTAAATTCTCTATTCTGCGTTTTGAATTTGTGAGTTATATTTAAATTCATTTGTTAAAGTATTTCCTTAAATATATTCCCCTAAAAGTATGCATACTTTAATTTAAAACTATTTTATATTATAAAGGGATTCGCCTATCAGTATGCATGCAATTATAAATTATAAATGATTTGCGGAGAAAACTTTTTTTATAAAAGATAGATAGATGAAGATAAAGATAGATTCTAAAATATTCATTAATTTTTTTATTGTGTTTTTATTTCCAGAGTTTTCTTACTGAATCTGTTAAATGTTTGGACAAAATGTATCCTCCGAATGGTGGAATGGTTTCATCATCGTTGGATAAAAATAAAATGGATAATGATAAGAAATGATAATTCGCTAATTAATCCTGTTTGTATTATTATTATTTTTTCTTTTTGGTATTTTTTTTTTTATTATTATTTTATTATTACAAAAAAATTCTAGAAATAATATAAAAAATATTTTTTAAATAAACGTTTTTTTTAATTTATTATAGTTACTATTTTTTTTTATATATATATTAATTATAAATATAAAAACAGTATTCATTGTGTTGTAATAAGAAAAAAAAAAAAGAAGTAAAAATTAAAAATATATGTTAATTAAAATAAAATGAGATTAAAAATAAATTCAAAAACAAATTGAATTTGTTGTACAGTTCATGAGATTTTCACTTTCACACACAAAAAAAGTAAGCAAACATTTTTGCCTTTAAATATAAAAAAAAACAAACAAAATATTAAATAAAATATTAAAAACAAGAAAAATAAATGTTTTTGTGATATAAATAGTATTCTTTTTTTTTATATATATTTACAATTATTTTTTATTTAATTTTAGTTCTTAAAAAGAAAATTTTGCTAAAATTTTGTTATTAGCAACATTTCAGTTTTTCAAGAACATAATTTAGAAAAAAAAACAGAAAACAAAATTATTTTAGTCAATTATTTAAAATTCATTCTGAATTTTTTGATGCAAAACTCATTGCCAATATATTATTTTAATAATTTCATTATATTTGTAAATTAAAAACAAAAAAAATGAGCGAATTTTAACACCGAATATTATTTTCCAATTTCTGTTTTTCTTTCCATTAAATAATGTTAAAAACAATTCAATAGTATTTTACGTAAATACAATATTTTAAAATTCTTTAAACTATAAGATCGTTTCATAAAAAAACAAGGAATCCTTAAGTTGCGACAGATCAGGCTTTTTTTAACTAGTTTAACACAAAACTAACGAAACTAGAAACAGTCACAGTTAAAGAAAAGACGTCAATTTTAATGACTTTCAAGTTATGCCAACGCGAACTTACCCTTAGTAAGCTTAAAACATTTACTTCGAGGACCATTTGAGCTGTTTTTTTTGAAAGTGGTATAAGTCCATTTTTGAAAACATTGAGTTAAGTACGTTACAGTTATATATACATACTTGTATAGTACTATCTTTGCAAATAATTTAATAGTAAGTTTTCTGGTTCAAAAAAGCCGAAAAAACGATATATATTTTAGTTGTCTAGTACAATTTGTATGGGAAGCATTTTGCAAAGTTGCTTAGAACTCGAAATCGAAAAAATGGAGTTATACCACTTTAAAAAAAAACATCTCATTTTTTGTGTATTCAATCTAAACTGAAAATCATTAACTACCCAAATAATAACAAACGAAGAGGTGGAAACGTCCCATTTTTAATCGTATAATTAACGTAATTTCACAACCAATTTTTTATGGTTTTAATATCACTTATTCTATTTCACGGTTTACCTATTAAGTTATAGTAGTAGTAGTATAGTAGAAGCATTTTTTGGTATTTCTTGTTTTAATACAATTTCTTTTTTTGTTACATTACTCCTCCATTAACTATCTCATTGGTTTACCCATTTAAAATAACTTAACGACAAACGTGAACGTATCGGCTCGAAAATAAAAGTATAAAAATTACATATTTAAATTTGTCCTTTATCACCATTTGAAATTTTCTAAACTGTTTTTTAATGTATTTAAACACAAAACACTAATTTTAGTGAAGTAATCAAAAGTACAAAAAAATTCAAATTTAACGTTTATATAACTAGCTTAAAGAACTCTAGTCTCTCAACGAAGTTTGCTTTAAATTCATTTAATACACTCGGCTGTTTTAAACTAGTTTCTTTTTTACTAGTTTCCACCTAATTTGTCGCAACTATTACGAACCAAATTTGAATCTTCAAATAATTCTTCACAGAGTTCTAACAAATTTCCACATTCTCAATTTTTATTTATTATGTGTTAAATCATTGAAAAAAAACATGTTAAATAGTTAAATTTTTAAAAAATTTCCAGGCCACAATATTTTAATACTTAAATAATTTGCCATAAAAAAAAAGAAATTTTGTACAAAATAAAAAAAGAAAAGTAAATCAATATTTTCTTTTAAATGAAATTATTGTGCCAAAACCATCAAAATTTGCATTAAATTTTAAATAAATAAATAAAAAAACATAACAAATGCCATACAAAAATACTTAAATTTCACATATCATAAAATTCCTTCTCTGGAAAATTATTAATAAATTAAAAACGAAAAAAAGAAGAAAAATAGTAATTAAGCAATAAAATAAAGAAAATTTAAAAATATTTCTAAACACTAAAAGGAAAAACAGAATTAAAACAAATAAATAAAAATAAATAATAACGTTCTAAACAAAATTTTAGTGCCAAAATTTTTACGAACAAATTTTACTCAAAAATAATTAAAAACTTGAAAAAATTTTATGGAAAATTTTTTTTTGATTTTAGAAAATTCATAAATTTTGTAATTTATTTAGTTTTATGAATTACAAACACAATCAAATTAGATAAAAATAATATAATAGTTTAATTTCAGAAAAAAAACATTTTCAAATTTTCCACAAATCTTTTGTAAAAATTCATATTAAAAAGAAAATATTTAAAATTATATTAGCTGTGTTTTTTCGAAGTTCTGTATTAGATCGTGAAACTGAAGTGGCCGATGACCGATGCCTCAATAATTTGTATATACTTGTAGTACATGTTTAGCAGAAACGGATCATGTTACTCGTATTTATAACGTTTGTTAACGGTGTCAATTTAAAATAAAGTCTTTCTAAAACCTTACTAAACAGTTACAGCAAAATTTTATGCAGATCAATTAATTAAAACAAGCAACCAGGTGGAACATAAGGAGGTCGGAATGTGATTTTAATTTACGACTTTAAGCTTTGAACAATAAATGCTGTTGTCCAACTCCGGATAGGAACTTTTTTCGATTGTGGCTTTTTCTCTTGACATCCCTCCGTTAGATTACTACATGTTCCGATCATAACAGAGCCATTTGGCAGAAGAGTGATTTTCCAAAGTTTAAAACGTCCTAAAATGATTATTTAGCCTCAAAATTACCAAGTTTCTATCACGACGTAGTCTGCAAATTACCTGTTAAATGATAGAAGATCATACAAGTATATCATAACAAATCGGAGATGGTTATCATAAATTTTAAATAAACTTGAATTTCCTCAAAAGAAAGTCCAGAATTTAAAAAAAAAAAATTATTCGAATCGAAAGTAGTTATCTTAAGATCTGCATGCAGCTCAAGGGCCTCGAATTAAGCATGCCTTTTCCAAACTATTTTTGTACACAAAATCTACAGCTCCTTCAGATTGGAATAAAACTGTAGTCTGATTGAAGAATCATAACAAGACTTTGGAAAATGACCAGGAAAACTTTCCTTCTTTTGTCAGGGTTTGTTTTTTATCCATTTAATTGGATATCCAAAATAAACAATAGGTGACAAAATAATCTTAAGCGTATTTGCCATTCTTTTCTTATTTTTAATATCCTAGCAGAACAAGTCCTTAAAGCTCAGCTAAAATTTGTATTATATTATAATTTTATTAATTATTTTGTAAGTTTTCTTTTATCTTGCCATCTTTGTACATTAATTATAAATAATATAAAATATAATAAAGAAAAAAATAAAAAAAAAACACGAGAAAAAATAATAAGTATAATTTATTTAGTATGAATTAATAAAAATTAAGAAAATTATTAGTTAAAAAAGTAAATAAACGAATTACAAAAAGACAAAGAAGAAAAATTAACTTTTATTTAAGATTACAAAAATCTAATAAAATACAAAAAAAACATTAAAAATCTTTTTAAAAATGTAAAATAAATATAAAAATTTTTAAAATTAGAAATTTCTTTTTTTTAGCTTATTTAAAAATTTAAAAAAAAAAAAACAATACAAATACATTTTATCTTTAAAAATAAAAACATTAAAAAATTTATTGTAAAAATTGTAAAATAATAAAAAAATGAAAAAAAAAAAGAAAAGAAAATTTAATAAAATTATTAATTAATAATGTTCAGCTGTTCGATTTTTGTTTGTTTTGTTTTTTTCTCTATCCAGAATTCTTAGATCAGAAAATCGAGCCAGGAACCGACAACGTTTTTGCAACTTCATTTGCATCCTTTGACTTACTCTCCATATGTATATCTAAACGAAAAGGCTTTTCTAAACCGAAAAATAAAATTCGAAAGATAACACTAAACCGGAACCAAAAAACTTTTGAAAATAATTGAAAAAAGTTTGAATTACGGTTTATCATTGAATTATTAAATTAATAATTAAATACTCGTAACAAACGTCTTAAACGTCAATCAACTATAATAACATTAACATCCTCGTGATTATAAATCTTTTTTGTCCTTTTACATGCTAAGTACCTGTTTTACCGCCATGATCAAATTTGAATACAATCTTTCTTGAGAAAGCACATGTATCCAGGCATGTTAGAGAGTTCTTTAGTATACAGTTTTGCACTGTTATCCTTTTTTCAAAATAATTCACATTTACGGTCGTGCCCACCTCATAAGACGAAGGAAGCAATAGGTAGAAAAATCATAAAGCATTTGGCAAGTTCTGTTAACTGAATTTTTTGTTGTGATAATTGAATTATAGTTGTGAGAAATGAAAAGTCAGTTATGATAACCAAATTTCAGTTGTTAAAACTACACAACTGAATTTTTTGTTGTAAAACTAAATATTAGTCGCGAGAACTGAAATTTCAGTTGTGATAACTAAAATTCAATTGTTTCAACTAGCCAAAAGCTTTTTGATTTTTCTCCATGAAGTTTTGCCACAATTTCATAGTAGTCACGCTCAACTTGCCTCTTTTGAAAGGTATATATTCGAACTTCGAATCGAATTAATAACGCTTGATATGCAACTATTCTCGAGTGCCTATCTAAATTTTCCTAATCACATTTATTCTGTACTTAAAGAATTTCGGAAAATTCCACTTAAAGAAAATTTCGAATTTTGTAAAATTAAAGTAGCGTTTGAAAATTGGATTTCAAAAAATTATATTTTTCAATACCAAATTATTTTTGAGAATATTTTCCAAAGAAACAAAATTACGGAAAAACAATGTCCTATCAAGGGAAATACAAACTTTGGCTAATAACAAAGGGATTTTTAAATGATGCTCTAATAGGAGAGAAGATCTTACAAGAGCTACAACCAACCGAAGATAAACCTTTCGTCCAGGATGCATATTGCCGGCTATATACGCGTTATATAGTTTGTATAAACAATTTGAATGAAATTTATGATGGAACTTTACAAGTACAAAAACGTGAGATAATACAACGAATTCTAATACCGGCGACAAAACGTTTATTAGAATTACGTAAAGAATTAAAAGAAATTGATTTAAGTGAATTTATGTATATTGATAAAATGTTAATTAAAAAAAAAATTATACCACAATATGTGGAAATTTTACGTCCATTTTATTTTCCACGTATGCGTTCCGAAGAAATTCAAAATATTATTGATAATCCGGTAATAAATGAAAATGTTAAAAATATTATGGGAGAAATTGTTAGCGAAGTTGAAAAACAACGTAAATCAAAATTAATGAGTGCTATTAATGCCGTCCGATTTATATCAAGATTGAAAATATCTTTACCGGAACATAGGGAAATTGTAAATGAAGAAAAATATAAATTTACTCATAAATCGGATCAAAAAATGTTGATTCCAATTAAAAGAAGCGTTTTTAATTCAGAGTTTTATAATACTAGTAAAACAATTGATTTTAGTAAATTTGAATATTACACTCCGGGTGGCGGTGGCAAGCGACGACGTCCAGTGGAGCAAAAGATTGAAGAACCTGAACCAGTAATAGTTCCAATTGAAGAAGAGGCAGAAGTGCTAGAGGGCGAGGAAGAAGGTAATTGTTTATACCTTTTGTAGATCATTTAGCTTGCAAACTAATTTTGTACTATTATGCAGTAAATATTTAAGGATCCATTTGAAAATAAGTTTCTGATAGTGTCAGTGTTGCCCACGACATAGTTGACTTTCTCGATCAACCTGCCTACACCTCTATGTTGTGCGGCAAAAGTGATATTGCTGAAATTTGTTTTTAAATGGATGCTGAGATGCATATCTTCAAAAAATCTTTGTTTGGCCATAATGAAGTAATGGTCAAATTTTCATTATCATTTCTCGATTTATGAAATTTTCTTCCCGTTTTTTTTTTTTTTTGTTATTTTTTAGAAGAATTAACTCCAGAAGAATTAGAACAAATAGAATTGGAATTAAAGCAAAATGAAGCTGCTATTAAAATTCAAATAGCATGGCATTATTATAAGTTAAGAAAAGGTATTGAAGCAAAACGAATTAAAAAATTGGTGATTTTAGGGATGGTTGATGAATATAAATGGAAATCAAACTCAAAGGAAATTGAGAGAAAACTTCGTGATAATCTAAGGAAGAAGAAACAACTGTTCGACGAGAAATTCATTCAAACTTGTGAAGATGAAAAAATCCGAATTATAAAAATGAAAACTCCTTTTCTAATGGAAGACATATCAGATCATATCAGAGCATGGTTTAGAGAATTGTAATTAAAGTATTTCTGATTATATCGATTTGTCCAAATTTAATCAAATTTAAACAAATTTAGTTTCGTTTACTTTGTTTTTTGATTGGGATTATTAATCTCAATCCAACTACTATAGATAGTACCACAGAGTATACTAAACAGAATTCTCAATGTGTATTAATTTTTGGTCATAGCTCTAGTCTGC
Organism: Xylophagus ater; assembly: GCA_963422695.1. Classification (NCBI taxonomy): domain Eukaryota; kingdom Metazoa; phylum Arthropoda; class Insecta; order Diptera; family Xylophagidae; genus Xylophagus; species Xylophagus ater. Next base: position 6,253,907 of record OY730481.1, read on the forward strand.
AAAGCATGGCTCTTCGTTAATAGAATTTGTATAAAAATGTACAGAGTTTTCTTTTTAACAAATACTATTAATGAGGTGGCATGTTTTGTAGATTGCAAATGTGACTAAATGACGATTTTTAAAATACTATTTCAGTTATGATGGATGTGCTGACTTTCATAGATATCCAGAAGAATTTGAGGGTGGAACAATACTTTTGTTACGTGGTGAAACTATGACGCCTGAAGAATTTATGAAAGCTAAACAAGAGGTAAAACCGAAAATGACACTCGAACAAAAACAAAAAGAAGCTGAAAGGAAAAAAGCTGAAGCTGAAATAGCTCAACAAAAAAAGGAAATGGAAAAATTGATAGAGGCTGAAAAAAAGGCACAAGCCGCAAAAGGACCCAAAATTTATGATTTCAGTGGGCCTGAATTTATAACCGATACTTATTGTAAAATTTATGAATTAGTGCAAAAAAAAAAAAAAATTACGAAATTTAATATTTTTCAGTAAAATTACATGAAACTTTTGAAGAATACAAAAGCAAATGGGCAAATATTGATGAATTGAAAAATATTAATGAGGATCCTTTTAAAGAATGGATTATAGAAGATAAATATGCCGAAGTCCATCAAGAACTACGTGTTGTTGTTGACAGACTTATGAGGTAAAATTGATAATCTTAGAGAATTTTTGGCCAATAATTTTGAAATTGTTTTCAAACAATTTTTCAATGCTTCACTTTTCAAATAGTTATATATTTGGTCCATGAAAGATTTAATGAACATTGAATTGATATAAAGAATATGGCTTTCTTTATGATTTCAGATTAGAATATGAACTTCTTCAAAAAGCATTAGCGAAAGATCAAAAACGTAAATATAAAAAGGCAAAACCACCGAAGGAAAAAGTAAAGAAAGCTAAAAAAGGTGCTGTTGAAAAAGATATAACAGAGGATCGAACCATTGAATCCCTTTACGAGGAAATGATTTCAAATGATTTAATTGTTAAGCCGGATAAACATACTTTAGAGGATTTTGTTGGCGACTATAATTATAGTGCTTACGAAATGAGAAATACATACGAGACGTAAGTTACTTGAACCAGTTTAAAAACTTCATTTTGTGATAAAATTAACTTTCCATAAAAAGAGATCCACAACCATCAAAAGGTGAAGTTAGAGATATCCTACGAAGTTGGACATTAGGAATGGGTCCAGTCGAGTTACCAAAAGTTAAATCAATTTGTATTGCAGGACCACCAAGAAGTGGAAAAAGATATTTACTACAAGCTTTAGCAAATGAATTCAGTAAGAAAAAATCGAATTTTACTCTAATAAACAATCTATTAAAGTATTAAATAATATCTTTTAGATGCGATTATAATTGATATCAGCCCAGAAAATGTTGTTAAATACTCAGATAATATGAAATATTTTTATCATTTAATTAATAAAATTGCACGTATTTTTGAACCGACAATTTTCTTTATAAATGGTGCTCATCGTATATTTGCTAGTAAGGTGTCGAAAGAAGAAGCTCATTTGAAACCACGTCTTTTGGGTAAGAAAATTGTAAAAGATATTATAAAACGGATTAAGCCTGCGGACAAAATCTTATTGGTTGGAATAACTGAGGAACCATGGTTAGGTAAATTGGGTAAAATGAAAAAATGTTTTGAAAAAACTCTCCTCGTACCAAATACTGATTATGGTACAAATTTTCTAATGTGGCGTACAAAAATATTAGAGAAACCTGGTATACCAAGAGATTTTAATTTTTCACCATTAGCAATTGTTACGAAAGGTTATCAATCATCTGATATATGTGATAATATTCAAAGAACAATTAATAGTCAACGAAGAAGGCAATTACCATTTAAACCGCTTGAACATAAAGAATTTCTTGAAGGATTTCTTTCATCAACACCACCAATGTTTCCATTACCTGAGACTGTATGTATTTTATAATTCTTATGATTTATGTATTGAGGAATCTATATTATTATTTTGATTACAGGATTTCGAAAAATATAGAAAATGGTATTCAAAAGTTGATAAATTAGCAAAACAACGTGTTAAATTAATGAAACAAATTGAAATTCGTAAAAGTTTGGAAGCTGATAAAAAGAAGAAATAAATTTCTATAAAATATTTTGCATTAAATTAATTTTTATTAAACTTTCAAAAAAAAAACTGATACAAAGTTTAATTTTCTTTTAATTACAAAATTAAATAGGTTTTCTCGTTCATACACATAATTTTTATTTTTCTTTTAATTAAATATAAAGTTTAAGAATCTATCGAATGCAAGTTAAAATATTATTGCGTTACATAAAAGAATAATTATAAAAAAAAACAGAAAACATATCGCAAACCAATTACGCTCATAACATGAGATATTTTAAAATAAAAACAAAATATTAAATATATATTATTAAATGCCATAATTATTTAAGTGATTGCTGGAAAAGCGGGCTAACAGCTCGAAGAAAATTGATTTCGAATTCTTTTTCAGAAAAACGATCAACTGATGCTCTAAAATGAAAAAAAAAATAGAATTTAATTGAAATTTTCAAATTGTTTTTCTATTATTCTTTACCTAGCAGCACTTCGTAGAATATCATTTTGTTCTTTGGTATTTTGAAGAATATTTAAAATACATTTAGCATATTCAACAGCATCAATAGCTAAATAACCAGTTTGGCTACCTTCAGATGTTTCAACAATATCCATTAATGGTCCACCAGAACGATTTGCCACCATTATTAAACCGGCTGCCATACATTCAACAATACCAATACCAAAATGTTCATTCCACATTGTATGCAGACCGATTCGGGCACTTTGAAAAGATTGTATAAGTTCTTGATAGGAAATATTCACTTTGAATTCAACTGAATTTTCCAATGATAAATGTTTACTTAAATCTTGCATATTTTTTAAACGTTCATTATCTTCATCATTACGACATGAACCGATTATAACTAATTTCAATTTATTCCATAGATCTTCATTGTTCACTAGAAGTGTACGTAACTCATACATCGCTTGTAATTGAAGTGGATGATCTTTTTCGGGACGAAATTGTGCCACCGATAATATAACAATCTTTTCATTATCATTGCCAGTAAATTGAAGATTTTTCAAATGATCTATTTCACATGGCGGATAAACACGATGTGTTTTAAATGGTGCATCCCATAAATCAAGAATATGATTTTCTGTCCATGTTGAATTTACCATAATCGTTTGGGAACACGAACCGACCCAACCGTAAAGCTTTTTTTGTGTGAAGAAAATTTTTTACTTTTTTAATATTTTCTTATATTTAAATTTTAGATTTATTACCTTTGCAAAAATTTTATAATATATTAATTTCATACTTGTTAAAAATGGATTCTTTATAATGTAATCTTGATTATTTTGCGAATAAACTCTGCAACGGACTCGCCTTAACATGTCCGTACTAATTGTTGGATAATGTATATAACAGCCGACTTTACATTTACCTAAAAATCTAAATAATGGTAATGTAAAAGCATATCCCATTGTGTCGATATAAATATCTGGTTGGAATTTTATTAGAGCTTCTAGACCAAGTATTAATGAGCCAATACTTTGTCCTAGGATTGTGAAATATGGATACATTTTTGCTTCGATCCAATGTCGTTTCTTCAAATATACAAACGAAATATTTTCCTCATCAATAGTAACATTGAAAGTATTTTTCGCTTTATTTAAAATTTGATTTGGTGATGCATCAACATCACCAGTATAGACCATAATTTTCACATTATCATATTTATCCTGTAAAAATTAATAAATAATATTTTAGATATCGCTAATATTTTTGATGCCCTATAGCAGAAATGGGACAGAAAAACTATCAAAACTAACAGTAGTTCAAGATTTTTTCTTCCTAACTTTGTTTTTCCTGTAATTTGCAGGTAACCTAGAACCTAACAGCATAAATCTAATCTACAAATTTGATTCAAATCGGTGTATTAGTTATTAAAGTACATCAAAAAAAACTTTATGAACAGGCTTATTTTCCCCTGCGACTATTTCTTTCTCCTCTATCCTTGGACCGATTTGATTGAAATTATGAATTATGGTATCGTCTATTTATGTAGTCAACTTATGTACAAAATTTAAACAAAATTGTTACACAAATTTTCCAATTAAATCCGAAAAACTGGTAGTACCTACCATAGGGCATAGTAAATAGTTTTCGTGATAATCGAGAATAACAAGTGGATATAATCTAGTAATATATCCCGGCCTGGGATGTATGGGAAGATTCAAAAATCTGAAACCAGTGATTAAGAAAATCACGTGCAAGAACAAAACTCATCCTCTATGAATGTTCAATTGATGTGGACAACACCTCATTGAGTTCGCGGAAGCATGTTTTTATTCACTCTTACTCATTCTCGCAAATGGCTGCTCTTGTTCGGTAGCTTGGTTGGAATGCGACCTTACAAATAGACAATATTTTAGGACTTAGACTGACTTTAAATGCGACACATACAATTATTTGTGTGCTTTCGATTCTGTTAGTGAAAGAGAATTTTTCTTTTTAAAGATTCAACTTCGAATGCATGAAAGAATATTTGTGGGAACAGATATATTGATATCAACCAATAAAAAAAGAATTATGGTACATGCATCCCATCTAAACTTAGTCTTTTAGCCACGTGCTGTAAGTTTTGGGGGCCCTGTGCATCTTTGTTATTTTCTTTCAATTCGTAGTATTTTTTTTTTTTGCTATTGGAGAAGTTTTTCTAGTGCATTTAATATTTGGGGGCCCCTCAATACAAATAGTTTCAAAATATTACTTCAACATTAACTTAATACAAATTTCATTATGGCTAACTCCCAATATTGAAATGAATTTTAAATTGAGTTAATTTCCGATTACATCATCTTCATTGATTTTACGATCGTCGAAATTTTTTCTTAAAAAGGAATTCTTCAAACATTATTTTAATTAAAATGAGTAATTATTCTGGAAATGACGAATAGTACATATTTTTAAATTGCACTGAACAATAATTATTCTAAAAAGTTCTCTAAATCTCCAAAAAAAAAAATGATGAAATCAATTTTAAAAAAACACGCAAATACTTCTAGCGTGGCAATTCTTAGTTTTCGAATATAAAACAATATAAAAGAATGAATTAAAATAAATTATATAGAAATAACTGTAAAATTGTCTAACCTGCAATGCTCGAATTGCACACCATAGAACTCTTTCGCCACCTCCTCCGGCATTACAATAGGGATGAAAAATTCCAACGTTCACATCGTTATTATCTTTATGAAGTTTTTCTTTAAGATTTAGAATACATTTTCGTAAAAGAAAAATTGCAATAAATAGAAGTACAACACATGAAATGAAAAACAGGAAAAGCATGTATAATCTGGAAAAAAAGAAAAAGCGAAATTTATTCTTGATGTTAAAATTAAATGAATTTATTTAACTTACATGCTAAGCAGGGAAATCATGACTATTTTAGAATTATTTTCTTTTTTTTTGGAAATTATCAAAATACGTTGTTTTATTGGAAATATTCTTCGTCTTTTTTTTTGTTTACATTTTCAGAAGACCGGAATCCATTTGATCGCTTTGACTTTTGGATAATTTGACAGATTGAAATATTTGTTAAACATGACGTGTTCTAAAGCCGGTCACACACGGTCGCATATTTATACTTTGATGTTTTGGGTTCCATTACCACACGACTCCATTGGACTTATTTCAAGACATAATTTCAGTCGGACCGAGAAAAAGTCTAATGCAGACTCTAAAAATTGGACATATTTTCAGGCGGACTGAAAAAAAATTCTAATGGAGACTCGAAAATTTGGACTTTTTTGTCAGTCCGACTGAAATTATGTCTTGAAATAAGTACAATGGAGTCGTGGGGTTAAAAGAATAATATAAAGTGCTTCAATTTCCCCTGCGAAAGGTTCATCCATATTTTCCATAATATAAGGGCGAATTAATATATTGTGTTTTTGAGCTGACAACACTAAATTTTACAGTTGTCAAATTTGAACGCTCAAAAGTACAGTTATTACCAGTAGAGTTAATTTTCAAAAAGAGTTTTATTTTCTTTTCTTCTCGTTTTAAGTATTTCATTCGGAAATAATTAAATATAAAAATACAAAATAAAATCTAATTTATGCATTTAATAATTTAAAGATTGATTTTTAAGAGCTCAAAGAAAAAAAAATACATTTCAAATTTCAATTCTTTTGTTTTGTTTTTGGTTATTTAAAAAAAAAAAAAAATGAGCAATTCTCATAAAAATACGAATAAAAGCCTGCAAGTTTTTAGAAAATTATGAATAGAAGCAAATTAATTTCCGTTTTTTTTTTATATTTTCAGAAGAAATTCAAATAACAACACACAAGATTCATTGGGAATTTTAAAAATGGAAGAAATGAAAGGTAAATATTTTTCTAATTTTCGAAACTATTTTTTTTTAATAAAAATTCGATTTCTAGGTTTTGGTGAAAGTAGTCAGATTTCGGGAAATTCATCACCAACAATAGAAGAACGATTAAAAGTATATATTTTTTTTTTTGGTAAAGAACAGATAAAGAAGTTCTAATTTTCAGATCGAAAGAATGAAAGCTTTCAAAACATTGGAAAAATCATCTACCTTAGGAAAGTCACGAAAAAGTATTGCAAATAATCAAACAGATTATGTTCCATATCGTCGTTTAGATTCAATAAATATTACTGATCTAATAACAGATAAAACTATTGACTTACAATCGACTGGAATTAGTAATAAAATATCATTTGAACAATCTGGAGGTCCTTCAACAATTTCAAGGAAAAGAATTGCAGGCAATCGAACAGCACCAACAAATGATCAGACAGGAACACCAGGTTCAATATTATATGATTGAAATTAAACAGAAGAACAATAAATATGTCTTTTTTTATTTAGGTTTAAATCGAACAGATTATGTTCCGTATCGTCGTTTAGATTCTATAAATATAACTGATTTAATAGTGGACAAAACAATTGATTTACAATCGAGCACACTTCTGTCGAGTGATTCTAATAAAATATCATTTGAACCATCTGAAATTACTGGTCGTTCAACAATGTGTAAAACAGATGATGGACAACAGAAAAAGCATCGTAATAATATGATAAAAATTCCAACTGTTGAAGAAATTCTTACGCAAAGTTGTTCAAAAGATGTACGAAATTTATATGAATATTTACAAGATAGCAACACCACAAATAGTTTCGATACACCAAGAACAGCAGATTTAAGTCTATCGGAAATTCATTCTACAAAAAATTCTAATTCAAAAGATATTGTTCCTAATTTTTCAACGTATCAACAAAATGATGGAAACTCATTTAATGATTCTCATTTTATGCCTGGCGAATTGATGAAATCAAAATTCATATCAGATGAAATATCATGGGAGCAAGAATATGCAACAATTCCGCGACAAAAACAAAATAAAAAATTATTAGATTCTGATAGTTATACGTAATTTTGTCAAAATATTTTCTTCATTCGCTTCAATGATTTCTTTTTATTTAATATAGATTTAGTGCACCAAATTCGGATTTTTCAATTGGTGATTTTTTTAATAAACGTTCCGAGAATTTATTAGAAATGATTTCCAGCATGAGCCCAAAAAAGCATCAACCACAAGCATTAATTGATTCATCATTTGAGTGTTAGTTTCTGTTCTTTGTTTTATTTTTATTTGCATTACAAACATTTTAATAAATAAATCTTCAAATAATTACAGTTTCAAATTCTACAAGATTTTCAATACCAGAACGTGATAATACCGGAAAATTATCTACAAATAATCATGATAAAACTTTTCGGAAATCAAATTTATTATCTTCAATGGCAAATCAAAAAGAAGACGAACAAAAAGATAATTCCTATATTTTAAGCATTTCTGCAATAACAAATGCTTTAAGTATGATTTTTCATATTTTTTTCTTATTTTAAAATATATATATATATACCTTTTTAATTAAACTTAGATGAAATTGATTCGGATCAATCGGCTAATATCTTAATAAATAAATTACTTCAAGGAAAGAAATCCAAAAACCGTGTTCAATCATCGACGGAACCTTTAACGGATATTACGAAAAAACAAAATCAATTTTTACAAAAGGATAGAAATAGTCAAGAAGGATTTCAAGAAAGAAATATTCAAAATTCACAACCGATTAATAAAGAAAATATTAAACCAAATCCGAATCAATTATCCGATACGATAAGTGTTACAGATTCAATACTTGATTGTTCGGAATTACAAAAATTTGAAGATGAAAAAATTCTAAATGAATCTCTTGAAAAAAATAAACTATCTGAAAGACGTTTATTAATGGAAACGAAGTCACCAGATTATGGAAAATATTCATTACCAAATTATGGAATTATTACCCGTACGAATTCAGCTATGAGTTCAAAAAGGAATGAAGATTGTGATAGTAGTACGACTGGTGCTATTAATAAGTTCCGTTCAAATTCACAATGTTCGTCGTCAAGTGAATTTAGTCATAATGGAAATAAATTACCATTAAAAGCGACTGCAACTGAAATAACATGGGGTTCAATAAAATTACGTACAAGCGTTAGAAAATCAATACAAATTAAAAATACATCACATAAACGTTTGATTATACGTGCCGAAATATCTGGTCCAGGTTTTCAAATTATTAATAATGAATCGGGAAATTTATTAACCTTACAATCACAAGAATGTCGTACAATTATGATCAATTTTTGTCCGACTGTAATTGGTGCAGCTATTGGGAAATTAACATTTCATCCACCAAATTTGGAACAATCAAGTGTACAACAAATAATCTATTTGAACGGTTACGGTGGTCATGCCAGTTTAAATCTTCAAGGTATATTAAAAGGTCCAATCGGTTCACCATTTTTACCAATCGGTGAATTAAGACAGCTATCACGTCCGCTTGAAACATATTTTACATTATACAATAAAGGGCCATTAACTGCATTTGCTTGTATTAAAATTGATTCGATCGGTTTAGATATATCACATTTAAGTGATTGCATTGAAATTAATCCAATGAAAACTCTTATAAAGCCTGAAACTCATATAAAAGTACGTGTAATATTTAAGCCGCGTCGTGATGATATTAAAAGAATTTTGAAAAAAATCTCAAATGTTATAACATTAGCAAATATAACAATTATTTGTGGTGATGATCCGACCAGACAACGTATACGTAATATAGTGAAAGAAATGAATTCAACTCAAAAATCAACAATACAAAGTACAACATTATCGAAATTATGGAAGAAATTTCCAGATGAAATTAATTTGAATGAATTATCACAATTTAAAGAGAACTCAACAGTTGGCGTTGAATTGGTGTCAACATTAAAAACCCATGAAATTGCATTAACATTAAATCATACCGAATTGGATCAAACCACATTGGATACAATAACATTTGATGATGTCGATGAAACAATTATGTTTCGTACAATTATATCGCAATCATCATTTACCGATAATTCAAATCAAAATCAACAAAACAATGATGATTTAAAAAATGCTTCTTCTTCGACTACTAGTATTAGTGAATCATGGTCGGTTCGACCGAATCAATTATGCATCAATCCATTTCATGAGAAAAATGCAAAAATCTCTATTATGATTAAAAGTAATTTCTTTACAAAACAATATTTTGATATTGATACAAATTATCGCCATTTATTTGAATTTCAACCAAAAAGTGGTCACATTTTTCCCGGTGAAGAAATTGAAATTCTTATCAAATGTAAACCAACCGGTTTACCATGTGATTCAATTAATATTATGGTATATTTAGAAAATGAAAGAATTATTATTCCAGTTAAAATTAAACGTGATAATTTACCAGTAAATTTTAGATAAAACAATAAGATAATTTTCAAATTTGTATGTACTTATACAGTAGACACGTAGATACGGTGTCCCAATAAAAGTGTAAGATTTAATTTGCATAACTTAAAGTATATGTATATCTCGGCTATTCTGCATCCTATAGATACGACTCATAACCTCATTCGATGATCAATTTAATAAGGAATTAAATCAAGGGTGTCCAACCTTTTTGTTTCCCTGGGCCACATTGGAAGAAGACATGCTGTTTTGGGCCACAAGTATATTACTACGAATAAATTCATATTATAAAATTAATGTGAGAAATTAAATCGTCAATATCTGGTTCGATTGACGTGGTTGCAATTCTCAGGCAGATCTCAAGGTGTTCATCCAACATGTTGGTTCTAATTTTACACTTAGTATGTTTCATTCTTCACTTAAGCCACCAGGTAATACACAACAGAACAGTGTAGCTGAGCTAGCAACGCAAACAGAAAGAGAATTTACTACAGAACGAAAGAGCCTTCTGTTCTGTTCCTGTTTCGGTTGTTTGTCAATTGGCAGCTTTAGCACGACAGCGCATACAACATACAAATCATTCCGAAAAATGGATATGCTTCAGTAACTTTGAATATTTTCGGGCCGCATTGATACTTGCTTTGGGCCGCATGTGGCCCGCGGGTTGGACAGCCTTGAATTAAATGATATTCGCCGTTTTCAAAAATATTCCAGTTTAGGACAGGAAATACAAAAATTCTCTACTACGAAGGTATACGTATTATCGCAGGTATTCTGGATCCTACAGATGTGATCCGTATTTCATTCGACGGCGAATTTAGTAACTCATTAAATAAAGAATACTCTGAAAGAAACGCATAATTTAAATTTTATGGAATTGTCTTTTTGACCACAGTAGGTGCTCGAAACTTGACAAACTGTCAATAATAAAATCGTTCCCTCGTGCAGAGTCCCATGAATATTAACCGCAATAATGGCAAATGACAGATATCAAGATTTTAGTACTGTCAACTCTTAATAAAACGAAAATAGTGAGAAATTTAAATCTGACGCTATTAAGGAGACACCCGATACTACACGGTAATCAAAATGAAATTTACTGTTAGTTGGTGTTGTGAAATTGATACAAAACTAAGGAAAACATTTAAAATAAATTTAAGTTTTCTTCCCCCAATGAGTCCATTAGACTTTTTGAATATTTTTTTATGTCTATAAAATTTTCTCTTATTTTGAAATAAATGTTTAAAATTTTTAAAATATTAATTGTTCCCGAAATTGTAATTAGTAGCAACCGGAGTCGGGATGTCAAAAATTTCGGTGCAAATTATTGGAATTTTAGTGCAGAAACAAAGAAATTTTGATGGCTTCATGCAGACCATTTCGCTCGACTGCTAATTATCATTTTTACTGTCCAAATTTTTTCTTCCAAGCAGAAATTCCACATACTTGATTTATTCTAGACTCAAACCATAAAAAAAATTTTTTTTTCTCAATTCCACCTAACTTCATTTAAAATCATAATCAGCTGGCTGTCAAAATTTCTTTGTCAATTTGTAATCAGTACAGTAATTTTGTACAAAAATAAAAGTGAAGTAAGAAAAATAATGTTTTTAACGCAATAAAATACAAGAATATAAAAACTAATAACCGAAAAATACGTATAATCATTTAAAATGGATTATGTAAGACAGGTTATAACTTGTTTTACAAATGTTTGCAGTTGTTTAAATTGTTCTGAAGATTTGAATTCGCAAGTAAGTAGTTTTCTTCGCAGGCATTTTGTTCTAGATTTTGGAATTTTGTTCCTTAAGAAATTTCTTTTTTTTTCTTTATTATAGGGTCTAGAACCAAATGAACGTACACATTTACTTGTTGATCCTGTTAGTAATAGTCCAGCGTTGCGCAGAACAAATTCTGATAATTTGAGTAATGAATATTCACAGTCACTGCCTAAAAAGGATGAACAAACTGCATTAAGTCGTATTGTTCAAAATACTGCAATGTATTATATGATATATATTTTCAAAGATTCATAATTAATTATATTATTATTTTATAGCAATATTATTGATGTAGCCGCAATGGATTCACACAATTTAGAACCACAAGAGTACAATGATCGTGTTAAACTTTATTCACATAAATTACAACAGCAATGGAGTAATATTCCATATCCTAGTAATTCGCCAACAGGTTTTTTAATATAAATATTTACTTGAAGAGTGGTTTGATAAAGTTTTTACTTCCTTTATTCTAAGGTCTTCTTCGTGATATACCAAATCCAGAAACTTTCTTAGCATTGACGCCAATCAGTTCGACAGATCTTACATTGGTAAATGAAAAAAAAGAAAAGAAATGATTTAAAGCAGTAAAATTCTAGTTCTTCGGTGTTTTGTTTTTCCTATGATAAAAGAAATGGGAACTAAAACTGATTAAAATGTTGATGAAAAACATAACCTTCTAATCTGTTATCCACCCCCACAAACGAATGACCAGAGTTTTACTGAATTTATAATGAAGAATTGAATTTTATATAATTTTATTTTTTCAGATTAAAAGTGCCATAAATCAAGCTCAATCTGCTTTAGAAGAAATTAAAGTGGAACATAAAGAAGATCTTGTTGTGCCTTTTCGAATCCCATAAAAACCAATTCTATTTTCATTTTGTCATATTTTCATATTTAATTTCAAGCATATACAACAATTTAAGAGCATTTCATTTAAAATTATTTAAAATTAAACGATTTTGCTCTTTTAAAATGCTTATAAATGGGAATCAGTAATGAAATTTATTAAAAATGTAATTATATTGTAAAATTTATAAATTCGAATATTCTTTATTCGAGTATTCGTATTTCGTTTTTTTTTTCTTCTTAAATTTGAAGAAACAATTGCTTTTGGAATGTGTTGTAAAATATATAAGAAAAATAAAGATTATTATATGATTTTGTTAACAAAGAAATTCATTTTCGTTTTAATTTAATTTTCCTGATTTTCGACATTTGTAAAATTTTTATCGTAAGCTTAATATTAATTTAATGTATTTACGATATATAGTTCACTTGGGAAACAGCCTTAATAATTATTTCAAATTTTTACAAATGTCAAAAAATCGAACCGAGAACGAAGAATAAACTTGTAGATTTAATTTTATTTTAATTATTGTAAATATAAATTCATTTAATTTTATTTCTTTGTAAATGAAACTGTTTCTACAAAAATATATAAATTCAAATAAAATAATATATAAATATTTCGATGTCGACAAATCATAGAAAATCGAAAGATAATCGAAACGATACAAATAATATTAGTCCGAATAAAAGATGTCGAAAAAATAATTACACAATAAGTTCTTGGACAAATAATGATTATACCGAAGGTGATAGTATATTTACAGATATTGTAATTGATGAAAATATATCAAAACTAATAGATTCAAATGATTTCGATGAAGATTTTGTTTTACAATCGACACAAAAATTCATTCAAGATCTAACAATAAAACCAAATCTAGAACAAAGTTTTAGCGAAACAAATTCTTTTTATGGTTCACAATATGAAACACGAGAATCTTTACGTAATAAAACGTTAAGAAATCAAATTAATGAAATTCGTAAAATAAATTGGTGTTCACAAGAATTTCGTGAACCGATTAAGAATATAACATTCGCGACTAAAGGCGAATTTTATGGACTTCCAAAAAAGGTCGAAAATATGATATATGAACAGAAAGGAATTAAAAATCTTTATGGTAAATAAGTTTTTAAATATTTGATAAAATAATCTAGTAATTTGAAGTATATTTTTTTTTTTGTAGACTGGCAAAAAGAATGTCTTCAATTGCCTGCAATACAAAATCGAAAAAATTTATTATACGCTCTTCCAACGAGCGGTGGTAAAACTTTAGTTGCTGAAATTTTAATGTTAAGAGAGATTTTGTGTCGTAATAAAAATGTCCTGTTCATACTTCCGTATGTTTCGATTGTACAAGAAAAGGTTTAGTTTAAAAAGAAATGTTTTGTCTGGGAAAACTGATTTTAATTCATAATTACTTTCAGGTCAGTGCAATGGGACCATTTGCATATAATTTAGATTTTCTAGTGGAAGAATACACGGCGGGAAAAGGTCGTTGTCCGCCAATTCAAAGAAGAAAACGAAAATCAATTTTTATTTCATCTATTGAAAAAGGAGCCGTTTTATTTGATAGTTTAATTGAAGCTGAAAGAGCGAATGAAATCGGTTTAATTGTAGTCGATGAATTACATTTGATGGGCGAGAAAGGAAGAGGTTCTACTTTAGAATCGTTTTTAACTAAAGTCATGTTTATAAAAGGTACAAGTATGAAGGTATCTCGAGTTTCTGAAGCGAAATCTAACGTTGTTCAATCTAATTTCGTTTGATACCAGACTTTGAAACCTTTTGGATGGATTTCTGTTTCATATTTTGGTTCAGACTCATGCATGTTACGAATGATACTGCTTCTACAATGTTAAAAAAGAAATCGTAATCATTTCCTAATTATTTCACTTGATTCTCTTTTGTTTTCTTTTTTAGCTGGAATTCAAATTATCGGAATGAGTGCAACAATTGGTAATCTACCAGAATTATCCGAGTTTTTAGATGCTGATGTTTATTCTCGTAGTTTTCGCCCAGTTGAACTAAAAGAATACATTAAATGTGGTTCGGATATACTACAAATAAATTCAAATGGTAAAACCGTCGAAGAAATATTCTCTCATCATAAAACAATTGATTTTAAGGTAAAATTAAATAACATATATACATAGAAGTGTTTAAAACCTAGTATTTTGTGAATTAGTATAGTGTAAATATAGCAAAAGCAGATCCTGATCATCTAGCTGGACTAGTTTCTGAAGTGATACCAAATGAATCGTGTTTAATATTTTGTCCAACACGTAAAAATTGTGAAAATGTTGCATTATTATTGACTAGAATATTATTAAGGTTTTTGAAATGTTTCAACTAATTTAATTTTCAAAATAATTATTAATAATATTTCTAGAAAAAGATATACAGAACATCGAAAAGCCGAAAAAGAGTCATTAATGGATGCAATTGAGAAAATGTGCGGCACATTAAGTCCAACATTGAAAGAAACAATTCCATATGGTATTGCATATCATCATTCTGGTTTAACAACAGATGAAAGGAAAATTCTTGAGACAGCATATCGTTTCGGAACACTTTGTGTTATTTGTTGTACCTCAACATTAGCGGCTGGTGTAAATTTACCAGCTAAACGTGTTTTAATACGTGCACCATTTGTTGGTCGTGAATTTATGACATTATGTCAATATAAACAAATGGTTGGACGTGCCGGACGGGCCGGTTTAGGTACAGCCGGTGAAAGTTTCTTAATATGTTCATCCAAAGATAATTTTCAAGTTGGACAAATGTTATTCTCACCGATGGATGAAATTCATAGTTCATTAATAGATAATGATGGAATCGGTTTACAATCACTTATATTAAGTTCGATTGGTTTAAATTTAGCTGATTGTTTAAAAGATTTAATAAAATTAACTGATATTACGCTGCAAGCGATACAAGCGAAACGTTTTCAAATTTCTATCGAAACAGAAGTTACAAAAATGTTAAGAAATATGTTTAAACATAAAATATTAAAAATTAAAAGTGGTACGAATACAATTTTAAGTCAAGATATTATAACAACACAAGAAATTAAAAATCAACATCAATCTGAAACGATTAAAAATACTTCAAAACTTTATATTTTAAGTAAAAGTACAAAATTCGAATTGAGTATGATTGGTAGAGCTGCCTTTAAAGCTGGTATCGATTATAAACGTACCGGTTTAATATATAATGAATTGAAATCGGCACAAAAGAATTTAATATTAACAAATTTCAATCATTTATTATATTTAGTAATATCATTTAGTTCGAATGATGATTTTCTGAAACCTGAAATTACTGTATTTTTTCGTGAATATAATACTTTAGATGCGGATACACAAAACCTGTTAAAAGTTCTTGGTGTTACTGATGCTCATGCTATAAAAATGGCAAAAACAATGTCACTTAAAGGACCCGTTGAAATACAATTAAGTCGTTTCTTTAAAGTCTTAATATTAAATGAAATTCTTAATATGATTCCAATACATTTGATTGCAATGAAATTTGATATCGAAAGAGGTATGATACAAAACTTATTGACACAAACAATATCGGCGACCGGTTCGATTATACGTTTATGTGAACAAATCGAAGAGTTTTGGTGTTATACAAGTCTTTTTGAAAAACTCTCTGATAAATTGGATCATTGTTGTACAGCCGAATTAGTGCCACTTCTAGATTTGCCGGCTGTTAAAATTGTAATTGTTATTTTCGTTGTTTGAAATCAAATAAAATTTTTTATTTTCTTTCTTTTTTTTTTTAAGAATCGAGCAAAACAATTATTTGCAGCTGGTTATAAAACTGTTGAAGATGTTGCTAAAGCAAAACCTGAGGAATTGATGCTAAAGATTGAATATTTATCGCAACGTTTAGCCAAGGAAATGATATCAACTGCCAAAGTATGTTATTTTAGTTTTTATATAATTCAAAAATAATTTAATTGAAAAACGAGGTACTGCTGGGATTCATTTTCGTTGTGCCGGTTTAACAAACTAAATGGATGACCCTTGTGCAGTCCTCTTTATACGTTCTATTCTCTTTTGTGTAGCACAAACGGGAAGAGGAAATTCAATGAAAGTTGTGCAAATAGTTTTTAGTTAAAACTCCTATAAATGTTCTTTGTTTATTTATAAATTAGCTGCCACTCGCGGCATTGCTATTGTTTTATGTATTTACACCACATTGTGGTTTCCATAATGACTGGAGATAGACTCTATTTCTTAAGGTTGGCATATCTCGAATACGCATTCTAAATCCGTCTACTATTCACCGAATTAGGGACATTTTGATATTTTTGCAACTCTCTAGCAACTGGAGATATAGCCTATTATGTGTCCCAGACTTATTCACATGATATACATCCCAAGTTTCATTAAAATCCGTCTAGCCAGCAAACAGATTTTATAATAAAAGATTTCATTTTCTTTTCAGGTTATTCTAATAAATAAGTTGGAGATGTTACAAGAACAAACTGAAAATATTATAAACTGTTTAAAGTAATTTTAATTTTTATTAATTTGTAATTAAAAATTATATAAATAAAAACTATTTTTGTAAAATTGCGTTAAAAACGTTTTTTTTTATTTTTCTAAATGGAAAACATTCTTAATACGTTCTAATAAAAAGTATAGAATTTTCGATCTGCCATTTTTGACATTTTAGTCAGTTTGTAATAGCCACAAAATTTATGTAGTAATGGCGTTAAGATATTTATTATTAACTATATTATCCTGCTTATCACTAGGAGTCAATGTAAATATAATTATTTATAAAGAATAAGTAAAGTTATTACAAATATTGTTTTTTTGTCATAGTCTTATCTTGAATATGACGGCTGGCTTAATATTGAACTTCAACATGCCATCGACGGAAAACAACCTGATAAATTTACACCCCGTGGGAATGTAACAATTCCCAGTTTAAATGTTGGAATTGCAACTGTTGTCCAAGAACCATTAACAACAGAAGAAAGAAATAATTTAAAGGTAGTATATATTTATATGAAAATAGAAGAAAATCTTTAATGGAAAATGGAATTTTCTTCAGAAATTGGCTGATGATAATCAATTTTATCGTCTTCGTGCCGTCGCAATATATGCGGATGGTACGAAATCAACATTTTTGACATCATCAAAAGCATGTGCTTTATCAAATTCACAATTAAATGATATAATTTGGGTATCAATTGATAGTACTGGTTCGGTATTGGCTATTACCCAAACTGTTACTGGTATCGGAAATTGTCGGGATGTACGTATTTCGGCTGATGATTTAGAAAATTTCAATACCGAATTTGTTGTTAAACATATGGAATTAGCTCCGGTACCAGATACAACAAGTTATATTCAGAAAATGGAAAGAGAACGTGAAGCCCGAGAACGTGGTGATGTACGTGATAATCGAGGATTTTTCGCTAAATATGTAAGTTGGAAATTATTCTTAGTAATTTTAAGATATTATTAATGATATTTTTTTTTTTAGTGGATGTATCTTGTTCCAGTTGCATTACTTGTTCTTCTTTCCGGAGCAACAACACCTGACACTTCTGGTGGACGTTAAATCTAGTTTCTGAGTAAAAAAAATTGTCACAATTTTCATTTGTTAATTTATTTAAAAGTTTAGAACTAAAAAGACAAGAAAATTTAATAACGAATATTATTTATTCTCCAAATATCTCAAAACTAACAATTTATGGTCTAAGATTCGGCTGGCTTTTCTTCGCTCGTTTTCGCTTTTACAGTATCCACTAATTTTGATAACATTTTATCTTCTTTTGCCTTTCGTTTAACTTCCTTTTGTTTCTTTCGATCCTCTTTTTCCTTTTGTTCTAGCAATTCTTTAAATCTTTCATCTCGAGGATCAATTTTGAAGCCGAAATGTCGTCTTACCTCCTCAACTATACGATCTTTTCGTTCCCTTGCCAACGTGGCCTCTTTTTCTTTTTTCATAATTTTAGCATTCAATTCAGCTTTCCATTGATCGAGTTTCTCTAATTTTTTTGCAATTTCATCTTCTCGTTTTTGTATTTGAAGACGTTTTGTTTCTTTCTCTTGTCTAACAATTTCCATCATCTTTGGAATTGTATTTGGAAAAGCAACTCGTTCATATTCCTCTCGTTTTTGTATGTCTTCTTTGGATGGAAAACAAATTTCAGGATTTACATTACTACTAAGTCCATACCGACCGAACATTTTCTTTTGATATTTTTCTGTTTTATGAATCCATGAATGTGGCTCTTTATATGGCATTTGTTCTAATAAAAAATTTCTATGTTGTGGCCGTAATCGAGATTTATTAAAATTTCGTTCGGGTTTCACATCGCCTTCCAATGGTTCGTCAACAAATGATGCCGGAACTTCAGCTTGATTTGAAAATTTTACATTTTTTCTTCCAATTAATGATCCTTGAAGTCCACAAATACTGGATGCACTCAAAATTGTGGATTTTAATTGAAATTTCATATAATTCGCGTTTTTTATCATTTTATTTGCATACAAGAACGAAACGCCGCCGACAAATATGTCAAATTTCAATTTTCTTATTTAAAATTTTTTTTTTAAAAAAAGTTCATACGAAATTATTTAGCTGTTGTAAGAGCTTGCCACATATTTCAAATTCAGGGCGTGTGCGAATAGTGATCAAAAAATTCGTTTACAATGGCGGTTTGAATATTGACTTAAAACGTCTTGAGAAGCTCTCCCATGTGATTTTTGTTTTAAAGGGATTTCCCCTAAATTTCGTTTAGTTTAATTCAGAGACAAAAAGAAAACTGTTGAAATTGAATTTAGTGGAATTGTTCATGTATTCTATAGAAAAACAAAAATATCTTTGAATGATTTTACGAAAATTTTTATCCAACTAGCAAGGCTGTCAAGTGTAAAGTTTTTACCTGAAGAATTCAGGTTTTTAAGTACACTACCAGGTCTCCAGGTTTTTTGAAAATATCTTCGATTTTGAACAAAGGTAATAATTTTGAAAAACAGAAATTTACATATTTGTTTAACTAATCCTGTCTTTCCCGAATTATTCTTATAAAGTATTAGAAAAGAGATCTTACTAGCACAGAAGTTCATAAAGCTAAACATTAAAGTCCAAGTTCTCTAGAAAATGGAAAATATAATTTATTTGTTAACTTTGCGAAATATAATTTCACAAAAACTTCCTGATTGGAGCTCTAGAAGAGCATCTTTAAACGTTTATAATTGGGTAGGTGAAAATAAGCAAAGGAAAGGTTTAGTTATTCTAGAATGAGAAAATTTGCAAAAATTATAGTGTTTTAATTTCCTACTTCAGGTATCAAGACTATATCGTTTTTCTTCTTCCTCAGTTCCACATCCATAATTGCCTTTAAACAAGATACACAAAATATATTACTAAAAATATATAATGTTTTTGAAATTATCTTTTCTACTAAATTGTAAGGGACAACGTGTTATGGTTTATACCATCGACTTTTATTAAAGAAAACACATTTTCTAATATTTTCCTGAAATATTTTTCTGATTTTTATCATTTTATCAATTAATATTTCACCCTCAAAAGCAAAATATTGACAATGGTAAACAGGCAATTGATAAGGACGAACAATATTAAGTATTTCAGATCTGAATTTATTTTTTGGCAATTCCCATAACCGAAGAAATGGAAACAATGTTTCAATTCATTCGAAAATAGTCTCCAACTGAATAAATCCACCCAAAAATTTTGATATTATATTAAAGAAATAACATCTAATGGTTAGGATATAGAATTTATCTATCGGAGAGGAGTATATATAGCATGGAAAAGGCGGAACAGAGATTCTATCATAAAATATTCAATATGTTTCAGGTTTCTTTGATTTCTGATATTTTGTTTCTGTTTTTACTTTTTCTTTTGAGGAAAGTAAAGGAAATTCAGTATTTTCGTGAGTCAACTAAATTTTCTTTTGGAAATATCACTTGTGAAATTTGAGGATGGAAAATAAACAAAACAAAAGTTAAATTGTATCTAATTTTGAATTTATTTGATATCTTCGAATTTTCATTTGTTTTGTAAAATTTCCTTATTTCCTTAAAATAATGATATTTATTTCCAGGACAAAATAATATTGATATTTAACAAATGAAAACGAGCACAACTCAATTTTATGATTCGTTTTAATATTGACAATTAAGTGAAATACGAAAATTATGTAGATTTGAAGTTATAGATGTGTTTTTTCTTAATACGGAAGTTGTCATCTCTTTTGTCTTTAGGGTAACAAAAATATTTCCCGAACTAGTTTCATAAGGATGTAGACAGAAACATCCGTTTGTATTCTACAATAAACAATAATAACATAACTATATAATATTATTTCAGATCCAAATATTTAATCAAACGAAAAATATGGTTTTTATTAAATTATCTATAATATACCCTCAAGTATTATAATATACCAGAAGTAGACGATAAAAATACAAATCGATGAGCAAATATTATTCATATTAAATAATAATAAGACTTTATCATTTTCTAGTATTATGTATTTATATCTTAAAGTATGTAATTTACTATGATAGTAAATTCATATATTTTTCTGTGGAATTATGGTATTTGTACAGCGTTTGATGTTACTGTAACCAATAATTTTTTCTTTCAAAATTCAAATTATCCAAAAAGCAGCACTTCTTATTGGCGAATGAAAGAAAATCCAACATCCTATTGAATCAAAACAATTGGGCAGTAAAAGATTGTTTTTCGTCAAGTACGCATAGAAAAAATGGACAAAATAAAAACTCTAAAATCGTTATCATACCAAAAAGCATACAAAAGACTAAAGTGCCTGACTTGCATTCTCATATGACACCGATTTTCAGTTTGCAAACAGGATATATCGAGTATTTGTAAAAAAGGCTCTGCGTGATATAAAAATACATGTGCAGTCTTTTTTTTACAAACACCAAGGATAAGAAAAGTTTCTTTGCAGTCCTGAAAGTTCTGAAAGATAAATATAAGTTAAAGCTTCTTTCAGCGCTTTAGACCGAACGCCATTCACATCTTATTATAGAACTACGTTCAGAACACTTTATATGTGTATCGAAGTTTTACGTCAAACACTAATTAAGATTAATTTTTATTGGACGAACTAGCTCTGGGGTCCTCACAAACAATCAGGAGAAAACTGTACTAGGCGAGGGCCGAATTATGTCTACCTCAAACCATTAGTTCGTCTTCCGTCATCACCAGAGCTAGCTGTCTCCTTTTCTTTTAGAGGTAGAGCATACCTGTGATCCTGGCTATATGTATGAGATGGGTTTTTTTACTTTCGAAATATAACCAAAACTTCCTTATGTAGAATTTTGTCTACAATATTATTAAATTTCGAACTATCTAATACAAATACTTACATTTGAATATGAGATTGGACCAATAAGTGCTTGTCCTTTTTGATAATATCGGTCAAAATACTTCTCAGATTCATTTGTATAATTTCATTAAAATATACCTTTAGTAAACCATTATGTGGTAATTCATGTATAAAGGTCTGAAATCGAATGCTATTTTGGAATCAGATGAATCCAATTGAAAAGCACCAAACAAACCACTTAGAAAAATACTAAAATGTTATTTTAAAGACATTTTCAAATCTTAGCAATTTATTGAAAATTTAAAGTTTATGGCATTGGTACGTGATTTTGGCCAATACCAGAAACAGTTTTCCGAATATTGGTTATACACATTAGTTAGTGGTTTGTTCATTTTGGTCACTGACTCTACTATGGCATGATAATGTCCACAAAATTTGATGGTACATTGGTTAGCATGTAAAATATCTGTTTTCGATATTACTTATTATAAATGAAAGGAATTTCTCCTTTTTTTTTTTACAAGTAACAACGATAGAATGTTTAAATTTAATGTTTTCCTTTCGTTAGAATTACAACACTTCCCTTATCGTAACTTTAAAGTGAAATTTTATGTAACTTTTTACATGGAAAGTGAACGTTATGAAAATTGTTGTAATTTAAACTTTGTAAGAATTTTGCTGTTTCCAAAAAGTGCAATTAGATTAGATGTATTCCAGATACATATATGGTATATGACTTCCACAATAGGTAGCAGCCCATTATGGTTACCTAATTCTTTGGATAGGAAAATGCTGCTTTTATTAATATGCAAGAAGTTTATTTCCACTATGAAAGTACTTTACAAACATTCGTTATAGCTATACAAATGGATCCTTATGAATCTATTTCAATCTTTCCAAGTATAATTCTACTTTAGCTTACTTTGCTTTAACTCTATAAAGACTATAGAAAAACATTTTGAATAAAATTCTATTTTCGAGCAATTAACAACGTTATTTTTTGATACTTTTGCAAACAACGAGATAATGAACATTTTTAAGAAGAGAAAAGTTTAGTCTTCAGAAAGAAAAATTTTTCATTCGTTCATATTTTCTTTGATGAATAATATGTAATTAAGGTTTTCATGTTTTTATGTTTTATGTAAAAACATAATCTAAGTTCTAATTTAGAACTAATATTTCGGATGAAGATAAATTTTATGTAAATATGTGTATCGTTTATTTAGCGATTCTAAAGAAAATTATGATATTATTTTGTTGTGAAAGTTAAAAAACTCGTAATTCTAAACAAAGTTTATATAAAACAGAATATGCCTTCTAGTCCAAATTTTACATATAAAAGCTTTCTAAGAACGAGTTGTATAAAAAGTTTAGAAATTTTTAATTCTTTTGATATTAGCTTTATGGTAAATGAAATACGCGAAATGTTTGTTTTTTCATAATTTCAATGATTTTCCTTTAATATTTTCAAAATTTTCTTTTGATGTACGTCATTACAATAAGAACCAGATCTCAAGACCAAAGAGAATAAGGATGATATAGTACTTTGAGAAACTTGTATAATTTTTTGTATTTTTAGAAAGTTCTTTGGAAACTTTATACATGGGCTGGCCATAACGCGATTCGCGCAATTCTTGTAGTGAGGCTCTGGATTGCATGGGAATATATTTTCATTTTTAATATTATCGAAATTGTATGTATATATCACTGATTGACATTTAAGTATATATTTAACTTCTTTTTATTTATAAATTCATAACTATAAGTATTTTCTATATGCCTTCCGCTACTTCAGCACTGAGTGGACTGGCTACTCTAAAAGTGGCTTTAGGGCTTAGGCAATCTGTTTTATCATATGCCTTGGCATACATTTTATAGAAAATGACTATTTAGTTAGCGTGAACTCATAGGGAACATATTTGTACAACGACATATGACAAAGTTTTGCGTTTAGGTCGAATTTTGAACCTCTTGTTCGAGTATTACGACTAGAAGAATCAGGCCAATAGCGCGAGTAAGGTTTGCTTCCAAGGCATGGCTGGCATAGCTGGCTTATTCGCGTAGACTTTAGACTTCACGTAGCTCCAAAGAAAATAGTCAAGAAGTGTGACATCACACGATCTAGGTGGCTAATTCACGGATATGGACCGATGATTCTGCCAGCCCAAAAACCACATGATAGCGTGTATTTCTTTGGATATAACGGTAGCTCTTGATACTCTTCGGGTTGTTCATCAGCCCAAAAATGGTAATTTTTGCTACTTGACATATTCATTTACCTAGAAATGGGTCTCATCGTTAAACAAAATTCTGCGATAAAACAGCGGATCATCATTAAGTTGTTCAGGAACCTATTCACTGAAAACACGACGCGAATTAAGGTTTATGATGAAATGATATTCACTACCGAGTCAAATTGTAATGACAGCTTTACAGTATTCACGCGTGATGTGTAAAAAATCCCTCACGATTAATCACACGTTACAGTTCATTAATTTAGATACTTTATCTTATTTTCTTTATTATTTATAATTATTTTTACACATGTATCTATTTTAATATTTTAATTTTAAATATAACTTTTCGTTATAATTTCTGATAATTGTTTTATCTTGTGAAAGTAAACTTATGTAAATAAATTTCACTTCTTTTACTTAAATTCCAATCTTTCGTTCCTAACAAAATCCAATTTCCCTTCTTTTTTTTCTTCATCAGAAACTTTTATTGATTTATTCTCAACTTTCAGATATCCACATAAATCTATATATGTATTTCATAAATCAAAAAGAGATTATACAATATGAAGAATGAAGTTTTCCGAAGGACTATATTTTGAATATTTCACATAGAAAAAAAAAAATAGAAATAATATTTTCAAGAAAAGATGAAAGGAAATTTATTTTTGTTTTTCTTTATGAAAAATTGTCATTGCGTAGGTGATTTTCTATCTAACAAAAAAAAAAAATATATGTTTATATATTCCTACATTTATTTAAAATAGGATCATGAGGGTTTCTTTAACAAAAGGATTGATTACCCGGATTTTTATAGGATCAAAAACAAAAAACGAACTACAGGAACTTTTATGTTGTTTACTAACCGGATTGAAACGTTTTCCAAGGTAAGAATATTTATAGGAATATATTCTTGATAAAAATAAAAGTTTAGGATTTTCTTGATAATCTTTTTTACTACGTTCATAGCTGATCTTGATTTTAAGTTTAATATTTCAATTTAAGACTGTAAACTTTAAAATTTATATTTTTTTATGGAGACAAGAAAACAAGAAAAGATAATAGGTCTGAAATTTTGAAGTCAAACATTCAGATTTAAGGTGCTCTCAAATTTAACTTTGTAAATATCAGTTTGTTAGTGAAAAAATACTGGAAATTACAATTTGTGTTTCATTTCACTAATAAAGATTACCAACAAAATTGGCATGATAACGTATAAGAAAAACCCGCTTCATCGCTTCATATTTCTTAAAGGTTTACAATGGAATCCAATTAAAAACAAGATAGTTGAAAGTGATTACTAAATTTCACCAAAATGAAATACGACTTCCTTATTAAAGTCCTATCCTATTTCGTTTTTCTCAAAAAATTTGGAAAAATATTTGTAATTGAATTGAATTTAAAGCCTTTTAAATGCTGACAAATTTCCGGAACAAAATTAAATTTTAGAAGCCGCACAAAAATTTCTGGTAAAATTCAAATCAAATAAAAAATTTCAATTCTAAATATTTCTTTTTTTGGATCATTTTGTGATGTTGAAGGATTACGAAAATTTAGGAAAGCCTTTTCCTGTTTTTTGTTGAATAGATTTATTTTGTGTTCTGGACAAAATTTTAAAATAAATAGAAATTCTAAATTTCTAGTTTTCCTGATGTTTGGTTACTACTCCTTTTTTTATTTGTTATATTCGGTAAAAAACATGTCCTGTTAAAACAATAGAAATATTGGCTTTTTAACAAGTTGTTCGATTTTAGCTCTTGTGAAAAGTACTATTATAAAACTAATTAAAAGTTTTTTTTTCCAGAGTAAATAAGAAAAAAAAAACGTTATTTCTGTGAAAACAATTCAATTCTCAAAATTTTTTGGTTTTTGGAAAATACATTTTAAAATTGGTTTATGGTTTCCAAAATCTACTGATTTTCAAACAAATAAATCATTATTAAATTAGAGTTGAGTAAATTAGGGTTCGAATACAAATTATTTTCATCAAGTTAGGTTAAAAATCAGATTAATATGCAGATATAATTCGAACAGAGGAATAGGTAGGTAGGTAGGTGGAGTAGGGTTACTGCGTACAACACCAGGCACCTTATGGGCCCATTGTGATCCATACGAGATCATGAGTTACCCTATTAGGAAACCTATTCCTCTTCAAAGCATTTGATTTTCCTGCAAAATTTCATTAGACTGCTCATGTTAGTCGCTTGAAGCATCACTAAATTCCCGAAGAAATGGTTACAGAGGAATAAGTTTTCTAGGAAAATATTTTCTTGCTGCAGAAAAGCCTGTTGTAATGGGTTTCTTCAAACACAATCATTCTTTTTTATTTAAACGAAAAATTTTCAATCAAACTAGAAACAACATTTTCTATAAAAGAAAATTATTAGAAAACCTGTCGTTTTATTGAAAAAAAAAGAAAGTGAAACAGTTTTATTAAAAAATTCTTTTTTAACTTAGAAAAGACTTTATCATTGTACCGTGTTAAGTGATACCGATTCGTATTTAAGTGGAAACAATTTATTTTGTTCAATGTACAGATTTGTCACTAACATTGTTGTTTAGACTTTTAAAAAAGAAGTGTTAAATAATCTACTATAACTAAAATAAATTGAAGTTTTTCATGAAAATACGTTTTTTTCTGAAATTGAATTTTCTTTTCGTAGAATAAGAAAAATGCAATATATGTATATTTTTTTTAAGGATAAAGTTTTAAAAAGTTGGAAAGATATTGACATCCTCTTGTAAAAGTTTCTTGAATAAAATAATTTAATATTTTATTTCGAGAAGAACTAGAACATTCAATAGTACATATCACATGCATATAAGTTCTAGAGCGTCTCGCCAATATCCTGTAGAAAACAATTTTCTATAGCTTCAAAATATTTGAAGATGGGTTTGTTTACTTGAATGGTGTGTACGGACTCTTTACATACAAGTGGCCAGAGCAGATTTCATCCGTATAAGTAGATCTCTATATAATTAAATTGATTTCAAATACCTTTTTTTCAAACAATGTTTATAGCAAATGAAATCAAGGCAACAATCTTTTCATATACAATACAAATCTATATTTTACTTATATAGTAAGTACATGTACATGATCATTTAGTACTGTAATATTCTTCAGGTCTTATATTGTATATAAGGTTTATTTTTAGCTGTTCAACGATATAGTCCGAAACTGTACAACTGAATACCAGAACAATAACCTCCTTGTATGTACATATATAGAATTGAATTTTGTCTTGCAATGGAAAACTGTTCTTGACAGAAAAATAATGTTAGTTGGACAATATCAAAGAAAAACTTTATCATCAAACCTCCGAACATGTTTTTCTACGAAACATGTCATATAATTACATATACCTCATCCAAAAATGTATTTTACAAAACATAGTTAAATAACTAAATACATGATAGTGTGTCTGTTGAATTGTTATCGAATCTTGTACATCTATTGTTATTATAAAATCCTTGCTTTTGATACATGTTCTACAGTCTAGATGTTTCTCGTCTTGTTAGTGTTAATTTTAGTTCTACTTAAATCAAACAAATAGAAATTAAATTGAAATTAAGAAACTATAAACAAGAAAGATTAAAAATATACTACATATATAATGACATTATTATTGCAGTAAAACAACGAATGTCTATCTTGTGTGAATCTTATGTGAATCTTGTGTGAATCTTATATAAAGATAATTAACTATAAACTTGTATATTAGTAATAGTTTTATAGAAAGTATTTATTTTTTATTAAGAAAAATGCATTGTAATACAAACAGTATATAATATTTCTATTTTGGTCTATATTTGTGAATATTATGTCAACACACTTTATCCATATCCTTTGTTGCACATATGATTCTGATGTTTAAATTCTATAGTATTTATTTATTTTCGAGATCAGAGGACAAGAATAAGGTTTTTCTAGATATCTTTGTATTCTGTGTTTATATTAGCTTCAGGTTGTGAAATTAATTGTGTGGAAAAGTTCTTCTATAGAAATTAAAACACTAGTTTTTACAGTTTAATTCCATGTTTCACTTATTTTCTGGATTTTTCATTAAAGAAATTATAGTAATTAGATGTTTCACAACATTTAGATTATATAAACATGTAGTATTAATTTAAAATACAATAAGATACATATCTATTTTATAATTTAAATTGTAAAAGTGAAGAAAATGATGAAAATCTCATATAGTTAAAATAAAGTTTTAGGAAATTTTGTTGGACTATTCTATATACTCATTAGCAAGAGAGCAACTAATACTAATATTAATTCGCTTCAGGAACTTAACTTAAATAAGTTTAAAAATTCCTACAGTTTTACTGACAAACTGAGCTTCTTGTTGTCAATATGCATAACGTAATAATATCTAAAAAAGGATAGTTAAATAGAAGATTTTTTGTTTAACATGAAATAGATTCTTGAACCCTTTATGTTTATTGTATCTCCC
Source organism: Xylophagus ater (assembly GCA_963422695.1). NCBI lineage: Eukaryota > Metazoa > Arthropoda > Insecta > Diptera > Xylophagidae > Xylophagus > Xylophagus ater. Next base: position 6,282,508 of record OY730481.1, read on the forward strand.
CTTTTCCAGCGAGTAACATATGAGTTTATCCAATTTTATCATCACTTTTTGTCCAGATTTGTATTAACCATTTTGGTTAGTGTCAACGTGTTCAATCCACCGGGAAATTAGATAGCCAAATCCGAATGATATATTCAAACGGCGAATTGGCAATAAATATAGAATATGTGAGGGTGATCCATCATACTTAATTATCAAATATTGAAGAAAGGGAATGACTTCAGGTTTTTATTAATATGGTGGTATAAAAATTTTCTTTTGCAAAATTTTGTACACACTTAAATACATATTAAAAATTTTGAATATATTGTTGTGTTTTGGATAAAATCCCAAAGTACTAAATCTGTTGGGACCATTTAAGATATTTTGAGTTCAATAAATTCATATCATCAATAATGGAAAAACTTAAAGTTCGGGTGGGTAATACTTTTATTCTATGAACTAGATAGAGTAGGATTTAGTATTACTATTAATGTTGATAAGACTATTATACTAGCCTACTATTCTTGATATAGTCCGTCTATTTTTATGAGAATTAAAATGACAGAAAGTCGTTTGAATTCAAAGTTATGAATATTGATTATTTGAATGTCTTTTATATATACGTAAACTCATAATCTCGAATTCACAATTTTGTACTCATATAGTTAGCCACTCAAGCGTATATCCGACTTTGATATCATGCCAAGAGGAATATTCGTATATAACTTTAAAAAAAAGTTTTTACTATATTTTCGCGTATTTTTTTTATATACCATAGATACGTGTATGCTAGTAAATTTTAAACAGTTCTATCCACAAAATCCGAGTAACATCAAATAGAGAACAAAAACAAAAAAGAAGTAATTTTGTCATAGCAATAAATAGGAAAATTCGAAAAATTTTCCTTGTGTCGAAACGTTTTATACAAAAAATAGCATAATGAAACTACACCAGATCATATATATATATACCACACTTTTTTTATTACCATTGTAGCACCTAAATCTATGAAATATGTATAACATAGTGATAACTTTCCTGGCTGTATTCTCCCCATAGACACAAACTTCTTACCGCCTCTTCAATGCCCTTGATACTATTTTAATTCCTTTACTTATAATATGTTTAATTTTCTTCACACCCAAAGAAAAATTGTCTATCATTTGAACTTGACCTCTTATAGTTGATTGGAAGAAATCAATAAATATACAAATTCGATTTTCTTCATTTTTACTTATGTACTATATTTTGACAGTAATAAAATTCGTATTTAATTGATATATTTCTTAGAGTAATTAACAAAGTGCATATCTTTAGTCTTTCGACTCTATATACAACTAATATATCTTTTATATTTAATAATTTTTAACTAATTTTAACTTTTAGCTTAAGTTTTTAAGTTTAAAAAAATTACTACATAATTTTATACTCAGTAAAAAAAGAAGAAATTTAATTATTTGAAATTTTTAATTATCTCTATCCTATTTAATTTTATAGCTCGTCTTCAGGGCTTCATTTTATACATATTCATTTACTTATGTAATAAAAACAATAAAAAAGAGTAAAATTTAAAAACAAAATAAAATTCTTTCAGTTAACAATTTTAATTAACTGAAGATGCTATTGTTCAAAAGTACCCTTCAGACATGTTCAGAAAAATCACAAAAGGAGTCTATATTAAAAAAATAAGAAAAAAGGATTTGATCATGACGAAACTTAGGCAATTTAATTTCTTTAAGTTTTAACGACGAAGCAATTCAAAGGGGTATATAAGAATGGAATGAAACAAATGTATTCCTAAAGGCTACAATTATGAACGTACAAATCCCGAACACAATTAGAAGGATTGTGTTATGTTAAACCACGCTAGAGAAATTAAAATTACTGTATATATACATATATATATATCCTACATATTATATACCCGGAAGTTGAAGAATGGGTTTAAATTATACCACCCAAAATGTCATGTATTTTTTCGATTAAACTCATTTTAAAATGAATGCTATAACTAATGTTTTGATTTTAGTTTCAAAACTTTTGTTTTTTCTACTAATACTTTGGATTCAGTTATCACAAATGCTGTTCCTGCAATTGTCAATCCAACTACAGATTCAAAAATTCGCCAAAATCTGAACTATACTGTACGATATGTTCCAAAAAAAAGTTTAGGGCAGCCCGTACTACTCACCGGACCTACAAGTTAAGTAGTTTGGCAAAACTAATTCATATAGATCTAAAAGATGCATTGTGGTGCTTCATATTATGGCAAGCTCCAAAAATTAAATACTTTAACAAAATTTATATCAATTCCAAAATTATAAAGCTTTCTAGATATCTGAAATTCGCAGTCACCTTTATTTTAGTTTCCTACTCATTTTGATTAAACACAATAATTGCTTAAATATTAATATTTTGAATATGCCAGGATTTTGGATAAAAATTTAACTGCGCTGGTTTATAGGAAAAATTTTCCCCCGTTTTAAATCCATACATAAAAGCACGAATGTGTCAATATTCCAGTACTTTTAGAAAGGAACGTTAAATGCTAAAGCGCAGGTATTACTCCTGATAGTGTATTCGCTTCCTTTTCAAGTATATAGAGATACATATACCTAGTTGAATATTTACTGGAGCTTTTATTAGCTATATTCAAGCAATCACATATTGTGAATTCTAATATAGTATGAAAAGATGTACATCAAAACCTAATAATTTAATTTTTGATCCAATTTTAGTTCACAATTTTTTTTGAACACATTTAAATGGAAACATCAGTTGCAGTAATTAACTAACTTAACGTAAAGGCTTTAAACAACTAAAAATGAAACAGTACCTATATGGGAAATGCAAGTATAAGTAAAGATTGTAAGGCTTTGCTATATGGATTTCATTACTACAGGCGGCTCCAGTCATTTTCCTGCAGCAGATATTCAAATATAAGTGAGACTTTAGAGCAATACGAAAACATTGCTCACAATTTTAATTTTTTCGAAAACTTTTGAAGCCAAATCTAATATTAATGACATTACAATAAATTAATTTGTTTTTCGCAGGGATCGACATTTTTATTAATCCTTTTTGAGAAAAGATTAAATGTTTGAATTAAATTTTTATTTCGGAGCTTTATGAGTTTCTTTTACGAACTAAAACCTAATCATAATAGAACTTTTTAATAAAAGTGCTTACAGAACTTTAATTTTAAATACTTATAGTATACCAAAAAAGTTCTTTAAAATCACTTATTTAAGAACTTGTAGGGGAAAAGTTTTATTGGTTAAATAACCATGTGTCCATCTCTTCCAGACTCCAACTATCCTCAAACAACAATTCCAAAGTCTATATAAATTATTCCAATACAATTGTATTTTTTTTGTAGTTACGTCCTAACTCAGCAGGACCAATGACCTACAACAACAGTATACCCTCCGAAACACGGGCAAAGAACTGAAATCACGAACTTAAACTGATTTGAATAGTTGAAATATTTTCTTTTTCTCAACTCACCTGTGGGTTCGAACTGGGGATCACAGATTTTGTAGTGTAATTCGATATCCAGTTAGCCACGATCTTTGACCTACTGTAAAAAAAAGATGAATATTTGTCGCTTAGAACTTTTATAAGGCAATATGCAAATCTATAAAACTTATAACTTCAATTCTGGAAATTTTTCTCAAAAAACTTTCGACCACTGGCTTTTAATTTTTATTTTGTTAAAATTAAATTTAATGAAAACCTAATTTCTTTTTGATCCAAACAAATTAAAATTTCCTTTTTTTCTGATTTCATATTTTCGTCCTTATTACATAAAACTTTATCCCTAATTAAACATTTCCATAAAAAATAATTTTTAATGTATTTCACTAAGAAAATTTTAATTTCTTAAAATTCGCTATAATGAAAACTTTATCATTTTTGTGGTTTGATTTTTTAATTGACTGATTTTTCATTCCTCATAATTAAACCAAATTTTCTATGGGATAAAGTTGAAATCGTATGCCCATAAAATGTTTTCATCTATAGGCCTTTTCCGTATAACTTTTCTCCTTTGTGAATTCATTTTATCGTTTGATTCTGGAAAATGTTTGCCAGTTTTACAACGCTAGAAGACATTTCAACATATAATACCACAATCTATGAGAACACATATCTAAAGAATTTGTTAACAAGGACGTCTAACCTTATGAAATGGCTATGAATAAAATTACTTTCGTCTCTGCTATAATTATCTTAGGCCTAAGTTATAGGACGATCATTATAATGAAATTGTGGAACAAGTCAAGATCGTGCGTTTTTTCTGATATTCCATGAAAAACGATTCTATGAATGTCGGAGAAATTTAATATACAATATGTAAAATCCTAACTTTAAGGATAAAAATGGATGAAAAATTTTCAATGAAAGCAATGAGTGAACAGCTCTTCATTGGAATGAACGGAAATTGAAACGCTATTAAAAAGACAAGGAAAAGGAAAAGGATCAAGGAAAATATTTTCCATCATTGAGATTAAAAAAACAAAATACATAAGATTTTTTATCTGAAATCTATTTATTAAACTATTTCCCAAGTTTTGTATTATATGCTTTTAAAGAAATAATCTTTGAAATAGGTTAATTTTTCTTTGTAAAATTACAGTCCTTCATTCTAATAATCGTCCTATAACTACTGTCTTAAATGAATTTTCACTGATGTCACCGTTTTTATATAATTTCAAACTTTCAAATAAGGAATTACGTAATTTCACTGTCAAATGAGAAATAAATGGTTCATTACATAAATGTGGAAGTGCGGTTAAATTTCCAACGTAATTGCAATCATGAAATTCCATACCAAAAATTTAATTATGTAATCACAGTATACGTACATATATAAGATTGGATATGAAATGCATTTTTAATAAATGATTTTAATTAAATAAAATTGCACAAGTGCAAGTGAAACTGATTAACTTTGTACAATTCGAAAATTAGAATTTATTTCCGAAATTGAAACCTTTCAAAAATTTTCACATCTTTTTAAAATGAACATCAATATCGGTGAAAATGCTTATTGAAAATAATAAATGTATACATTTTCTAATTATGAAATGCAATTATTTTAGAAATGGTTGACTACCTTTTGGCATATATTTTTGAATATTAATTAATAAGAATAATGATGAGATTATATCATTCCACGTGGTTGGAATACAATTTCATAATTTCGTTTTGAAATTTTAGAAATTATGCTTTATGGATTTGAATCAGTATATTGAAAGTTTATGATTAAGGTTGAGTTTAAATAGAATGCATGCATCGCAAAGTTTTTAAAGAAACATGTTCCTAAAGAGTTGCAACTTTTTCGTGAATGAACTAAATTTAAAATAGAAAAGTTTCTAATTTATCATACTTGCACTAAGATCTTCATTCCGTTATCCTTTTTGGTATTATCAGCGTAACTTTTCTTGAAAAGTAGACTAAAAAGAGAGACTAAAAAAATCAACCAATTAGAGCAAAGCAACAATAATTACATTGAATTAAGCACGTGGAAAATAATCATGGACTCATAACCTATTTTTCTGGCCTCTTATTGCTTTCTGGTGTTTACTTATTTATATATGAATATACGATTCTTTTTATGGATGGTTGTACATTTGTATATATTATTAGCCGAGTATTGAAATCCAAAGGATACGAAGTTTTCGAACTTTATAATTACTTACACTTTAGTTTCTAGTAAATATGAAAAAACAATTTGTATAGATCCTATAGTTTCATTTTTCACATTGAACTTTAATTGTTACCTTTTGTAAAATAAACTGGATTCAAAACCTTAAAATAAAATATAGCTTAATTACGTAAAACTGTTTAGAAATAAAATTAATTATCAACAAATTTAGATGACGTTCTTGAAATGCTATTAAAATAAGATATTGCGTGTTGATTTGAATAATATAATAGAATTTTAGTATAAAAGTCCTTGTAAAGGTGAAAGAAACATATTTAAGGTAAAATAATGAAATATTTATTATGTCTATTTCACATTTGTTATCAAAAATATTTAATAACATTGTTAAAAGAACATTATCAAGTGAACTGAAGTGAGGAATAATTACCTGAAATCTAACGTGTTTATTGTTATTCTTTTATAACCTGAAAATGTATAAAAATATTGATTTACTCATATTCTTTTTCTACTATTGGAAATAGAATTTTACTCATAACTGTAGGACAAAAATAAATATATATATATATATATATATATCTGAGGCCAGATATCGGACGTTGTACCTGGTCAGCTACTAGCAACGAAAAACTATTTATATAGTCTATAAATCACAATGAAAGCTAGGCATTTTAATTTCTGAATTTAGGCATAACAACCATCATTCCCAGAAAATATCACTGACTCTCTAGCAGCATGAGTTTGTATAGTTAAAAATTGCTACTTAAATTTGAAATTAGTTATGTTCTCTGAACTTTTTGTCTATGATTTTATATTGTACTCATGTTAATATCTAAAAATTCGAATATCTTTCATAATGACTCTTTAGGAAGCAGCTTCAAGTCAATATAATAGGAAAAGTTTTACTAAAATGCGACATCAAACCCAAGATAATGTTCGCATGAAACAGATAAATATTGAATATCGTTTTGTTTTATGTGTGAAATATTTTCATACATAAAACATGAGCCAAATGATACGTGATCAAACGTTATGAATACAAATTTGTAACCTTAAGGCATATTTGCTGTTTTTTTTTTCTTCCTTTGGAATATACTTCAATATGTCCACAGTAACAAAATTTGTATTAGTACATATATGGAACTCTTGAAAGGAGAAACATGTATGGCATATAAGTGACATGAAGGAGATCCAAAATGAAAATATTGGTGTTGGATTTAAAATAAAGAAAAAAGTTTTATGGATTACAGCTTAAAATTTCCTGAAAATGTCAAAATTAAAAAGTTCTTATTGCATATATACATATATTATGGATGATGTGATTAATAAGGACACTATGCCCAGTGACCGAGGACTATGATTTTTGTGATATCCTTTCGAGTATGCAGTACCAAGAAAAATCTAAGGAAAAATACTAAAAATTTTTCCTTATTTTTCCTCACATGCTAAAGGAATGAAACTGATTTTATTAGTTAAATAAAGCGTTCATTGGAAAAAGAAATAAATGTGCATTAAATTAAATTTCCAATTAAATAAATAAATGTGCAATATTTTTTTTACCAGTCAGTATAAATTTTTAAGTGCGTAGGAAAGCCATTTTCCCTGGAAATCGTGTAGCAACGAGGACATTAATATATGACTTTGTGCATATTGCCTGGGCATTATGTATAGGGTCCTATTAACCAGATTGTATATATAACATATTTACAATTTCATATACATGTATGAAATTTCTATCAAAGCAATAAGTAAAGTCTTCTTTTGGCATAAAAAAAAAATTAAAATATGATAAATCTAAAAGAACATAAACCACCTAATGTTTGTGTTATCTCAGTTCTAATTTACAACAAGTACCTATGTACTTTATGCGCTCTTGTCATATGTTTTGATAAAATATAATCCATTCATTCCGGCGGTTGAGCAATTTTTTATATCATATCAGCTTAACCGAATTTATTTCTTCACTTAACCACATTTCATTTCTTTTTTCTTCCTTGGAACCATTTTTGCTTGGATTTTGTTGTTCCTTTTTATATCATTTCAGCTGAAATAAAAAAAAAATCTAAATACCAACAAATTTTGAGGAATATAAGAAAGTCGCTGGTAGTGCAAAAAGATGGATAACTAAGGTACCCAATGAGAACTAAGGCAAATACCTTTCCGTCCCAAGAAAAACTCGTAATTTAAATTAAGGTAGTATAGGCGAATTGATATTCACTTTTTTTAAATAAAAAAACAGCAGGGTTGTAAAATATTTGAAGCAGCCTCTAACAGTATAACCAGTAAACATGGATCTATAATAATCTGGCAATTGAAATTCATTATAGCTAAAACTAGAAAAGCAATAATATTAGATCTCATTCAAAATGTAAATGATTTTTAAACCCTGGAAAAGAAACCAAAACCATTTAAATCAAACCGAATCAGATAAAAAATTCATTACCTTTAAATTGTCCTTTTTTTCAATTTTGGGATAAGAAAAAAATGTTTCCTTTAATTTGTTCTTGCTGAATTTTCACTGTTTTTCAAATAAAATTATCAAAATCCGGAATTGCTAAGAATAAAAACATCAGGAGCTTAAGGAAAGGTTTGCCCCAAATTTCACAGGAGGACACTTTTTTTAGCATTTGTTTTAAAACATACCAAAAAGAAAAAAATGTTTTAATTAAAAAGGTAAATTTTTAGTGAGTCTACGCGGTAATCCCATAAATTCGAGTAGATAAGAATTTGGAACGTTATTCATGAACACACAAAAAAAAAGAAAAAATTCGATGGAAAGGAAGAAAATCCTGATTATTTTATTATTTTTAATTTAATTTTTGGCTTTAAATATTAAAATAACTAAACAGAAAATATTCATCTAAAGATTAATTTTAATTTTACAAGATTTTAATGAATTTTTACTTCTAGAGTTAAGAAAGACATCATTAAAAACTGTATAATGCTTTTTAGTTAGTATATAATTTAGTTTTAATAGGGTTAAGTCTATTTTATTGTACGTTTACTACAAATTATGTTTTGAGAGAGAGTATTTTATATAACATTGTTTTGTGTCTTTGGAAAATAGATTGATGCTTCCTCAAAGTAAAAGCATTAAATGGAAAGTACCTAAAAAAGCTTTCGCACACTTTAGTTAAAAAAAAAAAAAAAATCTTATATTGAATTCTATGAAAATAGATAACGAAAATTTAGTTCTTCCTGTAAGACCATTCGCCTTGCATATATAAATTTCATTACAATCAAACTGGAAGATTGGAGGCAGTCATATTTAGGTGAAATTCTAATCAGGTTTTCCTTTTAGTCCAAGATATTTGTATGTTCTAAATTTCTATGAAATTGGCGGTGTAGTTCTCGAGTTATCATTGCCAGAAAAGTTTAAAAAATTGTCATTTCTGCCCATTTCAAGCCAAAATTTAATCAGATATTACACCTTATCTTTGAACCAAACTTGAATAAAATTAGATAACGCCTTTTCGACTTACCATCTTTATAAAAGCAAAGTAATCAGAAATACACAGACATCTTGTCAAAATAGTCAATTCGGATTACGAAGATTTCATAACATGCATTTCCTTTGAAAACTGGTGTCGAATTTGTCATACCCTATTCTCACATGCTTTATTAAGCTCTAAAAAAGTAACAAACATTTATACTAAATAATGTTTGATGGCTTCGTAAACAATCAGAACTTCAGGATATGGGCTACGCAGAATCCAAGAGCAGTTCATCAACGACAATTACACTCAATTAAGTGTACTGTTTGGTGCGGTGTATCGTCTGGGAGGATCACTGGCACACATTTTCTTCGAAAATGAAGGCAATGTTGCTCAATATCGGACGATCTTGGACAATTTTTTAAGGTCAGCTGTGGAAAACCAGCCAACAAGATGGAGCCATAGCGTATACTGCAAGGGTCTTAATGGTTCTTTTAAGGAATACCACAACGTTCGCCACCCTACTACTTTCGTTTTTAAATTCTCATTTACTTATTATACCACATTGTGATTGAAAACTATTGAAAATCTGTTCTTATTAGGTAAACCAAGTTAAATGGCTCCCGTAAACATGTTTATCAAGATTTCATAATTTAAATAAAAAATATTTGTAATTGATTTGATTGTTACTATAAAAGTCGGTGTTATAAAATACTATCCTAAATCAAAAATACAATAAAATTTTGCCCAAATCCCTATGGAAAAATAATTCATTATATTATTTTCGTGTAAACACATATTGTATATTATCAAAATAATTATATTAATAGTTTTTAATTATAGAAATGATTTATGTTAACATTATGTTTAACTTTTTAGAATGGAATAATGTTGTACCTCATGAAAGTCTTGTCAACAAACTGAAAGTGGTAATTGATGAAATTAAATTCGATTTTTGTTTATTCCCTAAAGTATCATTTGTCGTCACACTTATCGAATGGGAATGAGATTATTAATATTTAATTAAAATGTAAAAAGGAAAAGAATACCTTTTTAGGAAATTATTCAGTAGAACAATATTTTCTTTTCAAGCTAAGATAATGAAATGAACTTCTTTTTTTTTGTCTGCCCATCGGGTATTATATTCGATAAATAATTATTGGCAATTTCTATGCGATTGAATTGGGTTTGTTGTGTATTTTTTTTATAAACATTCAAAGGACAAGTTTTGGGGATAGAACTGAAATAAGATTAAATTTGAAAGCTTTCGAATATTAACATTATTGCTTTCCAGATTATTTAATTCTGAAATAAATTTCCGAATTGATTTAATTCTAGGTTTAAATGAAAATGATAAAATCATTTCTTTAAAGAGAAAAAATCATATAAAAATTAGTTTATGTATTTAAGTGAATTGTTTTTCAAAACTTTTCAAATAAAAAAAGTTGATTTTTATCCAATTTTTTAGAAATAAAAGTAATATTTGGTTTTCAATTTAATGTCATGGAACATTAATTTTAAACATTTTGAAATTTTATTCCTTCTAAACGTATATTAATTAGTAGATTGTGAATCTAAAACGGCACAAAGATATACCAATTGAACCAGTTTTTATGTTGCCAGAATCACCATCAGCACTCTACTTCGATGGTGAGCTTCTTTAAAGCAGAAGCGTCTATAAAACTACATTCAAGACTTTCGACTGTTCTTAATATTTTTCGGCAATAAAGCTTCCAGAACATCGTCCTTGCTAAAATCTTAATATTTAATGAAGAAATACCCCAGAAAGGCAATAATTACTTTCAGGACGCACAAATTAATGATAATAAAAGCTTCTACACACAGCTCCATATTTATGAAGTTCCCTAAATTTGCTTCTCAATTATAATTCTTCTACTTAAACGAATCCTTACAAACTTTTCAATTTTAATTTTGTGAAACATAAAATTTTATTTAAATAAACTAAAATTTTTTTTGATATTTTAAAAGTATGTCAAAAAGATTTAAAAGTCAATAAAAAAAAGTTCTGCTCCGAAATTTCGATAACGATATAATATTTTATGGAAATTTTATACATATTTCTTCGTAAATAAACTAGAAATAAAATTTACGGAAAATTAAACAAGTCTATTTGAAAAATATTGAAAAATTTTCTATAATGAAAGAAAATATCTTATAAGAATTTTTAAGTTCAACAGAAATTGATTTTTCAAGAAAAATTCTTGCGAAAAACTGTAACTTTAAATTTATATCTTTATAAATCTTTAATTTTTGCAAAAACTTAAATTTCAATACTGTTTAAATGACTTTAAGAAATACAAAAATTTTGAATTAAATTTCTTTTAAATAAAAAATCATATATTTTCAATGAAAATGAAAATGGCTTTTGGAAAGAATCAATCTAATAAATATGAAAATAGTTTCACTTTTTGTTTTTTAAACATTAAAGATTAAACAAATACAATAATGTAGAAATTACTTTAAAATATAATTTATTTAACAGTGTTAGCAGATAGTATCGTTAAAGGACAATATATTCCCAGACAGAATTTGTCTCAACAATTGCAGTATATACTTTTATGTATGAACTTATCCTGCTCATGCAATTTTCACCCCTGGAATTTTTATATACCAATTCGTTTTAGTCGGTCCCCAATGAAAAATAACAAAGACTATTTTCATCATCAAACAAAATAAACATAAATTTAGACAATAATGTTGTCTGAAAATAAAGAAATTGCTTTGGGCATACTTATACGAATTCAATTAAAGCTTAAAAGTCAACATTTTGGTCCTTTCAAATCGATATTTTAGGTATTTTCACGTGAATATACAGTTCAATTCGTATTGAAATGATAATCAATATTCTTATTATAAATGAAAGATTTAAGAGTCTTTTTAAAAGGATAGAAACCAAAACAGTCTAGTTAGAACTTGACTTCAGAAACGGAAGTTTCATTAAAATTTTGATTATATTCTTATTAATTAATTGAAAAGATCAAAGCTGAATTTTTGGAATCAAAATTTGATATAGGGTGAAACACGAATGTTCTACATTGGGATGATAATGGAAATATTTTATCCATTGTAATAGCATTCAAATGCCACAGGAAGAAAAATCAGTCGTAGATGATTTTTATAAAAAAATTAAACTAGGGAGTAAAAGTATATAATAATATGTACTATATTTAACTCCACTAAAAATATGTAATATTTTATTAATTAATAGTTTAATGATTTTGACGTACTTTAATCGTGTATAAAACTAATCCCAGACCCAAATCTTTTTATAGGCCTAATGCTTTCTAGGCTTCTTGCGATCAATGTGTAATTTTCATATAGCAAAATTCCGAAAGTTATTAACTTAAAGCATTTGTTAAAAATCGATATGCATCCATTTTTCAACTTATGACTTTTTCTAAATCCAATTTTGAATGAATTGAAATCTTTAAAATTTCATTAAAAATGTATGCTGTAATAAATCCTGTCTACTTTGTTCGAAACTTACTTAAAAAGTTTTAAAACACTTCATAAAGTAAGATAAAGAGTCACAAACGATCGGCCTTATTTAAAAATAATTTTCATTAAAAAACCGTTTGAAAAATTATGATCGATAAACTTGAGAAAACGCTCATAACTTTGATCATATGATTTTCAGAAATGGCGATTAATTTTACAATTTCAAGAAGATTTAAAAAAGTTTAAAGAAAATTTATAAATGAATATGATAGAAACACTTTTCATTCATTTACACTCTGAACAGAAAACTTATTTAAATAAAGCCGATCACATAATTTATATGCTAGTCGCGATTAAGTTTCAACAAGATTTTCCAAATTTTTTTTGTTCTTCTTTTTAAAAATTTCCTAAAGGAAAAGTAAAGAACTTGAGATGAAACTTCAAAATATGATTTAAATATACTTCAAACGAACTTATTTCTTTCTTTTCTTTTTTTTTCAAAAAGAAAATCATTTTCCAAAACTTTGAACATATATCAGAGAGTTCATGAAAAAAAAGAAAAGTTGTAGAAAAATGTTTCTGAAAAGAATTTAAAATTTGAAATCTTTCGAATAAGCATAAAATAGACTTTCTTTCTTTTGAAATTCAAGTTTTTCCGAATTGAATTTATTCAAGTGAAAAATTTTTCGTTTTTAGTTTTTAATTTAATAAAATATTGAACCTTTTGGGCATATATGTATATAAATATGCACTTGAAACAAGGAAATCCTGGTTTATTTCACAATTCCAGTACATAAAAATGTTACTTTTTTTAAAATGATACTTCTTTATTGGTTCAAAAGTGGTTCGAAACTTTTCCTAAAGAATCGTCATTTGAATTTTAGTCTATTTTCTAATGAAAACTTAAGATATATTTGAAGTAATTTCATGTCTTTATATATTTCCTATTCTATATCTTCTGTTCAACTCATTAAGTTTATCGATGTAGAAAATTCGCAAGTCAAATTAATTTACATGAAAGAGATAACAAAGTAATATTACCCTCTTAAATTTTTTTTAGGGAACTTTCTTGTTGTGACACTAGACTTTCTACAAGGTTCAACAAATATCAAGTTATCAAGTTGGATTTTACTATCTAGCAGCTTTTAACGAGTGAATTAAATTAGAAAGTTGATTGAGCAATTTTCTTCATAACAATCATTTTCATTACTTTCACGATTATTTGAATTTTCATTTTGTAGATATAATAAAAATTTCAATGAATCGCGTTGTTGAAATTCTCGCTAAATATATTTAATAAAATTAAATTTTCAAATAAATTTCATTTTTAAATACAAGAAATTCATTTGGAAGAATTTATATTGAAATGAAAATTGTTTTGTTGAACTTTTTGTATTTTGTTATTCAATAAATTTTAAGAAGAGAATTTAGAACCATATTAATCAATTCCATTAATCAAGGTGTTCTACCTTGAATATGTCTTAGTACTGTAATATTGTATTCAAGCACAATTTTGCAGAGAAAAGCCACCTTGACCATAAATATGTTAGGAAATCATATGTCATTTTGTTGAGCTCATTAAATTTTATGCATTATATTCATCAAGACTTTAAAGTTTCAGGATTATGTGAATCAAATATGTGTATACAGTAAACTGATGATAAATACTGACAGTTCTTAATGTGAAAAATGAAAATTATTCATTTGATTTACAAGGATTTGCAGGATATGGGCTACAGAGAATCTAAAAGCAGTTCATCAACGACAATTACACCCACTTAAGTGTACTGTTTAGTGCGGTGGTAACGTGTGTGAATCGGTTTTCTCGTATCCTTGTTTACTACATTTTTTTTATATGCCCTACGGTAGATACTGCCGGTGGGTATTTTGTCACTACATATGTAAAGCATTGAATTAATTATCGATTTCAAGACTATATAGAAAATCAAAAGTTATATGGATTTATGCATGTCTATCGGCCTGTCTGCATGGTAACTCAAAAATGTGTCGTCTGATTTGAATAAAATTTGGAATATAGGTTGGTTGCTCCTTAACATGATTTAGTATTGTATTTCAGCAAAAATCGGCCGTAGGAAAAGGAACGTATAAAGTTAAGGATAGTGTAAAAAGGAATAGTTTTAGAAAGTAATTGGCCTGATTATAAAGGTTTGTTTAATTTTTCATATTATGGTACTTCAAAAACTGATATCCCGATTTGAATAAAATTTGCAGAATATGTGTTATTATTAGCGAAGTTATGTAGAACAAATTTGAATAAGAAGAATGAAAGTTATGCAGAAAATTTTGAAATATTATTAGCTTTGGTTGCTTCAATTCGTTGAACTATAGATTTATTAAGTATGAGTCTTATTTCTACTATAGATCATAAAAAAATCGGCTATGGGCCGATTTCAAATTTCTATATGTAAGATTTTACTTTTGAGTTTTAAAGAAAAAAGAAGGAATATAATTTCCATAATTACTTAGGAATAATTTTTCTATTGTTGAATAAATTTATGCTAATGATCTTAAGAATACGCCTTTTCCATGTTTTTTTTTTTTTTCTTTAAACATCTTGAATTTTTCGAGAAAATATATCGTAAATTTTTTTTTTTTACAGAACTTATAAAATTTCTTCCATTTTCTTGAAAATTTTGTATAAGTAATTATATTTTATTAAATTAAAATTCTATTATTTTAATTCACAACGACAAAGTTCAAACCACATAAATCGATTTAATTCTTTTATATATTTCATATTCAGTTTGGTTAATTAATTCTCGACTTCATTAAAATCATAATCATTAAATAATTCCCGAAAACGACAAGTTATAAACATAAAAATTAAAAAAAAAAGAACAAGAACAATAATAAATAATAACGACTTAACATCAATATCAGAACCACACATTTCGATTGTTAAGCTCTCATTTTTAGAAGGCATTAAATTTGTTTGTGGAAAAGCTTTCATCGTAATTTTATCGACAGTCAACAGATTAAGATATTATGATCGTTTGCTTTTAATAAAGGTCCTAGTTTACGTAGCACACCATATCCTTGAGATACCATAAACTTTTTTACTTCGGATGTAATTAATGTTTGGAAAAAAAGAACATAAGTGATAAATAATTTTTTTTATTAAAATCCATATTTTATTATAAGAATTTAATCAAAAGTTTTTAGATTATATGATACTTTCTTTTTAGCCTATAAATTCGTTTACCTAAAAAGCTTTAATAATTTTTAAAATTTATTGTATTAATATTGAAATTTTTGTTTTATGAATCTTGAACTTAACTTAACTTTATTTTGGGAAATTTAAAACTCTTAATATAAGTAGATAAACCTTTTTATATTATATCGGTCATGAATAGCTTTACAAAGTACTTCAAACTGCTGTATATACTTTGTAGAAACTTTTGAGATTTAATGATGTTCATATTCGATACATTCATTATTTTTACAAAAGTAGCATATCACAAAAGTTTTCAGAAAAAGTTGAGTATAGTAAATTAATTAAATTATGGATAATAACATTTTGGCGGAATAATTTTTAAAGATTTTATAGGAAGTATCCGGTATTGAAATGCCCAAACATACTTAGTGTAGAACGAGAAGATCCTGTTCGGTTATATGACATAAGATGAAATCTTTTCTCATACATATAGCCAGGATCGCAGGTGTTCTGCCTCTAAACTCTAAAGGAAGAGGTAGTGGGAGGCAGTCTCACTTGAGCATTCGAAGACTACGTTCCAACTTTATCGTTTGTAAGGGCGCCAGGGCTAGTTAGTCCAAGTTATTAACAATTCTAATAGTGTTTAATGTAGAACTGCGATACACATATAAAGTGTACCGGACTTAGTTCTACATTAGTTAATAAACAGAGGTTTTTTGGTTATGTTGGTACCGTAGAATAAGGAGAAGTTGACCTCAATAAGTTATGAATAAGGTATGGACATTTTATTAAGAGATGAATACATGTAGTAAATATTGTAAACTAAAGAAACCGAAAAAATATTGTTGGTAAACATGTCTTAATATTAAAATTTTTATTTAAAATACCTTTCTGCATTGTTTTAACTTGATAAGATATAGTCAAAGAAAAAAATCTTCAACGCTCTCGATATAGTTTCAATATGGAAATTTAGTATGCCGAAGATTTAAACGATATTCTGTGTTTAACAGAACTTCTTCGATTCCTGATAAATAATTTAGCATATTTGATCGAAAATGCAGAAAATAACTTTATTGAGTGACATTTTGTAAAATGCTTTTATTTCTGCACATATACTATATATATATATTTCTACACAGATATGACGTTCTAAAATAAATTTTATATATTTGAATGAATTGGAAAAATATATTGGATTTCTAAGAAAAATTTGTTAACAAATTCATGTTTCTTAAATTTATCTAAAAAATGAAATACAAAATTCGTTCTCGTTTTAACATTTTCTACAATATAACCCTTTTTTTGAAAACTTAACAATATCCTCCGGTATACATTCTGATCATATTACATAACAACTTTTCATATTTATGTAATTTACAAATTTTAATAAGAACAAGCTTTTCGTTGAAGTTGTATTTCAGCAAGGTACTTTAAGAAGATTTCAAAAAAATTGTATCCAAAATATTCGATCAGAAATATGGTATTTATTTTTTAAAGCTCAATTTCAATATTATTTATCAGCTTTAACTTAATTTTCGCTAAACTTTGGATTTAATTCAATAATAAATTAGAAATTTAAAATTCCATTGAGTTTTGGTGTATGTAGTATCGTAAATATAGAAATTCCCAGACCTATTTCCCTGGAAATTGAATTTGCTTTAATTCTAAAGATGGATATCTTCAGTTAAACAACTTTTTATTTTAAATATTTCATTTTTTGCTGGATTTTATATAAATATTAACTCAACTTGGTTAAATTTCGAACAATTTTAGTTTGATATTTAAAAGATATTAAATAAAATATGAACTTCATCATTCCATTCTAGCTTCAGAAGTGCATCAGTTTTATATGATGTGTAATTTTAACTTTGAAAGGGTGAACATGTGGTAAGAACTATTCATTTTTTGTAAAGAGTCAAATTCACATAAAAGTTGTTCTGAAATCTAATTTAAAAGTGTCAATTATACGATTTAAATTCAGAAATTTGAAACTTTCGTATGTCGAAAAAAACTTGGAGAAAAATTTAGTTCATTTAAAGTGATTTCTATTATTTCTTTAACAATGGCTTCTCTGAAAATTATAAACTTTTCTTTCGTGATTAACAAAATTCTGTTGAATTTGAAAAAAGAAAAACATGAACATAAAAATAGTCTTGTCTTTTGATGTTACTAAAATAAGAAAAGTTTCACATATTAAAATTATCAAATTTCTCATAATAAAGTTGTAATCCTTTTATAGGAAGGATATTTAGTTAGTTTAAAATGTTCATAAATGATTTCTACGAAAATTATAGTTTCTTTAATTTTATATATTCTTCATTAGGATTAAAGTAACTTCCATAATTATTAAATTTATAGAAAATTCATAAATGCTAAACCTAAAAATTATCTAATTTCAATATTTTTCAATAAAACCTCATTAAATTTATTTCGTATAATTTCCATAAAATTATTAAAAACAATTTACATTTCTTAGAAATGTAAATCGAAGGTTTTAAAACACTCATTTTATGGTGAGCTTTTATAATTTTAGAAGCTCATTTAAAACATATTCTTAACGCTCTAATAAATCATTTTCATTAAAAAGGTAAGTAATTTATAATTTTCAATAACCTTTTTGTTAAAAAATTTACATAGAAACAACCTTACAGGTGGACCTAATGGTGTCAGATGTCAGCCACATTTATTCATATAAAATACTATAAATTTTCTTTGAAAATGTTATTACACCGATGGTAATGGTAATTGCTCTTAAATTTTCTCCCAAATATATTGTATTTCGTCCTGGAAATATTCCAAATTTATATAATTATTCTTGTTCATTTAGTATTTTCAACGTTTCATGAAACAATTTTAAGGCAAAAATTATGATGATGATCCTTTCGTAAGATGGTTTTAATGGTGGGGCATCGTTAAAGATCTAATGAAACCGAAAACTTTATATACAATATTTTACTTCAATTTTAATATAAATATTAAGGTATTTTGTTTCAGTTTCTTTAAAGATAATCAATCCATAATATTTTTTTTATTTCGAATATTTAGTTCTTTGATTTAAGGATGATCATGGTTAAATGATTTGATTAATTTTTAATAAAATGGTATAGTTAGGATATAAATTTCTTGAGAATAATTTAAATTACGAGTTCCTAACTTAAGTTTCATAATACATTTTTCGATGCATTTTGAAATCCTGACGCAATCTTGACGACACTGGATAATGTTTTCAATCAAAAACACAATAAGTTCTTAATTTGTACTTTCATATCATTAACTGATGTAAAATTTAATATTTCCTCATTAATAAATAACATGAGTATTTCTTTAAAATTTTATAATGTAAGAAAAATACTGCGGTTTTACATCACATCACGAAAACTGTAAGACAAGACATAGTTCCAGGTTAAATGATATTGCTGCAGTATCCATAAATTTACGTTAAACGATAAATTTTCCTTAAATTACATTAAGTTTTCCTGAAAATAATCTCAAAAATGAATTCCAAGGAATTTCTAATGAAAACTTCATAATACAATTAATTAGAGCGAATATAACTAGCTCGTGACATAATATTTTCCGAAAGGGAAACATTTTTAATATAATTATGAAAAAATATGTTCTTTAATCCAATCAGAATGTATGCCTTAGGACATTGTTATGATTTAAAATAAAGGCACATGTTGTATGAAATGTAATATCAAAGGGAATATTGGTTAAACTTCGAAATTAGACATTTCCATTTATAGATTTCTTATTCATATGAATATGTATAGGTAAAATCTTTTTACAACATCATATTTACCAGATGATATATCGGATGTACAATTAAACTCCCTCACCAACCTGAGGGCATTAATATTCGGAGATTATATATATATTTTTTGTTCTGCATCATATTCCAGCAGATCTAACAAAGTTATGCATTTAATTAGAATATGAGGTTAGTCTTTAGACTTATTTGGAACAGTATAAATAGTCAAGTAAAGACTGCTTGTTAAGAAATTTGAAAATTATTTTTGTTTTAAAGAATATAGTGTCTATGGAACCTTCTCATTAAATGATAATTCCTTTTTCTAGGAAAATGTTTCTTTAAATCTCTGACAATCAATAATATAAGATTTAAGTACCTACTGGCAATATTTCTGAATCTGAAAGTTTTATGAAATCGTACATCAAAATGAAATCCAGCGTGTGTAGTTCACAAATCAAGAATGTAAATGATTGGAAAAACTTTCTATATTAAGTATTTTCCTGAACTTAAATTACTAAGATAAAGAAGGTATATTTTCTGTCATAACAAGATATTTCTAAATTTTAAGATCTATTATTTTGCTAGTTCTTAGTATCAAATTAATTTGATTATTGAATGTTTAACTTTTCTCTACGCTCATTAGAGAAATCTTGATGAAGTTCTACATCATTGAAGCTTCAATTATGTGATTTTATGTATATTTACTATACAAATTTAACTGGTATTCATGAACATAGAAATATCTAGTTAAACTCTAGAACAGTAGAGCAGATCTATCCAAACTCCGGCTATCGATGTCATGTACTGTTACCCACAATATATTTTTTTATAGTAATACTAACTAAATTAGTCGAGAAACATTCACTATTATTAGGCATGAAATTAAATACATAGAAATAAATTTCGAGCTTCAATAACAGATGAAAATCTGGAAAGCCAATTAGGATGTGTGTAGTAGATCTAAACTAATTGAGTAATCTCAACGAAAGGCAAATGTCTGTATGAAATAGGTGAATATGATTAAATTGGATGAAAATAGTAATTTTATATGGTATTGTATTTATTTAGTGTGTTTTAAAGTATTGTTCTATTTCATGTGTAGACTACAGAAAATTAGAGGATGTCTGATTTTGGTTGGCAAGACCAGCATTAGAGTTTACGTATAGTACAAAATTATATGAAATTAATTTTATTCCTCTCTAAAATAGCAGACCTATTTTTGTGCAAAATAATAATAAAGTATTAAACAATACATATAGAAATATTAAATATATTTAATACTGAAATAATCAAATATAAGATTTTTTTTTTTTTTTTGGTAGGCACTAATATTAATATTTATTATTCTTCTTTGAAATTATTAATCATTTTATTCTCGATAAGATATCTCAAGAATATGGCGTGTACATGTCATGAACATATTTCCAACAATAGTTCATCATTAATTTAATAAAACATCCATTCAATGTGTTATATTAATTAATCTTTAGAAATGTTAGAACTTATTTAAATATAGAATTAGTTATCATAATATTTATCATAATAGTTATTAATATTTTTATTTATGAAATAATTCGTTTTTAAATATGAAGTATAAAAAGTTCTATTCGAAATCAATAAATCATTTTCTTTCATTATTTAATTCTTTAATTTCATAATTTTATTTATTTCCCACCCTGTACTATACTATATAATATTATTATATATAGTCTGTTCGAAATAACCGAATTTTGAAATATTATTTCTGGTGAATATTCCGAAAACTCCGAAATTTTAAATGTCATCAACTCGATTTTGAATTTAGGTCATGTCCATGGAATTCATTCTAAAAGGTCCTCGTTATTTTTAAAGGAAAATACCAAAAAAAAAGAAAAAAGAAAATTGTTATTCAAGATTTGACATGATATACGAAAATTAGATTTTTCTTGATTTAAAATGGTAAAAGCAAAAGCTAAACAATTTTAAAAAATCAAATTTTTAAATTTTATTTAAATAAGTTTCTCAAAGAAAATGTAAATTTCAAGTTTTCAGTATTAAAAAATTTTCGTGCTATGAAATTTCTGGTATACTATAAGAATTCGGAATATGGACAGGAATTTAAACATTTGATTTTTATGGTAAAATTTTTTTTTGTTTTAAATAATAAATACTTTTTAGTAATGAAGTACAATGCTTACATTGTAAAATTATATAAAAGGATGAACATTTTGTGGATAACTATACGTATAGGTATGGTCTCACTACCAAAAAGCCCAAATTGATAGATTAAACTTGATAGGTTTACAGTCTTTAGACGACGGGTAGAAGCGGATGTGTCTTTCGTGAGCCAAATCATGAATGGTTGGTGCTATTGACTTCTGCTTCCTGCTGGACAAAATGCATCTTAACATTAATACACAGTCCTTAAGGTCCGTGGAAATATTCAAAATTAGTCTCCATAAAACTGAGTACGGTAGAAACGAAACGGTTTTCCGAATTCTGAGGTTTTCCGAATTCTGAGGCTAATGATAACTCTAATGTGTTTGATTTCTGCTTGAGCAAAAGGTATTTGAAAGACCTCCTATACAATGAATGTTTCTTGAATTAAGCAATGTTTAAAAAAATAAAAAATTAGCGAAATCGCTTCATAGAACTGCCTTGGTTTCTTCCTATTTTTTAAAGACTGCATTCTTTATTCAGTTCAAAAACAAATATTATCAATATAAGTAAATTTCTTTTAAATAACTCTAATCAAAAAGAAAATCGATTTGATTTTATAAAATCTAGAAAATCAATTTCCAAAAAATAAAAATAATGGAGAAAGTTTTCCTTTCAAATGAAATATTGCAGTCAAATTTTATCATATTTTTATTTCAGGAAAAACTAAATTCATATTTTGAAAAATAACAACAACAATGGCATTTTCCATCAATCATTTTCTTTTTTTAAAATACAATATTTTGAAGACAATTTTTCATCATTTTATAAAGAAAAATTAAAGTTAAATTTATGATATATAAAAAGAAATTTATTAGAAATTCATACATTATTAAATATTATTGATTTTCTATTTGGAAAATTTCAAATGAAAATTATCATGAAAATAAATTCGAATATTCGTTTTTTTTTAAAAATTATAAATAAATCAAATTTGAACAGGAAACAAATGATTTAAAGTAGATATATAAAGAACGTATGATTAGATAGTACCCAAAATTGATTTTACATAAGTATTTTGGGAACTTAGATTTTATTGAAAATTTAGTCCTCCAACTAATTTTAGTTAATAATTTATGTTGCATCCGAATGTTTCAATGGAACACAGAATTTTCTGTGTTTTCTTAAATTTTATGGAGTACAAGACTTTATATAGCGCACTTCATACTATGCTGAAAATGGTATATGAATATATTTTCATAAAGGACTCTTAAATCAAATAACTCATAAATTGTATGGTTTTTTTTTTCTTTTATAAACGATGAAGCGATAAAAGTTTGATAGTTGATTGTAAAAATTGTCATAAATTTTTTGGAATGATCATATTAAAAAGACACTTATTATTGTACGCTATTGTTATTAGGCTCTTTATTTTCTTGTAGAAAATAATAAGAAAGAAACTCAATAATTCACGTAAGAGTTATAACGTGAAATAATGTAGGTAATTTTGATGAATAAAAATGGTCCATAATGTCATCATAAAAAGAAAAAAACACTCACTGGACGGTATTAAATGTTACATTACGAAGACTATTATATTATAAGAATTTCGTGGGCAAATATTCTTGAAATGTTTGTAAATATCCCTTAAGTACACTATGATTTTTATGATATTAAGAAGACTATTTTGCCAAAATATCACTTGTTTTATTTTGAAATTTACAATACATATTGCGTATTTGGCAGTCGGAAATGTTGAGGACCGCACAAACTCTATTACTATACATATACACGGAAACCCTAGATCGAAACCCACTGGTCTAGTTCAAATTGAGTTGACTTAATTTACTTAGTTTTAGTGAATATATGTAACGATCTTCATTTGTTTGGTTTGTTTGGTAAAGAATTTCAATTTTTATGTTCTGAATTACGTTTGAATCTGATTTGGACTCGATATTTCAATCCTCTGTATACGCGGTTCCAAAATTTAATCTAATCTCGACTCTCCATGAATATGAAGTAATTTCTATAAAATTTTTCCTTTCAGATTTTTGAGTACTTTACTTCTACGAGTTTTTCTCGAAATTTTATCCTCAATTCTATTCGCAATGATTGTGAGGAAACGGAGATTTGGATGGACTTGTAATTTTTGTAGCATGTTTAAAATTTATTTCTTTAAGAATCAAATTTCATTTACCAGAAGAAAATATTTTTGTTTTTTGTAAAAAATTATTTTATAGATAAAATTTACTTTTAAACGATGGCAACAGCCATTTTAAAACATGCTTCAATAGCAGTCTTAATTTTTTTTTGTTATAAATATTCAGTTCACTATTTTTTACCATCCCAAAAATCTAAGATTAATGAGAAATATATATTTGTCGAGGAAAATACTGCTTAAAGATATTATTTAAAATATTGTTTTTGTATTCAAACTAACGAGAAGTGTATTATAAACGTGTCCTTTTTTAGTCTAGACTTTTTTTGACTGTTTTCTTGTACAAAAATTCTAGTTGATATTCTTTAAATGAAGAACTCTACTTTAGAGAATAAAGTCATTTCCTTATCTGATGAAAAATCTACTTTAAATTCTCATTTTTCAAATTTAATTCCTTTTGGTTTCCGGAAGTTCCTTAAATATCATTCGCTTTAAGAAATAAGGTATTAACATTAAAGTGAAGATGTTTTTTTTTCGGTATTAGCGATTTGAAGTTGCCGACATTAATGATATAGTCAAGTGATACAGTGTCACTCAGAAATGTAATAAATCTTTCTTCAATGAAGTTCTATTGTAAAGAACCTAGATTTTAGAACTTTTCCTATTTTAAATATTATTTCTTAATTGTATTTGAATTTTTTTTTTATACTTTTTATATAATATAAATATTTTCATAATGTTTTAACGTAATCTAAAATAAATTGAAAATTAGGGCTGTTAACTTTAATTTGTATTTAAAGTACGAGTTACTAAAATATAAATTGATCAGAATTTAATCGTCATGTATTTATTAGTACCGCCAGTCATCCTACATTATTGGCTAGTTAACATAAAATGAGAACAATAACAATACTATAGCTAAAAAAAAGAAATTTGACTTTTTTCGTTATTTTTACATTTAAAAAGTGAACAGAACTGTACCCAAACCCATCACTTATACATTAGATATTTGCTTTTTTTAATTTTATACTCCATCTATTATCCAAAATATGTTATTATAAATATACTGTGTCATAGTAACTTTCACTCGCATTGCGCGCGACTATACTCTGTGACGATTACTGATAGACTGAATCGCAAGCGGAAAGGTTATATTAACTAACCAGTTTCTATGTTACCAGATCACCAACTGTATCCCACCTCGATGATCCGCTGGCTTAAAGTAGAAATGTCTACTTTTACTCCAGTCAAGGATTTTAACTGTTCTTATTATTTTTCGCCGTTAACAATTGTGTGGAAATAAAATAAACTTTAATTGTTTCAAAATATGTACTTTAAAATGATAGAAAATTTATGAGGTAACATAAAAACTCAATTAACAAGTGATTGTCGTTGGTGGCGACGTTCACACGGGGAAAAAATTTTCGCATTTCACATTTTTTTCAGTTACCTACAAGGGTAATAAAATTAAAATAATTTAATTATTCACTTAAATTAATAATTAAATTCACAATAATTATCGAAAAGATTATTGAATTTTTAAAAATTAAAATCCTTTTTAATCCCTTCAAAATTGTATATATTGAGTAAATGCGCGTCCTGAGATGAGAATCTATTTAATATTCATTCGGATTTTTGTAAATTTACTTTATTTTAATTATGCTTAAATACTCTGATAATCATTCATCAATTGAAACATGACAGAAATAATGTATTTATTTATTTTAATCCTTGAAATTTTTATATTTTCCATAAAACGCTTTTAATTTAAATTTAAATACTATTTATTCATCGCTTTTTTTATATATTTATTTCGATTGTATTATAATTAATTAAGTATTTCTAAAATCAAAATAATGTTTCCTAAAATATAAATTTTCCATCGAGTATAATAAAAACTCATTATCAAAAAATTACATTATGTTTTCGTAATTATTTTGGTAATCATATCGAAATGTAATTTAATTATTTCGACTCATTTTATTAAGTCATGTTAGGTGAAAACACAAATCAGTAAACGTAAATTATTGGATTTTCATATACGTGTAAATGATCCTCTTTGAAACATGGTTGAATAAAGGTATATATGTTTTAATTGAGATTATAATCAACAACGTATTGATAAATTTTCAGATATATAGATTCATTGTCCAATACATCTCTATTACAGTATTAATAACATTTTGTGTTTCAGGATTTAACTTTATCGTCATGGTAATTTATATGCTTTGGTTTTGTTCAATTTTTGGGTAATTTTTGTGGATTCATGTTTATTTAGAAATATGTGATGAATCAACAATAACGAAATGGAATGAAAATCATTCACTTTCATCAGATTCCATTACGTGCTTTGATTAGCTTATTATTTTCGCCTCTCTTGTAATTAACCTGATATTTATGATTCAGGACTTCTAAAGTATGTTACATTAATTTCGTTAATTCTTTTATTTATTTTTTTAAGTCATCTTTTCTTCTTCTTCTGTTGCCGATCCACTACTGGATGTTAAGCGGTCACTTTATACACATGTTATTGTAAGCTTGTAATGATATTGGCGTACTCTTCTCTGCTTCTTGCACTGTGAACCAATTCTCCTACGGTTCTAATGCCCGTCCAGTTCCGAATGTTTCTAAGCCATGACATTTGTTTTCTTCCTATTTTCCTCTTTCCTTCGATTTTTCCTTCAATAATTAATTGGAGTAGCTCATATTTCCGGCCTCTTATTATGTGACCAAAGTAACTCACTTTTCTGCGCTTGACAGTTAGAAGTAATTCTCTATTTATGTTTAGTCTTCTGAGAACTTCTAGGTTTGTAACTCTGTCTGTGTATGGAATTTTTAGTATTCTCCGATAACACCACATTTCAAACGCTTCTAATTTGTTTAAAGCCGTCATTTTCAGCGTCCACGCTTCTACTCCATATAATAGTACAGACCAAACATAACACTTTAGGTACCTTAAACGGAGTTTGATATTTATTTCTCGATTGCAAAGTACATTTTTATATTTCATGAAGGAGCTTCTTGCCATTTCAATTCTACATTTCACTTCTTTATCTGAGGTCCAGCTTTCATCGAGATGACATCCCAAATATTTATAACTAACAACGCGTTCGATAGGTTCGTCGTTTATTGTGATGACACCATTATTGTTTAAGTTGTTAAGTCTGTTGACTATCATGAACTTAGTCTTTTTGGTGTTTATATGAAGACCGGAGCGATTGCTATATTCGTTGACTTTGTCGACTAGATATTGCAAATCATCCAAGTTGTCAGTTATAAGAGTCGTGTCATCTGCATATCGAATGTTATTGATGTAGATTCCATTTACTTTAATTCCTTTGTCTATCGAGCTAATAGCCTCTTGGAAAATGTTCTCAGAATACAGGTTGAATAGTAGTGGTGACAAAATGCACCCTTGTCTAACACCCCTATTGATTTGGAGGTTACGTGTTATAATGTTGTTGACTTTGATCTCCGCAGTTTGGTTCCAATAGAGATTCTTGATGCACTGTATGTCCTTATCATCGAGCTCTACATTTCTGAGGATGTTGATCATTTTGTCGTGTTGTACTCGATCAAACGCTTTTTCGTAGTCTATGAAGCAGAGAAATACATCTTTGTGTACGTCTTTGCAATTTTGCACCAGGGCTTGTATACTAAAAAGAGCTTCTCGTGTTCCCATTCCTTCCTTGAACCCGAACTGTGTATTTCCCATTGCTGATTCGCACTTTTTGTACAACCGCCTATGTATGATTTTCAGAAAAATCTTTAAAGCGTGGCTCATTAAGCTTATTAGTCTGTATTCATTGCATCTCTTAGCGTCATCTTTTAACATACGTGAATTTTTGTAGAGACTTCATATTCACTGTAGCTAATGTATAGACTACGGATTTGAAATTGTATCAATGAAAAATCAATGAAAAATATATCAAAATATTAATATACCGGCAATTGAAGTGTCAAAGTGTAAAAACGCTGTAATTGTTTTTGTTTATTGATCAGTTTTATTAAAATTTTATGGAAATGATACTTGTAGTTTATAATACATAGTTAATTTTACAATTATTCGAAGAGTATATAACCGCCTATCGCCTTAACCACCAGCTTCAATCTCTTTTTAAACGATGCACACGGTGCTCGCACTATGTCTTGGCTTAAATGTTTCCATTCACGAGTCAAATCTTTTCCAACGTGATTTCTTGTGACTGTCAAATGCTCAGAATTATTATCATTATATTTTTTAACTTTCTTTATTTCTTATTTTTTCAGT
The DNA here is from genome assembly GCA_963422695.1 of Xylophagus ater. NCBI lineage: Eukaryota > Metazoa > Arthropoda > Insecta > Diptera > Xylophagidae > Xylophagus > Xylophagus ater. Next base: position 6,310,538 of record OY730481.1, read on the forward strand.
CCTCGTTTTAATCGCGGTTGTCTCTCGACAGCCACTTAAAACATCATCCTCCTTCTTTCATTTATCATGCAAACCTCTTATATGCAGGATTATTATTCACTCACTAGTCCTCATTCAAATATCTCTATCGTCGTCTAGGCGTCTCATATTTGACTTGGACCTTTTCTTGATAGTCTTATGTTAAGCGGGTGATGACTTAACATAAGACTATTATGTAGACTTCTTATCTACATGGGTCATCTTCATATAGGACTTATTTTATCATGCAGCTGAGTCTACATGTTAATCTTATCTATCATGGGCATCCTACATATATGCTAAATAAAAATGTCCAATGTCATTTATTTCTAGGTATCTGAATTTAATAATTTCTCTTATGAACTGAATGCCGAAGAATTTCATGGACTTCAAATTTGTATGCGAAAATTCATTTTACTATATTTGAACTGCATATTAGGTTTAAAATGTAAAATTTTGACTACGTTTTTTGGTATATAATTTTTGGTATAAATTAACTTTCAACAAGTTGATGATTTTTCATATTACCATACAGAACTAAAGTTCCATAACATAAAATAGGAATTGCATAGAATATTTATGCAGTTTTTTTTTCCGTTAAAATTTTTCGACATTATTTACGCCTTTCAGTTAATTAACTTAAATCGTTAAAAAATGTCGCACGCAATATTTCATGCTGAGCATAATTCGATAAGAAATTTTCTTTCTTTCTGCATACTGTAATAGTATCGGTTTTTTCAATAAGAACTCTTTTTTTTTAAAAATTTTAAATTAAACAAACATTTTGAATGAAAATTCTGAATTTATTTACTGTAATATGTTGTACAGATTCTACAATTTGTGAATATAAAACAATATTTGGCAAATGTCCATCACGACTATGTTTGCAGACATCGATTCTTTTAACAAAATTTTCAATTAGATTTCTGCATAATCTTAAGAATAACGGTCTAATGATGTCGCCAGCCTATAAAGCACACTAAGCAGTGACATGAAATTAATGTAATGATTGTTCAACAATTGCTTTAAGCTTTTCAGAAGCCTTGTTTATTAACGTAGCCATTCAAATGGAAATGAGCTTCATCAGAAAAGGTGATATTTTTTAATGAAATGTGGTTTTATATGTAATCGCATCGAGCGAAATGAATTCTCATTCTAATAAAATGTAGACCTTCTATTGCAATTATGTCAAAAAACTGAACAACATAAGCAAATTCAACCCTATTGGCAAAAAAGTTCTTATTGAAAAACCCTATAGGTTATATACCTATAGGGTTTTTCAAACAACAAACCAATGAAACAATTTTCATTTCATATAACTTTCATCTAGTTTTTTCCTATTGAGCTTAAATTGATTTTTAGCGTGCCCATTGGCAATTTGACCTTTTATTAATCATCAGTCCGTCGCCGGGACGTCCAAATAAACACCTCTATAAAAAGTAACTTTTTATTATATTCATTATGTGAACCTTTTGCATAATAATAATAAAATATAAAAATACAATTTTTTGTAAAGTATATAAAGAATAGAAAAACTGGAACAATTTCATAAGAAAATTTTCTTTTATTGATTTATGAAGAGATGAACGTCAAAAAAGGTCTTGTCGAATTTTTCTCAAGGATTGGAAATATCATAATTTTAATATGATGAATTTTGAAAATCAAATAAAATGTATTGATATTCAGGAAAATCATGAAAAAGCTTATATTTAGAGTGACGTCATTTTGACGTCACATTCGCGCATTCGATTTTAGTAATCAACTTGATATTAATATTTATTACTTTACGTTGAGAATTTGATTAAATTTTTATTGTAAAGCAAATTATTTTCAATTAGGTTTATTTAATTGTAAAAAAATACATAATACAATAAAGGAATAGAATTATTTCTAGCGAAGAAGAATAAATTTCAATCTTTGGTACTTTTAGAAAATTCAATCGATTCTTTTCTTATTTTATTGCAATTGGAGAACATTCGCGTTGAAGATGTTTATATACATTTCAAATATGTAAGATGAACCCAATTCAAATTCAAACGTACTTAAATTTAAATCGAAAATAGCATTTGCTTAACATATTAAATTAGATATTAAAATAAAAAACATATACCATACTAACTGAAAATCGGCCTATAGCCGAGTTTTTGATGCCCTATGGTAGAAATTGAACATAATTTGTAGGTAACCCAGGCTCTGATAGCATAAGTCTAATCTACAAGTTTTATTCAAATCGGTGTATTAGTTTTTAAACTACATCCCAAAAACTATATGAAGAGAGTTATTTTCTCTTAGGATTATTTCTTTCTCCACAATCTTTAGATCGATTGAATTGAAATCTAATACGATATCGTCTATTTGTGTAGTTAACCTATATAATTAATTTAAACAAAATTGGTTTACAAATTTTCCAATTAAATCCTAAAAAAAACGACAAAACTTTCTGATCACTTTGGTTTCTCCTTTATAACTTTGCTCCTCGATTTTGCTGAAATGTAATATCAAAACAAGTTAAGGAATAAGGAACTCACATTGTAAATTTCATCAAAATCGGATAACACGTTTTTGGAGTTATCTTGTATACGGATGGAGATGCATAAATCGATATAACTTTTGATTCCCAGCACAACCATACCACCATTAAAACCTTTCTACGACGATTACTTCAATGTATTATAAATGGAGTGATAAAACTAATATACCCTCTGGAAGTACTTACCATAGGGCATAAACAAAACAGATGATGAATTACATTATTTTTAACCTTCAATACCTTCAATAATGAAATTCATATTAATAGAAGGTGTAAAATTATACACGTTTGATGTACATAGGTGCCCAAACATATTTCTTCATGTTTTCTATTAATAAAAATATACTTATTTGTAATTCTACTGGAGTTTATGATGCCAGACAGTTTTACTGTACAAGAATGTAATATACTTGTATATTTGTTTGAAAATTTCGTAAAACGCAAAACTTTCCTTTTGTATTCAAAAAAGTAATTTCTATGCTAATTAATATTATTATTTTTAATTGAAATTTAAATTTTGAAAATAAAGTTTTATTTTGTAAAAGTTTCTAATTAAATGTGTATTGACCGAAGAAATAAGTAAATAATCTTGTTTTGGTGTTAAAATATTTAAATTTTTGTTAATGATTTCATTGAACCGAACTATAAAAATATTTCAATTAATATATTCTTAAATCATTTAAAATACTACTATATCTTAGTAACTATTACATGTGCTGTATTTTAGCAATTATTTAGCAAGAACCATTCTAAAACATTTCATTGTCAGTTGGGATGACAACTATTTAAGAAGTTATTAAAGTTAAATTAATTGTAACTCAATGAATACAGTCGATAATATTCAATATAAATTAAGTGCTAGACTTTCTGTCCTAATAATAGAAAATTATGTCTTCTAAAAGTTCATTCCCACAATACCTGGAATTAATTCCAATTCTCCATTGTTTTGGTATTTTCCTCTTTCTCTTGTACCTTATATCACATACCTTTACTTTATACAAAACATAAGATATATAAAATGAAAACCCAAACAATTTTCTTTTACTAACACAAATAATGTTGAATTTTTTTTATTTTTCTTTTGCCTACAGAAAGTTATTGTGAACTTTCAAATACAATTTTATCAAATTAGAAAATACTAATTCAACAAACCAACAAATATTTTGATTTTTTAATTCAAGTTTTCGGGGTTTTGTTGTGAACCAAGTCATTACACCTACCACATTAAGAAAGTTAAAAGATTGTCGCGAGAAATGAGAAATTGAGAAATTAATTCGAGTCGACATTATCCTGAGAAATTTTTCCTTGAACTTGAGGTGACGGTCTAGCATGCGTTTTTTTTCTTTGCTATTTTTGTGGTCGCGAAGAAAGTTTTCTTAAATTAACGAAAATGTCAAACAATTTCTAATGAATTTTTGTTAATAAAAATGATCCGAATATTTATATTTTATAGGATTTAAAAGGTTCCTTTCTATATCATGAAGATAATGAATCCGAATTTTTTTTTTAAACCATTTTATTTCGAAATTAAATTCTTTACAAATCTAAAGTACGTCATTTGTTGCCTCGTACGTATTTTATATCTTCAACTCCATTTAAAAAACACGAAACTTTGATGATGTACACCAGGAGACCTTTTTATTAATATTTGTTCTTGAGTTCAGCATTTTGTAATGTCTACATTTTTAACTTTTTATAAATAAGTAATTGAAAAGTTTGTAAACAGAAACTTTCACAAATTTCATTCAAGTACTTTTACTTTGTTGATTTTCAATGTACAAGTATTTCAAAATAAAAATGATTATATGAAATAAACATATAGCAACTGAAAATCGACCTATAGCCGATTTTTTGATGACCTCTGGTAGAAATGGGACAGAAAAACTGTCAAAACTAACATTATTTCAAGGCTTTTTCTTCATAACTTTGTTCCCTCTTTTCAAACTTTCTTCTAATTTGTAGGTAACCCAGCCCCTGATAGCAAATCGGTGCTTTAGTTTTTAAACTACATCACAAAAACTATATGAAGATAGTTATTTTTTCTTAGGATTATTTCTTTCCCCATTATCCTTAGACTGATTTGACTGAAATTTAACATGGTATCGTCTATTTGTATAGTCAATCTATATAATTAATTTGATAAATATTTGTTAATTTAAACATAAATTTTAAAATTAAAAACAATTCACTTTATTTAAATTTGAATTCAAAAATTAAAAAAAACCGAAGCAACATTTGACATTTCAGAAATGACATTTCTAGTTTTTCTGCTTTAGTTGTTGTTTACGGAGCTGTGTTTCGCTAGATATAAATTTTCCAGTAATTTTCTTGTAACACAAAATTTGTTACTCATTAAAAATGATGGAACCGAAAAAGATAAAAGATGATACAAAGAAAACTAAAGATAAAATATCAAAACCCGGATTAGGACTAAGAAGAATCCGAACAATAATGAAAAGTACAGCGGACACAGGATTAAAAATAACACATGAAGGCCTTTTTCTTATGGCCAAAGCAACTGAAACTTTTATACAACATTTAACTAAAAGTGCATTTAAATCTTCAAAATCAGATTCACTAAATTATGATGATATAGCAAATTTAGTTAATGATGATGATCGTCTCAATTTTCTGTCACAAGTTCTACCAATAAAGATTACAGTAAAAGAATTTAAGGAAATCCTAAATCAAAAATCAGCCGAAAATAGTGATTCATCAACCTGGGAAGATGAGGACGACGAAGACATCCCAAATAAAAAATCCAAAAAATAAATAGTACTATAATAATTATTCATAAATCATTTAAAGCATTGTTTATAATAAAATCAAGTATGTATAAGAAAAATTAATAAAATTTTCTATTGTGTATTTCTATAGTCAATCTATATAATTAATTTAAACAAAATTGGTTCACAAATTTTCCAATTAAACCCTTAAAACCATGGACAAAAAAAAACCACAAAACTTTCTGTTCACCCTGGTTTTTTCTTTATAACTTTGTTCTCCCTGAATCGATTTTGCTGAAATGCAATACCAAATCAAGTTGAAGAATAAGCAACTCACATTGTAAATTTCATCAAAATCGGATAACGCGTTTTTAAGTTACATAAATTATGGTATATAAATTGTTTAGGAAATTTTATTTCTTTTGTACAATCTTTTAACATGGATAACATGAATTTGGCTGAATTGTGAAGGACACACAACTATTATAAAATATCTATTTTAGAACATTTTATTGAACAAGTTCCCTGACAAAATATTATTAATTAGAGATTATACTATCTGCGAACATTATGATAAAACCTAAAAATTTATTAGACCAATATCGGGACTTAATTAAGCTATTAACACAGAAACTTTGTTTTAATATTAATATTTTCTAGATCATTATTTCTCTATAATGTTAAAATGGTTTCAATTTATGGGATTAAAATTAAACCCTCGTTAGTCTTTATATTTATTTATATTATATTTATTTGAGAATATATTAAACCTTTCGATAGGCATATAAAGGAAGTTATTATCTTTTAAATTAATATTTTCAGGGACTTTTATATATTCAATATAAAAAAGGATCAAAAATTCAGAAAATGTTTTATAAATGAAAAGATATGAGATATTTCTTAGGAGATAATCGTGTTTTATTAATATAAAAAAATTTAGTTTAGGTGTAATAAATTTTTTGTAATTTGTAATTTACAAATATACTATATATTATACAAAAATCGATTTAATTGGAATTTTAATTTCACTAATATTGTATGATGACAGTTCAAGCTCTTCTTGGGACAGTGTTTTTCCGAGTCACCCATCTATCAAATTGGTTGACTCTAGATATCGCTTAGAAAGGAAAGAATTTGAAGTAATCCTTTATTACTGGACTGCTAAAAGGATCACAATTTTCGGAAATCGACAGTTAGTCCTATTGAATATCCTTATTCTAGTGGCATAGGCTCTAAGTTCTGTATTGAAAAATTTCTCAAACATTTTGCTGTAGCAAAAGCTAATTTGCAAATTTTTATTACATACTACCTGACCCGACAGACGTTGTCCTGTCCAAGTTTCAATAAATTCGTTTGTGATCGTTTTGTGGATTTGTAATTTTTCCGAATTTTCTTTCACTGAAAACTTTTCCAGAACCATTACAAACAAAACTAAAAAAGAATTACACAAATCCAGGCATATGGTCTCGAATTTATACAAAAATCCCATTGAAGAAAAACACTTTCAGTTTTTCCAGAATTTTCTAATTTTCCGGGCAAATTTTCTCATTTTTCTTCTCGTAAGAACCTTATTTGGACTATTTTGAACATTTTAACAAAAAAATGAGCAAAATCGATTCAACCGTTCTCAAGTGATGCGCTTACCAACAAACAGCATTTAATTTTTATTTATATAGAAGATAAGTATAGTACTAGTGAATTTGAAATATATATTCTGAATAGCTTAACAAATATATTCCAAAAATTATATAAAATTAGTGAAAGAAAATGAATTGCGTAAATCCCAGTTGTATACAATAAAAGCTTTTACATAAAATAAAACTTATCCTGGGTTTGCTTTTTATCGACGAATATTGGACCTGTTGCTAATTTATTTTTCCAATCATTGTTCAATATCTAGATTTTTCTATATTGAAATTGATTTTATTTTCTTTTTTTTGCTTAGTATTTATTTTTATCGTCAGTTTACTATATTGTGCTATTGTATTTGATACGATCTCTTTTATATAATCAATATAACGTGAACGATGAAAATCCATTTCGCTTTAAGTATATTTTACCTAAAAATTAAATTTTAAAAAATTTAATTTTATATTTAAATGAAATAAAAAATTATTATATATTTACTTTTTAAAATGCTACTTTTTTCTTAGATGAAGTCAAAGTCATAGGCAATCAAATTATCATAATGGAATAAAAAATTTCGAAATATAAATAAAAATATTGAATTCGAAAGTATCCAGTATTTCCTTAATGTTTATTCTATGGTAAATTGTTAACTGAAGGATGAATGTATTTATGCGAAGAACAAGAAAAAAAAATAATAGGGAATATTTAGGGACGAATAAAACAGATTTAGTTTATTAAGTAAAAATTTAGAAATCGAGAGAAAAGATAAATATAAGCTATATAGTGGTGATATTTTAAGGACTTTTCTGGGAAGTTTTAAAGTGAAGGAGATTTTAAGTTCTAGCAGAAATTTTCAAATTAAAATTATTTTCTTTTGTTATTAGATAGAACTACGTGCAATATATTACACTTTGTCTGAATTGCTTTAGTTAAATATTAACTAACTAATAGTGCTTTTAATCATGATCAGGAACTTTGGATTGTATTGTATTGTATTGTATATTAGCACGTAGGACTTACTTGCCCATTGTACCTCCTCCTAAAAGGTTGATTGAGAGGATAGGTCTCTTTCTCGAACAAGTTCGTCCTTTTAATGAAGATCAAAATCGCAGTTAGGTATTAGTCTTAGTCCTTACTCAGAGTGCACACACATAGTATAGGAAGTCTCGTTCTAGAAAAGCGACAAAAAACGTTGTGCTGACTCATTTTACTCCAGACAGGCTACACATATCGGACTCTTGGCTACCCCTATTTTCCACAAGTGTTCGTTTAAGGAGCAATGTTCTGTCACAATATCCACAATGGTTCTAAGGGATTTACGCTTGAGTCCCAGCATGATTCTAGTTTATTCAGAAATCTTTATTTTACAATTAAATTTTTTCCTTTAGTTGCATATTTTTGAAATCCATAAAAATCCTTAAATATATTTTTCCAATTAAAACAATTTTAACGATATTTGTAATCTTAGCGAAAAAAGTGGGCCTTTTATGTAACATTTGAGTGAAATTTTAGGTTTTAATTTTTAACAATTGTAACCCTTTTAAATTCATATTTTAAATTTTGATGGTCTTTATTTGGTAACAATGAAACAAACTTCCACCAATTCCAAAATTTAAGTGAAGTGAAAGGATGAGTAATTTTTTTTTTTATTATATAAAAATTTTAAAGTGTCTAAAAGGTAATGAAATTTTTATCAGATTCAGTGAAAATCATTTTTCTTTCACTTTTTCTCGGGGAAAAGAATTTTCCATTTAATCGTTTCCTGGAGTTTTATCATCGTAAAAGTAAAATTACGACTTTTTCTTATAATATCATTTTCGTCGTTAAATATTCTTCCTATTTTTTTTTCTTTTTTTGAATGTTTGCAGCTTTTTCCATGCTTTTTTTCCACAAGGAAAAATATCTTTCGTTTACAGGTTTAGATTTTCACTTTAATGTTCCTTAAATATTTTGTCTTGTCAGCAAAGGAAATGTAGAAATGAATAACTTTTTAGGGAAAGAAAAAACAAAATAAATGAAATAAAATGTGGTCTTAAGTAAGTAAATAATTTTTAGTACTTTATGTGTAATAAAAATATTGTCTAAGCTCAGAAATAGATAATTTTGTATACAAGCATATGGAAGGAAAATGTGGTGGAGACTGCTCACTTTTTGTTTTTCTTTTTGAATCTGAAAATTGGAAACGATTTTTATACTTTGAGTTTTTGAATATTTTTTATAGTATACCAAATAATTTCATATATTTGTTTATATATAAATCCTTATTTACTTAAATTATAAACTTTTATATTTTGTATAATGAGCTAGCTAAGCTTAGTTTTGATTACTATTTTAGTTACTTCTGCTTTAATTGTGGCTCATTTGTATACAAATATATAGCTTTGGATGATTCTAAAACAATATTGCAAATTGTATTGTTTATTTAAAAAGTTAGAATAGAAGTTTCTTGGGTGTAATTGAAACACAATAATGGCCTAGACGTTAGGTGCTTTTGTCGGTATTCAAAGGTTATCAAATTTCACCCAAATTGTTGTACATATTTCTAGTTTTGTGTTATCTGTATGCTTTATAATTATATAATTTTTAATCTTTAATAATTGAAATACAACAGAAACTATAACATTGAAAAAAATCTATGAAATAAATTCGGACTCCAGAAAATCCCAAAGCCGATATAAAGACTCTTCAATAATATTTCAATATAAGAAAATTTTCAAACATTTTCGCAATAACTTTGAAATTTTAAAATTAAATTTGGATCAATTCAAAATGTATCACTATCACACCTAATCAGTATGCTTTCAATATAACTCAACTTTTCAAGTTCTTTATATTCATGATACTACATTTCCCAAAGGTCAAATATAAACTTGCATATACTTTATATTTAATATAAAATTCATTTTTCTGGACATATTCAATAATATTCTAAAGAAAGTTGTTCCCAGCCTCACACAACCAGAATTTGTATTCATAACCGGTAGAACACGTATCTTTCGGTTCATATTTTATGTATGAAAATTTTCACACATAAAACAGAACGATATTCAAAATTTATGCTCATTTGAAGAACATTTTTCAGAGACTTTGATATGTCAGTTTAGTGCAAACTTTTCCTATTATCTGAGAAGTTATATTTCGAAAAAAAAAAGAGTCATTACGAACTTTATAAATTAGATGAAAATGTTCTGCGATTTTGTTACAAAGAGTTGGAATGAAAAGTCTGATTAAATTATTAAAACTGCTTTGATTTTTTGTCATGATTAATTTTCGGGGAATTAGTTTTCCGATCTACGTATATAAAACTCTGTGCCAAATTGTAGCCTGCTTTAAATCATAGTTTATCGAATATTATTCCATTCTAGCCATATAGTTTTTCATTAATATTAAATTTTGAATTATAAAAATTTTATTCATTTAAAATAATTGAAAGGAATTTCAAGCATATTATTTCAATTACAACTAAATGCAATTTAATTGAACCATTTATTTATAATGACTTCCAGTCTCTAATTTATATGGCAGCCATATTTTACTTTGAATTTTAATTGAATTTTCATGTAAGTAGGTATGTTCTTTAGATTATTTAATAAACGACCAAAATATGAATGCTCCACTTCCGTTTCCTCATTTTGGTAATTTTTCATATATGTATGTCTCGGTTTGACAATGAAATTACATAATTTATTACTTGAGCAATTGAAAATTTTGTATAATTGGTTTGGAAATAAGTGCGAAATTTAGGTACGATAGTAAATTTGATTAAAATTGATAGTAAAATTATCCTGACAACTCGTAAACACTTGCTTTGATCTTTCAAAGTAGTCATTTATGAAATGGTGTTTTCGTTTTTTGTTTGATAACTAATTTCCCTAACCCTTAATAACATATTCTAGGTCTCTAGGATATTTATAAATTCATAAAATTTCAATATTTATATATGCAGTTGTTATACATATGTATACATATCCGGTAATCAAAGAAGTCCTTATGTATGAAGCACAAGCATAAAATACAATTACAAGTATTTGGAAAGTCCTTTAGATAATTTGTTGGTTTTATTATTTTAGTACGTAGTAGAGTTTAGAAATGAAAATTACCGTCGAATTCTTATAAGAACTTTTCAAGATGAATTTCCATTATTTTCAAATTTCCAATTGTATTTCCAAATGTTTTATGATTTGTTTCCTTCAGAAAAAAAAACAAGCTTTGTTCTAAAATAAAAATACATCCCAGCTAATTAAAATTTGTTATTCCTTTATTAAAATTGGAAAACGAATTGAAATTTTCTTTTGAAAAATTATGTTCCGGCAATGTCCCAAAGTTACTTTTAATTACCACTAATTTGTCAAACGAATATGATAGAAATTTTCCGTAGAATTTTTCCATAGCTGCCTTTCTCTGGGATATAAATGAAATAGCAAAACAAAAACAAAAACAAAAATTCATAGGAAAACAAAAATTTTTTTTTTTTTAGAAAATCAAAATTGAATAGCAATAAAAAGAAAATATTGAACAGTGAAAATAATATTGTGAAAATTTGTTTTGAATTAAAAATTGAAAAGTTAAAAGAACAACATTTCTAGCTTTCGAAATGGACTAACTTTTTCTTCGCTCCATTTTAATATGTTAATAAATTTATTATTTTATTTTTGTTTCTAGAAATATTATTTCAAAGTTTAATTAGGGATGAATTTTTATTTAGTAAAAGAAAATATGGACGTTTTACATTAAAAGAGAGAAATTTTCATTTGTTGGGATCAAAAATAAATTAATTTTTTGTTTTTCAATAATTAATGAATTTCTTCTTTTTCTGTTTGGGAGTAAAGAAAAATAATATTATTTTTGCTTTTGTTGAAATTTCATTAGAATTTAATTTATTATGAATTATGACGAATTAAAAACTTTCTATATTAAAATGAATTTGAGAGAAGCCATTGTAAACTATATAATATTGTTTCAAACTTCTAATGTAATGAAATTACCAAAAATCAAGTAAACAAACATGTTCTGAGAAAAATATATCCAGCTAGTTGTGTACTATATATTTGGTAACTTACTGAAACGCGTTCTGGCAGTTTTTAAAATTTGAAAATTTATAAAATTGGTTCATAAAAATGCGAATACTCATTGAGAAAGTAAATCACTTTGAATTTTTATAATAAATCAATTTTTCGTTAGTTTATTTACGTAGAAATATACCATACAAAACTTTAAAAGGATCGATTGAATAGTTTCTTTAAAAAAAATTCACTTAAAGCCCGAGCAATCAATGCTGGACACAAGCAGCTAGTTGTACATAAAATCCTCTTTGAATAATATTGTACAATACTATGAGGCCTATGTCAGTGTGGAGCAAATTATTTGAACAAACAATTTTTTTATACCATACGTTAACGTTATTTATAGAGCTTAAGAAGTGTAAGTTGGAAACATGCACACAATTAACATAAAATTAATATGTTGACACCTTTGCCTCATCATAAGACCAGTTGAATCAAAAAAATATTTAAAAGTTTAATAGTCCTAGGTAATAGTTATTAGTCCTGCCCTATTTTTCCTTTCGATAAAATTTAGGAAACATATTAACTGGAACGAGAATTAAAATCACCTAATAACTGAAAGCCTAGAACTTGATCAAGAGTCCCTCATAAAACGTAAAATGTTATTTTGCAAACAAATTAAATAGGAAACTTTTTAAAACATAACTTTCAAAACTGAAAAATTAAATTTACTGTATTAAACTTTTCTAAGTTTTAATTAACAAAAATTAACCTCAAAAGTTTTTATCCACCGAGATATTAAATGTTTACAAATATAGAAAGTTCTCTGGAAGCAAAATTGTTATCGAAAAGAGGAAATATTATTCAAGATAACAAATTTAATTATGATCTAATTAAAAATCAGAATTTTATTATGTATTTTGTTCTTAAGGAAATAATTATCTTTTTAAGCTCTCAAATTTCAGAAAATAATCCTTCATTTTTAATTCATGATTTAAAATCTAGGAAAAATGCAGTTTATACAGGATTTATTTTGAAAGCTTCAACTAGCATAGCCTGTGTTCCTTTAGTTTTCCTAGTTGAGCAAAAATTTTCAGTACAATAATTTCTGTAATGTGCGAGAATTATACATACTTGATTTTACTAAAAAGGTGAAAATGTTTATGAACTACATGAAAGCTTTAGAATGGAAATTATATATGTTATGTGAGTGCTGGAGAAAAAGATATCTAAAAAGTTATGATAGAGACTGGAATTGAGGAAAACTTTTTTCAATTTTTGGAAAAATTTTCCCAAAAACTCGCGTAGTAAACTGTTATTTGGAAGTGATTGTAGTGTTTCCATGTAACCGGATTCAATAATACTCAACTATTTGTACGAATTCTTGAAATCTAGTATGCTTATTATTTTTAAAAGTTTTATTATAAATTTTTGACAGACTTTTAAAAACACATTCAAAATTATTTTTATGTCGGTTTGAGAAATTTATCTTCTGGTCCAACATTTGCAATAGTTTCGATGAAGCAATGAGCACAAATTCAAATGCAAAGAAAAAAATTCAATTCCTACAAGTTTTTGTAGATGCATACATGAAGTTTAAAAAAAAGAAACCGAAAGTTGTTCCAAAAAAGCAAAACATGAAGATTGTAGAAAAGAGAGAAAACCAGGGAAACAAAGATGGCATAGAAAAAATAGAAAACATAGAAGATATAGAAGACACAGAAGACTCAGAAAACGCAGAACTTGCAAGACAATTGTCACAACATGACGCTGTTGAGATTGAAGCAGTCACCGCTCTACAAACGAAAGCTGAAGATATACGTGATTGCAAAATCATTTGGCAAGAATATGTTGATTTAGATCTTATAAACAATGAAGATTTCGAATGTATAACTGCTTTAGATACAAATGAGACTAAGGAATATTTTATTGAAAATACAACTCAATGTATTCATACATTTTTCAAAATTCTTACGAAAATTTGGGAACATGAAACTATTCAATATACGCTAGTTATGATTGATGATATTCTTGTAATGGGTCGACGTAACGTTAATATATTTCATGATTATGGAAGGCAGCGAGATGAAAATGTATGGGATGTTTTCTTAAGTTTACTTAGCCGACAAAATGGATTTATTGTAAATTTGGTTATAGGAATAATAGCAAAATTAGCATGTTATGGAACCACGATTATGCCAAAAGCGGATTTATATGTTTATATTCAATTTTTGAAAGATCAAATTATAATTCATGGAGATAAATATCAGCAGGAATGTGAAGAAAATTCACGAAAAACCAGTGCGCAATTGCAAAATTTAACCAGAAACAGTGGTGGTAAGAAAAATGAATTTATAGTAAAAGAGGTGAAACTTGTCAGACGATTGAATACAAGATGTCGATTAGATCCTGTTACAAGTAACGAGTGTATTCAAGCGATTGTTCGATGTTTTCAAATGATCCTGCGTGTCGATAAATATCGATCAGCTTTTATTTCATTGGATGGTATAACAACAATAATCAATATTCTTTCCACAAAACCTAACTTTCAGATAGAATATCAGCTAATATTCTGTTTATGGGTGTTGACTTTTAATGCAGATATAGCCAAGAATATGAATAAATATGGAATAATTCCAGTTTTGACCGATATATTAACAGATTCTAGAAAAGAAAAAGTCACACGAATTATATTAGCAACTTACAGAAATTTAATTACAAAACCCTATGACAAAGCCATTATTAAAGATTATTGTGTTACTATGGTACAATCACAAGTTCTTACAAAATTGTTACGTCTTGTAGAAAATAATTTCGATGATGAAGATATTTCTGGAGATATAAATTTTCTAATTGCAGGAATTCAAAATTATCTTAGAGATTCAAATTCTTTCGATCAATATTTTACTGAAGTTGCTAGTGGGCGTCTTACATGGTCACCAGTTCACAGATCGGCATCATTTTGGAAAGTTAATGCGAGTCTATTGAGAGAGAAAAATTTTGGACTATTACGACTTGTAATAAAGCTAGTGAAAACATCAGAAGATCCTATAACTTTAGCTGTTGCATGTTTTGATATTGGTGAATTTGCTCATAATTATCCAGAATGTAAATCTTTAATTTCCCAAAGTGGTGGTAAAGAACGTGTTATGTCACTTTTACAACATGAAAATCCGAACGTTCGTTATGAGGCACTTTTAACAATACAAAAACTAATGATAGAGAATTGGAAACAATTTGAAGATAAAATGGCCAACAAAAAAAGTAACCCGAAGTTATCTGATTCTGGACCAGCTGCAAATCGAGAAGATGATGATTGAATTTTAAGAATAATTTAAAATACATTTAAATAAATAAATACTTATAATATTATCACCATATTAAATCTGTTTACTATAAAGTTTTATCCCATGAGGTTTTATAGTCCTGATCAACTGTATACTCTTCCAAAGACAATGAATATAATATTTAAATATTCGATTTTCTGTCGATTGAAACATTATCACTAGTTAAAAATTCTACTTAATTTAATAATGTTTTTACCTAAAATAGGCACGATTTAGTATAGTCAATTGAAAAAGTTTTTTATTTAATTGTGAATGTACATAATGAAAATTCATAAAGTATGTAATTGCTCTCTCATAATCAAAGACCGTAAAAAAGTTGATAAATTTCATTTACTGTAATTAAAATGCTTTACTAAAGATAATTAGTTGTTATATACTGCATGTAATGTAATTAATTACAAGCTTGATGGGAACACTGGCTGGTATGTTGTGGGATAAGTATATAATACGAACGCATTTAAGATGAAAATCTACCTGAAAATAGTCCATCATCTTTTGTAGCTTAGTTAATCCATATAATTACTATACTTTCTAGGAACTTTTTTTCGTATATGTACAATCATTCAAGGAGAATATATGTATGTATATATTTGTCAACATGAAATGCCATTATAGATATATCTATGTAGCAGGGACGAGGAGACCATCTACTAGTATTTATTCCGTAGAAAAATTCAACTAGCAAAATTAAAATTCAATGTTTTCTCAAAACAATGGAAATTTTATTCTCAAACTATTCTTAAGAATTAGAAATTATGAACAGGAAATTCACGTTTCAAAAATATCTATTGAATCTTGCCCTTTTTAGTCCTGGGAAATTTGATAATTTTTTATTCTCGAATTTTGAAAAGAAGGATGATTGATTTTCTTAATCCCTGATTTATGCTTTTCATCTTCTCACTTGTCCTATAAACGGTAGATATTACTAGTTCTTCATAATGCTAGTGAAAAGTGCTTCCGTTTATCAAAGACTCACGCTTCGTGACTGCTATGTTGGTATCTCAGTTGTTTAGCAAAATATATGCCATCATCATTATCGCATGTGTTCTTTCCATTATCGTTATAATAATTTTATATCTACTCAAAAGAAAGATGATGTGGTCTATAAAATATTCTATGTCTTATATAATCGATCCGTATGTTTTTAAATATGCATCCAAATTAAACATGATGCTTTGATTTAATAATTTCTATAATTTATTTATTTATTTAACAAATTTGCAGTACATAAATGTATTGAAAAATATTATAGGGTTGCGACGGTGTAGCCATTATAGGCCTTGAAGATTTTTCAATTTTACCCAGATAATTTCTCTTAAATGAATCACCCATTACTAAAACTTGTTAGACGATAGTAATACTTGATACAAGAATAAAATTCCTTGCGGATAATTGAACGGAAAACTCTTTACTCTTCAGGAAAAATCTAGTAAAATTCAATGCACGATTATATTACTATGGAGGCGAGAAGTCTTTACAAGATTCTTTGAAATTATTTTAATATTATACATTAAAATGCTTTCATTTAAAGCATGCACATCAGAACGCGAAAATATCTCCGGATTTCCAGTTGCTTATATTGTATTAAAGTGATTTCTTTTATTCATCAATTACATGAATTAAATATATGAAAATTGTGATTCTTGTGGAAATACCAAATCATAATTGAAAATTATGTTATGAATGAATAGCTTTTGTTAGATTTTCATTTCAAATGATATTGATTTATGAATTGAAAGAGTTTATCTTCAATTTTTTTACGTAAAATCTTTCTCACAAATATAGATTTTTTTTGCCATAGAAGTAACTTCACCGCAAACTATGTACATATAAGAAATCTTTTGAATTTTCTTTTGAAGAAAATCATATTAAAGATGAAAATTGAAAGGAGAAGAACTTTTATTATTTATTCACTTATGTTTGGTCTTTTCAATTTAAGTCTTATCAATTTTATATGATTTTCCAGAGCACTACATCAAATCAGCGTTCAAAGATCTTTGGGTTTATGCCAGCTAAGTGAATGGCAATATATAGTAAGATATTATTTTAAAAGTAAAAATAATACAATTCTGATGGACGAACATAATGTAGGACATTGTTATATATATAACAATGTGTATACAGTTATGAAGAGGCACTATATTGATGTTAGCGTCTTGTTTTAGATTCTCTTTTTCATCAAAAATCAGTAATTTTAAAAGAAAATTGAAGATTTTTCAAGGAAAATATAATAATTTATTTTTCTTTGAGGATTAGCAACTTTAATAGTATGGCAATTAATTGGTATTATATTGCAGTGCCTTTACTAGCCGGTTCTATCATTGCAGCTATAAAACTAGTAGATTTATAATTAATTTATTTTTATTAAATATTAAAGTATAAAAATTTAGTTAATTAGAAAATTTAATAATATGATTCAAATTTTGGTTATATCAAAGAGATTAGTAAACATTTAATTCAGTTTTTCCTTGTTTAAAGTGGATTTTGAATAAACAAATTTCAAATTCTATTTCACCATGTTTGAGTACACATATTCTCTCTGATTATTTGATTTTCCAAATTAAATTGATATACATAGTCAAACCTGCTAATTGGACAGGTCATCGGTGCCCGGAAAATCTAGACCACTCATAGAGAATTTTTATAATTCTCTTCATTTCTATGGAAAACTTTTAGTAGAGCAATTGTGGCAGTCAATTTGATTAGTAATCCGGCTAGTCAGTGTCCTAATTACCAAGTTTAGCCGTACTACCCAAATAGGTACAATTTCAAATGTGATGGCCTGCATGATATTATTTGCTTATTCTACAATATGTACTTGTATAATTATAATTAAATATCAATGCATTTTAACTACGTATTTGTATTATCCTGAAAACTATCGAAAAACTAATTTTTCAAAATATGAACATATTTTGTATAAATATAATTATTTTAATTATTAGTTTGTCGTTGGGGTGGGGCAAATACTTATGACTTAGAACTAGTGTTTCATTATTAATTCAATACATTATTAACACCGTAAAAAAACTTCAAATAGATTTCTAAACTATAACACGAGTACATTGAGTAAGAGTCCTTTTTTATGCTATTCAAATACTTAAAAAACATATGCAATTTTAAAACTAAAAACAAAATTCATACATAAAATTTTCATATAAATTAAATTTTTTTGCAAAACATGAATAATTTGAATTTAATATGAAAAAATGTTTTCTTTTTTCTGAATAATTTTCATGCATTTTACAATGAAAATGGAAAACTATACATAATATGAAAAGTAATGAAAGTTTTCTTATAAAATCTAATTTAGAAAAAAGTCATTAGCAATTATTTTCATATAATTAAAATAATGAAATTCTTGATACCACGTTTCAAAGGAAAATTCGTGAGATAATATTCAATTTTTGAAGTTTTTACTTGGAATATTGTAAAACTTAAATAAATTAAGTACGCGATGATGAAAATGAATAATGTTGTGTTTTATATGACTTGAAGAGCGTGCCAATGTTTTACACTGGAATCATAAAATCTGAAATTTTCATGTTAAAAACTCATGAAAAATTATGATCATTAAAATACGTTCTTTTTATTCTTTTTACTAAAGCTAGAATGCATTTTGTCTACGTTTTTACAAATATTTTAACTATACTATATATTTTCAGTGCCTTTCTTTTATTAAAGGTAATTTTTAAAAGTTACTTGCTTGTAGTTCAAAAGCCAGCGCATAATTGTAACGATTCCACGTATTTTGTTACAAGTTTATATTACGAGAATTTTATAAAGAAAATTGTTATAAAAATGTTTCCAACAAGAAATACAATATCAATTGTAGTTTTTAAGGATGATTCCCTTTTATTTAAATTTTATGTAGTAGAAAATATCAGGTACTACTAACCACCCAACCTTTTAAATGTATATTATTAAATTGTTTTTGACTATAAAGATCTAGTTCTGATTTGGAATTTCTGACCAGAATCATATCAATTCGTTATTATATTCTATCATATTTCAACAAAATTAGATAAGTCGTTCTCAAGCGAATTCAGAAATTTGACCAGATTGACCGAATTTAAGAGTTTTTTCTTTATAGCTTCGCTCCCCCAAGATCGATGCAAATGCAATACCAAACCAAGTTAAGGAAAAAGCAACTCGCATTGTAAATTTCATCAAAATCGGATGACGGGTTTTTGTGTTATCTTGTATACGGACAGAAGGACAGACGGACGGACGGTCATAAATCGACATAACTTTTGATTCCCTATAAAACCATAACCTTTAAAACCTTTCTACGACGATTCTTTCGATGTGTTACAAATGGAGTGACAAAACTAATATACCCTCTGGTAGTACCTACCATAGGCCATAAAAATTATGAACTATTATCTAATCGGGAATATAACAATCTGTTTTTAGCTTGTAAAATCATAATGAAATGGAAAATTCGTCCAGCGAATGTCCTACGGAAAAGTGAGATAATGAAGTTAATTAATTATGTGACATCAATGATTTGTCGAGTTCCTTAGTTTTTATACCAATGGCTACCAGAACCAACAACCTGCGAAAGGGAATATGTCATAAATATGGAATGATTAACATATTGCTTCAAGAAAAATGAGAAAAGGGAATTTTGATTTCAGGAAACATCATATTTTCAGTTCACTGTAGTAAACTTTCAAAGTTTCCTATCGATTTCCATTTCATGTCATTGATTATGTGCATATTTATTTGATAGCTCCACAAAAACTTTCATACATACAATTATGTTAATGAAGATGATATTTTCAATAAATACATAAAAATTTGAAATATCTAAAAATAATATTTATGATAAGTTATGATTTTAAATGGTTCATCTCTTTAGGTTTTTGTCATCTTCAGAAAGTATTTACTTAAAACAGATTTTCGAAAACTTCTTTATAGTAATCGAAGAATTTAAGTAATATTAAATTCGGAATAAACTATGTATTTGCTTTTTTTTTTGTTGTAAATTTAAATTGTTATCCTTCCAACTGGTTGTATTATCCAAAAAGGGAGATATATTAGCAGTAAATAATGGAATATTTCGTGTATAAACTTCTGTTTATGATGTTTCTTGTAAGAGGAACTTGTGTGCAAAATTCTGTTGTTATCAGAAATTTGAAGTAGCTATGCTTCTCTACTATGAGAAACATTCAATTGTATTACATCATTGTATGCATATATGTACAGGGAAATGCAAAACTTTTCATTTCTTTAAAGGTATTAACTCTTGTATATGATGTCCTGTACAGAATAAACAAAACTGTAATTTTGTATATTTATTATTTGCACAAAATGTAGACATTTGTTAGTGTCTTACTGTTCTAGTTTTGTGAGAAATAAATTTATTTCGATTATAATTTTACTTGTCCTTAGTTTCTAGTACTATTCATAAATAATAATACTTTTAACTATATTAAGCCAGAGAAACTAGTTCAACTGAATTTACCTAGGTATAAACATTCATCCCAGATGAATGAATGTTCTTAAAAATCATTTTCATGAAAAATATATTGAAATTTTAGAAAAGGTGAAAAATGGATGGAAAATGTAAAAAGAAAATGAAGAAAAAATTTACCATACTTATAGAAGTGTTGTATTGTGACAAGTACTGGATCTAAACCCAGAATTTGTTGTGCTGCATTCTATGTATATGAAATTTTTCTGTTGTTGGAGTTGAATTTCTTTCAGAAATCCTATATATTTATTTCTATTTATTTATGTGTAATATAAACTATATAGTTTGTGTGCATGATGTCAACAGTTGGACTATATTATATGCTTTATAATATAATATGAGTATGCTCATGATTCCTTGCATTTTCATTTTTCTACATAAGATCAAAGGATGTTATTTGACTTTCTAAGTCACAATTGGTACAGATTTATGAATTTTATTTGGTGTAGTGTCAAGAAGTAGTTATAAAACTTCATTCTTGAATATAAATAGAAAGAGTGATGAAAAAAATAAATAAATAAAAGGAAATAGAGCTCATATAAATTCC
Organism: Xylophagus ater; assembly: GCA_963422695.1. NCBI lineage: Eukaryota > Metazoa > Arthropoda > Insecta > Diptera > Xylophagidae > Xylophagus > Xylophagus ater. The sequence goes on from OY730481.1 coordinate 6,331,817, forward strand.
AGAGTAGACGACCGCTTTTAAGGTAATTTTCCCTTTGAGATGCTTCTGTCATCTCAAATCAATGAGCAACTTTCTTACCCGACGGCTTCACTGGACTTATTTCAAGACATATTTTCAATCAGACTGACAAAAAGTCCAAATTTTAGAGTCTCTTTTTAAGTCTTGAAAAAAGCCTAATGGAGTTGCCTGGTTATAATCGTTATAAGTTGTTGTTAAAATTAGAATCAACTATTAAGTTGGTAAAATTACCAGCTACTGGAATGCATTAGAAGTTTTTAATATTATATATTGAGATAATCCTAGTTAATCCAGTCAATAACGACTACAATAAGTCGATCATTTCAGTAAATTTAAGGAAATCCTTAGGATAATGATGGAAGACTATGCTTTGAGAAAACGTATCTAAAGTTTATTATCTGTATGCCCAACCTTTCATATCTCTGTAACTTGTAAATTTCACAAAATCGCTTTACGGGTACAGGGTTAAAGATTTGTTGAACTTCTTAACTAAAAGAATCCTTTAAACAAAAATTATTTTCACTTAAATTTTCACAACAACAACAACTAATCCCTTATTAATTTAATGATCAAAGATCTAAAGATTTTTCAATTCAATTGCATGTAAAAAGAGCAATCAAATAATATTACAAAAAAAGAAGTAGAAAATGAGCACAATATGAAAGCACTTCTAGGTACTCGACTCCAGTATATAAAATAAAAGATGTATGTACATATATGAATACAAAAAAGTGTGGTTCTTATGGTGTCAGTGTCAATACATATTTTGCATTTAACATAATGAACCACTTTTCACACATTTCTATTCAATTCACAGGAATTTTATATAAGTAGAAAAGAAAATACCATTAATTGGAAACTTGAACTTAATTATGAACTCATTATTTTATGTCAAGTTTACTGATGAGGAACAAAAATTCTGTTTATATTATTAACACAATTTCAGAGGTTCGTTAATATAAAAATTAATATCCAGACAAGACGGTGCCTTATCCAATATCAAAATCTTTATTATAATTTTGATATTAATTAACCTTTTCCCATTTCTTAAATTACCAGAAAGTTAACGAATTTCATATACCTGAATAGAACTAAAGGGACAGTGTTCAAGTGTTCTTAGTTATAATAGTCTGCATAGTGAGTTTCGTCTTATATTGTGTTTTTCCAAAAATATAAGAATACTTCGAAGAGCTTTTTATTTTGATTTGGAAAAACAACACCAGCAGTTTAGCCAACCCTTTAGAATTTTGAAAAGTTAATCAAATGGAAATCGGTTTAATTAGTCTGTCATTAAATTATCATGGAACAATTAAATGTCCCTTATTTTCTTGAATATTTAATATAAATTTTCAAGGTAATTTTGTTAACACCCTATCTAATTGTAATAATACTTTCCTTTTCGATTTAACACTTACTTTTAATAAAGAGAAACGTAAGTACAGCAAGTATTTTATTTGTAATTAGTTAGAATTAACTTCCTTTAATGTTTTTTTTTGTATATGTTTCCAGGGTTATTGTGTCAAGACAATATGTAATGAATGAAAGTGGAAAAAGTTAGTAAATAATTTAAGCTGCCGAAAAAAAAATGACTCCTACTATAAGTGGTACTTAAGTTTATATTAATGTTGCTCTGTTGAAGAACGATTATTTGTCTTAAATGAAACTCCACTCTTCTAAACGAGCCGTTGAAACACGGACCTAGTCTGGAAAGGATTTATTTCCATTTTCTTTTTTTTACCTTTGAATTTGTACTTATTTTTCGGACTTCTCGGTGAAATCTTGAAAATGTTTGATAGTATGTTAAAGATTAACAAGAGTATACACCATTGTGTATATAATATTATAAACACGATATCATTCTGGTATACCGAACTAAATTTGGAATGTGAGTCATGTACGTGAAATTGATTCTTCGAAGAAAATTGGATAGTACGAGAAACTAACCAGTCATAGTATAGAAGATTTCGAAAGGATTATGAATGTCAGACCTGTTCTAAAGTGAACTTTGGAGAAATAAAATATTTTCTTTTTTTGGGGTGTTTTTGTTGTGTACTATAACGAAAATAATTGTGTATAGTTATATCGCAACTCCATAGTTGTAATAAAAGGAAAAATAAATGAAAAATACCAAAGTGGGAGTAATACTTTACCATTTATATTCGCCAGTAAAATGGGAAAATATATATTTGGTTGAAAGTAGAATTCTTTTTTGTCGTGGCAATAAACAAAACCTGAAATGTTTTTCTCTAAAAAAGAATAGAGTTATTAAGGGTTACTTTTTATATATAGGTACAAAAGATTCATGACATATAAATGGTAGGATTAGATATAGTTACTTCATCTTTTTTTATTATTATTGCTAATAAAGTATGTACGACATTCTAATAACCGAACTGAATAAATTATGGTAAATCATTTCATATGGTTACTGGTCCTTTTAACCTGCTCATATTTTTACTTATTTTTGTTAAAGAAAATAACTGAATTTTGTTTCTGAAACTGTATAAAAACTTCTGGTAAATAAATTCTTTAAATATTTTTCATATAATTGCCTTCAGTTGGTAACAAAATCATTATTTCTAGCGAAACATTTAAATGATTTTCATTTTTTTCTTTTTTCTTAGGAAAAATGAAAACTGAGTTTTCTAAATAAAAATTTCATAAATTTGAATATTCGCTACTAAATGAGTTTTATTATTTCGAAAAGTTTTTTTTTTTGAAAATATTTGAAATATTTTCATTAATCTTTCTCAAAAATTTTCGTATACATCTTTTCTATGGAAATAATTTCTAATAATGTTTTATTTAAAATGAGATTTTAATTTTTCTGTTATTAATAATCGTTTAGATCCTTTTTTGTATGCGTGTATATAAAATGGATAGAACAGAAGGAAAATAATGAATTTTTTAATAAAAATTCAGTTGAATAAATTCCTTAGAAGTTTGCCACTTTTCCCTAACTCTTTTATAAGCCAAAATCCTCTTCTCATTATACTAAAACATTTTCAAGTGTTAATATATTATATTTCGTGAGCTAACAAGACAAGGAAGAGATATTAAAATGTCAATATATGATTAAGGATTGGAAAATACTTATTTTAATTAAAAAATTTATAAAATACCTTATTCGAAAAATCTAAAGTTTAAGCTTTTGTATTAAATTCCTTTAGATTTTTTTTTTAGAGTCATTCAATAACTAATTCCTGTTACCCAGCTAGTATTTTTGGTCGCTGCCAGGTTTCTCCCAGTAGTTACAATGGATGCCGGATACTGAAAATGTTAGTTGGGCGTACTTACTTTCAGGTTATCTAATAATCCCAAATATGTTTTCATCTAAAACAGACAGGTGAATATCTTATTTTTAAAATATGATTCTAAATATTAGATTATATTAAATTATTCACGAATGATAATACAAAAATTCTTAATACAAATATTTCTAAAACTTTCCTAAACAAACTTCTATTTGAACACAACAAATTACAAAAGTATTTTATTCTAAACAAAAACATTAAGCTTATTTGTGTGATATAATAAATTTATGCTTTTCTTAATCACTTGAATTTACATCGATAAAAACACTTCCACTTATTACAATATAACAATAAGAAATAAAAACAAAACAAAACAAAACAAAAAAAATGATCCCAAAAGTTGGTCCGCATGGGATCCAGTCTATACGAAAATATAAGTCACAAAGTCTGTTCCCATGAATAAATGATCCTTTATTTCGATAAAATATTAACGTGAATACCTGTCAGGAACAACGTAAATATAAGACAAGATGAAACAAAAAAAGAAAAAAAACAAGAAGAATAACTTGCATCTTAAAAAGACTGACAGCTTTTCTTGGGTGTTTCTATACTTTTCTATATAACATACTTAGGAAGAAAATTTCCAGAAGAGTACTTCTTTTTGTTCGGTGTACTCATTTTTATATTATATTTATAGTTTTTTTTTTTTTTTTTTTTTAAATATAGTTCAATCAATACGCCCAACCACCCAACTCCAAAGACCCACTTTTATGAAAGAAAAAAAAAGATCATAAATTACAAAACAGCAACATCAATTTCAGATTCAAAAAGGCTTTTAAAGCTATTACGGTATATTTTGAAGTCGTTATGTATGTTCTGCGAGTTGAGACATTTCTTTTGATTGTTCTTCAAGACATATGAGCTTATTGTTAAGTTAGTAAAAGCTTATGATTGAATCATTTTTGTTCACTTCAAATACGTCCTACAGTTTTTTGTTTTTCTTCTCTCTTTTTTTTTTAGGGAAATGCCTTATCCTACGCTTGGATACATTCATCCTTCAGTTAACAATTTATCATAGCATAAAATTAATGATAACTGAAACATTGGATGCTTTTGAATTCAATATTTTATTTATATACAATATTTTGTTTGGAAAATGAATATTATGAAAATTTTATATTATTTTGAATTTTTCATATTAAACCAAAAAAAAAAAAAAAATTAAAGAAGAAAAATAAGATATTTGAAAAAAAGAGAATAATTCTTATTTAAGCTTTATATTTAATTGAAATAAATTCTTTTTCTGTTTATATTGAAATTTATATTGTCCCAGTTAACCATAACAATGTGCTATAAAACAATGGAAAACTCTATGCGACTAGATATCGAGTGTCCCAATAAGACCGGCGGATTTAAATTTCGCGCCATTTATTAAGTTGATAGTACTAAAATTTTGATATCTGCCACTGTTGCGGAACGACATTTTCATTGACAGTTGTCATATTTCGAACGCGTACTGTGGACAAAAAGACGGATCTGGTGTAATTTCCCGGACCCAACAAAAACTATCAACATTTGGCATTTAGTTATCAATTAGATATTAGTAATGACTAATGCATGCTCGCTGCGCTACGCTGCGCTACCCTGCGCTACGCTCCGCTCGCTACGCTCCTTTAAGGATTTATACTGATTGGTTCCAAATATACTACACTGACTTTGTTGTTGGGTCCGGGACATTACCCCAGACCGCAAAAAGACGATTCAAATAGTACGTCTTTAGTGTAGCACCTTTTCTTTATTTCTCAATTAAATTGTCCGTCGTATAAATTATTGCTCGTATCTGTAAGACCCAGAATACCTTATACTCCTGAATTTTTGAATTTCCTGTCCTGAAAATGAATGCTTTTACAAAGGAATAATGGCATTTAATTCATAATTAAGTTGTCCGTCGAATAAAGAAAGTTCATATCTGCAGAATCCAGGAATGGAATTTTGTATTTCGATCCAACTGAATTTTCGATTCGATTTAATATTCGATCTGAATTCTTTTTGGCATCCTGTAAAATTATCGTATCGTAAATTAGTGTTGCCTTTGAGAATTCCACGCAAATGGTATAAATTTTCAAATTGGCCAATGAAATGTAATGAAATTTTGACAGCTGGTAGTTTTTTTTTTGAAAACAATAATTTAAAATGTTTGTGTTTTAGATTTGTTTTGAGTTTTGAATTATTTTTAAATTAATATTTAATAATTAATATTAAAATTGTTGGTCTCAGTGAAACAAAATATCTTTAAGTGTCTTCGGTCCTAAATTTGGCGTCGTTTTTTTTATTTTGTTATACTTATAATTTTCACTTCGCTCTTAGGGTCATCTTATTTGGTTGTAATTTCATGAAAATCTTGATAATTTTTTTAAATTCAATACTTTCAAGTTAACTTTTGCAAGCTTGGGATTTTTTTGCATGAACTCAATTTGCATGAACTCAAGTGAAAAAAAAAATTTTTAAAAAAATATTTTATTTTTTTTTTTTTTTGTGAAAACTACAATAATTTAGTAAAAATTTAAGGAAATAATTGTCAAATTTCTTGTACTTGGGTTTTTTTCATTAAAGAAATTAAAAATATGACAATAAACATAAAAAAAACATGTTTTCGACAACTCAACACTGATCGAATGAATTTTATACGATCACAGTATAAAATATTTTCGATCCAATTTTAGCCGATACCAAATTGGTTGGTCGAAGTCGTATATACGATCCAATTGGGTCAAATCGAAATACAAAATTCCATTCCAGAATACTCAAGACATACAGATATTTACTCAATTTAAATCCGGCGCTCTTACTGGGACACCTGATATAAATAGAAAACTGTTCGTTGATTTTCTTAGTAGTCTTAGTACTACTTAGTCCGAGCTTGTTTGCAGGTTCTCCTGAGCCTACATAATAATTTCCTGCAATAGCCTTGATTTAGGATTTGATATGGTCGTTAAAATAGTAATTGGTGTTATAAAGAAAAGGAGTATTCTGAATAAAAATATATTGATTTCACAAAAAAAAGAAAATCCCAAAATATCAAAACAATTTCAATATAAAATTTGAGAAAATCATTTAATTTGAATCTATTGAAATACATTCACTATAATACTGTCGTTATTTTCTTGCTATTTTAAACACAAAATCCACCACACTATTATTTTACCAACTGGAATTCGAATCTATCATTAAATATTCAATATATAAAATGTTAACATGCAATTTGAAACAAGAAAACTTAAACGATAATTATTTTATTGATGAGTTATTGATGTCTTTCGAATCGACTTAAATTGGCACATATAATTTGTTTTCTAACCAATTATTTACCACAACCATGTCATTATTTAGGTGAATGGGGTTTTATATACTAAAGAAAATCGTAATATCATTAGAATGACTTATTTTCTAAATAATAATATATATTAAGCAGCTATTGATAATATTTCGCGGTTAGATATAAGTTTATCAAAATGTAATAAAAGTGATATAATAAATTACTTGAAATTAATGGAAACTTTAAATTTACTATGCTGCTTAAAAATATAATTTAAACAATTGATTACCATATTTTGATAGGATTTCCGAATGAATACAAATCGTAAGACTGTTTATAAAAAGACTTGAATTCATTTAATTCTTAATTTAAAGTTAGACGAAAAATTCAAAAAAAGCTTAGTATGTCACGCTAATAAATTTTAAACAAAACCATTTCCATTGAAGCATAAAGACTTTACGTTGGCATCTTTATTTATTGTCGACTAGAACTTTTGAAATAGTTGACAACTGACATCCTAACCTGAGTGAAAAATCTAGAAAACGGAAAATTTTTTATGCCTGTTTAGTATTTATTTATAACGAAATAAAAACTTTTATAAAAAAATATATATTTGCTTTTTAAACTGGGAAAGTTATCAACTTTTTCTTAAGGATTGTGCTACTCGATTTAAAAAATACAAAAAATCTCTTCAATTGAATAAATAAAATTTTTCAATTTTAAGACGATTACTTCCAGGAATTGGAATTGTTTTTCTGGACTTCACTTATCAGAAAATAAGAATTTCTATTTTGAATTTCAACTTTTAAAATAATCCTTTTTTTCAAAATAAATTTAAATCAATTTAAAACACAACAATTCATAACGTGCTACAAAGTTTTGTGACTTCTTTCTTGTAGAACTTCTCCTCCAGGAAAACGGAAATAAAGCTTTGTCCCGTAATAAAGTGTTTTCATTTTATATAAAAATATAATTTATATCAAGTGTAGGAGAGAATTTTAATCGATACTTGTTAGATATAAACAAAGCCTAAGACTAACCAAATTTTGGTGGTAAAGTTTTTGATTTAATATATTTTTGAAGACTTGTAAAATTAAAATTGAATTATGCACACATTTTGATGTAAAAAGTATAAATGTTTTGGTATATAATGGATTACATTGTTTCTGGATTTTTACGTATTTTTAGACTTTAATAAAACTTACTTACTTACTTACTTACTTACTTTCATTAAACTCAAAATCTTAAAAAAAAAATTATATAATTTCTCCACAAATAATAAGAATTAAAGAGTTTTTAAAGACTAACAAGATATATAAAATTCTTGAAGCCAATGATAAAGCATAAAATAAGTGTTTAATACAGTTTAATGCTCGAGCGAGTCTAGGGGAATCACGTGTATGACTTAGCAAGAATTTACAAATCATAATTTTGTTATCAAAAATATTTCCCATATACCATATATATACTTGTATTGGATTTACCAGCAAGTTGGAAAATATATATATCTAAATGAAATGAGAATGAAGTTCAATATAGTAAAGTTTTTACCGCAGTGTTAACAAAGCTGAAAGAATATAAAAGAACAAGGGAAAACGTATTAATGTTACCCTTGAGACCATCAACAATATAACAATACAATCTCTCATATCACATTTTTTTATATTAAGATGGAAAATTCTGAACTTAAACAATGTCGGCGTTTCCCTTTGAAATGGAATGTTTTAGATGAAAGTGAATTGTCGACAATCACTCCGATTACTTTATTTTTCTTGTCTACATACTCGTAGGTATCTATTTTTTTTTTGTTTTATACAATACATATTTCATCCAAATGGAATTTTCTTTTTCACACCAGAATCCGTTGTATAAGTTGAATGTCCTTCTTCTTAAGATATATGATGTCTTTTCATAAATTTCTAAAGACGTCTCTTGCATAGTTTTAAGAGAAAATTGTTACTAAATAGTTATTCTACACAAGATCCTAATTTAAACATAACATCAATATTACATGGTGTTGGAGGTTCCTTGCTAAATAAAAAAAAATCCATTTTAAAAACAAATTACGAGTACATCCATTCAATTTCGAAACAAATGACACTTTTTAAAATTTTCTGTGATTAAAGGAAATACATATATCCTTTGTACAAAAGGAATCAATCAAATCATTCTGACGGATGAAAATGAGAATGTATTTTTTATATCAAACATAAAGGATCCTTTTCTTCATTGTCGGAAAAATTAAAATTGATTGCTTTCAAGTTGATTTTCCGCATTTTTATTTGATATAAAATTTTACCAGAATATAAGTCCTCATGTTAAAACACTTGATATAAAGTTGATTATTGTAGAGATTTTATTAGACTTTTGTCAATTCCCTTGACCAAATAAATTCCTAAATCAAACAAGCACAAGTAGTATTGGTATTATTTTAGATATAAACACGAATATAAAGTAGTGAAAAGGAGGAATTGATGATGATCCTTATTTTCTTTTAAATTTAGTTAAATTAACGTATTTAGATGTAACGAGATTTTTCCCTTAGATATAGCATATGGTTTAGCAATTTTCAATATTGACGAACTAAAATATAAAGGCTTAAACACAATCCATTATAGAAAATGTGTTCGCATCATTATCGCATACAACTGATTACAAAAGGACATGTTTTTATATTATATATAATAAGATATAATTAAAATAAACTACATACTACTTATTTGCACTTCTAAACGACAACAAGTGATTAATAAAATTCTAAACTGCTAAAAAGCACGCTAAAAATCAATTTAACCTCAACGAATGGACGATCAAACTTTTAATGAAAATTGGTTTTTTTATTTTATAGTGGAAAAACTCACAAATCAGATATTGGCAGCATGAAATCTTTTATGTGACAATATTTTCCAGTAATTTAATTAATTTAATTAAAAGAACTAATTGTATTTATATAGATTTTCATAAAAAATTCATGTTGTACGTACTCTTCCTGAAGCATCATTTCATCCTAAGTGAAAAGTATCTTATAAGTGTATATCGTTAAATATTCCTTGTTCAAATTTATAATTTATGTTAAAGCAATCATTATGTAAAATAGGTAATATACTATTAATGCACCTTTCAGATGTAGGAGTATAGGTATTTTGGTTTAGTTTAGGTTTCGAATAACGTTTAGAAAATGCAAATCGAATAGATTAATAAATACAGTGTTGAATGGTCAAGTTGGTTAAGACCTCATTTCTAGAAACTGATGAGGCTCTGGTTCAAATCCGGAGCTCGTTTTTTCATAATTTATTTTTCTTTGCCTGCACATTTTATTAATTACTCCAAATTGATTATAAATTTTATGTAGGAACTTATATGCATATATGTATTTCGAGTTCTTTTTACTAAAATCATCAATATTGAATAATTACTTAAATGAAATAAAGTTATTTAAATTTTAATTGAAACAACAACTGTTTGAATACCGCAAATATAGACTCGTATATTCCAATAAATAACATTGTTGAATAAAAAATCTGCCAGAATTACGATGAATTGAATTTATGCATTCTACATAAAAAAGGATCGTCAATAAAAAAAGGGAGAATTTATGTATTGAATTTGGTTTTAAAATACATTCGATGTATCCTGAACATTATTGAGTTCTTTTGAAAGTCCTATCCAGAAAATTTGTATAATCAAATCGAAATGTATTTAAGGATTAGATTGAAAACAAAATAAATAATTTAATGTAGGATTTTTTTGCACTAAAGAAAATATAATGAAATTTTCCTAATTAGTATTATTAAATATCAAACGATTTCCCAATTACATACTTATAACCATGAAATGATTAAATATAACGCGAAATAATTAAAACAGATGAACGTCATAATATAATCAATGCAACCAATCAACTCAGAAATGATTGTTGGACCTAAATGAAACCCATTCTTTCCATTTTGTTGATTCATCTAAATAAACATGAATTGGCAGCATTTTCAATCAAATCAATGGCATAAAATAAATTACCACGATGATATGATGATGGTGAACCTTAAAATAAATGTTGTTAATTCTGGAATTGAGATGCATTGAACAATAATTTTACACTAACATTTTATCAATATATTGGTTGTCGAAATCTCAATTAATTGACCATTTCCCAGTCTGAAAAATTTATGCTGAAATTGAGGGATTACAACCAGCCAAACTACTGAAAAATATGAAAGGTGTACTTTGAGTCTGCGGTGTCCTGTTAATATTTCAGTCAGTACTTTTATATTCTTTTTGTTTGTGCTAATAAAGGCCCTGAATATCTTCAAGTTGTACTCCCCGAGGAAATTTTTGGCCTACTGTTGTTCTGGTTGTATTTCATAATAATTGGTTCTTTCTGCCACCTCTTCTGTCGTTAAAATTTCTCGAATTGTGTGTGGTCCGATTCCATAGAATATAAAAACTATATTTATTTTTTATATGTAGTCCCTTAAACTTTCTAATCCTCGAACTTGCTTCGATCAGAGTTCTATAACTTGGTTAAATCTACAAGTATCGGAACGGAATGAAATTTTCAGAGTACAATCTAAGAACTTTGAGTTTTTAAGAAGTATATAAATTACAGGGCATACTTTTAAAATAATATTGAAAATTTTATTAGAATTTGGTTATTTTATAAAAACGTATCAATTAAACAAGCGTTGCTAATCCTTCTTTTTTGATAAATTTCCTGTAAAATAATTAATTGAATCATTCCAGTTCTGTTCAATGTGCTTACAAATAATAAATGAAAAGTTTAATGAGGTTTGTTTTTCCACAATTTTAAATTCCAGTAATAAAATGGAATGTAATCTGTTTTGAATCAATTTCACTAATAAGTGATTATCCGTATGTATACAATATTTAAACATGATTAATATTAATTAAATAAATTTTATTACAAAGTTTCTCAATTTTTATCTCGTTCCATTTGAGTCCACCAATTCCTCCTAAATCTTCTCAATAAAGCTATTTCTTTTACAGGAAATAACAATATGAAAATGCTTTTTACTATACAAATCCATTCATTTTTATACTCGATTAATGGAAAAGGTTATTATTTTCCATTTGACTAGTATGGAATCAGTTCAATTTTGTGTCAATTTGGTTTTCTTAAAATCTTTTTTTGTTTTCATATTGTATTTTTAAAAAATCATTTCTGAAGAAAAATCCTTAACGAAATTTGAACCTTATCAAAAAAATTGTTAACCTGATTTTGAACCCTAATTTGACCTTTCATTTTGGAATAGAATTAAGAACAATTCTTCCATAGTTTTCACATAGCTAACAACCTCTTGATGTTATTTAACACGTTGATTTGATGTTTGATAAAAAATTGTTAACAAAAATTCATTTTCACGAATATAATCAGAAAACATCGGAAAATCAAAAATATAAGACTAAAAATAAAAATCAACAGAAAAAAAATTTGATGAAAATTGGATTATATATTTTCCAAATTGATTGATTGTTTCGTTTGTTTGAACACGCGACAGTTTGTACATATTTTATATTATTGTTTATTTTTATATAATATTTGATGTTTTCTGTTGTTTAAATATTAAAATCGAACAATGATCACAATAAAAATTGATTGAAATTGGAAACAGGATTCTTTTTCGGATTGAAGATGGGGATTTCTAATGTAAATTTTATTAAAATTGACATAATGCTTTTCGTACAAGGCTCAAAATCTATTTTCGATTTAATATCGAATACATAAAGGTGTACTTTAAAAATAATATGAACTAAACATGTTTCAAAACTATTCTGAAATTATGAAAGTTTATAAATATCAAAGAAAACGTTTATAATTTTATATTAAAGGAAGTTATTTCGATTAGCCTATTTTGCAATATATTATGTCTTCCATCAATAATAATATCAAACTCCACATGAGTAACACAGATCGCCTAAAAAAGTTCTCCAGGATTATTTATTCCTGGCCAGCCTACGCAGCTCGTTAAATGATTTACCGCATTCATTTAAAATTTTTCTCCTTCATGAATTTCTAGAGTGTCCTCTTTTCCTGCAGCTTTGTGGGTTAATTTGTATAGTACTATGGCATACCTCGGAACATTCTTTATGTAGGCTTTGTCGGAGCCACCCGTACTTTTCTTTGAGAATTTCCTTGTTGATGTTAACCTGCTTAGTTATTTTCCAGAGCCTTTCACTTGAAATAACTTCATTTGACAAGCCACTCTTACAATAAACCGGAGTATTTCTTAGATTTTCCCGCTCAACACCCTTTTTTTTAAACTAACTACTTATAGATATCGTAACTTAGCTGATTAGACTGGACACATTTAATCTAGCTTCTTGAGGGGATGCATTTTTTATGTGAACCTTAAATTTTCTTTTATTAATCAATTTTCTTGAATTACAGATGTGTCTTCCGAAATAATGCTCTCCATAAAGGTTAGTGCAGAACTCTAATGTTTTTCTTTTTTTAATTCTAGGAAATTAAGTGTTTTTTATTATAGTCCTCGGAAAGTATAGATTTTTCTTAGTATAACATATAAAAAAGTGGCATAAATTTCCATTTTCTTAGAAAATATATTGTAAATAAATAAGAATCAAAATTTAAAAATTATATTATTCCAAAAATTCAATTTTCGGCTATAATTTTGAATCGTGAGTACGAACGTTTGCTGTTGAAAAGGGAAATCAATTTATATATTTAAAAATTCCTTGCACATGACTTAAATTCAAAATTTGAATTGTTGATATTTCAATTCAAATATTAGAATATTTACTACAACAGAATTAGATTTTGTATTAAATTCAGTTTTTATTTTTATCCCAGGTCTTTGTTTTTTGAGGAAATTTCAACTTTTGCAATTATCAGGATTTTTAACTTTATAGTGTGATTAAAAAATTGTTTTAATATACAGACGTTTAGTCATGACACTTTTCTTTCTTATTACCTTAAAAGTTATTACAGTATATTACTGTCTCTGAATAATAAACAGTAGTATGTAAGAGAAGAACTAGGTTTCTTCAATTGATTTCAATAATAATTTTCGGTCTGAAGGTTTTTGTTAAATTAATGATGAACTATTGTTCTAAATATGTTTATCACATATGCACGCTATGTTTTTTGAACTCAGTTTTATGATCTTATCGGTGAATGAAATGATTAATAATTTTTAGAACCAAAATTATTAATATAAAACACGTACATCTAAATAACAACAATATTCGCATAGAAATATTAATTCATTTCTTTATCTAAAAGGTTTTAGATAATTAAGTAATTTTTCTAGCGTTATCAATTAATCTTGTAGGTGGAACATTTGATGATATTTATTCAATTGAGAAATTCCCAAAAAAGACAGTATATTATCATAGTTAATTTTGTAATAAATTATGATATTTATAGTTAACTGAAAAATAATAGCATTCTAGTTTTAATGAAAAAATATGATTATTTTTAGAAGGAATTTTTTTAAAAATTCTACAAGAAAAACCATTCATATTCATTCTTGTCTGATCAACAATAATCCTAATAGTATGTCTATCCTATAAAAACCAATTTTTGATGGTAAACGAATTGGAAAATATATTCAGTCGAAAAGAAATAACGTAAACATTTTCAACATGTGACAGATTTCAAATGGAATCTCTAATCCTAACAGTCTTGTCAGTTCCAAACTAAAAATATAAAAATTTACTCTGAATCGAAAAGAATCGAGAAACACATTTCAGTTGAATATAAATTGCCTATAATTGTATAATAAACCCAATGATATTTTGAATATCTTGACCAAAATAAACTTCAAGTTTTCCAAAAAAACCAATTTCCATGAACAATCGTTACAAAAATGAAAATAAGGATCAAATTTATTCGATATACGTTTTATAATAGTGTTTATTGGTAAGAATCTAATGGGAATGATTAACATATTTTCACAATTTCGAAAAGTTAGTTTGAATCTATCTGAAAATTGGATACCCATTATTGTTTCATACGTTTCTGATTATTGTTGATTTTCACTAGACATGTATTTTAAGTGTTAATCAATTTATTGAATTCATCGGTCGATACTGGATTAAGTGTGATCACTAAACGATATTAAATTTAATTCACTTGGGTATAATAAATTTATTTCTCATATTTATTACTAGTCGCCGGATCTTTAGGCGCTAAAACTTTTTGAAAAGGATAATATTCTATAATATAGAATATTAAATTAGAACTTTTAAATGTATTATTCTTTAAAAGTTCTTCGTAATGACTGTATTGTCCGTTATTATCAATGTAACAGATATATAGAAAATTTAAAATTTTCGGTTATTCAAAGACTATTTCTGAAAAGGACCTCAACTGGAAACATTTGAATTTGTTATGTAAAATAAATATTAATCCAAGAATAATGAGTTGTCGTCATAACATCGAAAAGCTTTCATAGAAACTTTATCTGTTAATAGATTAAGGGATTAAGATGTCACAATCTTATGCTTTGAATAAAGACTTTTCAATTCTATCCTATTTCGAACTATGTTATGCGGACGTAATTAATTTGTCTGAAAAGTTTTTAATTTCTTTTGAATAATATCCTATAAATACATTTTTTTCAATTGTTTCTTGTATGACAAAAGTTTAATTATATTTTTTTCTCAAGAAATTTCTTATATAATAGAATTTATTTCCTTAATATTAAAAAGTGTTATCAACAAATTTATGTAAAGTTAATAACCCTTTATTCCGATGTACTGAATAAAAATTAACATTAATTTAAGACGCAAATCAATAGCAAATCTAAATATAAGAATAGAAATTCTAATTTGGAAAATATCTATTATTTCAGTTTTCCGAATTCATTTGTCTCTGTCAAATTCTTTATTTAAGATATCAATTACTTTTTGAAGGTAATGAAAATTTCACGAGCATAAAAAAAAATCCGAACTTCTAGCAGAGAAGTCAATTATCTACCAAAATACAAGAAATAATTTCACTAAAATTCTTTTCTTGTAGGAAACGTGTATTAAATTTTTACATACAATATTAAAATCTAATTCCGTAAATGGAGAAATTGATTCATAAATTTTATTTCTTTAAATATTAGAAGTTATAATCTAGTTCTGATAGTAGAGGCTATAACTTCAAGCAAGAAAGTTTCAGATTTAGGAAAGTTTTATGAATTTGATTTAGGTTATAATGAATACTTTAAATATGAAAGTTACTAAATTAAAGAAGATGATTTATTTTCATTTACAGAAAAAGAATGAAATTTGGGTGAAATTTTTAAGCAACGAGAAAGATATGTTAAGTTTATGAAGTTTTTTGTTTTTTATTAAATAAATTCAGATTTCCTTAATGCTGGCTAAAAATTCTTATTCTCAACAGTTAGTTAGAATTGTTTAAACTTTTGAAAGTAAGCAATTTTTTATTCGTTTCCAGATTCAATAACAAATTCTGATTTATTATGAACGATTTGGGTTATCTTAAGGATTGGTTACGACACAGAATCGGAATCCAGTCTCTAATACAGACTAGAAGAATAAGGACAGGCTCCGATTCAATATGAACCCCCAATCTTAGCTAATTTATTTGTAGTCGTACTTTCGTGTATAGCCAGAATTACATGCAAATCTTGTATTTTTCGAACTCTAAGTACTGACATTTTTCTTAATTTATTTAAGTACAAACAATTATAATATCTTAAATTTTTTGGATGTAGCTAATTATGAATATATTTCTTTTTAACTAAGAACGAAAAAATTCCCATAGTCACATTTAAAAATGGAATTCTTTTAAAAGAGTGTCATTAAAATGAAAATATTTAAAATATTTTTATAGTACCAAAAAGTGGTCTGAATAATAATAAGTGTTAGTCCATTTGGACCAGCAGTCAAAGCTCATTTAATTAAATTTGAATATATTCATTAATCTTTTTATTTTTTAATATAAAAAAATGCAATTTCCAACGTCTCAGGATTTGATTGTGCCACATGTAAGCCAGATTTTTAATTCTTTTCAAAATGATATTAAACTTGATGATAAAATGGTAATTAGTCCTAAATTCTGTACAATCATTTTTGCCCATTTTTATGTAAAGTACTTTCAGTTTGTTTAAAAAATAAAGAACTAAATAAATAGGAAAAAAATTTAAATTTTCCATTAAGAAACTTACAAATGTCACACTAAAAAATGAGCATAAATCTGTACTATAAAAATTTACATCACCATTGAAATTTATTATCCTTATTACTACGATGAAATTGCCATACGTGCACAATATTTATTTTTATATCGAGTTGAAATCGTTCTCTTTTCCTTTAGGATATCAGCGAAATTGTTACATGTCAATTGATCCGGGTTTTATCCATTTCCGGAATGTTTTCGGAATTTTAATAAGCTAATAAAATACGATATAGTATGTTGATTTGTTATACTATTTGTTGAATATTTTTCAAAACTCAAAATTCGCCATTTCATCTTGGAAAGGAAACATATAGTTACGTAAAATCGGCACATAGTGATTTTTTGATGACCTATGGTAGAAATGGGAATCGTAGTTAACAAAGCTTTAGTTCAAAGAATTAACTCTGAGAAAAAACAGGCTAAAACTATTACTATTTCAAGGCTGTATAACTTTGTTTCTTCTTTCTCAAATTTGCTCTAATTCGCTGGGAGCCTAGGTCCTAATAGCATATATCTATTCTGCAAATTTTATTCAATTAGGTATATTAATTTTTAAAATACATCCAAAAAACTTTATGAACAGCCTTATTTTTTCCTACGACTATTTCTTTCCCCATTATACTTGTACCAATTTTATTGAACTTTGTTTAAATATCGCCTATTTCTGTAGTCAGCGTATAGAAATAATTTCAATAAAATTGGTCTAAAAACTTTCCAATTAAATTCGAAAAATCATAAGAACGACAAAACTCTCTGGTCATCTTGGTCTCTGATTTATAACTTTATTCTTCATTGGCCAATTTGGCTGAAATGCAATACCAAATCGAGTAAGGAAATAACCAACTCACATTATAAATTTCACCAAAATCGGGTAACATGTTTTTGAGTTATCTTGTACACGGGCGGACGGAAGGACAGACGTGCATATATCGATATAGCTCTCATACAATTTTTCTATGTGTTACAAACCTAGTGACAAATCTAATATAATTTCTTGTAGTACCATAAAAAGGCATAAAAATAACAAACAGAGTCACAATTTTTTGTACTTATATGACTTTAATCTCAAATCAAATTGTACTTTCATATAACTACATAGAGGTGCATTTTTCAGAATGAAAAGAAAAACATTTGAAATTCAAATAATGTTGTCGAAAGTTTCATGTTTGGTTTTTAATTTCATTTTTATTTAAATTAGAATTTATATAATCATAGCAAAAAAAATTCTCATGAAACTTTTTCCTTCCGTTTTCTTCAAGTTTAATGTCAGTTCATGTCTATTTAAATCTTTCTTGGATTTATATTTAGTAAATGAAAGCTTTTTAAAATGCAAACTGCACCTTTCTACACTTTAACTAATTTATAAAATACTCGATGACAAGCAGAATAATTAATTCATTCTGTTAGAATGGATTTTATAACCGAAACTCAATGTCGGACGTGTTCTACAGTGAGTTTTATAAGGTATTTTAAAATGTAATTTATCAATGTTTAGAAGAAGAAAAGAAAAAAAAACCCAACATTTTACGTTTAACCAAACTAAAGTGTTTAAAATGGAAATTTCAGTTTTCAGAAAACACTTCAATATTCTAATTAAACCAAATTTATTTTAGTACGTTTAATGTAAAACTATGAAACTATGAAAAGATTTACTTACAATGTTTATACCATATTGTAAGATATAGTATGAAAAGGGAAAATTAGTTTTGTTACTACTGTAGTCTTTTATTTTAAAAAAAACTATTTATTTAACTAAGTTTTCATAATTCTTTTATTTGTCAGGAACTGAACCGCTTGCGATGATAGTCAGTAGTGAAGAGAGCTTTACTGGAAGCTTCTTTCTCTATTTATAATAAAACTTGGTACGGCGAAATTTAGTACACCAAATCAAAAATTGTGTTTAGTAAAAAATATTTACACAATGTAAGGTAGAAAACCCTACACAATATTACTAACGCATAGAAATGATAGTCACAGAACTGTCTCAAAGTTATTTAAAGTTTCGCATGTCCTTCCAGTGTAGATGAAAACCTAAAATTGTTAGATTGGAACGAAATGTAGAAACTGGCTTGGTTATTTATTAATTTGATTTGGTATCGTATGTGAAAAAAATCAGTACGGTCGGAACGATACTACACCTAAAGGTAGAATTTCAGTTAAATCGATTAAAGGATAGTACCGGAAAAAATAGTTATACAGTAAAACGTAACTCCTTACAAAGTCTAGTCGTTTTTTTCTTTAATTTGGGTTTTCCGATTTATTTAAAAAAAAACTCCAAGTCCTATTTCGATATAATAGGTTATCTAAAAATCAACTCTAAGCACAATTTCCAAATTTCTTATTTGACAAACTATATTCAATAAAACTTTATTTTTATCAACATTTATTATATTTTGATTTTTGGCCAACGTGTTTTTCTGTAATACAAATTTTGAAATGCAGTTTAGAAGAAAAAAATCGTCTTATTTGGAAATAAGTCATGTACACGAAATTGAGTCTATTTGAATGGTTTATCATTTTTTGAAATAGTATTTCCAAGAAAATATATATATAAGAAGTCCTAGAGTATATACGAATACGATACAGTATTTTATTTGCTTATTAATATTCTAAAAACATTTCGGAAATGGATAAAACCAGGATCAATTGACATGTAACATTTTGGCTGATATCCTAAAGAAAAAGAGAACAATTTCAACTCGATATAAAAATAAATATTGTGCACGTATGGCAATTTCAGTTCTCTAGCAATAATGCTAATAAATTTCGAGATCGATTTAAATTTTTATCACTATATGATGTTAAAATATTTCTTAAGCTAATAAATATAAATTTAAATTATTTCAGAAATTGTTTAGAGATGAATGCGACCATATTTCATTATCGATTATAGTACAAGTAGTTCTATCGATGACTTTAAAATTTATTTAATATTAAAGGTTACTAAACGAAAGTTTTAAAAGTTGTGGAAATAATCATTATGTATAAAATAAAAAGAGTTAATCCTTCAGAGAATTAAAATTTGGACTTTACTTTTTACCTTAAATAGAACTAGACTGAATTAATGACAAAATTGCCAACGTTTATCAAAATTTAAGTAAAATGTCATTTTTAAGGACTTTTATTAACCTCTGAGAATAGAAAACTTACTGCTGGAGCGTTTCAAATTAATGTACTTTTAATTAAATTTCTTCACAAGGATAATACTCCTAAACCCATTGGAAAATGTCTTCATAATAAAATTTGTTCTGACATCATGTAAATATTATAAAATTGGATTCTTGTGAAAAGTTTATGTGTATTATGAGCAAAGGGACACAAAAATTTCTATTAAACATTTTCGTATATCTATATTGAACCAAAGTTATACATAATACACTTTGCAGAAACTTACTGCAATTTTCTGATCACCAACATTGGTTAAAAACAAAAAATAATTCCATAACAAATTCGTTATTACTAACTTTAATAGATTTTCCATAGAAATAATACTAAGTAAACGCACAGATTTCCATATTTTATGGTAAAGGTCCCATGGCATTATAAAATTTGTATTATTATGAATTTTATAGAACTGTAATCTTAAATTTTAATTTATAACTAAGAAAGTTTTCGAAAGTTTAATGGTTAAGTTAAGATAAATCACAAAATCAAAAATATTTACATTCATTTTGTACAAAATATATTTCCAGCTGAGAAGAAAATTGCAAATAATATTAATTTACATGTTCTAGAAAACGTAATATTAATTATTATCGCAAAAGATTTCGCGTTTCAAAAAAGATTTAAATCAAATGAATAAATTTCGTTTTATAAGATAATTTTCTATATTGAATTTAATTAGAATATTTAAAATACATAATTAATTTCTTAACTAGTTTTCCAAAATTTTGTATATGTTTTTCTTCATATAATTATGAGATAAATATTTTTGTACTAAAATCAGGACGTATGCCTGAAGATATTGTTCAAATTTCAAGATTTCTTGATGTAAGATTATCCTTTTAAATAGATTTTTTGGTTAATACAAATTCATCTTGTTTTTGAAAACTTAAAAAAGTATTTTGCATTAATTTTATAAAATAAAAACTTACTCAAGAAACATATTTTTGGACGTAGAGTAATTACAGTTTTCCATATTGTCTTGCTAGAAGAACTCATATATCCTATTCAATCTGCCAATTTGGAAAATACGATTTGCTGAGGGAAGATTTCTTAAATCGTTTTTCTGTATATGGGAAACTTTTAATATGTAAAGTACCCCAGTTAGTAGGTTTGACTGTGTACAAATTGCTTTCATGGAAAGAAACTCAGTTAAAAAGCACAAATTATGATTTATCAAATATAATAACGACATTTTTGATATACATATAGGCTTCGTAGTTTTAAGACCTTTGTATATACGACGAAGCTTTGACATACCCAAAGGAACTAGGTTTGTCAAATCAATAACGCAATTCGAAATACATTTAAGTTGAAGCACAAATTCTAATCAAATCATCACGTTTATCGATATCAGAAAGGGATTATACGAGTACATATCTTTAAAGTTAAAAATTGAAATTTCTTCTCAATCCAAAATTTAATTTTTTATCCTTTTTTCATTGGAAAATATTATTTACTTACCATAATAATTAAGAATTGAAAAATTTCTTATACAAATCTTGACAAAATTAATTAATTAAATTATTTCAGAATTTTAATCTTAGAAAATATATTAAATGTACTTCACATGCTATTCTATCCTTCTTTTCTTAGAAAGGTTTTCTTATTTTTCAGAAGAAAATAGAAAATTCATTCAACGAATCTTGTTAAAGGTAAAAAATTTCGAATAGATTTGGGATAAAGGTTTTGTCGTTTTTCTTTTTAGTAAATTTTTATTGTATTATTTTTTCTTAGAAAATTTCACCTTTTACTCAATCAAATTTTCGGAAAATTCTTTTCGAAGATCTCTCCCGGAAAAATGAAGGTATAGAAATTGAATAAATTTTTTTCGAAAGGTTAAAAATTCTACCCAAAGAATTGTATATATGAGATTTACAAAAAAAAAAAGTACTTTTGTAATATAATAGGTTATATGTAATATATTACAAAACATATATATATAGATTTTAAACATGAGAAGCTCTCTTAACTAAAAAAAAAAATAGCAGTGTTCCTTAGCTTAAATTTACATACTCATCTCAGGAAGGCATAGACTTCTCAAACGAAGGAATTTTAGTTAAATAGGGATATGGCAGTCTTGAATTGGTGAAAAATGATTTATATTCCAAATCACGCATATTCCTTTTTCAAGTAGAGTATATCAAAATTATTATGATATAGTTTTATAAAATTAAATAATTTCATTGGTATTTCAATGTCGTTGTTTGCCAACAATTTGGCGAGTTTAAAAATATATAATTAGTTAGAAAATATTTCAAAATAACTTCCGAATCAAGTAACTTTTCCTATTTTCAGGAAGAGTTTGAAAAACTGAAATTTTGGAAAGAAATGATCTAAATTAATTTTGTCGTTTACAACTTTATAACTTCAAACATTTTCTTACAAACTATAATTTATATATTTATATATTTTATTATATAATATAAAAATGTCGAAAGTTTTTGAAATAATTTCTATTTCTCAAAAGTTTACTTATGGACTTCATTTAATTCAATTTTCTTTTTTTTTTTTGGAAAAGTGAAATCAGATTTCAAAAGTTTCAACAAAAGTTTTTAGATTCTAAAATTACTATTACGACAAAAAAATTAAAAAGATTTAGTATAATAGTTAGAGAGGATTTTTAAAGTTTCATACCGAGGAAAGTCTTTATTAATTTTCTGGCATTGTCATGGTTGTAGGAGATTGCTATTGCTATTGCTATTGCACATGTAATCATTTCTATATAAATTGATGAGACGATTGCAGCCCTGTAAAACTCTCCTCGTTTTTAATAGTATTTGTAAATAAGACATGAAATTTTAAATCACACAGAGTAAATTTATCAAATACTAGTAATAAGGTGACGATTGCAGACGTGCCCAAATTGGAAACTCTCAATATTGTATGCTTTTTGCTCCTATACTATATTTGTTTCACATATCTATTTATAGAGGCATATCCAATTATGACCCATCAAACAATGATAGTCACACAGATCCTTTCACTGAGATAGTTATGACTATAAAATTTCCGCAGCAGTGACAATTTGTGTCATATAGATTGTGATCACAAATTTTTTTCAAAAAATAACATAAATTTAACGATATAATTCGATGTTTTCTGTTAGTAGGTATAATATATATTTAAAAATATGTATATTGCAAATTGGGAAATCATTATTCAAAATTTGAAATCTTCGCTAAAGGTTGGATTATTAAATTTAAAGGATTTAAAGTTTAATCAACTGAAATATCGTCTTTACGTTAAAATAAAATACTTACACTGAAAGAAATAATTTTCTAACATTGACTATACCTCATTTTTGATTTGACTATGAAGAAAATCTTATGAAAGATAGTAAAACTTGTTTTAAGGGGTTAGGGGTAGTCAGAATTTTCAAAAAATCAATTTTTGGTTTTTTGCATTTTCGTTAAGTATAATATCTTAAAATTATTCTCTGAAAATTTCAAGTTGATCCGATCATTAGTTTTTGAGTTATTCGACAAATAACAAAGAGAGCTCTGATCTTTTGGAAACTTCCACAATGGCTGAAGAACTATTATATGGCCCAGGAATAGATGACTTGGTGTAAGTAATTTAATAATTCGTATTCCTGTACGTAAATCTAGTGTGAAACTTTAAACGCGTTTTTCTCAAAACTATGTTTTTTAAACTGGTGACAACTGTAACTCGAAAACCGCTCAGTAGATTTTAATGAAATTTATACAGCTTTTAGAATACATAATAAACTCGGGCCTGATCGAAGGATTTTTTTTTTTCAAAAATTTCGATTTTTTTAGACCAATTTACTGTTGATTTTTTCCTAAAAATCTAGACAAAAATTTCCTGAGGCCGCCATTTTGTTAATTTTTGAAAAAAACAAAAATCCTTCGATCAGGCCCAGGATTATCTATTTATAAAACTAATTTCTTTTATCCGATTGATTTTAGATGAATCTCCAAGGACTTATGATTGTCACCGCAAAGACTTTTTTTGAAACTGGGTCAACACAGACAGCTATAACTTTGGAAATAAAATTTTTTTTTTTTGAATTTTTCGTGACTTCAAGTCAAAACATTGTATAATAATGCCATATTACTACTTTTGTAAAATAACACGATTTAATAGCAAAAAAAAAAAGTACTGAAAATTCTCATTTTTTCGTGCCTCTGACTACCCCTAACCCCTTAAATTGACTATGAAGTGTTAAAAGCTGGATAGTGACAGAGAAAATACTCTGCTATCTCTTCCTCTGCATCGCAGGAATCGCAGGAATCGCAGGAAGAGTCATCTATCAGAGCCATGGACGCTAAGTGATAATTAAGTCGGCAGTGCCCAGTTAGGACACTTACAACGGACTAAATTTTGAATTGTTAAATGCTCTACTATGTCAAATAGACAAAGATGAATATTTAAGTTAAATTTATTTATATAGATAGATGAATTCTTCTCATCCTTCTAAAGCGGTTTCTCCT
Source organism: Xylophagus ater (assembly GCA_963422695.1). NCBI lineage: Eukaryota > Metazoa > Arthropoda > Insecta > Diptera > Xylophagidae > Xylophagus > Xylophagus ater. Next base: position 6,356,192 of record OY730481.1, read on the forward strand.
ACAACATGCTATTTTTTAAGGAGCGTTGTGTGTTTTAGCGTATTAGGGTTACCTAGAAATGATGTTTTTTTATTTAAAGACCGTTGTCATATTTTTTAGTGTACAAGTAGTCATTCCACAGGAATATTGTCCAGTTGTTGGTAAGACTTTAACTTTCCTTTTTTATAAGGATCTGAATTGGTTCTAAGTTTATGCCTGAGAGTTTTCCATAGTAACAACATGAACTCACATAAAGAAAATTATTTTCGCCTTATAGAATTCTTACGAAACGTTCAGAAACTTTCATTGTACGAGAATTTCGATCTTTATTTAAAAATAAATCAAACGAAAAAAGCTTTCTTTTTTTACGAATCATTGCAGTTAGTGCGAACAAAAAGTAGATTAAAGAGAACACCATAAAAATCTGCTAAATATGACTTTCTCTAGCTTACATGGTTATTTCTTTTGGGTTGCTTTTTAACAGAAGAAAAACATCAATTGAATTTTCTTAGACTATGAACATTAAAACATTCTCGGTCATTACGATATATAAAAACATATATAAATTTCCTTAATGGACCATTTTCTTTGGCTTCTTTGACGATTACTTACTTTGATGTTTGATCCCTTGGAATAAAATAATGAGAGATTTCCATTAGACCAACTTAGTTGACCGAAATATTTTCCTATGTAGAATATACAAGTATATTGTTATCCACACTTTATGGATTTGCACGTCTCTCAAGAGTAATATTGTGGAAATAATAAAGTAAATATTAATATCATTTAATTGCTTTGACATAATTCATTTCTCATGTATTATGGTTTTACATTTAATTATGTCAATCATAATTAAATTCAACATGGTTTATATATTTTGTTAATTTTCCTCTAATTTTCATATAAATTGATTTCTTATTAAAATGTCCTCTAAGATTAAAATGTTAAGTTATTATAATGATATGATTATTTCATTGTCTTATATATGATGTTGAATAACTTCTTCTAACACTTATATTTCAATCGAGATATAATGCATTACACACCGAAAGAATGATAAGTTCCTCTAGACAAGTCATAAATCGAAAATATTTAATATTTAACTAAACAATTGGGTGAAATCAATACCTTAGAAATGTGTCCTTTAGTTGCTTATATAACTACTTCTTCAGATTATTGTATATCAGTAAAAGCAGTACAGGAAATATCAACCATCTACTTTTTGATACATTTTATGAATGAAGGATGTTTTATGACATCGATGCTAAAATGTATAAGTATGTAAATAGCATTAACGTTTCTTGTTATATTGATTTATATAAAGTTTTCATAAGGACATCAAAAGATATCTTTTATATAATCGGACAGTAACATCAGGTATCACTCATAATAATGTTGTAAAACTTTTTATAAAGTGTAAAAGACACCATTGTTGATATTTCTTTTCAAAGTTTTTTCTTTTAAAATTTCGAGATCACTCTTAACTTTAAATTTGTTTAGTTTAAAAGACATCAATAATTGAAAAGTTTTTACTTTCAAAAAGTAACTTTAACTTACTTTAACTTTAGATAGATATGGAATGAGGTACATCGTACATGTATAGAGAAATCGTAGTACAGAAATTAGTTGTTATTGTAGGTATTTAGCACGTAGACATTTTTCTATTCTTTTCAATACTATTAGGTATAAGGTAACCTCCTAATTTTTATGAATAGCAATTTATTTCTGAGCCTAAATAGTTCAATACTAGTTGGTGTATTTATATTCGAAAGTAGTGTTCATATTTTCTGATCCGTCTAGTGAAATTTTTCAGAAAAATTAAATGCTTTACCATGGGTAACTCTTGGTCTCGTAGGAATCACAATGTACGCAGTACCCCTACTCTACATACCTACCTACCTTACGTTACAGACCAAAATTTAGTTCACATTGTAACTATGAATTAATATTTAGTAATTGAACTTAACAAAATATGTAAAGTAAATAGTCTTAATAATAATTATATAATTTTCAATTTAAATGTAAAAATGATTTTTATTGCTCCAATATTGATAACATTTACAATCAAATATGGTTTTGTAAAAGTGTAATTACATTTCCCCCGTTAAAAGTTACAAAATTCAAAGAAAATCTATTTTTTGTCGTTTCCATAAAGGCAACTTTTTATAGACAACATAAAATTTATCGTTTTACCTTATCGAGCAATAATAATCTTTTATTGCCTTACGTGATTTCAAGATTTAAATCGTTCTCCAGGGAATTTGAATTTTCGTTCGAATATAGGAAAAAAAATTGCTTGATGAAAATTTGAATATTTCACTGATTCGAATTTCGAATTTGAATTTTATGGACAAAAATTTTTTATTTAATTTGTATGCAGTTAAAATTTTTTTTGTTAAAGAAAATTATTAGAAAATTTCTATATGTATGTCCAAAAATTATTATATTTAATGGAAAATATAAATTAAGAATAATAATAAAGGAAATATACATTTCCTTAATTATTGATATGAAAGTATAATTAGTATATTTAAATATACTTGATTTTAATGAGGTTCTATTAACTTTTTTTTGAATTGCTAATTAATTATATAATCTATAGTAATTCATATCTTTTTATTACAAGTTATTTCATTTATGAACCGAAAATATTTCTACATAAAAGTCCTTAAACTAAAATATGACAATTTTATTCAATTTGAAATGTACTTAGGTTTATTTTGGTTTAACTTGAAATTTCTCATTTTAAGATTGTATATTCTAAATGTAGAATTTAGTGAAAAGCTACTTGGTTCTTGTTCTATTATATTTTTTAAAGTATTTTATTTGAAACAAATTTATACAATATTTAAATATGAATTATTTTTTTTCTAATTTGAAAAGATTTTCAGTATTTTGAATATAAATTAAAAATTTTAGTAATATTTTTCTATCGCTTTATTAGATGAAATATTTCAAGTTTACTTTTGTCATAAATTGTAGAAGATACAAGCTACCTTAGCAATGTCTTATGATAACCCATCTTCTTTGAATCAAATTGTGGACCTTACATGAAAAATAATTAAAGGCACCTACAAGATAACTCAAAAACGCATCATCCGATTTTGTTTAAATTTAGAATATAAGTTGGTTATTCCTTAACTAGATTTCGTATTATATTTCAGCAAAATCGACCAGCGGGGAGGGAAGTTATTAAGCAAAAACCAGAGTGACCAGAAAGTTTTGTCGCTTTTTTATGTGGTTTTTCGCATTTAATCTGAAAATTTCTCAATCAAATTTGTTTAAATTAATTATGTTGGTTAAATACAGAAATAGACGATACCATGTTAAATTTGAGCGAAATCGGTCCAAGGATAGTGAAGAAAGAAATAATCCTAAGAGCAAACAAGTTTGTCCATGAAGTTTTTTTGATGTAATTTAAAAACTAATTCACCGATTTGGATAAAATTTGCAGACTAGAATTATGCTAGCTGGGTCTACGTTACCTGAAAAGAAGAAACAAAGTTATGAAATATTGTTAGTTTTGTCTGTTTTTCTGTCCCATTTCCACTATAGGGCATCAACAAATCGTCTATAAGCCGTTCAGTTACTGTATGTTTTTTAAATTCTCTTTTATACTTTAGTTAAAGTCTAAGAAAGTAAAAACATATTAAAACATATTTTATTCGATGAATACAAAATTCTAGAAAAAAAAAAACAATTTGTAATTGCTAAAAGAAATCAGTTTGATATTAAAACTTTTTCCATGGAAAATTTAATTTTATTTTCTTTCTTTTTTTTACTGATTTTGTTAAATTCATAGAAGTTCGGGAAAACTTTTTTAAATCCGTTATTATTAGAACAGATTAGCATTATTTCGAAAAGAAAACGTGGCAACATTTTTTTTTCTTGTTTTAGATACAAATTCTTTTCTTATGAAAGTTTTTCTTATATTACAAATTAGAAGAAATAACTACATATTAAACAAGCATGAAAAATAAAATGTCTTTCACAATTTCTTTAGATTTTTTTTTTACTAAAGTTAGTATGTCAAATGTCAACTAGTTGAAAAGTTTTAGTCAGCGTAAAGGCTTTATGTTTCAATCAAAATGGTTTTATATGAATTTTGTTTGTGTCACAAACGGCTACTTGGTAAAATGTAAAATGTCGTTGAATTATAATTATTAGAAAATAATTAAAAAACAGGGTGCAGTAAGTAAGAAAACAAGTTGCATTTGAAAATTTTTATTAATCCTAAAAATGTCAATACATCATCAATAAAATTAATAACTGTTTAATTTTCCTGTCTCCAATTGCATGCCAATATTGTTTGGTAAAAACTGGGATCTGGATCTGAAGAAGGACTAATATAAGGACTATGCTTGCATGTTTTTGAAATTACTCAGTTATATAACGTAATAATAGTTATCGTGATTTTTAAATAAAATTTACAATTCTCCAAAATAAGAAAGGCAATTCAATATCTAAATATCTATCGATATCTAAACTGTCATATTCGAAATTCATTTAATTTTCTACAAATTTTGTCTATTCGATAGTTTTTTAATAAACTCAATAGGACTAACGAAAAGTCATGGCTTCGTTTCTGGGGTTTTAATTAAAATGTTCTAAAATCATTCGGAAAAAATCTTCCTTTCCATGATATTAAATATTCCTTAATCTTCCGATCTTTCCATTTTAAGTAAATCTCTATTTTTTTCGTGGATTTTAATGGGTTTATTTTGAAGAAAAGTATCCAGCATCCCAGGCTAGAAATAACTAAAGTGAAATGAATAAATTTGTTTCTTATACAAACATTTTGGTAATGATTTCTTTATTGGATTTGTGTAGTTCATGTAAATTGAATTTTACTATTCATCTTCTAATTTTAAAAATAAAATCCTAATTTGATACTTTCCTGAAGACTTTGATCATAAATCTCAATTCGATCTGATTTATTTACTTCTTGAAACTTTAGAAAAATTGAATTCCAAATATTTTCCTTGCAGAAAATGGTTCATAAGATATATTTCCATATTGATAATCCTGAAGTCTTAAATGAATATCCATAGAAATCTCAAACACGTTTGTTCTTTAGTTCATGAGTTTTTTGATGAAACTATTTTTAGTGTTAAATTAAGTAATAGTAATACCATATGTGGTATAGATAAAAAAGAAATGAAGTGTTATTAATTACGGGCTGACCTTTTTCAACAAATGTTTCCTTTTTCATAATTGTTTCACTATTTTGATGACCCTTAAAGATGTATACGAAGGTCAAGCGTTTATTTAAATATTAAATATTAATATAAATATTGCCAAAGAATCAATATTTATGCCCTTCGATGTGGTTTTAGTTAATTTTAGAGTGACTAATTTCTATTACATTATAATACTAATATGGATCTACCAACGGAAAAAGAAGGTATCTGACATATTGTTTGGATTAGAGAATTTCCATACTCTTACAGTCCTATTATTCTAGAAAATATTTATCTATATTTATAAGATGATACCAAAAAATTATCACCGATAATGGTTTGGTATGGACACATGTTGCCATATATAGAATCAATCGTAGTAGTTTTCCAATAAAGAATCATAATATAGAATTGTGTACCTAAATGTTTTCCATGATGTTTCATAAAATATATTTTTCTCGAGATAAATTTCATATGTAAAAATATTCTGAAAATCAAACAGCACAATATTGTTTTTATGGTATGGTGCCGGATTTAAATTTCCTTTATTATTAATGATATTCAGATAGTATACAACGAATTTCAGTTGGTTCCTTCAATATCCTTTTAACCGAACTCTACTATATTTTCAACAAACGTTGCATTTCCTTTCATAATATACATAATTACAATTTTAGCTTATAATTTCCATAATTTCATAGAAAATAGTATTAATATTTCCATAAGTCGGAAAAACAGAAAATTTCAATTAACACGTGAGATTAAGAACAATTATTTTTCACTTGAACTTTTAGGAAACAGTGTATTTCGCTTTTAATGAAATTATTAAAATTGTTTATTTAAACAACAAATTTTTCGAGAAAATATTTTCCTGATGTTAATGTTTGGGCCTCTTAAATCCGACATTATATTATTCAAATTAGCACGCAAGATTTTTGCCAAAAAGATTATCCAACACTTTAGATGTCATCTGAATTTGTTCATATAATTATTATAAAATAATTTATATTTGTTCTCAAGTCCTTAATTTATTTATTTTCTAATTTATTTTTAATTTTTCATAAAAAAAAGAAAATGAATAAATTTAATTCGTTTTTAGAAAGTCTTATAAGAAATCAATTTATAAAACAATCGCGAAAAAAAGGAAGAAAAATAGAAATCAATAAATTTTCTGAACAGGTAATATATTTAATATTTTTTTTAATATTACTAATAGCTATAATAATGGCGGATAGGATAGACAATAAACATTAATTACAGAAACTTTTTTCCTCCATATATATAGTAGTATATCTTCAGATTATTCATAATATTTGTACTAAAGAGCTGTTATCACTTAAAAACAGTAATTCATTAATGAATGTCCTTGTCCGACGGATTCATTTAACCTTTCCTGACCCTTTTAACTTTTCCTTTACCATAAAACACTTCACGCGAACAAACAATTAAAGATCACCGTGAAATAAGTAAACATGTCTCTGGAAATTGTCACTTCTGTGTTTACTTTTGAAATTAATGAAGGCTTTTTATCCTGAAAATTTACATAAAATTTTCAACGTCGAAATGTAATGTGTTTTTCAGATCCTTTTCGAAATAATTTCTATACTTCTAGAAAAGGTGAAAAATATAAATAGGTTAAAACATTACAGATATACACAGGCAATATAATACTTTTTGTATATACTCATGGAAATAAGAATAGAAAGGGTTATAAAGCTATAAAGGAAATTTGTTAATTGTATTTAGGAAATTTTCATAATCGTTAGAATATACTTTTCTTTTTCATTTTTAATAGAAAATTTTCAATAATAATAATTTAGAGAATTAGAAAAGGAAAGTATATAAAAGTTCTTAAAGAATTAAAATAATAATGAATAATTAAAACATTAGGATTTTTTTTTGAATCATTTTAATATAACTTTTAAATTATATCTATCTTCACTTACCAAACATCTGCTTGAAGAACCAATTAAAATCAATTTAGAATTTACGCGTTTCAAATTAGCCGCGTAATGTTTCGTTTACAAGAACTTACCTAAAGTTGCCAAAAGAAAATGGTACCCATTATGACCTAGAAGAGCTAAGGAATATAAAAATAGCTTATCAACATCATTAGTTCAGTTTTAAAAGTGTATAATTTCTAGGCGTTATTGCGTAAATAATTAGCTTGGAATGATTTAAACCAACCACTAGGGATTGTATTGTTTATTTAAAAACAAGAGAGATCATAAGGGAAAATCAGAAATCATAGTGCACTCGGCAAATTTTCACAGTAGTTTCGGATTCTGATTACCAGAAATTAAGAACTGTGGAGCTCAAATCCTGTCTTCATCAGTTTCCTTTTTTTGTGTAGCCTTTAAATTTACATTTACAACTTGTATCATAAATTTGATGTTCAAAATGGGAATAGTTTCCTTATAACTAGATTACGTGTTCAATTTAATTAAAACATTTATTTCCCTTTAAAATGTTCTGATGTAATTGATCTCATAATCAATATCTTTTGTGAGAATTATGCAATTTTCTATGAATTATTAAATAGTCTCTTTATAATTATTATGAAACAGATAATGGCAATTAAATATTATTAATTCAGATCCTACTACGAAACACATATTAGCAAGGGGAGGATAAAAGTATTGAACTGAAAATATAATTTCATCTAAAACATGTACTGTACAATATGTTTCCATAAAAAGATGAAAAACTTTAGGAGTACCAGGAATTTTCGAATTTATTTTCGATTACTTTTTATTTACCTAGAACATAATATCTCGTACTAAAATTACATAACTCATTACTAAAGAAATTAATTTCAAAAGTTTGTATTACTATTTGAAATATGTTTTTAGAAAAATTATATAATTTAATGTTCCACAAAGTCATGTGAATTGAAATAATATAATAAACTACATAGCTCTCCACTACTGGTATTATTATGTGATAGTTCAAGTACTTACTTTGAACTCACGAAACGTTTATTTACAAAATAAAACAACACAAAACGTTGACTGTTTTCAAAGCTAAAATATTCTTCACTTTTGAATCTACAAAGTTCTCAGTATGTAGAACTGCCTCTTGTTAAGTGTACATATCGGTTAGTCAAAGGAGTGTGTACTTCATATGAAGTGCCTTTGAGCTGAAAAGTGTTTACCAAGTTCTTTAAAATAACCCATTGTATAATTGACAGTTTAAATGATAAAATATTTATAGTATAGAATTTTAAAATCTAATTAAATGATGTTAAAAAAAATAGGAATTATTAAAATCATTATTTTAAATATAATACTACCAAAAGAAAAACAGGAAAGTTTTCCTCTTCCATTTTATGTTTATTGAAATTAATGAGGTACTGTTTTCGTAATTAAAAGTTTCAAACTTTCCAATTAAACTAGAAATTAAGGAAAATCTGCAATGAAAATACCTGAATCCTGTATAAGCTTCTAGTTTAATTGATAATAATGGCAACAATACAAATAAGATTCAATTAAGATCAATTAAATACAATACTTCAGAACTTGAGAAATTTGAAGTTATTTCTTAGGAAACTAAAACAAACGTATTTTTAAATAATCGAACTTTTCAAAACAAATTAAATAATAGGATTGTTTAAACTCAATTTTCTAAACTTTTTCATTCCAAACTTTTGAAAAAACTTAAAACAGAGAAATAATAGATAAAACAAAGTACTTAACTTTTGTATTCTCAATAAACACAAATTAACCTTAAAAGGAGTTCGAAATGGGAAATAAAATGTATCGGTTTTTTGGGATACAAAAAAAACAATTCTCCTTCTTTGATGCTAGAGCCTATTATGAGATATTTACATATTCAAAAAATACATTGAATTTAGTATGTGGAACTAATTATTTAAAAAAAATATCGATATAAGTTATATAATATAGGTTATTTGATTAAAAGTTATCTTACCTGTGCGCATGTTTTCCTTAAAAGCTTCAACGAAAAACCTTAAAATACCATCCATAATTTGATTTTGTATTCTAATTTTTTTTTTTGAGAAAAAGTTATCAATAAAAGCTTTATATTTAAGCCTGAAATAAGAAATACCTGTACACTAAATAGCACCTAAGAAATGACGACGACCTTTGCTTGGTGCTTCGACTGGAAAATCATTGAAATGGAAAACTATTTCAAAAAAAAATCGAGTTAAGAAATGGTTGGGTTTGATGAACGACATGTAAACCCTTCTCAAAAACTGGAGAATATTTCCTATAAACCTGCGCTGTTAAATATTATCCTAATATAAAAAATTTTGGTCATTGGAAGTGAATGAAAATTTCAGAATCCGGGACAAGTCTAGCACAATCACAATTTTAACAGTCGTTGTGTGTTTGCTTCAATGAAGTGAATAAAATTTTTGCATATTTGACAAATTTTATGGAAAAAATGGAAATAAATATTATTAAAATTTGGATTTAGTCAAGTTATTGTAAAACGAAATTAAAAATTTTAGTTTGGAATTTTTTTGAGTTTGTCAAGTGAAGAATTACATAAAAAGTGTTCTTTAATCAAAGTTTGAATTGAAGATGATTTCATGACAAAACCACAGAACAGGGAAGTATGGTATTAAAAATGTCTTAAATATTTAAATATGAGAAAGAAAAGAAGAAAATTTCTTTTCACTAAACGGATTAAATGATGGTAAGTAATAAACTTGTTATGTTATGTTATCAAATACGAAGAAGACTTCAGGCCGTTCTTTTGCATGATTTTAAATCCTTATCAGTTTACTCAGAAATAAGTATTTTGTATATTTTTTCTTTAATTCCGAAGTCTTACTTAGTTAAGTCTGACAAATTTTTTCTGACTATTTGAATATAAATATATAAATATGTGGTCAATAATCAAAAATTTCCTGGAAATGATCCACTACTTTATTCCAATCGTAATTTTTGATTTCTAAAAAAATAAAATTTGGTTTTATAATTTTAAGCGAGAGTCTGCTATATTTTGACTATCCATTCCTTTCTTATTTCATTAACGAAATTTAAAAATATGAACCTTTTTCTTTAACCAACTCCCACATCATATCATAAAGGATATAAAGACTTAACATTGTAGCTACCATTCGAATTTGTTCCTATATGAATTATTTTTTTATTAGATAACTAAAATTTATGCATCAATTTGAAGCGGACAATCTCGCCGACCACACATTTAAAGCTATTTGCTTAAAACAACTCTACGAAATTTCGAATCGATATAGAGTTTCTGATCATACTAAACTAAATTCTCATCATTGCATGGCTACCACCAACAATTTCATCATTAAAAGGCTTCAAAGCACAAAATCTGAATTGTCAAATAGCTTTTCCCTTTTCGAAATAAATATAATTAAAATTTTTTTCAATTATATATTATTTTTGTCTTCTTCTGATTATGATAATTTTTATTTTAAACAATTTACGTCGGTTCCGCCAAATTTTCTCGACCATAAAAAACACAAAAAAAAGAAAAACATTTCCACGAAAAATATAGCAAAATACAAACAGAAAAAGTTTCACTTTTATTTTCCACCAACAGATCCTTTTTATTTTATTGTTGGAAAATGTTTTCTCTTTTTTTTTTTAGATGAAATGATATGAATTTTCCTGATGAAGCTTTTTCTTGTCTTACGATGGTAAAATTGTAGTGAAATGGTATAAATGCCATTGGGTACTGATAGAGTAGATAAAAAGTTCACAGTAACAACAGAATAACAAGGAATCGCGGAAGTCGAAAAAAACAACCAAAAGTGGAATGTCATTTGAGATTGAAATTGAAATGCAGATATTTTGGAAGGTGAAATTTACCACCTTCTTATATGAGTATGTGAGATATTTCCCATTTTGATGGTTATTGAGAATAGGTGTATACCAAAACTCCGATTTGCGTTGGTAATTGGAACTGGAAAAAGATGACACAATTCCAAATGACGGAAATCGAATTTGACGTTCTTATATGAACTTAAGGAACGCAAATAGAAATATTAACGATCCATCTTTTAAACCACGAACATTTATGAAAAGGACGCAAATCGAAACGATGGAAATCGAGATTTTGATGTATACTTCTTTTGAGGTTTAATGAAACAAAGCTTTTAATTTTGTTCAAGACTTGTACTTTCATGATATTGATGCTTTTAGGCATACATCCTTTTATTGCTTTCTTCTCATAGAATGGAAATTAAGATTTGTATTGTTAAGAAAATTGTGACTTACAGATTTTGATGGATCTTCTTCATTCTGAGGTCTTCTGAAACCCCATTTTTATATATAATAAAATATGTAATTTTTGTAAAACATTAACATTTTTAATTTTCTAATTTGAATTGTATAGTAAATTGTTTCCAGAGACCAACGAGTAGCATAATCATAAATTTAGCTCGAAGTAAATTTTAGAGTATGATTTCTTTTTGAAATTTTTTTAAAATTAAATTAAGAGAAGTATGCCTATTTCATAAAAAATTGGCCACATTGGCTTTGTCTTCTATTAACTATTCTTTTGTAAAAACCCATTGCACAGGGACAAGGGTTTTGATAGATACTTATGAATAATTTGACTTATGTACATACTCTTAGTCAACAAGTCAGGAAATTTCTTTTTTTTTAAATAAAGTTTTGGACTAGATATTATTTATTATGTTTGACGAGTTTTGCAATTTAAAACTTTCAAAGGTAAATTGTTTACTTTGAACAGTTTTGAAAGTTTGCATTGGAATATACGTGTTTAACTTTCCATACGACTCTTGCATTTAAAAGGCACTTACTCGGTCTAAAAGAAGATTATTTATTAAATATTTTATCATATTTGACATGAATTAAAAAGTGGTCAAGGAGGGCTCTACTCGTTTGTCTATAAAACCAAACAATTTGCCATTGACTTTTTATACTCGTGCATAACATGGAAATTCATAATTCTTATTAAGATGTTTGTAGGATACGTTTTTAATTGCAATCCTTTGTGAAACATCAAAGTAAAAACAAATACATCAAGTACCAGTACTCCGTTGAAAATGAAAACTTTCCAGAAATAATTCTATACTTTCAGTACTCCCAGGTTGGAGTAATAAAACGTACTGAAACCCCAAAAAGATATTTGGCCTATGTTTTAGTCGAAATTTCGAAAGTTTTAGTTGATTGTTATGGTTGATAGTTATGCGACATAACTTAGCTCTTAATTACACGTACTTGATCCTTAGATTTTGTAACATAAACTTTATTTCTGCATGGGAAGAATGAATCTTGATTGTTATTTAAATTATTAAAAAGAAAAATTCTTGAAAAACTTCACAAAATATCAAAAAATTGTTCTGCACATATGACAAATGTTACCTAAAGAAAATTGTAATAACTGAAAAAATTTTCATCATCCAAAATTGTTTTAGAAAATATTTTTATGTTTCCATCAGAACCAAACATTTCAGAAGAGTTTTTTGGTAATTTCATTTTTTTTTTGTGGGATATATTTCCGTAAAAATACCAGGAAAAACTGACTGACATAAAACAACCTTCTTTCACTATAAAAAATAAATCACATGAAAACAAATTCGTTCGTACATCAAAATTGTTTGTGATGATGGAGTCATAAGTCAGTCATCAGGAAAGAAGGCAACTGTTGTAATCATAAAAAAAAGTCGAAAATATTGTTTTTGTCTAGGAAAAACCTAAAAAAAAAAGATAGAAAATTTTTAAATATATTTTCTACAAACCGAGAAGAATGAGGAAAATATATCCGAAAATGGAAAGTTTCAGTTCAATGCCAACTTTTCATGATAAAAAGGTTTTGTCGACAATCGAACAACTTTTTAAATCAGTACCTTTTTTTTCGTAAAGACTATTCTGTCATTACGAGCCTATCTAAATGCTAATAGAATTTCTTATTCAACACGAACAAACATTGTTAATGCTTTCACTGAGAGTTTAGTTTACCCCAAAAAAGGAAAGAACTAAGCTAACATATTTCGTTATTTCCCTTTTTTTGAAAGGAATGTAAATAAATCATGGGTCAATGCATTTCTATACCATTAGTTGGCCAACTGGGATCTGGAAAACAAAAAAAAAAAAAAAAACTTTTAAAAGGTTATTTCACCCAAAGCCTCCAATTTTTTCTTTTTATTTAAGTTCTTTTCTAATAAAAAAATGGAAATACTTTGTATAACTTTAATTTTCCTATTTTCGAAGCCCTAAAATTTTAATAGTGGTTTCTTTTTTTTACTATAACTCGTAAACATTTGATGTTATTGTTTTTATAAGGACTTTCAGTACAAAATTGATCATGCTTGTGGCCTATATTTTATTTCAGTATGATTTTACTTTGAGAAGTTTGTACGTGGATGATCTATATTAACTAATTAATTTAACTTTAGTATAAAACTGCACTAACCAGCCCTAACGTCCTTACAAACAATCAGAAGTGAACATAATTAACATAACACTAGAACTAATCGATTTATTCTCCTTCATGACAAGTGCTGCCTACCCATCGCTTTTACAAATATAACCTATCTTCTGTCCTAGATATATCTACAAGATGGAATTCTTATATAACCAATTAAAGTCTTCACTAAAGTTAAAGAATAATAATTAAATAGTATTTCAATGTTTTTACCTTTTTAAGACGACAAAAGCTTTACCGTTCTTTATCAAAAGCGTGGTAATCAATCTTATTGTTTATAAAGCCCGTATAATCCTGTTGCAGATAAAATGAATGACTATATTTTTGCAGATACAAAAAAGCTCTATTCACTGATAATATCTAAATAACGAGAAACAATTTTTCTTTCATCTCTAAATTTAAGGTGATACATTTTCTTTATAACATTATTTCAATGAGGCTGACAAATATATCATCAAATATAATATATAGGACGAAAAAATCAATATGAAAATTCAAAAGCTATATATTTTGAAGAACATGAAATTTACTTTTGATATTATATAACATAAATGTAGTGTTTTTTTTCATGAAATTCATAGGTTTCAGAGTAGTTCATGTCTCTGAAGATTGTATATTTTTAATAATATTTTTGAAAAGAGTACATATGCTGAAAGCTTTTATGTAACAAGGTATGCTCTAAGGATTTTGGTACCTTTTAAAATATTTTAATTCATAAAAGTTTTCATAGAACAAACAAAATTTAATATACTATATATACAAGTTACTATTGTAAAGTACTCGTACTTCGATATTTTCAGTTTCGCTATTCGGAAATGTAATAAAATAAGTTTAATTTAATGATGCGATTTTATATGATCTTTTAATATGGTAGTAAAATATTTACAAGCTCGTCAAGTCATAAAGTGTCCTAGTTCGGTATTTATAATCATTTTTTACATTTAAAGACTAAAATATTCTCTTATATTCTTACTATGAAAATTAGGTATAAATAGTTGAAAAATTGCGATTAACTCTGCTGAAATGTTACAAGCTTCTGATGGACAGAATGATATTTTAATATTATCACTTATGATGTTATTTTGAAACTTTTAAAATCACAATAAGTCTTAAAATTTTGTAGAAATTTTTATTTAAGTCTTTTTTCAGGAAAACGTCCACCATTTGTTTACAATGTACAAATAAATTATATATTTCAAACACAGAACTATGACCATTTCTATTCATCCTAGTTCCGCCTTGGGGATAAATCAGTACGTGCATATGTCAAATAAAATTTAAAATTTAAAATGTATTCAAAGGACTCAATAGCAGTTACTTTATATGCAATACTATACATATAACCAACCACACATTTCAACGTAAAGCAACATGAATCCTTTTGTGTAATACAAAAGGTATAAGAAAAACAATTTTCTGGTACAAAAGATTCTTAGATAATTCAACCCTTAGTTTTGATAAAGTCCGGTTCAAGTGATTTTGATACATATATCAATACTGGCAATGGTGCTAAAGAAGGAGTAACTAAGAAGATGTTTAAATAACTACATACTTTCATTTCACATAATAGTTCTTGATTGTCTATTCTTGCAAATAATTACGTGCAATTGAAGATAGATAGAAACTTAAAATCAGTCAACAGTCAGATAATAACAGATAACAACGGATCTAATGATATATTTGGTTTTGTAGAACGCCTAATCACAAATGTTAGCAGACATTTCATAGCTAAACATCAAATAGGTATAATTTAATCAATCTTTTTGGAATTAGTTAATGAAGTCTCTTCGGTAAAATTTTCCATCGAATCGAAGGACCATAAAAATATTTTCTAATTAGAAAATTTCCATTTTAATAGCACTAATTTGAAATCTTAAGAAAAACAATTTTCTTTTTTTTTTTTAGATAGAATTTAATCAAAACCGAAAAATGTTTTTCGTAAATAAAACCTAAAAATACAATTTCGAATAATTTTCTTGTCTTTTATCATATTGATTGAGTATTTTCCACCGAAAAGAAAATAAAAAACAAAAATAAAAAGGCGAAAAACAAAATTGTTGGTTAACCAATTTTCAATAGAATTTCATTTTCCTGTCAAGAAATAACATTTTTCTTTGAAAATAAATTTCGACCTTTTTTCTTTTCAAATTGAAACATTTATTTGGTAATATTTCATTGTAAAATTCAGAGTTTTCTTTTTAAATGAAGATTTTTTTTCTTCTTTTTTTTGGAAGAAAATGAAAAACCGAAAACATCAAATAAAAACTTTTGTCGAAATTTTCTTTTCTCAGTCAATCAAAATTCATATAGGCGTTTTATCCTAAAATTTCAGAACATTTCAAAAATAATACTTGGAAATTTGGTAAAAAATATAGGTTTAGGAAATTTGTTAACTAATGAAAACTGGAAAATTCGGTCCGTTAAAAAATTTTCTCATTAAAATTTATAAGAAATTTTATGTTGTTAAATTAGTGACAAAATTTTAAAACCATAAAACTGTTAAGTACTTTTGTGATTTGTCAGACTCCTTCAAATTTTATATCCTTCATCTAAAACAAAATCGTGTATAGGTGCTAGTTCTCCTTACATACAAATCCATTGAGCCGACTTACCTGTTGCAGAAAAAATTATCAATATATAAAAGGCAAGAGGGAATCTTCGAATTGATTTGTTTTACCCAATACTCTCATCGCATCCCTATCAAAAACTAGGGATTTTTCCTCTTACAGGAAAATGCTATAATTGTTACACTTTCTGGAGTATTAATAAATTTAAAACTAAGAAAAAATACAGTAAAAATTCGATCGAGAAAAGGATACCAGGATGAGTTAGTATTTTTCAACATAATCGATATTATTCATAGACAAACAGTAATTTAGCCGACGAAGAAAAGAGTGACGGCTGATAGCATTCAATATACAGAGTGATAAGTCTAGTGATAACGATTGCTAATGCATAAAATTGGATGTATATCTATGTATAATTTCTTCCATTTGTTCCATTCGAGATGACAATGATGAAGTAGTTTTTGACACAAAGGAATACTAAACAACTCATAATGGGATGTGTGATAAATTGAATGGGTTCTAATAAAGTATAAGAGTATAATAAAAATCTGTGTCTGTTATCTTCTAACAGGCAGTCTCCTATTAATCAGTTCAAATTCATCCAGGTATACAACTATTCTGACTGCACTCTCTTCAGTTCGTATATAATTGATTTTCAATCAAATTCGATTATTCCTTTTATTTTCTTTATATACATATGGAAAAAAGAAAAAGTGAATTTTGTTGATATACTATAGTACATGAGTAGTTTAACTATGTAATTGGAATTGATCCTTGTCTGTCTATTTATTTACTATAATTCATCATCTATCAATAAATAAAATAGGAAAATGGAAAATGTTTATCCAGTTCTTGGATTTGTAGATATTTACCTTTCTAGTATAATTTTCTCATCTTTATGAACTTGAAATTGAACTACTTTGAACCTTATATTTCATTATTCATACTCAATTGGTTTTGAATGATATTTAGAAGTATTTTAGATTCTGCACTAAATTAAGGTCATTGAAATGATTGTCTGACATTTCTTCTAAAATGTTTCTCATAACATTTTCTTTAATATAGCTACAAATATTACGAGTTTTATAAATAAGAATCCGTTCATCCTTTTACTATATCAAGCATAAAACTAATAAACCATAATAAACTGAAAGATGAGAAGTGAGTTTCACTAAGAAAGTATGTAAAAGAAAAATTGTACATTACTACGAAGGCACACATCTTTTTAGGCAGGACCCAAAGGCAACCATAGATATTAAATAGGAAATTATTGTTTTTTTTTTAAATTTTTCGTTCAGAAACTCTTGTAATTATTTTACTTCCTTAACATGGATAAAGTATGGAAATTAATATTTCAGTGACTGAATGATATAAAAGAAAATTGAAAAATCAATTTTCCTAATTCAGAAGATAATATCTTATTTTTTATTTCAGAGGGTGTTACATTTTTTAA
Organism: Xylophagus ater; assembly: GCA_963422695.1. Taxonomy (NCBI): domain Eukaryota; kingdom Metazoa; phylum Arthropoda; class Insecta; order Diptera; family Xylophagidae; genus Xylophagus; species Xylophagus ater. Next base: position 6,373,768 of record OY730481.1, read on the forward strand.
TTTGCTACATAACTTCTTAGAGTTCCTTATTTACAAAGGAAATTGAAGATTCTATTTTAATTTAATTCTGATTTTATCTGTTCATTATGATTTTTTGTAGTTCAGAACTTTCTATATTTAGCTCCTGGTTGACTTAAATTTAATATTTTATGCGTAAAATATTTCCATCTTATTCATTGGCATTTTCTTTTTATCGTTTATTTAATTTAATTTATCAAATTATATTATACTCTGAGAAATTTTCCATTTAAAAATAAATACATATTTTATATACACTACTATATATGATATATTTTATGGGTTCCAGATCGGAAATATAGTTAATGGGCCTTGATAAGAAAGATGAGAAAATCAAGAATGGAATTTTTAATTATGTATTTTAATTTTCATTGAAATTACTAGTGAAGAGCCAGGATGATATCCTTTTAGGATGCATAGACTACATATCACCAGTTGGCTTATAAGTAGAGGATACCTAAATGTGATGCTGAAGATGTTTTTGTATTTTATTAGAATGATTATGGTGTCGCTGTGCATCAGGAAAACTGTGTTGTTTTACCCTATGAAGCCAAGGAGTGCTTTGAAGACTACAAAGAAAACGTATTGCCAAATTTTATTTAATAATAATTTCAAAAATTTTCTTTATAACATTGAATTTTCTTCGACATTGGAGACTGATATAACTCATTCTTTTTATTTGAAATGTGTAATTTTAGAAACTGGTACTAATAAATAAAATTTTGAAAGTATTATTTGATTTTTTACTTATACCCAAACTTGCAATCCTTTATACTTTATTATTTTCAATAGTTTTATTAAAAATTTTCATTTAATTCATATATATCATTATTAATTTTCTTTTAAACCTTTAGAAATTGTATTTATAAAATTATTTAATTACAAAATTAGAATATAGTTTTAAACTTTTCTAATTTCATTCAAATGGAAAATTGTGATACTAAAAGTGTAATCAAATAAATTCTAAATATGAAATTTCATTTATTAATAATCGATACCACATTTTCTAAAATCAGGAAAACCGAGTAAAACTTAAATGTGTTCATGGCATTTCACTGGTTTCCATTAAAATTGAATATATTTCTAGAATATTATGATCTCAAGGAGTCTAACATCATTAGTTAAATCCATTCATATTGAATAGAAGAAGACCATGTCTGGCAGTAAGAGAATCTAAAGAATATAATCCAATAGAAAGGTTTTCCACAGAAAATCGTATGGTAAAGTTTTAGCGATTATACAGTTCACTAATTATGTGAAAATAGTGAATTTCTCTTCGTATTTCATATTCAGGAAATGAAGTTTTGAATTTGTACAGTTCATTAGGTTCTTTTAAATCATGTAGTTCAACTCTTCTCAAGTTTTGAATTTTATTTCTATTATAATTGGTCGTTTTGTGGTAATTTTGCTGCAATATAAGCAATTTTTAAAACAGAAATTGCTTTAAAGACGATAGATTTTTAATTTTTAAAAGTAATATTAGGAAAAATAAAGAAATACGCTCAATTTATAATTTAATTGGTGGTAGATTTTTTAGGACTGTATTATAAGAAAGCTAGTAATAACGGGGAGAAATCAGAGAAGAAGTGCATACAAGTATATCTATTGAGGTTGGGATTTAAACTTGCACTTAAGAAAAATTTATTTTTCACCAAGAAATTATAAATTGCCTATTTTTAGGCGTGCATGAAAATGCGACAGACATTCAGATGAAGCAAATTAGGTTGTTCTATATACGAAACAATATATTAGTTTTGTATTTAAAGTTTGCAAAACTTTAATCGTTAAACTTCTCTTGTTTATATTCTCCCATAAAGAAAATATAGTGAATACCTTTTTTGTCGGATTTATTAACTATGAATGGACAACTCCATAATATATGTATGTAAAATGGGTAAATTTATTTCTTAATTTTTTCGTATTGTACTGTTTACTACAAATGTATTTACAAAAGACATGAATAAGGAGAACGACATTGACATCGTCTAATAAGACGATGGGATATCTACCAAGTACAATCTCATGCTGACATAAGTAATGAGATCAGGTGAGTATATTATAGCCTAATTTGATGTAAAATTATACGTAGAGTAGTACTTACAACCCACAATTTATGTCCTTTTTTATACCAACATCAACTGGTAAGTTCTAGGAGAATTACGAAGTTGATTTTATTAAAACGTTAATTTATTGTGATATGTTAACATGACAGAAATCTTTAAATATTTCGATGACTTTAATTTTTCTGTTTTTAATGTAGCCTCAAGCTTTTTCGTTTGTTTCCTAAAAGTTGGTCAAAAGGTTGTGACTGATTTGAATACAATTTAGAAACTATATTTAGGATGAAAAAATGTTATTCAAACAGAGTGTATTTATAACATTTTTAATAAAATATTTACTGATTTTTGCTTGACAGGAAGTAAAGGATGCGAAAAAAGTGATGCTATAAATTGCCACAAAATTTTCAATTTTATACTAAGACAATTACGTTTTCATTGTTACTTAATTAAATGAAAAATTTCTGAATATGTGAAATATTGTAAATAAATTTCGTAGTGCAACATAGAAGATGTAGTTGGATTTTAATTAAAGCTTCAAGGATTAAGTAAACATGTACGAAAAGTTTTTTTTTCGGTTTCTCTACTGAATAGTTTAATTATATTTTTGGTGAAAATTTTAAAATAAACATGTCATGTTTGTAAAGTTAATAGTTTTCTCCAGACAATTACATTCGTTGCTATTTTTTAAGGTTTTTAATAACAGACAAAACACGACAAACAAAAGAAATATAGTTGGTTTTTACAACAATCTCTTCTTTCCTACTTTATATACAAATTTTTGGGAAAAACTAATTAAAAGTTTTTTCAAATATCTACATTTAGATACTTGGATATTTCATAAATGGAAAAAAGTAGGCTTTATATGAACAAGAATAGTTGCAAAATGAACCAAAAATAGTTAGAAATTAAAGTGAAATAAATTTTTAATAAATATAGAAAATTAGATTTTGTAGATAAACAAAAAAAAATTGTAATGAACTTAAGTATTTAAACATGTTTGGGATCAAATTTAATTTACTATAAAAAAGAACTATTATATTGTTTCGTTAGTTTTGTAATATTTTACTGATGGGTAATTTGCTGTAAAGGTAAATTTTGTCTGTAGTGATGCGATATGGCAAAAAGCATTCAATTGTTAATTTGTATTCACATCTGACATAGATTTTCAGTCTGTAAACAGAATATCTCGTTATAAGTATTTATAAAAAAGACTCTCTATGACATGAAAGTATATGCATTTATAATCTTTTTTACAAACACTAATGACGAGATAGATTTTTTACAGCCCTATAATGGTGCCGAAAATTTATACACAAAGAATTCTCTGTGGTCGTGGTCCGGTCATGGTTCTTGCAAAATATTATTCTTTGCAAAAGCATATGAAGCTTATATCCAAATAATAACTGTAGTAAAGCGTACATGTTTTCAGCTGGAAAATCTGTATGTACTCAGCTCTAGTTCAAGTTCCAGTTATTTTCCCAGCCTTTCTAAGTAAATTTAAAAAAAAAACTCAAAACGTATAAATTATGGTACCCTTTAAAATATATCAGGAAGATTTTTGCGCCACCAAGATGACATAAAATGTTATCCATCATGAAAATTATAATTACGAAAATACAGAGCGGCTCACGTAAACAATTTGGAAGTTTGCAAACGGTTTTTAATTAACTAATGAAAAATTAACAAATACTTTGTGTACAACCTAAATTATGCTAGTATAAGTAAGAACTTTTATAGAAAGTTAAAAATAAAATTTTTAATAAAAAGAATTTTTCCAAGAATTTTTTCTTGTATTTTTTGTCATAAATATGGCTAAATAAGATTAAAACCAAAGAAACATTTTTATTTATGATTCAAAATGAAGATATTAAAAATTATGATAAATAAATAAAAAAATAAAACTTGAAGAAAAAAAAGGACATTAATAAAAATAATTTGTTTTTCTGTAAATTTACAAGAAATATTCTTGAATGAAAAACACAAAAAACTTTTCGCCTTAAAATGGAAAATTCCCTCAAGGGAAACATTAAATTGATTTAGAACCACATTTTCGAATTGTAAAAATAAAATTTTACACTTTTATTTACCCAAAAAAGAAAGTTAATCTAATCCTGAAATACACCAAAAAATTTTCATGTTTTTAAACTAAGAGACGATATATCAGGATTGTTAGGAACCAGGATCCTGTATAGTTTTGTATATGTACGAAAACATATATTCTATTTTATTGATTATGTAATTTCAATAAGACGCAACGCGAATTTGAATTTGAAAATAAATATTTATTTTAATAAACTTTGGAAAACAGTAATTTTATTGCGTGACATATTCTGACGGTTCTATTTCGAGCCAAACACTATTTATTTTAAATTAGAATACTAAAAGAAATTATTTACTCATGTTTCTTTTTTGATTTAACCATTTTCTTACATTTCCAATTTTTAAGCATATATGTTCCAACCCTATCAAATAATAATAATTAATTAAATAATAATAATTAAATTTTCAAATTATAAATTATCTCAAATTTTGAAAAAACCATAAGCTTAAGACATTTTATTTGCTAGTTGATTTAACAAGCTAAGAAAAGAAAACTTGTCGAACTATTGTAGCTTCCTAATAAGTTATGAAGAAGGCAACAAATGCTTGAAAAGATTTTGCACTTAAATTATTGTGACGTGCTACCCGTTCGGTTCGATGTTATTAAAATGATAACACTTTTTATTTATGTGAATTTAGTGTATAAGCTTTATTTATAATTATTTCTGCGTTACAATTAGTCTTAAAAGTATTTGTCTTTCAATAATTTAATTATTACAAATTATTTATCACAGTTTATAAAAATATACAATCACTATTTTAATAATTGATCACAAATCGCCCTTGTAATCGCTTTCCACAAATAATCACGTTTCAAATCTCTGTTTTTAATCTCGGATGAAGTTTAAACTTCAACTGTCTGATTAAGATTGATTTCTCAGACTCAATCCTCCGCTGCTTTTATACCTAATTGGTGTGTCTCGGGAAATTTCTCGAAAAGTCTGGTCATTTGGCTTTCTAAAAACTAGATGGCAATATTTCTCGAAAGCTCTTGTATTAAGAATATTTCTGAGAATTATTCTTTTGTTTGTGACAATGTTTTGTGTTAGTTATTTTTTTTCTTGTTTCATAGAATATTTGATGATTTCATGAATCATCAAATATTCTAACTCGTGTAATATAGTGCATTATGTTCAAAATACATTTTCACTGTATTAAGAAAATCTTCTACATTGAAAATAGATGCAGTTCCATTTTCTTCTTGCAAACTTTGATTGATTGTGATCTTGATGATGGGGCTCATTAACACTCCCGGCATTTAGACTAGAAATCGGGTCCGCGGATTAAGTCCTTAAATTTTCGAATTAGCGAACCTTTCCGAGCCTACAAATCATCTGAATATTAGACTGGTGTCGATTTCATTGCTGGCATTTGGTTTCATAAACCAGTCGCCGAAAGTTTGAATCGAAGATTTTGAAAATCTAAACCTGGACAGAGAAAGTGCATCGCTGTCTCTTCCTCTGCCAAACAGGATTCGTAGGAAGAATCATCTGCAAGAGTTATAGATGCTAAGTGATAATAAAGTCGGCAGTGCCCAGTTAGGACACTTACAACAGACTACATTTTTTCTTTACGCCGTAGTTTTGCTTGTGTAAGAAATAATTAAAGAGACTTAATTTATTTAAAAAAAAATTACACATAGTCCAATACATGATAAATACAAGCCAAAGAACGCGGGTATCTTAACAATTGCAAAACACTAAAGTTAAATAATTTTAAAAACAAAATGTAAGAACAATAATATTTAAATAAGGCATTTTTCGCTAACTTTCATGTGTACCCAGTTGGTATTATATATATAGACATTAATTAAACATTTTAATTTAATTTTTACGTAATAAAAAAACCGAAATTTCGAAATTTCATTTCTTAATTGGATCCGCTTGGAAACAAAATTAATTTTGAAATATTGGAGGTTCTATACGTATGAACCAGATTAGCCGGTACTCCCTTAAGATGGTTATTTACATAAAATTGAAGTTCAGTTCGTCTGAATTATTCCTATCATATGATGCCTTTATCAGCCTAACACTTATGGCGGATTACTTATAAATTCTAGCATAAAAAATAGTCTAATTTTGAGCTTGAATAAAAATGCGTTAACTTTCATTTGACGATTAATTGCAGACAAATTTAGTACATTGTTATAAACTGTTTCTGGTCTAAACAATCCTTCCAAACTTTATTTAAATAAGTTCAAAATTGTCTTACTTACATTTGCCGATCTGTTAAAAGCAGCTTAATCTCTCTTCCTTACTAGTTTCAGAACATCTGAGACCATGTGTGTTTGAAAAATAATTTTCACTTTTTGCTGTTGGAAGAAGTAAAATATATATTTTACGCTAATGGTATAGAAGTTAAAAATTAGTTAAGTACATACGTACTAAGGATCCATATGTACAAATTAAAAATACAAATACATTCATATGTCCGAACTTTCTGGCACTTTTCTGGAAAGTATAAAACTCGGAAACTTTTCGAATTCTTCAGTCATTTCTTTTGATTAAGTCACAAAGAATTAATTAAGAAATTTAAACATATTCATCAAGAACTATAATAACAGAGGTAAGAGTTTGTTATAACAATTACAAAAAGCGCTTTCTTCACTGACAAAATCCTTTTCAATGTTCCTACAAACCTAATTATCCTCATATAACTCAGTCCTTTTATAACATAGTGATTTTTGTATGACAATTTTTGCAAACCATTCTCACGGTATTTAAGAGTCTCCTGTAAAACTGTTAAGGATACTATTCCTTGTTCTTAAGAACGAATTTACCATCCTATACGATGGTTACCTGTAGTAATTCAATTTTTTTTTACAAAACAATTATTTTATTTCCTCATTTATTCGCAGATGGTTTCTACTAAGTTCACAATTTTTGCATTGGCTTTCTTAGCGACTTTTCTGATAGTTTCAGGAGAAAAAAAATGTCCAATTCTATGTGGGAGAACACTAGAAGATGCTCTGAGTGCGGTATGCAAGAGCGAATACTATTCGCCTTCAAAGCGTTCTGTGAGATGTATTACATATTATAGTTTCACTTTTCAATTCAAAGTTTGATTATAATATTGTTTATTTCAGCGGTTTCTTACGGCGTTTCCACTGAATGTTGTCAACAAAGGTGTACACCAGAAAACCTAGCTCTGTATTGTGCTGAGGATCTAACCTCACAAGAAGCTCGCAATCGTTTAAAAGCCTATTGTCCTTAAAATGTCATAAAAATGTATTTTCACTGTATTTATAATTTTTACAGAAAGAAAATAAATATAATATTAAATAAATTTTCCAATTTTTTCTTGAATATTGTTAAAATATCTAATTTTGTGTTTTACAGCGAAATTACTAAAGTACAAAATTACATTTAACGCAAATAAAAGTAGCCTTGATTTGAGATAGATTCTATAGTGTCTGGTCAATTTGACGTCATTGTACCTCCTTTTTCTAATGCCCATCCATGAGAGATCAGTCAAGGCAGGTATCTTACACAATCTCTATAACTATACAACAACACACTACCTATTTCTTGTCGTTTAAAATTTGACTATGTTTGGCGATTTTAATGTGTAACCAGTTGCTAATATACGCAAACAGTTTTATTTAATTTCCACGTAATTGAAACTGAAAATAAGAAATACTAATTCAAATTCTAATCGATTGAACATAATATAATATCATTATGAAAACTTCTATACCTATGAAATTATTTATTTTACTTAATTGGTAGTTTTTAATTAAAATTCATTCCAACTTATAACTTTAATAAATAATGAAGACATTATTATTACCAACATTTTATATTTTGCGATAACACTATTTGCAAATATACTAGAATCTGCCCCTATAAACACACTATCGGCAATTCGCTGATTGATTGTTTTATCGTTATAATTTCTCTTTCTTATTTCCATTTATTACTGCCTACATTATCTATCAAATATCGAAATATTGATGACTTCGATGGTTTGACTACGTCGATGAAGTATTGATAAGGTACTAAGTTTTTATAATAAAACGTCCTTAGTTCCATCCTCACCAGCGTCACTCAGCTTTTGATGAAAAAGTTACAGAAAGAACAATTGATTGTTCGTGTCAATTTTAATTAAATTGTAGTGTTATGACCTTTCCCTTACTGTCGCTCCTATTTTCTTGGAACTTACTTCAAATTTACTTCCGTCAATTTATTACCAGAGAGCTAAGAGTACTTAAGTCATTCTAATAGGGATACTTGGGAAAATAATTGCCTTACTGTTCTCGAAAATGTAACGCGCACGTTCATAGAAGTTAAAAATTAATTATGTATATAATATATGTATTCATAAGCCCAAACTATGATAAGCATGTACATAATGTAAATAATTTTTATTATTTACGTCTGAATAATTAAGTATAAAAGTCGGAGACTTTTTAAATTCATCAGGTATTTCTTTTGATCGAGTGAACTAAACTAAGTTTATTACTTTAAACAGCAAGAACTATTATAGTTAATAAAGGTAAGAATCTAATTTTAAAACAATTATAATGTTCAGCAAAAGTTCGGAATGGAACCATTCCGAAACTAATAATCTGTTCAAAGATATTAGAATACTTGTAAATTAATTAATTTCGTCACACAAAAATGAATCTGTTATTTCTTTTATTTATTTCCAGATGATTTCTATTAAGTTTACCATTTTATTACTCACATTTATAGCAGCTTTTGTAACAGTTTCAACACAGGAAAATGAATGTCGTGCACTATGCGGACGACAACTTGTCACAGCTTTGATGGCCGTGTGCGATTCTAATTACAATAAGCCAATAAAACAATGTAAGCCACAAACTATATAAGATAATACTTTAAAATTTCAGCTTTTAATATAATACTATAAATTTTAGCTAGTCGTCCCAAACGTGGTAATGCACTAGGTCATGTTCGCGGAGTTGCCGATGAATGTTGTTTGCAACGTTGTACCCCTGGAACGCTTAAGTCATATTGCAGTGAGGATATAAGCGATGAAGAAGCTAGCAGACGTTTAGCAGGATTATGTTGAAGATGAAAATAAAATTTCTTGTAAAATGAATGAAAATAAAGAAACTATCGAAAGTACTTATCGTTTTATCAATAACATTAGATGTATTTTTTGGGACGGTTATCATATATTTGATCCCCGTGTAGCAATGAGTCAAAGAATACTTGTAAAGAGTTTGGAAGATACCCTTTTTAGGATATATAGAAAGAACACTTGTGTAAATAGTTACCCGACGACTCCACGAGACATATTTCGAGACTTATTTTCAGTCTACGACCGCCATTTTGAAGCCATTAAATTTTTAGGTGGGCAGTTGATGTCCTGACCTTTTATTTGTAAAAATGCCGTTGACGAAGAAACAATAAAATTTTTGCTGCATAAATTTATTATAAAAATATTTTATATACTTGTATATTAAACTAAAAATGCGTTACGGTTGACAGGAATGAATGAATATTTTTTTATAAAAAAAAGGATCCAACTAAAATCATGGATATTTCTAAAATTTTCCGATAAAAAAAATTATTTTGAAATAAAATTTTGAAAATATCAATCCTTCCCGGAATTGTAATTAGTAAAAACTAGACTCGAGATGTCAAAAATTTCTCAGAAAAATGCATTACGGTAGGTCAATGCAATAAAGATTCTTTCTAAAATGCATCCCATGATCATTACGAATATTTCAAGTGTTTTTGTCATAAATTGACGCGAATTTTAAACCAAATTTATTTTAAAATGAAATGCACTAAATTGTTTATATTTTATTGCTGTCGTAATAAGGCGCCAAACTAATTTTTTCTTAAAAAAATGTCTAGAAATTAAAAATATTTGAAATATCGAGAAAAACCTTATGCAATTACATACATTCGTATGCATTCAATTCATTGCCACCATTTTTAATTTCAATATGTCAAAAATAAATCTGGAAAAAAGCCTTCTTCAAAAAAGTCTACGCTTATGCCCGACTGAAAAAAGTCCAAATTTTCGAGTCTCCATTGGACTTTTTTTCAGTCCGACTGAAAATAAGGCTTGAAAAAAGTCTAATGAAGTTGCCTGGTTAGGAGGAAAATGTGTTAGCCAGTTTAATCGCATAACTTGGCATATGTTTTTAGGATTAAGCCAAGAAATAGTTAAAGGAAATAGTTTAGTTATTTCATGATAAACGGTATTTGGTTAGAGCCCGCTAAAGAAACCCCTTTGGCTTTAACAAATGGAAATGCCCAAATGGCGTGAACAACCATGTTTTCCCGTCTTCGTGGGTGACAACGACCAAGATATGAAGGCGGGTTGACTTGTGCTTTTTATTAAGAATTTCGTGTTTATAAGTAGGGAAAAGGTTCTAGGGTAAAAAGTGAGTGTTACACCCGTTTGATTAAAGATGATTATTTATCGCTGTTTGTTTTTAATAGAGTTATTTAATGTTATATTGAAAATATATAAATTGAAAAATTCATTTCTTTATTACAGTATTAGAAATTAACAGAAAATTTTTTGAGATTTTTTACCAAATTGTGGGCATTTTCTTTTCTATTACTTTAATATTTTTAATACTATTTTTTTTTCTAATTTTTTCAAGACGTATATCTTAAAAACTGCAAAACACTAAAGTTAAATAATTTTAAAAACAAAATGTAAGAACAATAATATTTAAATAAGGCATTTTTTCTAACTTTCATGTGTACCCAGTTGGTATTAAATATATAGACATTAATTAAACATTTTAATTTAATTTTTACGTAATAAAAAAACCGAAATTTCAAAATTTCATTTCTTAATTGGATCCGCTTGGAAACGAAATTAATTTTGGAATATTGGGGGTTCTATACGTATGAAACATATAAGCCGGTACTCCGTCTGAATTATTCCTGTCAAATGATGCCTTTATCGGCATAATGGAGGAAACCGAATAACGTGTCTACAACGGATTCCACAGTTTGATCCGTCACGATCTGTGTTGTCTAGTTGAAAACGTATATATTTAAAATTTTAATGAGTCATGAATCTGTCGAGGATACGTCATTCTGCTTGAACCCTAACACTTATGGCAGATTACTAACAAATTCTACCAGAAAGAGCAGTCTAATTTTGAGCTTGAACAAAAATGTGTAAACTTTCATTTGACGATTAATTGCAGACAAATGTTTCTCTTCTAAAAATTCTTGCAAACTTTATTCAAATTAATTCATAACTTTTTACTTACGTTTGCCAATTTGTTAAAAGCAGCTTAATCTCTCTTCGTTACAAGTTTCAGAATACTTGAGACCATGTCGATTTGAAAAAAGATTTCTGTTCTGCTGTTGAAAGAGTATATATATCATACGCTAGAGGTATAGAAGTTAAAAATTAGTTAAGCACACAAGTACTAAGGATCCATATGTACAAATTAAAAATACAAATACAATCATATGTCCGAACTTTCTGCTATTTTTCTAAAAAGTATAAAACTGGGAAACTTTTCGAATTCTTCAGTCATTTCTTTTGATTAAGTCAGAAAAAATTAATAAATAAATTTAAACATATTCATCAAGAACTACAATAACAGAGGTAAGAGTTTGTTATAACAATTACAAAAAGCGCTTCTTCACCGAGAAAAATCTTTTCAAAGTTGCTATAAGCCTAATTATCCTCATGTAACCCAGTACTTTTATAACATAGTGTTTTTTATATCACAATTTTTGCAAACAACTCTCACGGTATTTTGCAGTCTCCTGTAACACTGTTAAGGATACTATTCCTTGTTGTTAAGAACGAATTTACCATCCTATACGATGGTTACCTGTAGTAATTCAATTTTTTTTTACAAAACAATTATTTTATTTCCTCATTTATTCGCAGATGGTTTCTATTAAGTTCACAATTTTTGCATTGGCTTTCTTAGCGACTTTTCTGATAGTTTCAGGACAAAAGTTATGTCCAAATCTATGTAGCACAAAACTACAAAATGCTTTAAGTGCGGTATGCAACAGCGAATACAATTCGCCAAGGCGTTCTGCGAGAGGTATTACATATTATAGTTTCACTTTTCAATTCGAAGTTTAAATACAATATTATTTATTTCAGCTGTTTCTTCCGGCGTTGCCACTGAATGTTGTCATAACCAGTGTACACCAGAAAACCTATCTATGTATTGTGCTAAGGAGGTATCCTCAGAGGAAGCTCGCCAACGTTTAGCAACCTACTGTCCTTAAAGTGTCATAAAAATGTATTTTCACTGTATTTACAATTTTTACAGAAAGAAAATAATTAAATAATTTTTTTAATTTTTTATTGAATATTGTCAAAATATCTAATTTTGTATTTTACAACGAAATTACTAAAGTACAAAATTACATTTAACGCAAATAATTGTAGACTTTATTTGAGAAAGATTCAATAGTGTCTGGACAATTTACCTCCATTTTTCTAATGTTCATTCATTTGCCCCTATACCTATGAGAGATCAGCCAAGGCAGGTATTTTACACAATCTCTATAACTCCACAACAACGTACTATCTATTTCTTGTCGTTTAAAATTTGACTATTTTTGGCAATTTTGATGTGTAACCAGTTGTTAATATACGCAAACAGTTTTATTTAATTTCCACGTAATTGAAACTGAAAATAAGAAAAACGAATTCAAATTCTAATCAATTGAACATAATATAATATCATTATGAAAACTTCTATACCTATGAAATTATTTATTGTACTTAAAAGAAGGTGGGTTGTTTAAATGATATAATGAAAATGTAGATGGCATTCATTTTTTTATTATAGTATTTTAAATAAACAGAAAATATTTTTGAATTTTTATCAAATTTTAGGCAATTTGTTTTCTGTTATTTTAATATTTTAAATACCAAATTTTGTATAAAAAAATTTTCTCATTAATACAAGTATTATGATCTCTAATTCAAGTTTCCTTAAACCATGTCGTTTTTAGTACATGCTACTTTGATAAAGCAATGTAAATTTTGGAAATAGGACCTGGAACGAGATCAATTTGATCCTCGAAGTTAATAAAAGATAAACCCTTTGGCAGAAACTCAAAAGAATGACAAATTTTTAAAATGATTTAATTTTTTTAAATGACTTTTGTATTTATTTTTAATTCATTAGTATATTTTTTATATACTTTGGGAGCATACCAATAGGGAAAATTTCGAGCATATAAAAGTAATCACCTCAGAACGTTCTAAAGGGAATCAGCAGCTATTCCAATTCTTGGATATCCATCGTGTGATATCTGAATAATACATGACCCGATATTTTGTCAAATATATAATTGGAAAAGTTATATGGCAATTTCATTGAAATTTACTATGCCGTTTTGGTTATACGTTATATACTATAAATACTCAATGCCATATTCAATTTCAATAACATCGAGCCAGGGATAGTGCAGAAAGAAGTAGTTAAAGAGTAAAATTGACCTGGTTGTTGCATGTTTCGTTATCAGAGCGCAGATTAGTCCTGAATTAGAGAAAAACCTTAGCAGGCCAAACTAAGTGAAGATATTAAAATATTATTGTATTTCAAGTAATTTTAGTTGTTTTTTTCTCTCAAAGTTTCTTAATTCCTTGGATTTGTTAACTACGGGTCTTTTTTCTGGGTGTGTAAAAATCGGCTGTATACCAAATTTAAGTTTTCATATATTTTATTAAATCTTTGATGATATTTTTAAAACGATTATAGTAAAAATTCAATTTACATAAATTGAAACTTTCAAAAATCTTATAGAATACCCTTTTAGTATGTCAGGCGGATGAATTTCTATTTTTAAGAAAACTCATCACTATAAGTGAAACCAATTCAAATCTAAGTGAAAACAATTTATTTAGTTCAGTGGAAATTTGTCACAAAAATTGTTCTTTTTTTAGAGTTTTTGAAAAGAAATTTCAAATAAAATATTGTTCTAATAAAAACAAATTGAAGTTTGAAAGAAACTGGAAAATATTTTTCTTTTGATTTATGAATGAAAAACTAACCAAAAGAGAAATGATTAATCAAAGAAAGCCATGAAAGTATGAAACATTTTTAAGTTCAACAAATTATCAAAGGAAAAAGTATTTTCCGTGCTTTTTCATGTAGGAAAAAATTTATTTGAAAATGGAACTTTTAAAAGTACTATATCGTTTCTATATAATAGAATTTTCATTTTACTGAACAAATTTAAACAAAATAAAGGCCAAAAATAAATAGTATTATCCTAAATTTCCCTGCATTTCAAAAATTATGGAAGCCTACAAATCTCTTTAAAAAAGAAATCCAAAAAGCACTGTGTTTTTCCCTGTGATATAATTTTGATATGGCATTTTTTTGTAGAAACGTTGTTGTTCTCCAGATTTTCACTTGAACCCTATTATTTCCAGAACAATTTTCTCACCAAAGAGTATTCATTAACACAATTAATTTGTATATCACCTTTTCAATTTATCTGGAATCTAAAATGTAGATCCTTTCACAATTCAAATTAAATGAGCAACCATAAACCCAATGAAATCAGAAAACATAATTGTTGAGTATATTCTAAAGAGTACAGACTGAAGGGATACTGTCATCAGATAAGAAAAATACTTTTTTCATTCCTTCAACCAGTTGAACTATGTCAATTGTTGTGAAAATTTATCTAAATATAAACCACTTTATTAAAATAGCTGATGTAACACTTTTCACCTTTAATATCAATTTCTTCTATAACCTTTTTTATATTTGTATACTTGTATAGTCAACAATCCCAAGTGGAACGTACCAACAACAAAAAGATACAAGACCTCGAAGGGATTCATAGATATGAGCACTTGAAAGTGGGCTGATAAGAGTGTATGGCTCCAATAAAATTCTTCAATCCTTTGAGAATTTTTAATCAAATTGGAATCGGTTCAGTCACATCCTCATCAAACTATTAAATAAAAATTAATATGTCTTTTTTTTTATTTCGTATTTCCTAAAGTAATATTTTTTGATTATTTTTCTTTTTAATACTATTCTCGATAATAACTTTTTTTTCCATGATATAATTTCCTTAAGCTTTCAGAAGACCTGTCTTCCATTCTATGTCTTCTGTTTTTTATGGCACAATTATCAATTTCCGCAACGACAAATCCCTGAAAAACAATAAAAAAAGCACTTTAAATTATTTTTACTTTTTTGTTTTTGTGCACCAGGAAATTCAATTTAAAATATATTTTAAAAAATTGTATAGCCTTTTTTAATAGTCGTTTCAGTTTTCCTAAAGAAAATTCTGTCATCGAGGGTATATCGCTGAAATTAATATCGTTGGAAAAAAGGTTGACCTTTTCTTGTACGAATTGGATTTTAAGTTATATGCAAACTTGGTAAACGGAACCATAATATATAATAATCAGATAAATCCATTGTTCTACAAAATACTGGGGAATCGCTATTTTTCCCAGTTTTAAGGATACATATGATACATATGAAATATTTAAACCATATATAATACTTGGAAAATTTTTATGTTATTATAGTTTTGTTGTTGAAATTTATAACCAATGACTCCAGAAAGTTTGCGGCCAAGTAACAAATATAAGTTTGCATTTCCTATTCAAGTAAAACACCTTTTAACCGCGTCTAATCATAAATTTTACAAAATTAAATCATTTTTAAAATAAGCTTTTCGAAGAAAAAAACAAAATACATTAAAACCTGCTCCAGGAAGGGTTAAACGAATACTTAAAACATTTAACTGACTGTTTTCCTTCCTTTTCGAATTTATTATTCTGTCGAAAATTTCATT
Organism: Xylophagus ater; assembly: GCA_963422695.1. Lineage (NCBI taxonomy): Eukaryota > Metazoa > Arthropoda > Insecta > Diptera > Xylophagidae > Xylophagus > Xylophagus ater. The sequence goes on from OY730481.1 coordinate 6,389,699, forward strand.
ATCAAATCAATAATCAAGTAATTTATTAAAAGTCCGGTCTGGTCGTGCTTTGCGTTTCTTTCAGAGATCTCTTTTGGTGATAAATAAATTTATAGTTTCTTCAAGAATAATGAATTTTTTGTACGTTCATGTATTCTTCGTCCTGTTCCAAAATAGATCCATAGAGAGTTATTTCATTTAAAGAGGGGACCCCCAAGTTTATTACACCTAGAATATCTGAAAATGTTAAAATATTTTGGAAATATTTTTGGTTGATATCAAATCGCGTGCCGAAATCTATTTCGATAGTAATAAAACCTAAACTGATAAATTTAATTACGTGAAAAACTTTCAGGATATATTTTGAGAGGGGAAAATGGTCTTAATGAAGGCTTGGTCATTTCTTCAAGACGTTAATTTTTCTATCTATTTCAGACCTACTTGAAGTGTATATTAGATTATTTCTATACTTAAATATTTAGGAAATATAAAAGAAAATTCATGGAATGTCATATTTCCAAAAGTGAATTTCTATAATTTGAACTTACTTAAGAATGCAATTGAAATCGGATTAAAAATTGTAATGTATAGTAGTCTCTTTTGAAATTCTTATTTAATTATATATAAATACATCTTCTCAGGAATTATCCGGTATAACATGTTGCTCGGTTGAAGGTTTTTCGATCAAGAGCGATGAATCGGTGATAAAATATCGTTTTAGTACTACTCATTTCTAGTACAGCCTGGGTTCGATTAGCCCACAATAATATATTGAACTATGTGTTTTGAAAATCAAGAAGTTAAAGGATTTAATTTTCAGAAGATAGTGCATAAACATACAATATTTTCGGGACTTTTCGGCCACTCATATGCTAGCCCACGCATGGCTTCATAATATAACAAAAAATTGAACCAGTTTTTTGAAAGAATTTTTGAAAGTATTAAGTCTTCTCGATTTTACCAGGCTCGATTAAAATTTAACACCTTAATAGCCAAACTAAGTGGACATATGATTTTCACAATATCCTTTAATCAATTCTAATTCACTAGAAATTGTGGCAGAAAGTAAATATAATATTTCCGTTCTCAAAAGAAAAATTGCATGCGAAAATCTACTAAAACTAAATATTTTCCTTTCTTTACAATTTAATTGCGGGTTAAGTGGCGTTTTTTTTTCTGCTTTTCGATTGAATTTTTTAAACGACTATGATGTGGTTGCCTAAATAACAATTTCAGTTTATTGTTCACCAAATATTATTAAACAAATAAAGCTCCAATATGAATACTTGATGTCATGTTATATACTCTAAAAATCTTACAATATAAAGTCAGAAATCATATCGCGTTTTAAGATGTAGTTATCGTTCGCATATCATTCTGGATCACACTTTAGGAGGCAATATTTTCCTATGGATAAATTCGATTATTTCAAAGAAAATTTTGGCATTTATTTTGTCATGCAGGAAATATGAACTTACTCATATTGTTATTATTTAATGTACTTCATTTATTCAAAAAAGAAAATAACTTTTATATGAATAGTTAAAGACGTTTCGATAGAATTCTAAATGTTTTATGATACCAGAAAATGTGTACAAATGTGGAAAATAACTTTTATTATTATTAGAAAGAGAATTTTGTTTAGAAACGAAATTATTGGGGATGGTTTATATCTTGATATAGTTATCATTTTTACGATAATAATATTGAATAGTAAATTATCATCGTAAGTTATATTCAATGATATTTATGAAGCAATTAGAGATTGTAGATGGCATATCATATTATGATATAAAATGGTATAAACGTCAAAATTTGACACGTATATCATATAACTTCATCTTCCAATATGAGAAAAAGTCACTAAAATTATACAATTCGAAATGTTTTTTTGAATCCGAACTTTTAATTATCCATAAATCTAATGTGTAGGTAAATTCAAAAATGTTCAGGCCTAGAATTTAAAGAGGGTGAATTTTAAAAACTGTTGCCTAAAGCAATCAAATATGAATCCCAGTTAAAAGGATTGTTCCATTATGTTCAAGAGTAATAGGAAAATATTTTTCAAATTACACACATACAGGGTGCACAATTTTGTTTGCAATTTTTATCAGTTGTTATTTTGTATTCAAGCAATGTAAGATATATAATTTAAATGTGGAATAATCAAGCTCCTCAACAATTGCAATATTCAAACCAAATCAGGAATTGCAACTGATTACATGATCTGTTTCAGAGAGACTTATATGTACTTGGTATAAAATATGAAACCTTCTTCACAGTGAAAGATATGCTAAAATCTAGACAATGTCGAAGTCTGCACTTAGCTGAAAATATTTCAACTGTGAAAAATATCGCCATTGAAAATCCACAGACGTTTTGCTTAGGAATTGGGTATAATCCTGATATGAACAATCTGCTCAACATAGATTCGTACGATTTGCTTTAAAAAAAAACCTTCCTTGGGAATACCCCTTGTTATCGACTTCTTATGAAAACAGACTAAAACTCATTGGGCTTCACTCACTAGAAAGGGCACGGCAGCTAGATGACGTGGCTTTTGTTCACCAAGCGTTTAATGGCATCATAGATGCTTCTTTTCTTTTACAAACGATGCATCTCAATATTAACTCCCGGTATCTTGGGTTTATGGGTGTATTTAAAGTAATATATTACAGAGCTGACTATGGGAGAAACGAACCGATTTCCGGAGCGTTACGGGCGGTTAACACAAACACCGATAATTTAGATTTTTGTCAGAGTAAAGCGTACCTTAAGAAATCTCTCTATCTATGATTATATCTTTATGTGACGTTGGTGCAACATCATGTGCATACGGACCAACAATACAACTCCGAAAAAGACACCCTGTAAATTCATATCGTAAATATTTCAAAAAAATATCTCCCTACAAAAAAGTCCTTACTCCTTTGCATCCATTATATCAAGATTAATTATTTCGATCAAATTCATCCATCAACTTTCATAAACTTGTATGATTTTTCAAGAGTTTTGTTTTTCACTTTGTTTTTATGTTTCTAACTCTGTCGAAATGGAAATGATCAACTTTTTATCTACGTAATTTTCAATACATCCACATAATCCTAATATAACCTTTCAAAAAATACAAAACACCGCCAAAACTCCTATCTTTCCTATAAATTCGAAAGAAAAATTTCTTGTTCGAAAAACAAAATTAAAGATTTTTCGCGAATATTTTTCTAGAATTTTCTTCGTTTTTTTTTTTATGGTCGATGAATTTAACAGAACGAGCGGAAAAAATAAATTGTTTAAAATAAAAATTTTGTAATAAAATCCATAAAAACGAAAACATAATTATGTTTTTATGGCGAAATGAGTTTTTCTTTTTTTGGCATCAAAGTTTCTAATTTTTTTCTTTTTTTTTTGTTTTGTCGACAACAAATTGAAATAAGATGTTTCATACTTTTTTTCTTCTTAAACATGTTAAAGAAAAATGAAGAAGTTTTTCCATAAAATTTGATTCTTTTTTTTTTTTGTTGTTTTCGGTAATCAGCAGAAAATTGTATTAAATCGTAATTCTGGAAGAAGTCATGTGTTGAATACGGTTGTGTCTCGATTTCAGCCAGCTATTATGGATGAGATGAATTTTCAGACAGTTTAAAATTTAAAATAGAATTATTTGACTTCAAGCTATATAAGTTGAAAACTTTAAGGGATTTGAAACAAACAATTACTTTCAATCGATATAATATTGTATTTAAAAGCATTAGAAACAAGTACTCTCTAAATTAAATGACTAATAGACGTAAGTCCTAGAAATATTGCACTATGATAAATCAACCCTTAACTAACATAATTTGAGTTTCTTTTAGAATGAGCCTATTTCACCTATTTCAGGAGATTATAACTTTCAAACATCGCGAATTATTTGAGTATTATTAATATTGAAAACACTTTACCTGAATTATATTCAAACCATTTGAAAGTTCCCACAATTAAAGCAACTTCAAGTTCTAATAATCCAACTTTAATTTTGATGAAATAGAAATGAGAAATATACAGGATGAATCAATTGTCACTTATAGACTTGTTTGTATTATAACTTTTATTTTTAAAATTTCAGATTTTATTGAGTAAGTTGGTTTGCATCAGTACCTTCGCCCAGCTTAATAGCTTAACAATTCTTCAACAAATACAATTTTAAATGCTTGATATTGAAATTTTGACATCTATAATGGTTATTTTTGGCTTAGAAAAAACTTATTTTAAATATGGTGAAAGTTATTCAGAAATGGGAAGAAAATGCTCCGACAATCCGTGTTATTAAACTTATTATTGATAAATTTGAAGAAACTGGCTCAGTTCAAGAGCAGAGAAATAGAATTTATCATCTTAGTTGTCGTTCAACTGAAAATATTGCAGCTGTTAGCACAAGTGTTGCTGAAGAGCCAAACTGCCGTGATTCGGTCAATAACAGGCAGATTTTCATAAAACTTGTAATGTACATTCGGGATAGAGCCAACTAGATGGGGGTTCCGGGGGTCGAAATAGAAAAACGTCAATAGTTCGGTCAAATTGCAATCGAATTTACTTTCATATTCTAGAAATAACGCGAACCAAGCCGCGGGTACCTATGCTAGTATGATAATAATTTATAAATGAGAAATGGAATTGCTTTAAATTAATAGGAAAATTCAATCATATTTTCTGTATTTATAAATTATGTGGAAATTCAATTGCATAATTGCATCGAAAGAATACAATTACATAACTAGATAGATATTAATAGAATTAAATGATTCAATTATATTGCATAATGGAAATTGAAATATTCCACAATTTTGAAATAAGTAATTTATTTAGTAATTGCAAAACTTGATTGCAAACAAAATTTAATCCATTTTGAAGAACATATTATATTTTCAAATATTGAAATTTTGTGATTATAAAATTGACTGGATGAATATATTTCGACATATTTTATACAATATTAATTAAAATCAGAAATTATGAAATTGAATTTTGAATGCGATTTGTATTCAAAAAATAATTTTATTAAAATTAATGGAATTTAGAAATTTATTAATGTAAACATAGAAAATACTAAAAGTTCTATGAAAAGTGCATTCAGTGACACAAATTGTTCAAGTAAGAATGATTAAAAATATAGTTCCTTAAAACTAATTATAAAGAAATCAGGATGATATTTCAAAGTGTTTGGAAAATTTGATAAATAAAATAATATTAACTAAAAGTTGCGTGTTGATTAGAATAAAATAACGTAAGAGATTCTGAAAGGCCAAAAGTAACACGTCAAGGTAAACTGTATAACATTTTGTTCTGGTATAAAGTTGATTAAAGGAAACTTTTAATAGGAATGTATCAGCCTTTAAATAGGTTAAAGAAAAACAATTTATATAATTTAACTTGCTATAATTGTGTTTTTCTATTTTCATATAGAATTATGGAGGTTAATATTGAATAAATTATGTTATCTAAATGAAATCGAAATATATATTTATCAGTGGAAATATTTTCTGATAAGAACATTTAACCAACAACAGATGATATCAAACAATTGATCAAGTTATCCTTGCTCGAAGTCTTGAGTATACTTATGATGGCAACTGTAGCCATCAACACATACTAAAATAGATAAATCAATTAATATAACAACTATAAATCGAATGTGAAAACAATCGATAATCTATAATAAATTACAGTTATGTTAAAAAATTTTTTGTTAACTTAATGTTTGCACATAAAATACTATATCGATATTTAAGCGAATAATACATAAACTTTCTCTCGTAGTCACACTTTAAGAAAAAAAACTGCTGAAATATTTTTATGACATTTTGGATAACAGATGGAGTATAAAGTCGTAGAAAAGACAAACGTTTATTTCAAATGAAAATATTGGACTTCCTACGATTTTTTAAAGAATAAAGACCGAAATATATGATTTGAAAAAGTGTGTTTAGTTTGAACATATTCAAGGCAGTAAAAAATTTCATTGGTTTTTTCTCGAATACTTCATGATAACCGAACAGTTTACAACTCGTCTAAAGAAAATTCGGATGACTTAAAAGCGTATCCAATGGTGATGCGGAAAATCTAAAATGCCAGTCGTACTGACATCTGGTTTCTTATTTTTGTAAATATCGGCAAGGCCATATTTAGGATCAGTAGACCTGTGGTGCAGGCCCTACCGCAAAGAAACGTTTGCTCCGTTTTCTACTATCTGGAGAATATTCTCATTATTTTTGAACTAATTTGTCAAAAATTATAATAAAGATCACACCCATTATAGCTTGTTTTTATTTTAGTCTATTTAAAATGAAAATTTATAAATAGTCTTTTGATTGTGCGGCCCACTTTGTAGTGCTACGGCCTATGTAGTCTGCGCGTTAGCAGAGCCCTGAATATCGGTTTATTTCTTGACCAAAAAAATTTTAATTGAAAAAATTAAAACTCAATATTATTAGATATTACATCGTCTATGATTTCAATAAAATATTAAATACCATTGGGTTTCTCTTTTAGTTTAAATTATTTTCGAATGAACGATTATTAAATTCCTACACAAAACAAAAAAAAAATATCTTTAAATATTGACCAAAGATCAGAGAATTTACAGGCCTTTTGGAATTATAATTTATAGCCCAAAAAATTCCATAAAATTCTTGTCTTTATTTTATTAATTTAATAAAAGTACAAAATTCCCGGTTTTCAAAGAATCAATATAGATAGACGAAGCGTGATCTTTTTGGGATGAAAGGCTTAATGAAATTCCAATCATATTTTCTATAGATTTTTTTTTTATTAAAAACAATCTTTCTAAAAAGCGATTGAATTTATATTTTTTCTAATATCGTTCTTTAAGACGATAAATATATATTTTATCAGAAAATTAAATCATAAATTCATTTCATTTTTAATATTTGAAATATTTTATATTAAAAACCAAAAAAAAAAATAAAACTCTATCTTTCTTCTAAATAAGATTAAAATAAAGGAAAACCTTTCCGATATAATTGAATTTTGTCAAAATTATCATTTATCATATTTTTCTTTTTCTAATAGAAAATTTCATAAGACTCTTATTTTTAATGCATATAAATTGAAAAAATTTCATAATTTTCAAAATCTTGAATTCTATTTAGAAGTAAAGAAAAGAAAAACCAACAAGAAAATGCTGACGGAAATAATTTCATGAGAAAAGTTCTAAAAGAAAATTCTATTTCAAAAGTGAAATAGAAGAATTGTATAAAAAAAAAATACATATATTCAAAATTTACGTTAAAATTACTTATAGTCAATTTGAATAAAATCCATAAAGTCTGGAATTCCTCCTTGAAGAATCGCAGAAGAAAATTTTCCGCAGGAATCAGATAAAAATTTCATTACTTTTAATAATCAGTTTTATGTCACCGAAAGGAGGAATGAAATTCTAATTGGAAATTGGTGTTGACCAAAATGGGAATAGGACGATTTAAAAAAGTATATTTTTCTTATGATTAAATATTCGAGTTTAGAAGACTTTTTTGAAAAGGATGGTGGGAAGGAATTAGTTTTTTTTTTGCTCTATGCTCTTGAAGGAAATATATTAAGAAATCCATAATAATAACAGCTAAGTAAATATGCCAATTATTAATGTAACAATTGAACGTTTCAGTACAAATGTTCGTACATAAAATTCTATGTGCAATTTATAAGATAACTATTCCAAACTAAAATCATATTATTCCAAGAAATAGAGTTTTATTATACTAGAAGATGGCAATTATCTCGTTTACGAACTCTGCAAGATTTTTTAAGCATCAAAAAGGAAGACATTTAACTTTGTTATTCTCAATTAATTTAAAATTTGCATCCTACTTATTTAAATCGACCGCAGAAGCCATAGACGAATATTATATTTAATTTCTTCGACCAGAAAAAAAAGCACTCAGCATGGTTGTTAGTTCTTGAGTTAAAATCTCATAGAATCTTATTCCATAAAAACCAAATAGAAATCTTTAAGAAAGAATCGATTAAGTTAAAGTAAAACCAGGAACGTGGCAACTATATTAGATTAAACTGAACTAGAATGATTTTTGTTTTTCCGAAAAGTAAGCGATAACGAACCAATTCAGACTAAATCCACATTTTGCCACACACTCACATAAAATAAACATAAAAACTATCATTAAGAAAAATATAAAAGAAACATAATCAGGAAGAAAAGAAGTCACTATTAAAATGGAAGGCTTATCAATTACAAAAGTTCAAGTTTTCTCTTCTTCTGTACTTTTTTTTACACGTTTATATCGGAATTCTGCTGAATAATTTATGGCCTCATAGAATACATTCGTTGTTGTGAATTATTCATTAAGTTTCCTGTTCTTTTTTTTCCACGTTTTATTTATTTTTGGTCAGACGTCGGTCAATTCTATAAATTAAGCTTTAAGTCAAAGTTTTCTTAAATACAGTACGCCAAAAATCATATACGAGTATACTAAAAACATTAAGGAAACCACTTACATGAGAAGTTGTTTAACAATTTGATGAGGAACAAAAAAGTTGGAAAAACAAAAGTTGCAAAATAGAAAAGAAAATAACGATTTTCTTTTTTACAATTCTATTATATTTTTGTTCTACAAAAAGAAAACTAAGAATCATCTTAAATTAATAATGAACCCGGAAATGTAAACAAGTAAAGAAAAGCTCCTTCAGGAGAAAGAATTTTCGATTTCAATTTTCACTTTGTATATTTTTAAAATTCCGATTTTATATTTAAATATTGTGAAAAGATTAAATTTATAATCAGGTCAAAATGCTGTAATTAATAATGACGGGAAAATAACGCTATATGGCATCTAATTTGAACTGAAAAAATATCGTGCAGATATTCAGTGTTGATTGAATTAAATTGCATGCTGCACTTTCATTAAAATTCACGCGACGATAAAGTAAAATATGATAATATAATGACCCCACAAAAGTCGCCTATTGCTATTAATAAAAGCTTTAATACAATAGGGTAAATGTTCCAAATTATAGCCACCACCACACTACTATATATATATAAAGTCCTTGTAATAGTTATGATATGCTCTTAACAAGCTTGTTTGAGTATCAAGAAGTGATTCCCCAATCCACTGAAATACTGTAGGCAAAGAAAAATAAACTGTTATGAGGAACTGAGACCGGGAGGTCTTGTGAGTTTCTAGAAACGAGATAAACCAACCTTTTTCTACAAATTCTAAGTAATATTCAGACAATACAACAGTTATTCGTGTAGAACTGTGTTCGGCAAATGTTATACCCGTATCACAGTTCTACATTAATTACTAACTATTATTTGTATTTAAATGAACTTACTAGCACTGGTGCCCTCTCAAATGATCAGGAGCGCGAACCATACTACACGATAGCGCAAATTAGTTTACATCAAACCATTAGTTCTCCCTCCGTCATTACCAGAGCTAGCTGGAAGCAGAACATACCTGCGATGCTGACAAAATATATGAGATGGGTTTTTACTCATGAAATCTAACCAATACCTACTTATGTAGAACTTTATCGTTTTACCGGATCGCCCAATGACACCTCCAGCATATAATCCACACTACACAGTTATTTTTTGGTGATGCAATGCTGTCTCTTGAATAATGTGTGGAATGCGGGCTGCCCAATAATGCATATTTTGCTTGATAACAAATCCCTTCAGCCAAAAATGAGCCATCATCACTGAAAATCGGCTCTTAAAGTTTCAGCGACTGGCTCAGAATTTCGGTAATAAATTTTAATAATTTGTAAAAGCTGTTCAAGTAGGTACTGCTCCATGATAAAATGGTAATTACTCACGAGCATAAATGTTAAAAGAACAAAAAAAAAATTCTGCGTGGTTCGCCGTTACTATTGAAAAGCATATTTGTAGTGTCCCATTTGAACTACCCTATAGAATGACTACCAGTTGGCACATTTACCGTATATACTGAATATTATTCGAATAGTATATACAAGTTCGAAAATAAATAAATGATTTTCTTTACACCGTCTCCTGTTGAAACTTGAATTAGTAGTCATTAGTCATTAACGTTTGTACTCGGTTATAGTTTTAGTACATAAAATGCCTAAAGGAAGATATTGTTATTAACTAGACTTTGTTACTTTATGTTTTTATCGCAGCAATTAGGTTGAAAAAAAAATTCAATTAATCATTTTCTTTTTCATAAAACATAAATTCAAAAATTATGTTCCATTTTCATAAAATCTTGGTTCTAAACATGCGATAATGAATTATATTACACTCATTTCATGTAAATTATTTATAATAATTAAAAATTAACTATAGTATAGTACTATATATGGAATTAACATTATAAATATTAAGATTAGATTTTGTGCTTGAAGAGAGAAAATTTTTGATTCCCTCGAGAACATTTTAAATCTGGAAATCACGTAAGTCAATAAAAGATTATTATTACTTGATAAGCTAAAACGATAAATTTTGTATTGTCTATACAAAGTTTTCCTTATCGAACGAGAAAAACCACGCTAAGATACGCAGGGATGTAATTACAATTTACAAAAACGTATTTGATTGGAAATGCTATCAATATTGACGCAATAAAATTCATATTCACGAAGAATTTCGTAAAGATTTTTAATAAATAAGTAAATTATCAAAATCAAAATCGGACAATGACTGAAATCATAAATGGGTGATTTCTTATACCACCAGAGTCAACCAGATCAGAGTCGACCAGATCAGAGTCGACCAGACCAGAATCGACTAGACCAGAGTCGTTTCTTGTAAAATAAGAAATATTGAAAGAAAATATAGTTGTGTGAACAAATTAGAGAAAATAAAAATTTCCACTACGAATACGCTTAATTTTCAGTCGTCACCAAACTTCTAGGATCTAATTTATTCAAAAACTGGTCAGAAACTTGCAAGGAAATTCATAAGAAAATCAAGATAGGCAAAACCATTTTAAAAATATAATATACGAGATTTAAAATTATGCTAAAATTAATTAAACAGAAATAAAATTAATAACAAAATCTCATATTTTGAATAAAAAAAATTTTATTCTCAAAATTCCATTTCATTTGAGAATTTAATGTCAATAATTAAGTTCCTTAAAAGATGAATTTTAAAGATAATAATTTCTTAATGATAATTCCTATAAAAAGGGATTTTAATAACTTACGATCTTTTGCTGACTGGCAAGAACTTATGTACTATATTTGAACCTAAAATTTAATCCATTTTTTAATATGAACATCAATAAATAATAACCCGGAAGACATAGCCAACTATTGATATGCTTACTTAAGTCATAATATTTGGTCTCTTCAATTTTAGTTTCAACTATAAACATAATTGTTGTGCCATAAGAATCTATTAGGGTGATATAAAACCTTAAGGCTAATTATAAATCATAGTTTTTCAGGCATGATTTGATTACAGGACATCCTAATTACACTCATTTATTAAAAATCATTTCAGACTAAATTGATATCAATTTATCAAATAAATTAAATTAACTTTTGTCTAAAAAAAATACCAAAAAAATACACTAAATTTGACAAATTGTTTTATTACAATGAAAGTATTTTGATAGTATGCAAATAAATGATTATTTCGTTCGAATTAATGCAATTAAGTTCGTATAAAAATTGATTTAGTGCTGCAAAATTTTTAATTTAGGAGAAAGTTTTGTTTATAAATCCAAATTCCAAATTTAAAATATAGTCGCAAAATAGCAAATTTATAGAAATTAGAAGCCCATACGTGAATATAGGAATAAGAATTTTATCAGCAAAAAAAGGTAATTAAATAAATAAAATAAAGTAAATGAAGTAAATAATATGTAGCAGTCCAGTCAACAGTTTCAATTAATCGAACTGAGGGTGTCAAGAAAATATTTGCCTTATTCTAATTTTTTGTTAAATATGTATTTACATACTAGCAGAATACCCGACGTTGTTCGGGCTGAAAATGAATTTTAATAATCAAAAAAAGCGTTTATTATACTGTTTTCATTAAAATCTGTAATAATAAATGCAAATTCAAAAATGTTAAATACGGCATTTAAGTAAATTTACATATAAAGGTTATGAATAGATCAAGCTTCCCATAAGTTCATACGTAGGTCATCGCATTTTGTGTCCTTTCATGCATGTACATTGGACTTCCTGTGAAGCTCGTTGGAAGAATACACAGTTGTCCAATATCTCTACCAGACTCCAGACTCATCGCTGTTAATTCCATCTCTCGTTTGTGATATGTTTCTTCAAAATCGGTCCAGCGGTCTAGGAGCCAACTCGGTACATACATACAGACAAAATTCCACAAATATTATGTAGATTTACATTGTTTACTTTAAAAATAAGAATTGATTAAACAAATTCCCTTTCTTTAAGCTAAATAATTTGATAATTCCTAAGTTTTCTCTATACACTTTAATAAGTACAGTATCGCCCAAAAATAATGTTTTGAAGGATATAAATCAAAGAAAAATATTGATTGCCAGAACCCGATTTTTAAAGAATCAAGTCCTTAAGTGGCTTTTAATTGTTCTAATCAAACCCGAACTAATATTATCCATAAAATTGGCTATCAATCCTAAAAACATAGTTCTTTAAAAATCTTATATATGTTCCTTATTTTGAATAGAAAAAGCCTTTATTTGAAATAAGCTTCTCTTCTGCAAGGACCGATTGTACTTAATTTTGAATTGAACTCAGGAGTTTCAATCGATAATATTTGTTGGAATACTGACTCATTTGCAACAGTTTCTAAAAATACATTAGATTCTATTACTTATGGTAAACAGTGTATAACAAATTTCCAATTTTTTGTTTTTTATTTAATATAAAACTTGCTGACAATTCCCTTAATAAGAAGGTTCTTTTTTATAATTAAGTTAAAGTAAATCCTTCTCCAGTGGCTAATAAACCTTTCAAATTTGTGAGAATTAAATCTGATTAAAATGTTTATTTAATATTATGTCCTTCTATTATAGTATACAGACTTTTATCAGCCTACAAGAGTCTATAATATCCCATCAAAGCTGAAAACACAGAAAAAAAAACCTTCCCCAAAATTCCACTCGGAACTTTTCGGTTGACTTTTCAATTAATTACCTTCTATGTATTAAGTCAACAGCAGGACTAAGTAATTAATTTTTACATGGATACAATTAGCTCATATAACGAAAATTAAAAAAGATTTTCCCATTTTTTTTTCCGTAGAAAGAAGATTAAATTTGAATTAACGAAAAAAAAGAAGATATTTACAAAAATTAATATCTATAGAAATGTACAACGAAATGTGGTTACATACGTTCTTCTGTTGGGGAAGCTTAAAGTTTGAATGTTAAAGTTACTTTGAAAACTTTCCAATTTTCCATAGAAATCCAGAATTTCAAAGTCTCTCCTGATATTAACATTGTAAATTTTATATAGAAAATCAACTCTAACGAAGGTGTCCGTGTCTGGCAAGTTTTATATAGCATTAAATTTCATTGATAGCCGATATTATTATTGTATCACGATTATTGAAGAAAATCAATGTTCTATTGATGAAGTCTTTAACAACGAATTTGTATACTTTAAAAGTATTATAACAGTAATAATCGTTACTTGAGAGAGTATTATACTATATCAAAATGATTTTCCTAGTCCAAACCAAAATTTCGTAATCCATTCGATTATATTATATTGTATCATGTTAATGTATTTGTATGATATCTCAAATATGAATCCTTTGATAATGAATAAAATCAGATAATTGGAAGGTACTTCAAATTAATTAGATAGCGGTTAGTTCCATTTTGTCTGCATATATACCACTGCTTTTTATAATCAAATATAAACGGTGTTATGATGACGGTATCTAATTATCGTGTCGAATTTTCACAAAAAGGGTGGTTCTAATTTGCAGTGTACTAGCCCTGTTTTTGGCTTAGATTTGATTAATCCCCTTAAAAAATGTCGACAATCTAATTACATAATTTTTGACCATACTTCTCTTAACCAAGTATATACATATTTTGACAGAATATTCCATATATTTTCTATAGCACTTATGTATGATAAGTCATCTAAAGTAGTCCCATTTCAGTAAGTGATTAATCAATTTGCTGTATGCTAAACAATTGTGATTTTAATATGTGTATCATAGATTTCATACAGTATACTCTATCAAGTATAATAAAATAGCTTAGAAGTTAATAATTGCATTAAATATATATTTATTTTAAAATTTTTATTTCAAATAAACTATATTCGGTACGTGTTTAAATGGACATTTTAATATACATTTTCATAGTAACATATATACAAAGTCATGAGAGGTTTTCTTTTAATTAAGAAAAACTTCCTGCGCGACCAAACAAATAGCATAAAATATAGCGTGCAACGCTGTCTCACCTGAGCTACAAAACATGGAATTTGTCAAAACATGTCAACTTTAATTAAATTCACAATTTTTCATTTCCTCGACAACTTCTTAACTTTGGTAAAGCGGGTATGGCTTCGTTTACGACAAAACTTTTTTCAACCCTTGGAAAAAATGAAAAGTATTTTTTTGGATTTTATATTCCAATTAACTTTTTTTTTTTGGTAGAAACCAAAAACAAATAAAATAAAAATAAATTAAAAATAAATTTCAATAATGAAAATAAGAAAATTAGTATAAAAGAAAAGTGTTCTTTTTAGGAAGTGATACCGCATAAATTTTCAAAAATTTCTATAGAAAACCATTACAAAAGGGATGTATTGTGTTTCCCTTTAAGAAATCGAGGAATTTTGACGCATTTTACAAGAACTCATTACAGAAAAATGTTGACATGAAATACTGTTCTGGGGAGGGAAGTAACAGTATAAGAAAATCTACCCCTACTTGATTTAGAAGTAAATTGTTATTGGATAATGTTATTATGGTATAATAATTTGAATATTTAATTAATTCTTATTACTTTTATATCCTTAGAAAATTAGTATAAAGTTAGGGTGATTCCATTTTCACAGGATATAAGGAATATTACCACTTGAATGAAGATCACTGACGTTACTAAATGTTAAGACAGTTCTTCTTTAAAATTCAATTTTATATGACATCAATTTTCTACGCATGATATTTAAATCCCATGCACTTATTGTCTCTACTTCCCTTTTTTTTAAAGGAAAAAAATAAATATATTCCTCCCTCAAAAATGATACAAAAAAATTAATGCAGGATCTTAGTAATAAAATAGAACACAATTTCAAAGATTTTCCATCCTAAATGTTTTTCGAAAGTTTAATCATTTCCTGACAAATAATCTTCCTAGGAAAAAAAG